>CANSNZ010000951.1:1200000-1817500 GCA_947646795.1 Beta lomatogona
CACTTGGCGTACAACTCTGCGTGAAGTGCAGGTTTCTTTCTTATCTTTTTCAAAGCGCGTACCACGTGTACACTTTTTATTAGTCATGCCGCGTCATACGCTTGCCACGTCAGCTGCGCCAGACGCAGCCAGCGCGTGAGGCGCAGTGCTGTTTTCCCTATAAATAAGCCTAATTTATGTACAGATTTAAGAACGAATTTTTCACATTAACACACTTCGAAATCGACGAACACAATTACGAATTCTCTCTACAAACTACAAAACTTCCCTACAAAAACTCATATTTTCAAACACAAATATATTTAATCTACATACTTTCAGACATTCTGATTTTCAGGCTTCACGATTGCTCGTCCCGAAGGTTGTCAATCTCGCAGACCCAAGCCACGGTATAATCCTGAGGGTCCTTAAATAAATTATTTTTATATTGAAGTTACTAACAGTTTTCTTTCCTGATGTAGATCTTTAACGTAAAATCGCTCTACTGTATATTCTGACCTCTTTTCTATGCTTTCTTTTATTTTATATTATTATTATTCATGCCTTTGTATATTATCATATGCCTGCCTGATTGTTCTATGCATATTATATGATTGTCCCTGCTTTATTGCTTTTATCACCCCACATGTTATTTTTGCTAATCAAGACCTAAAGAACTGTTCTAATATTAATCAGGTTAATTTGGACAACCTGCTAGGTTCCCTGTAATATTGATTGCATAATAACTTGTCACTAAAAATTAGTCTTTTATGTGTTTCCTGAACCAATTTAGACTAAATATTTTTAGGGTGTATAAAAATATTATATGATTATTCTTTGGCATAAAGTCTGTAATGAATCGATATTTAGTAGAGGCCAGCAATGGGCGATATAGTTCCTAACTATATTGTACCCTCACCCCCGTACTCAACTTTTTGGTTCCTGACCATCTATGGAGTCGTGACGGGGAAATCTACATTATTGGATAATTTGTCCCTAAGATGTCCCTTCCGTTTCAATCCAATTAGGTTTATGATTCTTCCTCTAAAGAATTGTTGGCGACTTCAAAACGTATTTTTAATAAAACCTTAACAATGGGGTAGTCAAATCTAATACGCGCTCACACCGCGTAGGCGAATTAAAAACACGCCTACACTCCCTCGTAGACATCCTGTTTAATGATAGCCCAACTTTTCTTAAAGAAGAAAGCATTAAAACCATCAATCCCTGGAGCCTTTGAATCTTCAATTGTAAATAGAGCTTTGTCAATTTCATCAGTAGTGATTGGTTGAATAAGAGCATGTCTAGCATCACTACTAAGAACTTTCCCAGCTCTAATAGTAGCAAGATTAATTGCAGGAAGAGAGTGAGCACAATTACCCAACAATTTCTTATAGAAGCCAACCATTTCATGCTGAATATCATCCTGATCATGCAGTAACTCACCCTGAGTGTTCTGAATCACTAAAATTCTATTTCTAGCCTTCCTTATTTTCACAACATTAAAAAAGAATTTTGTATTTGCATCCCCTTGAGATAGCCATTTGATTCTAGATTTCTGCTGCAAGATGCTATCTTCAACTCTTGACCAGTATCTAAGCTTCTCATTAAGCTGTTTCTCCATTTGCTGAACAGCTTCACAGGTATCAATGCAAACATCAGCTTGGATAGAAGCAAGCTGAGTTGTACACTCCTCTACCTTTTTGTGAACTTGAGAATAATGAGTAGGGTGTAAATGTTTCATTGCAGCTTTCACAACCATAAGCCTAGCCCAAACTTTCTTCATTTTGAACTGAGCATCAACTGAGTTCCAAGCTTCATTTACAATCTCAAGGAATCTAGGGTCTTCCACCAAGATATTATGGAACTTAAAAGGTCTATCCCCAGCACTAGGCACATTTTCTAGTTTTACAACTAGAGCTGTGTGATCTGACATGCCACTAGGTAGATATTGCACCATAATATCAGGAAAAAGAGAGAGCATCAGATCATTAATAAAGGCCTTGTCAATTCTGCTGGCAATTCTCAAATTACCAAGACTTTTATTTGTCCATGAGTAATAAATACCATTGTGAAGGGCTTCCAAGACTCCAGCATCCATGATAAAATTTGGGAAATCTTGAGTTTCAGCCTCACTAATATTAGTACCATTCACTCTATCAGATGCTTGATTAACAGCATTGAAATCACCAATGATGATTAAAGGAAAAGTACAGTTGTCCACAAGGTGTAATAACTCCCTCCACAAGCTTCTTCTATTTGCTATAGTGTGTAAACTATATACAACAATGACCATAAATGTGTAAGTGCCAGCCAAGTGTTCAACTTTGACACTAATCACCTGCTCAGATTTGCTACACACATCCACCTTAAATTCACCTGGCTTCCATCCAAGCCATATCCTACCTCTAGGAGAGTAATCATAATTACTCTCCCAAACCCACAGGTTCCCAAATTTACTCTGCACCTTAGTCATCTTAGGTGCTCTAACTCGAGTTTCAAAAATAGCACAAAAAGAAACATTTTGTTGTTGCAAAATTTTTTTTATCTCTTTTATCTTTAGAGGGTCATTCAACCCCCTAACATTCCAAGCTAGGAAAGACATTATGATAAATAGGGGTTTGCTCCCCTAGCACCCCCAGGTTTGCCTGAGTCATGAGAATCATTAGCTAAGTTATAACTAACACTCCTAGCTGACTGAAAAGCAACATTCTTCCCTTTTTTCCTTGTAACAATCTTCCATGGTTCTTCTGTCACAACAGGTTGCCGAGGGATAGGAGTATTGACAGTAGTGACTTCATTGCTTAGCTCTATTACCAAGATAGGTTCACCAGCAGTGCTAGGAATAGCAGAGCTAGGATCTACTACCAAAACAGGAGCACCAGCATAAGATATAGTCACTTGCTCCTTTTCAGGTTCAGCAATAGTTATGACTTCCACAGGCATAGGCTTAGCTTGAGGCTTAGGAACCCACTTCAGAGTAACCTTAGCTTGAGGCTTAGGTGCCTTAGAAGCACAATTGTGACCAATAATTTGACATTTTTGACAAAAGGGAGGTAACCAGTCATATTCTACTTTATGAGTAAAGCTTCTATCATTAGGATCATCCACTTTAACCTCCCTATAAACTTCCTTAGTAACATCCATTTCCACCAAAATATCCGCATAAGATATCCTAAGGACCTTAGTGGTACATTCATTCGCATAAAATACAGATTTTCTTATGGCAACTTCAACATAATGGTCTCCCCTTAATGTCAAGCTTAGCAAAGTGGCAAATAACTAATAATTTTCTATGTCCTATGTCTCATACAGGCACTGAAACGATAAATTATCTATTCTTTTCTTGCCCTATTATTCAACAATGTTGGACCTCCAATCATATCAGGCAAAAACTTTGGCCTAATAATCCTGTTGATATTGAGCGATGTCTTAATTCTCTTCATCACCATCCCAAGTCTATTGAAGTGGTTAGTTATAGCCTTTGGAGCATCTGGAAAGAACATAATTCTACTTTTTTGAAAATAGCACTATGAGCATAGATCGTATATATTGCAGAGCCTGACATCTGCAACAGGAACGGACTGCTCGTACAATGGAAGATATCTCTCTCACTATTTCTTTCCTTCCTCCTTGCAGGTCCCAATCCTAAATATCTCTTCAATGGCATCCTCCGCCGCAAGGATGTTGTATACTTAATTTTGATGGATTCGTCATTGGGTTATCCGTTTTTGCTGGTGTTGTCATCCATAACTCTGTCGGACACGTGTTAGCAGCCCAAGCATATCATTTCGGTCACACTTCAGCTCTTGTTGTTGAAGCCCGGGGCTTGCGTAATGGCCTCATTATGGCGCAACCTCTCGATATTCAAAATATCTATGTTGAAGGAGACAATCAGGTGGTGTAATCCCCCATAATTTTAAAGGATTTTATAAATATATTTTATCATTTATATATTTATATTTTAGTTCAAATGATTTTTATTATTAAAGTAGGTTGACTATTTTTGAAAATCAAATGAAATTATTTTAAGGATTTAAGGAAATTGAAAATATTTTAATTAATCATGCTTTGAAAAAGGTTTGAAATATGAATTTGATTTAGAAAAGAAGTCTAATGGACTTGAGGAACCCAAATTCTAAGTAGATTAGGAAAGAGGAGTTATATTGATACTAGGAGTCCTCATTCATCAATCCTAGTTATCATTGAATCCTATTTAAACTTAAATTCCTTTTTCCTAAGCCCAAAAGGAAACCCTAACTATAAATACCCTAAGCCCAATTATTTTACCCTACACAAATTATTTTTCCTCACTCATTCTCTCAAAAATTTCGGCTCTCTCTCTCTCTCCTCTTCCACGTAATTTTGTTTCTTTTTCCTCTCAAGCTTTTGTTTCTTCTTCTTCAAGTAACGCTTTCTTCTTCGCTAAGAAACGTCACCGCCGCCGCCGTTGACCACCGTGGATCGCCGCTGCTGCCACCAAGACCTTCCTTGGCCGGCACATCCTCCTTTTCATCTTGAGTTGGTTTAATTCTTTCCTTTTCCTCAAGTTTTCCATTAAAGACTATGTTTTTATGCTTTATTTTAATGTTAATCATGATTATCAATGTTAATTTACTGTTTTAATGAATAATCTTGATTCATATATATATTATATTATAAGAATAAAAATTCGGATTTGTTTATTATTGTTAGATTTAAGTTTTAATAATTAAAGCATGGATTTTTAGGGTGTTAATGATTAGAAAACCATAGTAGCATATTAAATACTATGAGATTAATTTAATTTATGATTTTAAACATGTTTAAGAGGGTTTAAAGAAGGTTTTATGATTTTATAAGTTGCTGGAATTTCAGAAAGCATTTTATTTAGGGAATTTTAAGAATTTTAATTACTAGTATGGTAGTACTATGCTAGGAATTAAAAGTAATGGAAGTTTTGATAGTAAAATCAACTTTTGAATTTGTTTAAAGGGGGTTTTAAATATTTTTAAGTTGCTGTCTTTTTATTTAAGAGTATTGATTTTAGTTATATTTGAATTCTAGGCGGAGAATATTCCGTAGGAGATTTCTAAAGGGGCTAAAGTGGCCAGTCAACTAGTTTACACAAGGTACGTACATACCTATGTGATGATTGAGATAGTATCATGATGTTATAAAGGAGAATTATATAGTATCATGTATAGGAACTATGTTGAGTTCGTGTATGATATTTATTATGATGGATTTTGCATGTTTTATGCCTGTGTGCAAACATGTTGATTATAATATTTGATTATGAGTAGAATATCATGTTTGTATGGAATATTGATGCAAGCATGTTAATTGGATTGGGAACTTTATTTATTAATTCACATGGGGGAATTAATATATTTATTAGTATTGGATCATGTTTGATCGTTGTTCCCTTTTTGTATTTCACTACTTTATGAGGACTGTGGGCCTTATTTGGTAAGTTGACAAGTTATGCCTTTGAAAGGTAAGATTGATTGTTGGCTAGGTTCAACAAAGTAAGAAAGGTTGGAATTAAATAAAGTAATCTTGGATTGTAAGTTGTGTGATCACTTATTTAATCCTAAGATAAAAGAAGTTTAATTGTGAATGTTGAATTATATTATGTGTTGCTTGTATGTGTGTCATAACAAGTAATAAATTGTAAATCACTTAAAGTGTAACTTGGATAGTAATAAACTTTAGACTTGTGCACGTCTGAAGTTGGACAATCAGGAGTTGGGGTACATGGTGAGCGGGCCACGGCTTTTTCTGGGAATTGGATTGATCACCATTCCTCTTTTTATTTAAAGGTTCCTCGATATCGTAGGTCATTATGGAATACGGAGTCGCGCCCGTATTTCGTCTTCCTAGGTGAAGACTGGTTTTTAGTTAGACAACTCGGTCCAATAACTATTCCATTTGATATAATAAAAGTTGACTAAAGTTTAGTTCAAGAGAAGTTATCGCGAGAATGTTATATTGTTGTATTATTATTTAACTCTGTTATTATTCCTTAGTATCATGGTTAGGATTGTTTTATGTATTGATATGTAGTACTCAGCTTTGCTGATTACGTGCTTTGTTGTGTGTGTTGATCATGGCTTTGCCTTATTGATCCTGTGATGACCCAATTTTGGTGAGCAGATTCTCTAAAGCATTGACATTTACAGGTTCGCAGATGTAGCATCATTGGGAATCTGGGAATGGAGAGCTTGTGTAAATTTAGTTTGTTTATCTTGTTCTGCATTAGTCAGATAATGTTATTATTAAGTTGGTTGATAGACTTTCATAAAGTGGTTTGTTTTTGAAGTACTTAATTTATTATTTACAAAGTTTAGTTTGATGTTTTCCGCTGCAAAATTCTGAATAAGCCGATACGTTATCACACGGGCGATAATACTTGGGTAATTCTCTAAGTTTTGTATTATAAAGGTATTTCTGAAAAGAGAGAATTATCGGGGTGTTACAGGTGGTGATTCGAATTCTCCAAGGTCTTTATTCCTGTCCATGGAATATACACACTCTCATCAATGACATCCGATTGATACTCAATCAGTTGACTATTTGCTCCATAGATCCCATTTTCTGCGAGCCAACAGTGTAGCAGATTATCTCTGTAAAAAATATCACTTTTTTTCTACTGTCGTGGTTGACGTCGTCCTACCTTTGATCATTTTGTTCTTCTTGATTTATTAGGTTACTCCCTTGAGAGAAAGGTCTGCTAACTTTTTATAATGTACCAAAAAAAAATTATGTTCTACCTATTAGGACAATATTTCAGGACATAACCCAAACAACTTTAAGACGTGACCTAGATATGATTGTTAAGAATATTAAATTAACATTAACAATAACAACATTATAATACTAGCATCACTAAATTTCATTTTTGTTCTAGATTTCCTAAGCTGGGCTATTTTTTTAAAATGTAATTAATAAAAATAACAACTAATAACAATAACAATGAATAATAATAAAAATATTATTAAGAATAACACTAACAACAAATTTTAGAAAAAATAAAAGTTTTGTTACGCAAGTGTGCAAAGATAAAATAACAATAATTATTAGGACACTATTCTAGGACATGACACAAGCAGCTTCATGATATGTCCAATCTTTTACGACATATCCTACACGCATATGAAAATTTAAATCGTTTATTTAGTATTAAAACTACTTAAAAGTTAGTATCAAATACGAATTAAGTGTATCAATATGTTTGATACCACTGCCAACATGGTCACCACTCCTACCATAAAACACTCTTATTCTAATGTGGCCCAGTGACAGGCTAAAATCGTATCACCTTATCAAAAATAACCTAAGGTCCACTAACAAGTAGTCAGGGAAGTCAGGATCGAATCCACAGGGAGAAAGTTATACTATTGTATCTGAATTCTAATGTTATACTAACTAAATCAGATGAAAATGGGTGTGTAACTAAACTAATAAGCAAATGACAGAACTAAATACGAAGGTAAGAATCAATTAATAAAGAACTAGGACTATGGATCACTATGCATACAATTTGGGAAATCAGAGACGAATAATAATCACCCAATAAGCCAATTTATCTAGGGCACATGTAATTTCTCTCGAACATTACCTCCCTCAAAGATCACCTAGACGCTCTCGCATGGTCAAGGATCCCTATGCCTAATGTTTGAAAGCCTATACGAAATCTCTCCTCTCGAAGCAGATTCAATATTGCGATAATAGAAATACAAATCAGGCCTAATTCATAAATCTAGCATGAACGATTCAATCACAGGAAACAATTGAAATAAAGGGTAATTATACTAATCTATCAATCCCTCATTGCATACATAGATCCCCACAATCCTAGAAATAAAACTACTCACTCATGCTTGAGAAAACAATAACAAAATCAATGTAAAAATTCATACTTTGAACTATTGCAAATAACTAAGGAATTAATCTAATCAATAATAGAGAAAGCAATAAAGGAGATTACCAATACTGAAGAACTATATTGAACTTGCGAATAATCTAAAGATTTGATCTTGAATTCCAAATGAAAAGTAGTAAAACTAGGGTTCTTGAGAGAAAACTATTAGAAAATAAGGGCTAAAACTAAGATGAATAAAAGATGTCTTAGTAATGTTCTCATTTTCGTATTTATACTAAACCTAAAACATAAAGGAAAAGTAATACGAAAATAACCCGAAAATCATTAAAATACGCGTGCCGGGTCAACCGCCCGATCACATCGGGCAAACTCGCCCGACCCCATCGGGCGAAAAGCTCTTTACTTCGGAAATATGACGGACTACCCGCCCGATCGGGCAATCTCGCCCGATCCCATCGGGAGGGAGTGTTTTCCTTTTGTTTTCAACTCTAGAACGCAGCCAGATGAATATGTTCTCGGGCCCGATCGGGCTAAACCGCCCAATCCTATCGGGCGGAAAAACTGCGATTTTTGCGTCAACTTCCGAAGGCTGTATCTCTCAAACCAAAAGTATGTTTGGGTCGTGTGACCTATTATTGGAAAGCCCTTAAAGTCTAGTTTCCAACCAAACTGGTTATCAATTTTGTATCAAAAGTTATGATCAAAATGGTGAACAAGTGTCAGTTTTGGCACTTCTTTCACTAACTCTTTGCTTCATTCCAACTCGAAATTGTCCTAAACGGATGCATTGTGATCCTTGTGCAAGCTATCTCCATCCTCAATGATTAAAAGGCTTGATATTAGATAATCATAATCAATTTGCATCAAAATAACCTGAAAATCATCGAAACACGCAAACGGGGAGTAGTAGAGTAAAACTTGAGTAAATCATGCAAATATACACCTAAATGCTCTAATATGAACTAGAAATGCAACCTAAATGCACCTAAAACTCTATATAAAATCATATCATCACCCAGGTTCGAAGCCTCTTGCAAGCAAGCAAATTATATCATTTTTTTAGAGCTATAACTCAGAAATTATATCATTTTTTTAAAACTACAATTCTAAAGTTACCAATGACTACTTGGTGAAATCTATATTTTTTTAATTTTATCGTCAATTTTTACCTTAATCATCATATGAATACAAATCAATTTAATTTTATATTAATCATCAAAAACATTTTATCCTTATTCAATTGATTTTTGTGGATACATACCATTTTTGTCATTTTTTATTTTCTGATTCTAATTATTACAATTTAACAACTAATATAATAATAAATTAACCCATGATAATAACAACTAATAGTAGTAGTAATAATATAATAACAATAACAACTAATAATAATAATAATAATAATAATAATAATAATAATAATAATAATAATAATAATAATAATAATAATAATAATAATAATAATAATAATAATAATAATACTCCCTCTGTCCCAGAATACTCTTTACACTTTCCTTTTTCATCTGTCCCAGAATACTCTTTACACTTCTATTTTTGGATATGACCCACTATTATTTTAATACTTCTACCTTTTAAGTATTGGCCCACACTATCTCTCCTCTAAATAAAATAATACCACTCCTACTACCCACCAACTCAAACCATGGCCCACACTCTCTCTCCTTAAAATAAAATAATACTATTTTTACTAACTACTAACTACTAACTCCTATCACATCTACTTTTCAATAAAATAACAATTGATAAGCAAACAACAACTTATCATCTAAAACTACGTGCATTGATAAGTGTCAAGAGTATTGTGGGACGGAGGGAGTAATAATAATAATAATAATAGTAATAATAATAATAATAATAATAATAATAATAATAATAATAATAATAATAATAATAACTATAACCACGAATTTTGAAAAATAAAAATTAAAAAAATGTTGTGACCCAAACGTCCAAAGATGGCGTTCGGGCAATGCTCCAAACGTCCAAAGATGGCGTTCGGGCAATGCTCCAAACGTCCAAGAAAGATGTTTGAGCCATGGCTCATATGTCCCACAGATCGCGTTTGAGCTAAAGCTCAAACGTCTTTCTTGGACGTTTGAGCCATGGCTTGAACGTTTGTCTATGGCGTTTAGGCCATCACTTGACCGCATTTAGTAGGCATTTTGGGATTTCCGGCGCAAAGTAAAAAAGAGTTACTTACCGATGATGGTTGCGTGATCTCCTTTCCTTGTCGGGGTGACATCTTCCACTAATTATGTTTTTCGGCTCCGACGACGACTTTCTTGTTGGTGGTTTGGTGCAAAATAGAGATGTTTGGAGGGAGAAAGGGGATGTGAGATTTTTTTAAACATATTTTCAATTTTTTTTCACAATTTAAGTAATTATTTGGTGAGAGATAATAAGATAAACTATTTTTCATTTTTTTTTATTTTTTTTCTATTTTTGGAATTTTATATAATATTTTAAGTAATTATCAAAAACATTTATGATTTTAACAAAACAAATGAAAAAGAAAAGGAGTAGATGAGTTAGCAAAATATGTGGTTATAAGGTCGTGACCGTGGTTGACTTCTATGGTGATACTTTGCTATGATAACTGAAGAATCATCGATCACCCATTTAGAGGCCGCAATTACTTTTCCATCCCTCTGAAAGTATGAAATCTAGTGTCCGCATATATAAGTTTTTTTAGGTCAAATAATGTTATCTATACTGATAAATTAAAAGGCGTTTCTAACATGGATAGTGGTCTCGAGATCACCATGTGCACTATGCACCTGTTTCAAAACGCATGTTTTTCTATTTGAAACGCAAGTTTGTTTCAAAATTAAACTGAAAAAAACGTCTTAAATAATAAAAAGAACTCGGTGAAAAATATGTAGAAAATATGAAGATTTTAGGTAATTGCTACGCTTTGTTACCCGCAAATCTCAGTGAAACCAAAAAATTTGATTGTAATTTTTTGTTCTTATTAAGATATTGAGTTCTATTATGTTTCTCAACAAACCATAATTATTCTGTAAAGAAATCAGTAAAAGTCTTTTTTTTGTCTAACTTAAAAAATGTTTTTTTTGGAACTCAAATTTTTGAAATTGAAGAAAGAAGAGATTTTCATAATAATTCTGGTTGAAAAATAAATTAGTGAAGATCAAAAAATGGAAATAAAAAAAATCAAAAACAAAGGAATCAGTAGAGGGAGAAGAAGGGAGAAAGAAAAAGAAGAGAGAGAAGGAGACATATCAACTTTGAGAGCTTGAACCTTTTTTTTGTTGTGCGTTTACTGAGCTCTACTTTCTTGTGTTTTACATAATAACTAGTGTTTAGGCCCGGGCGATGCCCCGAGTTTTCTCTGTGCTATAATTTAGTAGTAGTTAAATAAGTTATCTCATAATCATTTAAAAAAGTCATCTCATTCATTATATGGATTTCAAAAGTTTTCCATTCATATATCAACATTAATTTTGATTAAATAAGCAATAATAATATGGTGGAGTGATGGTTGCATCTCTTTCAATCATACTTGAGGTTGTGGGTTTGAATCTTCATGTTAACAATGCTTCTTTTTTTTACTATATGAGAAAGACGTGGATAGAATGTCACTGAATGAGGGATGGTGACACGTGGCACATATACGTTCTTAGGAACGCTTTTTAATATATTAGTATAGATTAATATAACAATGTAATAAAAGTGACTTGATGAACCCAAGTCCCAACAAATAAATTTGGTACACTATAGAGATGATAATAGTAATTAATAAGCTAGTATGCAATTACGATATAAGATGAAATTTTTGAAATGGTCATGTACTTGGGTTGAGAGAATAGATTAGTAAATAACACAAATAAAAAGAACTTCCGGAAGAATGACACTATATCTTCGGCGAAGCTTATGACGGATTTCGACCCTAATAGATTGTGCATACTCTTAGAAACAGAGACATTAAGGTATATCTTTTTTTTAGTGGAACATGAAGGATTAAAAAGCTTTGTATAATTGAAAATATTTACATACATGTTCTTTTATAATCAATATGATATTATTTGTATTATACATTCATGTTCTTTTCAAATTTATTTTAATTTTTGTGATTTTCTATACTTTTTTGTTTCTCAAGTCTTATATCCACATGTCCTTATTATAATCATACTAATGTACTTTGTTTTATACCTTCATGTTCTTATTATGTTTTTTGTTTGTTATTTTATAAGTTCCTTGTAGTCTTTTTGTTTCTTAATTATTATATGCACATGTTCTTTTATAATCAGTATGATGTTCTTTGTTTAATATCTTCATGTTCTTGTTTGTTTATTTTCATTTTTGTGATTTTGTATATTTATTTCTCAAGTCTTATATGTATATGCTCTTTTATAATTCGTATGGTGTTCTTTATTTGATACCTTTCTGTTGCTTTTATGTTTCTAATCATTTTGTGATTTTTAATAATTTATTGTTTCTATACACACATATTCTTTTATAATCAGTATGATGTTCTTTTTTTTATACCTTCATGTTCTTTTTATGGTTTTATCTATTTTTTATAGTTTTTTAAATTTCACGTATTATATGCACATGTTTAGTATAGTGTTCTATGTTTTACACATTCATATTCTATTTATGGCATTATGTGCACATACTCTATATATCATGTAAAAACAATAGGAATAATATCATCTAATCTTATAGTTGTAGATTTTCTCAAAATTAATGAAATATTCCTCCACGTGATCTGCTATATTCTGTTGTGCTAAGTTGATAGTTTTTCTTTTTTTTTTAAACCAACACAGCTCCCATATGTCAGTTTAAATTTAGGAGGATATTTTTTTTTTTTTGAGGGGTAGGAGGATATTTTTTTAATGTAGCATTTTACTGGCAATATCTCCAATGATCAGGGGCGGATCCAGGATTTTAGCCCTGGGGGGGCCAATTGTATACAACCAATACGAGAATTAAAAAAAATATTAAAATTCCATAAAATTACCCATACAAATTATTTTATTAAAATCACAATCTAACTGTTCTTCTAAATAATCTCTTACAATTGTTCACGTCTCGTTCTCATATTTTGGAATTGATTTACAATATCATCTATGCTTACTGTCAAAAATAAATCTTTCTCTACATAAGCAACCAAACAATCATTGAGTAACTGATCTCCCATAGTACTACGCAATTTGTTTTTTATTGTATTCATTCCTGAAAATACTCTTTCGACGCTTGCTGTTGCCACAGGAAGAAGCAACACTAACTTTAGAAGCAGATATACTCTTGAATGTGTCTCGTGCTTTCCAGTCTCAACAAGTTTCATGGAAAGCTCAGTAAGGCTCTTCAACATTGAAAATCTATCGTCACTTTGAATATCAACAATGAAATTTTGAAGTGAATCTTCAATAAAAGAAAGTTCAACTGTTGAAAATTCATTAGGATAAAATTCGGCCAGTCGTTTCAACTTTTTTATATCAAACGAAGAAAACTGGTTAGTAGGACTGAAGGAAGACATACAAATAAGTAATTCCTTACTTGCCTCATCGAACCGGTTTTCAAGTTCTTGTAACTGTAGATCAATGACACTTAGAAAAACTTCAATTCGAAAGTGGTGAAGATTTGTTACTTGTGGTCTACTACCACGAAACTTCCTTCTGCCAGGGTGCACATATTTTTCCTCCATATTAGGAATCTCAATCTCATACTTAATCATAAATGAACCAACATTGTTCATGTGAGTATCCCATCCTTCATCTCTGAGCTTCTGTAGATTTTTCTTAGTCACGTCTACCATTTTCATTGCATTCACTATGTCTTGATCACTTTTTTGCAAAGCCATGTTCAACTCATTTGTAATCGCGAATATACTCTTCATCAAATGTGCCACAAAAATAAAATCAAATGACATCAACAAGTGTGTAAGTGATTCAGCTCGATTTCGGTCAACACTATCAGAAATATCCCCAATGGCATCAAGTGACTCAAGAATTGTTGGATATAAATTAAGCACATTCAAAATTGTTTTAAAATGAGATCCCCAACGCGTATCACCCGGCCTACTCAAACTAAGCTCCTGATTTAAGCCAGTTCCAGATTCAATTTCACCTATAGATAATGCTGCTACCACACGTTCAACTTGTTTTTCCCGAAGAAATTCTTTCCGTTTGGGTGAACCACCCACAAAATTCAGTAAAGGTGCAAACACATCAACAAACAGCCAACCACAATCAGCATTTTTCTTTGCAACGGCAACAAGTGTCAATTGAAGTTGGTGAGCAAAACAATGAACACAATACGCAGTTGAAGATTCATTTAGAATTAAAGTTTTAAGGCCATTAATTGCACCTTGCATATTGCTAGCACCATCGTAACCTTGTCCGCGCACTCTAGAAAGAGTTAGAGAGTGCTCAATTAGTTTTGACTCAATTGCTTCTTTCAATGTCACAGATGTGGTATTAGCAACATGTACAACACCAAGAAAGCGCTCCAATACTTCACCTCTTTTATTAACATATCGCAAACAAAGAGCCATTTGTTCTTTATCAGAAATATCTGCAGACTCGTCAGCAAGAATAGCAAAAAAATCTCCATCAAGTTCTTTCATAATTGCTTTAGTTGTCTCTGTTGCACAAGCATTAATAATATCCTTTTGAATTGAAGGAGCCGTCATTTGACTATTACCCGGTGCATTTTGTAAAACAACTTTAGCAACATCTTCCTTTTCCGAGGCAAGAAATTTCAAAAGTTCAACGAAGTTACCTCTATTAGAGGAAGTTTCATTTTCAATATGGCCACGAGCAGGCAAGCCTTGAAGCAAAAGCCACTTCAAACATTTAATAGAAGCTTCTAATCGCTTCCGATATTTAAGCTTGTTTTCTTCAGATTGATTAGCAAAGAGAGATGGAAGACTTGATTTTTGTTTTTTAAAATCTTCCAGAGACCGCACAGCATTATTATGATCACTCTTATGCCCTCCAACATGTTTCTCGTATGCCTCTGTTTTGTTCCAAGCTCTAAATCCCTCATTAACAAATGCATCTCCTCCGGGTGTGTTTTCTTCCTTAAATAGATAGCAAGGAAAGCAAAAAACTGCATCCTTTTCAACACTATACTCGCCATGATTTGTACTTTTTTAACCAATTTTCATTAAATTGACGAGGTTTGTCCCCAAATAATCTATAAGGAAATTCATGGTTTGTTGGTTGACAAAGTTTTCTTTGGTTAGTGTAAACCCTCCGAACTATATCTTGATCATCTGGATGGAAATCGTGAATTTTCTTCCTTTTCCCAGGATCTTGAGGAAGATTAGTAGCATCCACTTCAGTTAATCTTATTTGTTCATTCGGGGCTCGAAGCTCAGGATTTGAATTAACTCTAACTTCTGTTTCATCTCTTTTGATTTTGTGGATTATTATCAGTTTCTTGAGTTGAGGGGTTATTGGTTGGTGGACTAAAATTTGTTTGAGATTGACGAGGATTTGGCGTAGAAGGATCTCCAGTATCTATGTTCATTCTTTTTGTAAAGAAACTTGCAATATCTTTTTGTTTTGTTCTCTTCATGCTGAAATTATTTTTTAAGATATTAATTAGTTCATAAATATATCAATATTTTTATTAAAATCTAATAACAAGAACATAGTGTAACAATAAAATCATACAATTCATATTATAAAGCAACAAATTGATGATTCTAATTTAAAATTTTTCTGATATAATTTCATTTCGTAACAAATTGAGGCCCTATTCTTTTGGACTGAACTGATTTGAATTGCAGAGAGAAACTGAACTGAACTGAACATAAATTAACTGAACTGAACTGAATTGCAGAGATAAACTAAACTGAACTGAAATAAACTGAACTGAATTAAACTGAAAATAAGTCCAAAAGAACAGGGCCTGAGTAATTGATTCTTTCCTAAACCACAAACCACAAATTTATGATCAACTAGAGCAATAATACAATAAAAAAATCTTAATTTTTACCTAATAAAACATAAATTAATAACAATATAAACGTACAATTGCCAATAATACATACCCAAATTTGCAAAAACACAACAAAACAATATACATCAATTAATATAACAAATTAACAATAAGAAGAAAACTTTAAAAACAAAAAATTACCTCGCTACTCGCTTGACGCTAGCAATTTGCAGGCGTTACTTTTTAATTGGATGTACTAGGCTAGTTGTAGCAAGTCAGGCCAAGCAATTTGTGTCCCCCAAAATAATCTAGAAGCCTAGCATAGTAGCCTTTAATGAAATTGGCAGTAATTGAGTGTGTGTGCCGCTTTCTCTAATTCTCTCTCTATCCTTTTACTTTATGAATCTGACAAATATATCAATATGCAATAGCTTTTTGAGTTTTTATATTAATTATCTAAGACTCCTAAAGAGTAAACATTACTGTTTTTTGCAGACAGTTACACTACCCCTTACGCCTTGGACTCGGTAAACGATATTCTTGATTTTTTTTTTCCAGAAAAAGCCAATTTTTTTATAATAATGGTGGGGCCCCGGCCACCCAGGACCCCACGTGGGTCCGCCACTGCCAATGATTCCCTATGCGTTTTGTTAATTGGGTTATGCGTTTTCTACAGAGAGCATGATGCTCTATGTGGTCCCGAGACCACTTACATATTTGCACGTTTCTAATCAAGATTTATCCCATGAGTTCAAGCTACTATATAATGTCTTAAGTATTACAATCAGTCTTGCGTGGACCCAGTTCACATTAAAAATAGTGTGGACCAGACATAGACACGTGCCCCACTATAAACTAGTCACTCCCGCTTTCCAAAATCCGCTCGATTTTCTCTCTCTTCAATAAGATTATCTCGCCCTAAAATTTTAACAAAAACAGTTGTTCAGAATAAACATACACTATATCATTTTAAAATACACTATATCATGTCAAAATACACTATCATGTCAAACCCTATAACGATCGATATGATAATTTTGTGTAATATACAAATAAACTACACTATAACATTTCAAAATACACTATATCATGTCAAAACACACTATATCATGCAACTCTATCATGTCAAAAAACACAGCAAAACACTATCATGTCAAAATACACTATATCATTTCAAAATACACTATATCATGTCAATATACACTATAACATGTAACACTATCATGCCAAAAAAACTCAGCAAAACACTATCATTTTAAAATACACTATATCATTTTAAAATACACTATATTATTTCAAAAATACACTATCAGGAGATTGAAGTTATCAGAGGAGAGAGAAAAGAGCGGAAGACTGAACGCGGCAAAAACGGAAAGTTGTAATCATTAAAACTCACGTGAGATGGATAAGGTGTAGACTAAGTTTTTTTTTTTTTGAAAGAGAAAATTAATTAATTGAAGGCCAAACGACATATACAATAGGTATTAAAGAAAAACAAGATACAATTAAACAAGGCTAAATCAAATTCATCTTCGAAGGAAGTACAATGAACCAGATCGAGCAATACAGCGCAGCCCCCTTGTATTTGCTGAATCAAGCAGCTATTGATGAGGAAGTCTATCATTCTGATGTAGTTTGGGAAGAACATTCTTGACCGAGTCATGTTGACCGCATCCGAGATTCTAATACCTTTATGTTGAGTCTCGAACTTCAACTAATGAGAACAATTTCTCATACCTAAAAACAAAAAGACCATACTCACAACTCCTATATGGTAGAAGGAGATTTCCAAAACAGAAACTAAAAATCCCATAACAGGGTTTGAAAAGATCTCATAAAGAGATACTAAATTATTAAACAATTCAGGGAATCAAAGTCTCCAGAAATAGTCCACCGATATCTCATCTGTTTTTTGCGGACGACTCACTCATATTTTTTAAGGCTTCACCGCAAAGTTGTGCAGTAGTAAAAGAGCTAATTACCACTTTCAGCAAAATATCAGGAGAAGTAATTAATTACAAGAAATCACACATCACATTTAGCCCAAACCTGCCTCAAAAGTTCAAGCGGTTCATGAGAAGTATTATAGGTACGTCCTCTTCTGACTACCTAGGTAAATATTTGGGTTGCAATGTGGAGTTAAATGGTAGAAACTCGAAGCAATTTGAGATATTACTAGAGAAAATCAGGAAGAAAATTAGTAGCTGGAAGAATTTAGCTCTATCATATGCAGGTAGACTCTTATATATAAACTGCATTCTTACTTCATTATGTAATCATATTTTGTCTACCTTCATCATACCAAAAGGAATAGCGGATAAGATGAACTCACTATTTGCATCATTTTTATGGAAGAACTCAAATGACCGTAAACCAATATATTGGAAAAGTAAGGACTTAATTGAGAGACCAAAAGGCTTGGGTGGCCTTGGGATTAGAAATGTACATCTATTCAACCAAGCCATGGTTTTTAAACAAGCCATGAGGATACATAATAATGAAAACTCTTTAATTGGGAAAATTTTATGTTCTAAATATAAAGGTTCCCCTGTACACTACGGACTGTCAGTACAAGTGGCTTCATGGGGTTTTAGGGGCTTAGTCACTGCCGTCAAGGCTGCGGGGACATGTTTAATGAGAAAACTAGGTGAAGGAAAAGTCATTCATGTTCTAGACGATAAATGGATAAAAGGAAGAAAGATTGAACTAAAGGCACATGCAAGTCGACAAAACCATAGATTTAATTCAGTTAGAGACTTGATGACTTGTAATGGTAAAGCTTGGGACTCGGTGTTTATAAAAGCCAACTTTGAAGATCGCACAGCATATGATATTCTATCCACATATATCCCAAAATTTTCAAAAAAAGATACATTTATATGGGAACACAATAGACGGTGAGATACGAGTTAAAGATGTTTATGCTTATTTAATCAAAGCCACATAGAGGAATCCAAATTCTGGAGTAAATTTTGGGCAATGAATATATTCCCCAAATGGAAGATATTTATATGGAGGTTACTAAATAAAGCCTTAGCCACAAATAATAATCTTAGACTACGGCAAATACAAGTACAAAGGAAATGTTGCTTATGTGGAGATGCAGACGAGACTGAAAGTCATCTATTTAGAGACTGTGATATCATCAGAAGAGTATGGAAATGATCCACATTAGGCTTACAAGTAGAAATGCAGAACACCATACAAATTAGAAGTTGGATTATAAATTATCTTCAGTACTTTTGGAAGCATGATTCAGATGAATACAAATACGGTACAACCTTCGTTGCAATTCTATGGGCTATCTGGCTACACAGAAATGAGATTACCTTTAGGTCCGAGAGAGTGTGTCCACTAAAGATACTAAAAAAGGTTGAACAACTTATAAGTGACAATCATTGTCGGTACTCCAAGATAAATAGAAGAAGAGAAAATAGAGGACCATGTTATGATAATTTACACCAGAGTATAAGCAATGAACAGGACATCTGCACTATCCAAGTCGATGGATCATGGAAAGCAGATAAAGCAGGAATCCATTCAGCAGGAATTGGTTTGGTGGGATATATTAATAATCAGGAAGTTTTTAAAAATAATAAACGAATAAGAGCTAAATCAACTCTTCAGGCGGAGGCTCTTGCAATGCTAGAAGCAGTAATAACAACATCACAAATTGGCATAGGTAATTTTATAGTTCTCTCATATTCAACTGAGCTTGTTAATTGTATTAAAATAAATAAAGGCCCTACAAAAATAGATAGTATAATTAATGATATAATTTGTATCCTTCAAAATTGTAATCAATGGAGCATTGTAAAAGTAGATAGAAACGTAGTAAATATGGCTCATAATCTAGCAGTAGAGGCTAGATTAACTCATACTTTGTAATAAATGCTTATGCAATTAATAAAATAATGATCTTTTTGTAAAAAAAAAAAAAAAAATTATTAAACAAATCAAGAAAATGAATTAAAAACTGAAAATAAAAGGGGAAAAGGAGCACCATGGATGAAATCATCCATGACAGCCCCTAACTGATGAAGAAGGGGTAGGGGAGGCTAGGGTTTGAGAGAGAAAGAGAGAAGGGGGAGGCTAGGTGTACACTAAGTTAGTGTGCACCAAGTTCATATTAGTTTTTTTTAAACTATTAAACTAAGTAACGAAAAATTAGTGTGCACCAGTTTCATATTAGTTTTTTTTAAACTATTAAACTAAGTAGTGTTTGATGTTATAATTTCAACGTAAGATATTAATAAAAAAAAATTATAACCATTCGGGGCACAACCCAAACCTAAAAAAAACTAGTTATATTTGATTATTTTTTGCCCTCTATTTGGGAAACCCCAAAGTATAAACCCTAATCCCCGTGAATTTTGTGCGGCGTGCCGAAACTGGACCCAAAAAATTATCATCGGCAGCAAAACTCTGAGAAAAAATGGCGAAATCATTGAGGTCGAAGAGAGAGAAAAGGCTGAGAGCAATCCGAAGAGAAATTGTTGAACCGTTTTACGAGAAGAAAGATGCTGCCAAGCTCGCAGCTCAAGAAGCCGCTATGGCCTCCCCTAAACTCCCTACTCGCACCACCACTACCACTTCCATGGATCTCACCTCCTCTGCACCACCCTCTTCCTCCAATGCCATGGGTATGTTTTTCTATTAACGTCACTTTTTTTTTTCCTTGTTCGATGTCAACTTTTTAATGTTTCATCAACATTTTCTGAACTAGACTTTTCTATAGTTTGTATAAAATTTATATAGTTTACCACTTTGAGTTGAAGTTTTTTGAATCAATATAGACTGTATGAAAATTTTCATTTATATTATGTTAATCTTTAGATAACAGTGATGGTATTGTGGACAGAAAGCGAGATACCAAGAAAGTTAAATTTCCTAACAGTGTATGTAGTGGCGTTATTTACAGTTGTAATTCATACATGTGGGTCTTAACTTTCTCTGTTTCATGGGAAGTTACCTACTTTCGTCTACGAACCAATTCTGTAGCTTTCCATACCTGGAACTTCAAGTTGATATGAAATTATATGTGAAATATGTGGATGGTGCATTCGAGTGGGGGTATGGCTCTTGTTTGAGGATATTATGTTGATATTTGGGACGTCCAATGTTTAACCGTAGGCCAATTCTATGTCTTAATTGTCTGTGAATTTCCTTGCAGCTACAGGCTCATGATTGTAAAATTTTGTTTTGTTTTGTTTTTAGTATATATAAGTAACTACGTGATTGTCTAAAGCTGTTATGTTGCTAGGTAGGTAATTGCTAAATGTTCTTGTGTGAGAGCGAGCAGTTTAGCGATCAAATGGTGTATATTTACCAATTTCAATGGCTCAGAGATTCTATATTGTTGGTTAAGGACTTGAGGGCTGAAGGTTATGATAATTATCTTTAAACCCATGTGATATAGTGTTAGGAACCAGCCCTTTTAGCAATTATAATCAGAATTAAAATCTTGAACCAACAGATATTAGGAACAAGGGTAGATTGTATTCAATGATTAGAGAAATGTCAAATCAATTCCAGACTTTCGAGAGGTCTAGATCTCTCCACTAGATTACTACCCAATACTTTTCTGAATGTTTTCCTAATAATTACCTTCCCTCTGTTTATTACCTTCCCTTTTAGCAATTATAATCAGAATTTAAATCGTGAACCAACTGATATTAGGAACAAGGATAGATTGTATTAAAAAATTAGAGAAATGTCAAATACAATTCCAGACTTTCGAGAGGTCTAGATTCTCTCCACTAGATTACTACCCAATACTTTTCTGAATGTTTTCCTAATAATTACCTTCCCTCTGTTTATTGCAAAATCAGTACTAATTTCTCACTCTTAGTCATGCTTTCTCTCTTTAAATCCAACGCTCCTTCTTGTAACTTTTAGCAGTTTATTCTTTGAGCATAACCTCCTGTCCCCGTACCATTTTCGCCTGGCTCAGTGCTGTGATTGGCAATTTCCCCTTCATCCTTGGCGCTAATACTTCAGTACCCTTTTATGCCTCGCGTAGGTCTAGAGAATAGGGAGATCAGGATAGGTGTTAGCAAATTGTGAGAACTAAGAGAAATGATAGAAGTATTTCAAAAAAGAGGGCTTCATTAATTTGATGATCAAAGTGACATGCTGTTTATTTCGAGACATATCTGATGATCAGTCATACGATTTGGTTCGAATTGGGAGGGATCAAATTTGGGCATGGATATTCTGTTCAATCATATGAATGTTTTCGGTTTGTCAATTCAGTTTGATTTAAATAGGGTTACCTACTTTTGCACCCAGTGCTCGGTTTACTGAATTGTTGTTACTGCTTGAGTTCGAATTAGGTTATTTTGGGTTATCTGACTTACCTCATCTTTGCCAAGTCTATTACCTTTGGGGAGATGTATATGATGGGTATAAGAAAAGACTAACAGAAACATTGGTGCCATATTTGATGCTCATATGTGTTTATCTTTGACAACTTTAATGTAATGGTAATCCTTCATAAAGCAAGGATGGCAACATCTATGGAACTTTTAATTTTACTCCTGTTTACATGTTACATTATGCATGTATGCCTGTAGAAATTTGAAGGCATCTCAGGGTAAAGCTGCTGTTTGGAATAAGTAGAAAAAATGCTGTTCTGCAGGTGCTGGAAAATATAGCTGCTGTTATAGTAAACTAGTTACAAACTCTTCTTGAAGTTGGTTTACTTCAGTCACTGGAGGCATCGTCGCAATTACGCATAGTTTAGTTTTGTGGTTGGCTTGATTTTGGAAGTCCATCTACATCTTTGTGCTTTCAGAAAATCACCCATTTGTTTGTTTGATGCAAATGCATATGCTGAGAATTTTCACTGATTATAGCATAGTATTGTATTCTTGTTGTTACATGGCCTATATTACATGACATTCATTTCATGTTGGACTTGCTACTCATGCCCGAAGTGTGCTCATCTTGGTTAATAAGAAATCGGCAATATGGGCGTCTAATGTTCCATGCTCTTTGGAGATAAGAGATATGCTGCTATTATAAGTCTTTTTGCTTCATCGGAAAGTTTTTGATTCGTTGGATAATGTTCTAAGTTGTTTTTTCACTCTTAATTATGGGTGTTTCAGATGTTGATATGGCTGACCGCAGTCAAGGAGTTGGGCACCTAAAGCCAGTTGGTGGAGTTGGGAAGAAGTTGAAAAAGAAATTGAAGATTGGAAAAGGAAAGAAGCGTGGCAACGGCAAAATCAGAAGGAAACACATTTAAGAAATATGTCAATTTCAGTGGATGAAGTTCGGTCTTCAAAACTTACATCACTTGCTGACCAAATTTGTTCAAATACAGTATCGCTGGTGGAAGACAAAGCTCTTTTCTCTTTTTCATTTGTAGCTAGTTTTATCGATTTGCTTCCTAGTAATTTGTGTTATCTTCTTAAATCTTCAATATGTGATTGAAAATTTTGACGTCTTTAAGATGATTGAAGCTGGCTGAATGGCATTATACATTGTACTAAATCCCTTGAGTTACATACATTACCACGAAACCAAACATTGCGTAGTAGCTAGTGGTGAGTGGGATTGGTTATTCGACCAGTTTTTTGAATGTTATTGGGACCCAATTAGAATAGGTACTAAAAGTAGGAACAGATTTGTTTCTGGTCTTTAAGTGAGAAATTTGTTTTGGATGTAGTGCGAATGAGTTTTGGGTATTAAGGTTTTGTTCTTTTGGATTAAAGTAAGGATTTTTTGTCAAAAACTACATATTAATTGTAACTTTTTAAAAACAACTACCTAATAAGTCTAATTTTTAAAACAACTACCTTTGATTATGTTTTTTTTTTGTTAGCACTACCAATAGACGGTATCCGTTAGTAATTCCGTCTGTGGTCCATATTTTTTGAAACAAAAAGTTTTTAGAACGCTCAGCTCCTCAGCCTTCTTGAACAACCCTCTTCTCCTTTTTGAAAATGTCACTTGCCTTGCTGTTGTGTTATCAATTTTCTTGATCTAAATCTTTTCCCTGGCCATATTTTTTTTCCTTTTTTTATACTTGC
Organism: Beta lomatogona; assembly: GCA_947646795.1. Lineage (NCBI taxonomy): Eukaryota > Viridiplantae > Streptophyta > Magnoliopsida > Caryophyllales > Amaranthaceae > Beta > Beta lomatogona. The sequence goes on from CANSNZ010000951.1 coordinate 1,223,815, forward strand.
TCTCTTTATCTGCTAACCTCAAAAAGGCTAAAAATTTACCTAACACCCACCAATAGTCAACACTACCACTGTGTCTTTCCTCTTTCACAGAATAAACCAGTGTATAAATCACAAAGTTATGAATCAAAAGTTCAAAACCCAGAAAAACCTATCACCCAAAAACACAATTCTTCAAAAGGGCATGTTCAGATTGATGTTCTGATTTGATAGCAAAAGTGTGATAAAAACAGGGGGAAAATTCACTGCGGCATTTTACCAAATAGGTGGGAGGCATGAAAATTTAAGTGCAAAACGCAACGCATAAAAATAGGGCAAAATTTGAAGGATAAAACCCTAGATATGTCGCTCTAACGAAGCAATCAAAAAAACTCATATCTTTATTCTAATGCAATGGAAGAAACCCAGTTACCAATTTGGCAAAAATTAAGCGTTTTTGATAGGAGTAGTAGTTAACAAACCCACGAATTTATTGCTAAACAACAAAATAGGGTTTGATGGTAAGTGGGGCCCACAGACGGAATTACTAACAGATACCGTCTATTGGTAGTGCTAACAAAAAAAAACATGATAAAAGGTAATACCTCCGTCCCAGAATAGTATGAACACTTTCCTTTTATGTTTGTCCCAAATTAGTTTGAACACTTCCATTTTTGGCATGGTCCCACCATTAATATATTATTTCTTTTACACATTTTTGGTCCACACTCTACCTTTTATCAATAAAAAGTTACCCAACTTTCTCTCTCCTCTAATAAAAAATACCCCACCAACTCCTATCACATCTACTTTTTAAATAAAATAACATTTGATAACTACACCACAACTTATAACCTTAATCTACGTGTCCCAACAAGTGTTCAGATCTTTCTGGGACGAAGGGAGTAGTTGTTTTAAAAATTAGACTTATTAGGTAGTTGTTTTTATAAAAGTTACAATTAATAGGTAGTTTTTGACAAAAAAACCTTAAAGTAATGAAAAATCAGTTCAGCAATTCAGTTTAGTTAAAAAAAATTCAATTTAGTTCTATTCAGTTCAGTTAGTTTTCTCTCACAGTTTGATTTGATTCAATTCAGTTCAGTTCAGACAAATTAGGTTTAGTTCAGTTCAGACAAATTAAATTCAGTTTAGTCCAGTCCAGTCCAAAAGAATAGAGCTTAAGTCAACTTGCTACTTTTTGTCACTTGGCAAATACTTCCTCCGTCACAAGTGGAATATAGAGAAAGTGGGGAAAACTATAAAAAGGGAAAGTACCGAACCACAAATTAGAAAGGGTATTACAAAGTTAAGCCAAATGGCAAATGGTTCTCACAACTTTAATGAAGCCGGGTTTATTTGAAAAAAAGGAGAGAATATGCACAAATATTTCTACTTTATTTATTAAAGTTGGTTGACTTATTCAAATTTTGGCTGAAAAATTCAAAATTTCACTTTATTCAATTATATTGACTCAAAAAATCAAATTTTCACATTGCTCAATTGTTTTGGCTCCAAAATTTTGGTAGCCCTTATTTATACAAAGGGGGACTTATTTTTTCCTCGTTACATCTGAATCACTAGCACTTGCACACACACTAACATATTTTCTCTCAAAATTCTCACTTGCACACACACATTCACACAATACTAAAAATAATAATTACACACATATATCACTTGCACACATTCACCTATCACTTCAAGTACAAAAGTATGGATGAACAATTTGAGGCATGTTTTTTAGAATCAGGGGTTAGGGAACATTTTGTCACGGATATGGATGAACTCATCCAGCTGCAAGAGAAGGTGGCAGAATCTTCTGGTGAGGTCAATGTGGATGAGTTGCTTCACATGGAAGAACTGATGAACATAATCACAGAAGATGAGGAGCTTGAGGTATGGTGTTATTCTAAGGCTCATTTAGAACTTGAAAATGAGTATGAAAATGAAGAAATCTACTCAAATGTGAATGCTAACAAAAAACCTTATGTGCCAAATCTAGAGAGAAGTCACATTGTAGTTGACCTTTTTGCTGCTGCATATACTAATTTCATTTTGCTTAGGGGATTAATTAAAACCCTCCCATTGAAGTATGGAATAGGTAGGTCAAATTTGTCTAGATGATGGTAAGTTGCTAAGAAACAGAAACTGAGTGGACTTGAAGTGAATGTAGCCAATAAGAAGGCTGGTAATAGTGGGAGAAAACCCAAAATATTGGATGATGAAGTACTGAGAGGGGTCCCTCTGAAGCTAAAGACCACAATCAGGTCCTTTGCCATAGCTTTAGAGGTTAGTTATTCCACAGTTTATAGGCTATTAAAGAGAGGTATTCTTAGAAGCCACACAAATAATATCAAACCAAAACTCACACCCAAACACAATGTGCTATCTCAAGTAATACCAGGCACAGTTAGAGAAAAACCAAGGCTTGAATGTCTATATAACATGGTACACAAAAATGAAAAGTGGTTTTTCATGAGTAGGATAATACAAATTTTATCTACTGTCAGAGGAAGTAGATCCATACAGGAACTTAGTCAAAGAGCTTCATGAAAAAGGTCATATTCATGGGAGGCATTGCTAGACCATTTTGGAGAAAACAAAGAGGTCTTGTTTGATGGCAAGTTGGGGATAATCCCCTTCATTGATGAGGTGCCAGCCCAAAAATGGAGTGTCAATAAGCCATTAGGCCACCAGGAACAATTGAAATAAAAGCAAAACAGAGCATCACCAAAGAAACCATTAGAGAGATGATTATTAATCAACTAATTCTAGCAATTAGAGAAAAATGGCAAAGTTTTGGGTGTGAAACCACTTGGATTCACAAGACAATGCCAGACCTCATATACAACTAAATGATGCATAATTTTCAGTAATAACAAAATTAGATGGCTTTGACATGCAAATAAACTTCCAACCAGCTCAGTACCCAGATCTAAACCTACTTGACTTGGTTTTTTTTTAAGGCAATACAAAGTATACAACACCAATCTTTTCCAAAAAGTGTTCAAGAACTTATGCAAAGTCTGAAGGATGCATTTGACATTTATGATCAACGGTTAATCAACTATACATGGCTCGATATCATGTACATAATGGTTGAAATACTAAAGATGATAGGAGGAAATGACTAAAAAAATCCTCACAAAAGGAAGAAGAAGATGGACATACTTGGTCAATTACCAACTGTAAGCGTGAAAATATTATTAAGTGCCACATCATTTTTATTTAACCCATTAAAATCAAAAGTTGACTTTTATTAATAGATAATTATCAAATTTAATTAATCTGGGCTTATTACTAAATTAGGCCTATTTTAATTAAGTCATCTATTATTGGGTCAAGGTCCCATTAAATGAATGTTGGGCTAATAAAAGGGTTTATGTCCATGAGGCCCAAGAGGCAGGATAGTTGGAAACCCCAGGTTCAACTAAGCTTTATAAATAGAGAGCTCCTCTTCATTTGCCAAGGGAGAAAAACAGAAGACTCAAAAGAGACAGAGAAAGAGAGAGTTGCTCTAGAGTTTAAATACTCTATAGAAAAAGAACAACAAGCATCAAAGCCATTCCATTCTAAACGACCAAACTTGACGGTGATCAAGCCCGGAGGCCCTAAATCAAGATCAAAGTCAAACCATTCTTGGAGATCGAATCAGTGGATACACATTAGAGATTGTACTCAAATATTTATATAAATAAAATTTATATTTGTTTCACATCTTTTGATTTTGTACTTTGCAGATCTAAAATTTGTGATTACAAATTTTTGGCACGCTTGGGTGGGACAATCTCTACCACTCATCTCTTTCTCCAAACACATGTATTCAAATCTTTTCCAAACAATGGCACCAAAGAAGAACATCTCTCATCCTGATGCGGAGAAAACTGATCAATTCCAACGAAGATCCACGACTTTGGGTGATTTTATTAATGATGTGACCCTTGGTTTTCATACTAGTGGTACGAAGAAGGCTACTATCAGGAGTGCTGCTTCCAACTTGTGAGCGACATCTATACCTACCAAATTGCGCACTAAACGAGATGCTTCATCCACCTCAGGATCATCCATGGCACCACCTTTCTTTGGAGCGCGTGAAGTGCCTTTGGTCAACTCAAACCCTTTCACACATGAGAAATCAGATGATGCTCTGTTCGAAGGATTCTCCTTAAACCCCCTCTTCCAACCATTCGACGTGGCCGACAATGATGATACTAGCAGTGGTTCCTCTCCTTCATCACATCCGTCGATTTTGCATCTGTTTGAAGCAATTCAGGCCTCACAACTCGAAGTTGCTACTGTCATGGTACATGAATCCAAAACACTTGAAGAACAATTGGTCGAGATGAATAATCTCATCCAAAGGATGATGAAGGATGCAGAAGAGAAAGATGCACAGATTGTTGCATTGCAGAAGAAGCTTGGAAAACACCCTAGCTAGTGAAAGTGATTGCCGACAATGATCGAAGCTGCGAATATAAACATAGCTCAAAGGGTGAAAAGGCACAAGGTGATTCATTAACTGTTCAAAGAATCCAGGATATGATAGCTAGTGCGGTCAAGATGCAATTGGTTGGAGATTCTCATGGCAATCACCGTTACATAAAGCCGCATACCAAGAGGATCGATAAGATAAAAATGCCAAGTAGCTATCAACCTCCAAAATTTCAACAATTTGATGGCAAAGGCAACCCTAAGCAGCATATAGCACATTTTATGGAGACTTGCAACAACGCTGGAACCACAGGAGATTTGTTGGTTAAGCAGTTTGGTTGTTCCCTTAAGGGAATCACCTTTGATTAGTACACAGATCTTTCACCAGAATTCATCAATATTTGGGACCAGATGGAGGAGGAATTCATGAACAGGTTTTACAGTACACGTCGCATCGTAGGCATGACGGAGTTAACCAATACACAACAATGGAAGGACGAGCCTGTTGTTGATTACATCAACCGATGGCGCGCACTGAGTTTAGAGTGCAACGATCGCTTGTCAGAAAATTCCGTTGTGGGGATGTGCATTCAAGGTATGAAATGAGATCTTTGATACATTGTGCAAGGTACAAAACCCGAAGGGCACTTAGGTTTCATGACGAAGTACTTTAGGAATGTCCAAGTCAAGAAATGCTTCAGGAAAGGGTTCACATATGCACTTACCTTTGTTTCGCCATTTCTATAGTATTTGAGGCATTGATGTAGCGTGCATGTTGCCACGATGATAGCCAACTGGTAAGCATCATCCATCTTCGGCATCATTCTTATAATCTTCCTTCTATTTTTAAGTACACCAAAAATTCTTTCAACAGTATCACGTAATGAAGAATGTTGATAATTACAATTTTCTAACTTTCCCTTTGGTGGAGGACCATTTTTAAATTCAGGAGTATGAACTCTCAAACCTTTCCCTTGATATGGACTCAAATACCCATTAGAATTTGGATATTCGGAGTCGACCAAATAATATTTTCCTGTTAGTGTAAGGAAAAAAAACCTAAATTTATAACCATAGTTAAATAATGCTTCAAATAGTTGATAACAAGAATATGATACCTGTAGGTGGGTGGTGGAATCCCATATTAGGATCGCTTAAACAATGCCTCAAAACCGTCGTGTCATGTGCACTTCCTTCGAATCCGACACAAACGTACATGAAAAGCATATCAAAAGAGCAATAAGCTAACACATTCCACGTTTTGTTTCCTTTACAACCTCTAAATAGTTGTGCAACTTTGTCTCCCACTATTGCATCTATGTGGGTGCCATCTAGAGCACCAATACAATCCTACGTAGAAACATTAATCATAAAGAAATGTCAATCATCTTAATAACAATATTGAAGAAGTTAAGGGAAGTGATTATTACCTTAAAGAAAGGCCAATACTTATCATTGTTGGCAATTTTTGTTGGAACTTCATTTAAACTTTGATATGGCCGGATGATATCTTTTGACAATGCAACTAAAGCTTGCAATACCCTTCTATTATAGTTACAAATAGCTGATAATGAGTGTTGAAATCTATCAGCTACATCACGATATGAATTGGCTTTCACCAGGATATATATGCCAACCTACTCCGCAACAAGTACAAACCTCCCATATGAGATTAGTTGTTTTTCAATGAGCACATTCACAAGGTTGATGAAAAATATATTTTTCTACTCTTAGTTGTTCCTTGCATAATTGTGGATGACCATTCAATAATCTATGGATCCAGTGAGAACCAGATTCACCTCCAACATGCAATGGTATTCTATCCATGCTTGTAAGCAACCTTTTTCAGCTCATGCAAACCTATGTACATCATACAATTCTCAACCAACGTCTCGTCCATTCTACAAGCCAAACATTAAAAGAAGTTGGAGATAAGCATCTAGTAATGTCGAGAAATATCTAGAAGTTGATTGCTTGAACATAAAGTAACCATATATAAGCATAGTCATAACACCCATGAAAATAAAAATTCATATTAAAAGCAAGTAGTTCTTATGTCTTAGAAATGGCGTCCTTGAAAATAGAATACATATAAACGCAAGTAGTTCTTATGTCCTAGAATGACGCCCTTGAAAATAAAAATACATAAGAACCCTATAGATAAGTAATCTCTTGAAATCGAGCATCACTCTAATCATCAAATTGAGAGATGTAACAATCACCGGGAAATGTAACTTTCTTTTTCAAGAAAATGAGTCTATACTCATTATCGGGAAGAGCAAGCCACAATTCACCATTCTTCTCTGGTTCACGTAAGTAATCCAAACAATCAATAATGAAAGCCTTTCCATGAACCTTAACTTCGGGAATGTCTTGCACAATTGTAATTAGTCTTTCATATAAAGAGATTGATGGAGAGGATTGTGCTTTGGATGACCCTAATTGGATGTTTCCTTAAAACATCCATACAGGTTTCAAGGTCTTCCTTCATAGTTCTTTTACTAGATAAATTTCCACTATCTATGCTTTTACGTTTTTTCCCAGATAAACTCTTAGTTGGGGACCTACTAGTAGCATCACAAGAGTCGTCATCACATCCTTTGTCCCATTAACTTCTCCATCATCGGAATCTCCCGATCCTTCCTCAACATCAACCATTTTCCCTTTGTCAAATAAGCTTGGCCCCATGGAATTAATACTCCAAGCCATACTTCCAGTGGCAAAAAATCCCCCAAAGAGGTCAAAAATCTTTTTCTCGAACTGTAGAGGTTTTTTCAAAAAGGCTGAAGGTCTTCCTTTATGAACCTGGAATTAATAATACATAAAAGAATAGTGAGTATGAATCAAACAAGATATAAAAAATTATATAAGAATATGTTTATATATATATATATATATATATATATATATATATATATATATATATATATATATATATATATATATACCTGAACAAACGCTTTTCACTTCTCATCATCTGTATCAATGGTCGGGCATCCAGTGTTCTCATCCCACCCGTTTCCGATCCACTTGGTCTTCAGTTCATGCCAAGCCTTAAATCTGTTTCTACAGTCAATATAGTAATTCTCTACCACCTTTTTCTCGAAATTATTCTCAGTTTGTGCATTTAAACGTATTTTGATTGTATTCCAATCATACTTAGTATTGCCACCATTCTTGTTTTTAAGGTACAGATCCAAAAATGTTTCGGTTTGATTAGGGGTCCAAATTGTCCTAAGGCATTGTCGTTGGCTAAATCAATACACATTTAAACATACTTTTAGAAATGAAATAATAATCTAACTATGCTAATATTAAAGATGTAGTTTTGGCTTCCAACAAAATTTGGTCTAATCCTGAAATAGTTTTCTTTCTAACAATAAAAGATTGTTCATGGAAAAACTAAACCCATCATACCCATCATTTTTTAACACAAAGCATGAAATTATATTAATTTAAACCCGTAATACAAACACCGTAAAAATAGAGTAGCAGTTTTAGAAACCAAGTGAAAAGGATAAAGACCAACAACCAAAGTTTTGCCAGATTCACAAACAAAAGAAAATTCACATCATTGGGTTTACAAGTTCCTGAATATACCCACAAAAAATAAAGAACCCCATCATACCCACAAAAAATAAAGAACCCCATTTTTTTTGCCTTTTATATTCTTTGTTCATCTACCTCATACGGTATACCCAAAGCAAACCAGGGGAAAATGGATATAAAAGTACAATTTTTTCCTTACACACACTTACCAAAATTCATATGTACAAAATACCTTAGGATCATAGAACATAATCGTACAATATAAGAACAAAACTATGATATTTACATGTTTTATACATCACCACACTATTAACATTCTCATAATTTATAATCAGTAAATTTTTTGTTTTTCAAGATTAAAAACATACAATTTCTTAGTGAAGGAAGATTAACAGTAGCTGAAAATGTGTGTAAGAATTTACATGCAATATCAAATTCCAAAATTACAAGTTATGCTTTACTAAAAAACTTACTTGAAGATGAAGATGAACTTGATTCACAATGTAGATGGAAATTACCAATTATTTTTCTCCAATAAGAATTAGCTCTCCATAGTCTCCATGATAAAAAAATTTTGGATGATGTTTTCACATGTAACAAGTTTTTAGAGAGATGAAAGTGGAGTGAGAGATAATGAGTTATTGAATTCTACTACCTTCAAGTAATAGAATTAAATGAGTTAATGAGTTCTACTACTTTAGTCATAGAACTATAGTAGCGTGAGAGATAACTTTTTCCTAGTGTGGTAGTTTCTCCCTTGTTAGTAATAAATGTTGGACGATGTGCTAATGTTTGCAGTATTTGAGCTCAAAATCTTCCTCCTTGGGTGCTCCGACTATGTCATATTTTAGTGTCACAAATTTGTTGCTTATAATATCTCCCATTATTTTGTTTTTGGAGTTCTCCCACTTAAGTCTCTTCTGTTTGTTTAGAAAAATAAATAATATTTTTATAAATTCTATAAATGTTTTAATAGAATAAGAAAAGTTGGGAAAAATTATGAAAAGTTTAGTAAAATTTGAAAAAAGAGATTTTTTTTATAAATGTTTCGAAATATTACGAGACATCGAGAAGTGTTCAAAAATATTAGAAAATTATAGACATGCTATGAAAAATTTCAATTAAAATAGTTTTAAGAACAATAAGTTATGTAGAGCGGATAATTAGTTAGTACACTTGCACCATTGGTGAGGTTAAGGTATATTTGATTGAGAAGGCCAAGGACTCTGGTTTTTGTCGAATAGAGTGCTTTATGAAATCAAAGCAAGACTATTAGATATATTAGTGATGAAAGTTGTGTATAGGTAAATATATAAATAGTATTTCTTTTCTTAAATTGTCATAAGAGATAATTAATAATCACTATTTTTTAGAAGGGTAAATATTAATAATTATTATTTCATAATAATAAATTTTAAGGGGTAGTATTTATGTTAGGAGTAATATTTATGTTATTATTCATCAATTTTTTTTTGTCTACGAGGAGGGAATAGTCTTTCTAGGATGGCTAAGGAAAATTCCATTGTTACGATAGTAGGTAACCTAAAGGCCCTTATATCATTATCTAGTATAGTGGAGGTCTTATTTGTATTGCAATAATCAATACATTTACGAACACAAATTATGAACAGACCAGCCCACTTTGTGGGTTTATTTCATAATGTAAGGTTAAATAAGTTCCAATTAGGTCCAATAAGGTCTAATAAGTTTCAATCAGATCCAACCAGGTCTAATAAGTTCCAATCAGGTCAATAAGTTTCAATCAAGTCCAATAAATTCCAATCAGGTTCAATCAGGTCCAATAAGTTGAAACATTTCCAATAAGTTCAATTCAATTTAGTTCAGATAAGTTCAATTCAGTTCAGGGTTATTTAGGTGAAGAGAATGCACCATCTATATGACACATAAGTCTACGTGGCATGACACGTGCGCTCGACACACTTCTGTGCGCTAGGCGCGTGCTTACGTGGTAGAAAACATGCTCTCGGGGCAGGGCTGTGCGCTCAGCGTAGGGTGTTGCGCTCAGCACACGTTGGTGTGCTCAGCGAACCGTCTTGCTTTTGACACGTTTTGACAACTTTTTGATAAAAAGTCGTTTTAAAGATTTTTCTTTTACCTTTTAACTCTAAAAATCTGATTTTACGGGATAAAATGCAATTTTGATTATAAAAATATCTTTGAAAATATTTATTTTATTGAAATAAAACAACTAATTATTATTAAACAATTTATCGGGATTTTTAAAGGATTGGGCTCGAAATAGAATTAATTATCATGAATAATTAAGTGGGTTTTAAAATAGGACTTTAACACTTTTCGAAATAGTTTTGGGATGGCTTTTCGGACTGCTTTGCCCTTGGGTCGGACCAATTAAGACCACGGTATGTTTCATCATCGGGTCCTTAAATAGGGAGACACGATTATGTGTCTACAGAAGCCCCCCACTTTGACTAAGGTTCAGAAAACCAATAGTCAAAGTATATGGTGTCGGGACGAAGAACGATTCTAAACGCTCTGCAGTTTTGAACTGATCTATACGGTCTCTGCAAAACAAATTTAGTACGCAGGACAAGAACTACAAGCAATCTGATTACCTGCAGAAGAAGATGTTAGCAGATAGGTGCAAACAACTCAGATAAAGCACATAATGATGCCATAATGCAAGCTTAGACTCTCTAAGGTTGCACAAAACGCTATGCATGGATTAAGGTTATGCAAAGCTAAGGGAGATGACATATCATGCAAGGTCAGGGGTATGCAAGACTAAGATGTATGCAATGCAATGCAAGGTCAAGGTTTTTGCAAGGCTAGGAGATCTGGATATGTAGAATGATATGAATAGAATGATTTTTGAAAACTATTTTTTAGTAAATAATCGGGGTCCTTAAACGAGGTCCGCAAATTACAACTATTCGGGAGTTTGATTTGATTTGGAGGAACCACCACCTATAGGAAGCCCTCACTTTGGGTGAGCTTGCCTTGAATTAGGCACCTTGAGCTTTGATTGAAATGTAGCTGATCTGTCTTGAGCATTGAAAGTTGTCATTGGGGATTCTTCTTTGGGAAGTTGACACAGGCAAAGTCAAATATAGCCAGAAACCATGGAATTGTCGGAGAATCCTTCGGGGAAAAGGAGAGCTTGGGTTGAAAAATAAAAAGGTTTAAATTTATGACTCATATAAATGTAGGTGGGAAAAGGCTTTAAGGAGGCTAGGTTCAGACTCGAGTCTATGTCGGGATCTAGAAAGAACATGCTCCTGAACTCTAGAAAATCAAATAATTACACCATGAATAACTTATTTTATTGAAGCGGTCGGACCTCGATATGAGGATTCCTATGTATCCTTGCTGAATCAGACCATTCGTAGTTCTGAATCTGTTTTTTTTTTTTATATATTTTTTTGTGCCCTAACTATTACCTAGGTCGCCCTTTCGGGTTTTCAACCTAGCGGACTTGGACATACCTTGAAAGAGGAAAAGGTTGAAAGCTTGAGGCTTTTGGTTTTGATGAAGGTTCAATTGGTTAGGCTAAGGTAAGATCATGGATTATATGGGTTAAGTCTTTGATGGATTCAAGTATTTGAATAAAGGGGTAGAACTTTTGTGCAATCCCCCTATCTTGAATTTATATTTTGCCTTTGCCTTTTTCTTTTTTGCATTTTTTTTCTTTTTTTCGCACTTTGAATTTTTCACTTTTTTTTTTTTGTTTTTGCCTGGCATTGATTTTTTTATTTTATATATAGTAAGGCTTGCACGCGAGTTTGGTTATGGGCATTGGAAGGTTTGAAAGTTATTAGTGGAGCTTTCATATTGAAAGGTTATTTGGCTAATGGAGATGATGGTTTATAGATGATGGAGGGAAGAGGGGAAAATTCCTGATCCAAAGTATGTCCATTTTTTCATTTTTACTCTCTTTTTTTATTTCAGATCTTTTTTTAGTTATTAATCAAAGTCATTAGGGATAATTTGATTTAAGTTTCATCATTGAATTAGAAGCATAAATAAAATGATGGAAGGCCAATTAAAATGAAAAGAAAATGCGATTATTTTATTAATTAGAATTAAATAGAATAAAGCTTATTAGCAATAAAGTCCTAAATGACATAGACTCGACGAGAAAGGAAATGAAGGAGCTAGGGGTGGGACTCTCCGACTAAATTTAGAAAACCAACGTTAAATGACTAAGCCTTCTGCACTGTTAAGACGATTCCCAAGGGGTTGCTGTTGTTATTGACTTTTACTGCCGGCGGAATTGGAAGTCTGCGACTATCAACCATATCCTGCAGAGTATTCTTTAAAGCCCAACATGCAGATGTTGGGTGTCCATTCCCTGTTGCAATAGGCATTAGGGTTGCACTTCTTGTGTCTATTTTCAGATGCAGGGTCTGGAGTAGGACCGATAGGCTGTATTGCTCCTTTTTGATGAAACCTATTGAAAGCTTCTTCTAAAGTCATGCCCAATGGAGTGAAGGTTCTTTGAGGCTTTTGATAACCTCCCTTTTAAGTAGCTAGGGCGTTGACATCATTACCTTTGGAGCTGGAAGGGTTGTTGTTACTCTTCTTGAAAGAGTTGTTGTTGTTGTAACCCTTACTTTTCGAGGCTTGGACCTCTTCTTTGATCAATAGGCATACCTTATAGAGTTTCGTGGAAGACTCTATGGGTTGGAATTTGATGTGATCCCCATATTTGGGCAGTAAATTACGGATCACCAGTCGGACTTGGTCCTCTTCAGTTGGCCTGTTAGTCATTTGTGCAGCTTTATCCCTCCATCTGTTAAAGAAGGTGACGAAGTCTTCATTGGAGTTTTGTTTAGTTAACTCCAACTCACGCAGGCCAATAGGAAGCTGAATATTGTATATATATATTGTTTGTGGAACTCTTCTCTGATGTAGTCCCAGTTATTCAGTTTGGTTTTGTTCAGTGATCTGAACCACTTGGATGGATGTGCATCCAAGGTCAAGGAAAAGACATAAGCAAACAGGTCCTTGCTCATGCCCTTGAGGGCCATAGAGATGGAAAAGGCTCTCAAGTAATCATCTTGGTCTTCGACCCCCTTGAATTTTGGGAGGTCACCCAATGCTACCTTTTTAGGGAGCTTTCCCCTCAGTTCAGGATCAAAGACGTCATGGCCCTGAGCCTGACTCTCGAGTGCAGGAATTGACTGGATCAATTGCTCGAATTTTTCAAACCTCAAATCCGTCTTGGACTTGATTGGAGGTGTAACACCCCAGAATTTCAAAGGCGGAAAAGAAAGAAATAATAATATATTTAATAGGACGATGGCGGAAACATCGTCTTCTGGGAATGTCACTACTACAAGAATAGTGTTTAAATAACTAAGTGATAAAAATAAACATAAGTAAATACTATAAGTAAATTAATTACTTAGATTAAAATCGAAATGAGAAAACTATCTCAAACTAAAGAGAAGTCTAGAACTAAAACCCCTAATAGATTATTTCTCGCATCTCAACCCGAGCCTAAAATGAAAGAAAATCCCCATCAACAAAACCTGCAAAATATACAACAAATATCCACAATCAGTGGGGAGTAACTAGCAGTTCTCCCAGAACAATAGCAATCAAAGCACGATTCAGAAGAAGATTATTAAGAAAGGAGTAACATGCAATCATTACATCAATAGTATGCACATAGAAATCATAAAGCTCATAGATGAAACAAGTGATCATCAACAATAAGTAAACATGATAGAGTGAGTGACATAATTCTAATATATATAAATAATAATAAATCAAGAATTCAACAAGTTTTTGAGTCAGAAACCGAACGCCAGTGATTCGCAAATCACTTCCTAAGGTTTGTCAGATCGCAATCTCCAGGTCAGTCTATGGGCTTACGTTCCCCACTGCCTGTGTCTAAGAATGGCCAAACTCCCGATGCAGGGTAGAACACGCAGAACTCCCTGACTCTCGGACGACAACAATTAACCCAGGTGTACCCCTAGTTCGCAAACCAGGTGGTTGGCATGTTCTTCACCGGGGACTACATCTATCCCACCGAATATTCTTATCTCAAAATACAATCATGCATACAATCCAAGTATCATTCATCAAAATATTCGTCAAAAAGGGATGCCACCCGGCCTTATACCCACAGTTCATCAAAACAGTTCTTCATAATTCCTCAAAATAAATCACTTATAAATTTTCAACAAATATCTCTCATAATAACACTTGAACATCTCCAAACATAATCAATGATAATATATTGGTTTTTACAGGAACCACAATTCAATCAACAATACACCACCAAATAACTCTAAATCATATTCATTAAAAGAGTAATAACAATTAATCATTTTCTTTCATAAATCAAACATAAACATGTGGTTACCCAATGATACATACTGTATACTACTGAAAATCAGCAACCCAGAATATATTAAATTATGAATTATTTTCTGATTTACAAGCCCTCAAATAATTTAAAAGTGTATCCTCAATTTCACAACAAAAACACCATAATAATTATTAAACTAGTAAGTTCGAGCAGTAAAATCACACAAAAAATTATCATACGACCCTAATGGCTTTACTGACATGATACAATTTTTATTTATAATTTTAGGACTCTAAAAGTATTTTTAACAGTTAATATACAGATTCCTCAAATAAGCCATTATAATAATTAAAAATATAAACAGACGCCCAAAAATTACCAAAAATTTACATAACATGTAAAAACTCACGGAAATACATAATATTCAAAGAAATTAATTTTTATGCCTATAAAAATAATTTTTCATGATTTATATACTGACAGAACCCAAATTATAAAAATAGATTTATCAATTAAATAAAATAGTAAACAGTAGGAAAAAATTATTCTAAGGCATGGAATACATACTACACATTAACATTATCTAAGAAAAATAATTTCATCAATTTTATCAGTCGTTCCATAATTATTATGCAATTAGCCAAAAACACACAAAACACCAATTTAATCAAATAAATACTAAAAATCATGCGAAAATTATTTTTCTCTACACAATATTAACATAGCATGTATCAAGTATATTCATGTCAAATTTCGTCAAAAATTTCATTCAAAAAGTATTTTAAATAATTCCTAGCGTAGTAATCTAATACCGAATAATACCCTAATCACTATGGTTCTAAGATAACAACTAGTTACCCGGATCGTCGGGAGGAGATTTGAGTCTAAAGAGACAATCACGAGTTAAGCATGCAATCCAAATCCTCTTCTAACCCCAAGGCATAACGAACGAGAATTGTAGCAACAAGTCACTAGGCATTTCTTCTTGAACGTTGAAAACTCTTGTTTCATACTGCTCTGTTACGACTACGATTCCCGATGATCAAAAGCACAGATGCTAAATCGCTCCGGTCAGAATGTAGAACAAGACGTTATAAACGTTGTGTCCAAATTTGAAGACGATCCAACTGTTAGATCTCCGGTTAGGGTTATTTTCGTGAAGGTGCGACAGGAAAAACCGGGTTGAACCTTTCTATTCTTTTCCTCTTCCTTTTCTCTCTTCCTTTTCTTGAAAAATGGTGAGGGTTTAATGCAAATGATGCTGAACTTCTTTGAATAAAAATCAGAATTTTATGGATGTTTAATGGTTGAAATAAAGGGTTTTAATGAAGGAGAATGATTAGGGGGTTATAGGAGTTACAAAGCTACAAAGAGTCACAAGGAAAAATAAAAAGAAAAGAAAGAAGAGGAGCTCTCCTTCTCCATCTCCTTGGCCGGCTGTCAATCCCAACACACCAACAAAAATTTCGGCCCAAAACAACAAGGGCCCATGCTTCAAAAGCCCGCTACGCGATAAATCGATAAATTCTTAAATCGCGCCTAAACTTTGAAAATACTTAATAATGAAAATAATTCTAATAAATTATATTATAAATATAAATATAATGCACATATTAACACACCATATAATAAAATAATAATTCGGCTCCCAAATTATAAAGAATAAAAATCATTGATCTAGAGTAAATAATAAATTATTTATTTTTTTTTACGAAAAGAATATCATTTTAAAATAAACTAACACCAAAAATAAAGGGTGAAAATTACGGGGTGTTACAGGAGGTAGTGGTGGTGGAGTGTCGCCCTGTTCTTCCTCTTCAGTTGGTTTCTGTCTCAGTCCCTTGATCTCTTTGTCTTGTTCCTCAAGACGAGAGTTCATCAGTTGAAGTTGAGCCATGATGGCATTGAGCTGTTCATTTGTGTCCCCTATTTTAGATGATGATTAAGAAGAGTCGGAGGATTCGTCTGAAAAGGTTAGGATGCGCTTGACGAGTCAGGGAGTAGGTCGACCTTGTTGGCTCTCTGTTGGACGTTCCCAAGTTATAATCTCACGAATTATCCTGAACAGAAATCGGATGGACCTCGTAAATTTTAAGAAAGAAAGTTTTCGAAATGAGAAATGGAGATGAGAAATGGAAATAGGAATTGGAAATGGAAATGGAGATGAAAATGGGAAATGATCAGAGATGGTAATGATTTTGGACTAGTATAAGCTTGACCGTGATGGAGATATGGGCCTAACAAAATGCACATGTAGACATGGACTAGACTGGACTATGCAAGCAGACCGAATGATTGGACTTTGCTGAGTACTAAACTTTGCACTTACAATAAGCAGACTAGACTCAAAGCAGGGTAGAGAAATAAAGGTGGCTAGATAGGGGATGAACTTTTATAGTCCGAAGAATTGACTTTTATAGTCCGTAGACTTGATTTTTATAGTCCGTAGACTGACTAGAGTTTACATATAATGCAAACTAGACCTAGGGAAATTTTATAGTCTTAAGACTGAACTTTTATAGTCCAAAGACTGACTAGGGTTTACATATAATGCAAACTAGACCTAGGGAAATTTTATAGTCCTAAGACTGAACTTTTAGAGTCCGAACACTGACTAGGGTTTACATATAATGCAAACTAGACCTAGGAAAATTTTATAGTCCGAAGACTGAACTTTTATAGTCCGAAGATTGACTAGGTTTACATATAATGCAAACTAGACCAAGAGAAATTTTATAGTCCTAAGACTGAACTTTTATAGTCCGAAGATTAACTAGGGTTTACATATAATGCAAACTAGACCTAGGGAAATTTTATAGTCCTAAGACTGAACTTTTATAGTCTGAAGACTGACTAGGGTTTACATATAATGCAAACTAGACCTAGGGAAATTTTATGGTCCGAAGACTGAACTTTTATAGTCCGAAGACTGACTAGGGTTTACATATAATGCAAACTAGACCTAGGGAAATTTTATAGTCCTAAGACTGAACTTTTATAGTCCGAAGACTGACTAGGGTTTACATATAATGTAAACTAGACCTAGGGAAATTTTATAGTCCTACGACTGAACTTTTATTGTCCGAAGACTGACTAGGGTTTACATATAATGCAAACTAGACCTAGGGAATGGATTGGGCCTAAACAGACTTAAGATTTGGATTGGATTAGACTTAGACTTAGATTGGAATGGATCGGGAATAGACTTGGACTAGACTTCACATAAAGATGCAAATGGGCCTAGATTTTGACATGAACTAGACTTATATGGGCCTAAGATCGACTCTAATGCTAGCGAATGAATGGATACAAATTTAGAAGGACCCAATATGAATGCAAAATGGACTCGAATGCATATAGGCCTAGAATGAATGCAAGATGAACTCGAATGCATATGGGCCTAGAATGAATGCAAGATGAACTCTAATGAATATGGGCCTAAAATGAATGCAAGTGGGTCGAATTGATTGGATTATATTGAATAAAGGTGGAATGGGCTTAGAATTTTTGAAATTCGTTCTTGAAAGGAACCCTTTGTTTTTATCTTCATTTAGAAAAGATGATGGATTAATTTTGAAAAATATTTTTTTATTGAATAGGTGGTATGAAGATGATTGGTAAATATTTTCGGAAAAGGTAGAATAGAAGAGGGTGTGGGATTGATTTTGAAAAATGTAAGTTTTTTAAAACGGTGAATATGGTAAAGCTAGGATTGATAGAGAAGATTAGTTCAACAGCAGGGAGAAGGTAGACGTGCATGATGATTCTAGCTTTACAATGACCAGCATTCTAGATGCACTTCTTTTTAGGACATACTCGACCTTGCATGAAAAGACTTAGGTGAGACCCTTAGAATGACCATGATTTTACACAAATGCAGACAGACGAACATAGGACTGAACATAAAATCGACCACCACGACGACTAAATCAAAGAAAAGCATGCGATGCACAGAATGCGTGCCGCGGCGCACAGTCTTGCGTCTGGCACGGAAGTGGTGCGCTAGGCGCAATTTAATGCGCTTGGCGCACTACTCCCCTCAGTCGATGTTTTGGCCAATTGACGAATTTTTGTTTGTTATTTAGACGCGACTTTTAGACGCAATGCATAACGACGAAAAATTTGGCAAGATAATAGCAGGAAAAAGTTGCAATCACAAGCAAATGTCATATAACATGGATGCAAAGTTCTCAACCTAAAGTCCAGTTCTACATTCAACTATGGTCAGGTTTAGGTTAAGGTTGAAAAGGCTCCATGACTAAGAGATTGATCCCACGCTTCCTACCCCTGCTTAAAGAGGTAGCCACGTGTAAAACGCACTCCAGTTCTCAAGTTAGGAACAAGAGAACAATGCCATGGTTGGGTAGGTTTGCTTATAACTAAGATCCAACACTATCGCTCAGGAAGCTTTTTAGAAGGACAAAGCGCAAACCCCCCGGGGGTGACCTCACACATAGAACATGTGCTAATGAGGTAAGGTAGATTGTCCTTATGGTGGCTGAACAATAGCCATGCATATGCAAAAATATATATTATTCAAAGGCATAAAAGGAGAATGAATCGTATTTTTCAAGTTTCACCCACTCATTTAAAAAAAATTTAATTTTTTAAAATCATCCCCAGTGGAGTCGCCAAATTGTATACGTGTTTTTATTTTGCCTACCCGGTGTGAGCGCCTATTTGACTACCCCATTGTTGAGGTTTTATTTAATTTTTTTTGAAGTCGCCAACAATTCTTTAAAGGAAGAATCATAAACCTAATTGGATATAGAAAAGCATAGGGAAAAATTGTGGGACTTATCCAATATAGATGTCCCCGTCTAGACTCCATATATGGTCAAAATAAACCAAAGATTGAGTTCAGAGGTGGGGGTACAAACACGGTCAGGAACCATGCTTCCCATTGCTGGCCTATACTAAATATCGATTCACAACAAATTTTATGCCAAAGAATAATCATATAATATTTTGTACACCCTAAAAATAGTTAGTCTAGGTTGGTTTAGGAAACACATAAAAGACTAATTTTTAGTGATATGTTATTATGCAATCAATTTACAGGGAACCTAGCATGTTGTCCAAATTAATATGATTAATGCTAGAACAGTTCTTTAGGTCTTTGATTAACAATAATAACATGTGGGTGATAAAAAGCATGCAGGACAGTCATAATAATATGAATAAAACAATCAGGCAAGTATATAATATAATAGTGTATGAAAATAAATAAAAAGAAGGAAAGATTATAATATACAGTAGAACAATTGTCAATTAATTGTTAGTAACTTCTATATAAAAATAGAAATTTATTCAAAGATCCTTAGGATTATACCGTGGCTTGGGTCTGCGAGATTAATGGTGCGACTGTCGCGTGCCTACCAAAAATAACCTAACTATAACCTTCTAACAATGTAGTCGGGTATGTCAGAGTCGATCCCACAGGGAATTGGATTTATCTTATTATTTCGTGTGTTAGTTAAAAACCCCTGTTTTTTATAGAATATTAACTAAATAAACTACTAAATAGAGAATATCTACTAAATGACTAAAACTAAGAAAGGGATAACCAAAGATAATAGAATACGGGTCGGGAGATATATTATGGTATTGGAAAATTAATTGATCATAGAATTAATAAATCATGAATGTAAATTAGACAAGTTATGCATATACCTTAACGTTAACCCAGAACACAAACAAGTATTCCAAACTTCCCTTAGTTTGCAAATAAACCAAATAAGCTCTTGGAATATTGTCTAACTAACTAATAATCTAGAACAAGCTCTCTAGGCTCGATTAATTAGCAGCATGAACGACTAGGAAGAAGTTAACTTAAGCCATAATTACACAAGCTCGAATTATGCAACTTAAAGGATTAGGTATTACGACAAGCTTTAGTCGCCAATCATACACCTAATTGCTACTAGCGGATTTAACTAGGACAATTACGTATCACAAGCCAAAATCCTAGCAAGTCAACTAGCAAATTACACTAAAGATGGCCAGTCTAAAATATAATTTGACAAGTTAACACAATAAAAATAAGTTTATTAATCCAATTAAAACATAAACATAATCATCCAACAAGAAAGATCACAATTTTTTCATTCTCACAATTCAATAATCCAATACTAAGTATATCTCCCTACCCTAAAAGGTTTTAGCCTAACATATTAAGAACAAAAATTAATACTATTAAGAATGAAAGAATTCATAATTGAAAATTTAGAAAATCTAATAACTATATTATTAATCCAAGTTCAATTGCCAATTGTATGGAGATAAATCAAACTAGTCTAAAAGTAATAAAGAACATCCAAAATAAAATACCACAATTGCCGATGGAAGGAAAATTCCTACTGTAATCTGTAAGCTGTAAACCACTGCTATGCTATTGTCTGTAATCCGTAATCTTCTCGCTGGTGTTGTGCTTCTACTCCTCTGCTTCTTCTACTTCGTCGCTCTAATCTTCACTAATTCGCTGCCCTCCAATTCAACGCTGCTCTCCTCTCAAATATGATGGTCCACTCTTGGTTTTGAGATAACAAAAGTACAAAACCTAACTTTCCCCATTTTCTTTTTGACTTCCATTTAGGACTTGTAGGCTTCTCAATTTTGCAGGCTCTTGTTTCCTTCTCTTCTTATTTTATTTCTTTGGTATTGTGTCCAATTATGCCATCAAGCCCAATCAAGTGAACTTCTAATTTCTCACAAAATAAGCCCAAGTAGGAGAGGGAAAATGGGCTCCCAAATCCAATTCCAAATTTGTTGCTCAAATCATCTTCCTGCAGACAAATAAATAAAATCGTAGTAACTCATGTTTTGGAAGAAAAATAACTTAAAACTCCTTATGAAATATAAAACTTCAATATTAAATTAAGGGTTTAAGATAATAAAAATACGCACTTTTAGGACCCTATCAAATTCCCCCAAGCTAATATCTTGCTTTCCTCAAGCAAAGACATGAAATAGAAGGAAAGTTCAATTCTTGAAAAAGGGATGAGATTTAGCCAAACACACCATAACACCCAACAATAGCATCAAACTAGCATATATGCAATTAATGAACTCTTTAGGCCACTTACAAATTCTATGAATCAATCGCAAGTTACGTTTGCTAAATAATAGTGAAACAACCTCAAAGATCATTAGGACTTTAATCATGGATGTAATGGGGATAAGGTAAAGAAAGGCGTGGGAAATATTTAGGAAAGTGGTGGTAAAAACTCTAAGACTAGTAGAGCGAAGCGGCACCACAAACAAATACAAAAAACACACCAACTTTATTAAATTCATACACCATTTCACTGAGTTTCATGACTCTAAATGTTCTGTCTTTGTCAAGTAGCTCTTGTAACGAGATTTCAACTAGTGACTCCCGGTCCAATTGGCCCAAGGCACTAGGCATGAAAATACCCCCAACGAGTCTACTCACTCGAGCTATCTAAACAAAAGATATAAACACCACACGTACATATTTGGGTTCAAATTTCTCTTTTTTTTTTTTCTTGTAGAAACTTTTTCATATTATGATTTGAGAGTTTCCAACTTTTTCTTTTTTTTCACTTTTGTTTTTCCATGCCCAAACATTGGTACGCAGAGCCTTCAAAATATGAAACCTTTTTTTTTTTTTTTTTTTTCAGTACATAATCATCACCACTCAATTAGGACAACATTCCACTTCACAATTACAAATGCTCTACTAATCTTAGAGAAAGGTAAAACACTTGTTTTTCTGGTAAAAGGATATTTTGTGAGTTTAACATGAAAAATAAGCTAATAAAGCTCAAAGTTGGCTCACTAAAGGAAAATGTCATTGGTAGGCTTTTTGGCTCAATGTGGTGGTACAACTTAAATGCCTAAATCATCTCTTCTTTTTCACTTCACTACACAAATAGCTTTAGCAAAACGATTGAAAATTCACAGAGGTATGACTTTTAGAAGTTCATACAAAGGCATATACACAAGTCCAAACACCAAAGTCAAATACCAAAGTCAAATATAGTGGAGCTAAATTTTGCAAAATTTCGGCAGCATCTCCCCTAAAACTGGACAAAAACCAAACAACTAATAGTTGTTTTCAACCAAAAAAAAAAATATCATACCAAAATTCTAGCACAAACATTTCCAACACAACCACACATTGTCCATAAATTCAAGCATGATTCCTCCCCCCAAGCTTAGATCACACATTGTCCTCAATGTGGGAAAAAGAAAAAAGAAGAGAAAAAGGAAAGGAGTAGAGCTCACCGGATTAAGGAGTATGTTGAACTTCGAACCTTTCTCCCCCAAGCTTGAAGCACATGACTGAGTGTAGTTGGTGCTGAAGTACATGACAGAGTGCTGTGAAGTGCAGCAGGGAAGTATGAGGTCACTACAGATCATCGAGCACACTGTGTAATGAAGCAGGCTGCAAGTTTCGTCAATGCTGCTGATGCTCTTTACATATAGCTGCCATAGCCATGGATGTACCATTCAGAACTGAATGTCGTCCCTCCCCCAAGCTTGGACGACTGGAAGTGTTGATATCAGATGCAAAGAGAAGATGTTCCTGACGAGGATAAAGAAAACAATATGAGTATCACTAAACACGACAGAGGTGTCGGGGGGAAAAGAAACAAAGAAGTAAAAGACTAATTCCTACAAAATAAAAAAAATTGAATCTAACTAAAGAGGATGGATAGAAATCCTAGAATGAAAAACAAAACTCACAGAACCTAAGAAAAGAAACTATTTATGTTTTTTTTTTTCATAAAAAGAAGTAAAATACGGAATAAAAAGAGGGGGAAAAATATATATATATAATTAAGAAGAAAAGGATCATGGAAACATGAAACTTGGGTTGCCTCCCAAGAGCGCTTCATTTAACGTCGTTAGCTTGACGTCTTTCATTCTCACTTAACCAGCATCAATCGGGTTAGCTAATTTCCCATCAAATTCATTGCTCTTCATATGCCCAAGTGGAGTAACTAGTGGCTCTTTCCTGCAAAATGCATGCACTTGACAAGCAATCACATTAGTAGCACAAGCAACATTAACATCAACTGCATTTTTCAGTGAATCAAAAATATTATAGCTAACAATTTCTCCATCGAACTCCATGGAAAGAGCCCCTGCTCGAACATCTATCTTAGTTTGGGAGGTGTTAAGAAACGGTCTCCCTAATAAAATTGATGTATGAATAGAAGGATTATTGTTATCCATATCAACAATGTAAAAATCTGTCGGAAACACCAAACTATCAACTTGTACTAAAGCATCTTCCAATATTCCAGATGGAGATGTATGAGAACCATCAGCTAACTGAATAATACCGTGAGTTTTCTTCAAGGGAGCTAGATTGAGAGCCTTAAAAATGGATAATGGCATGACATTTATTGAGGCTCCTAAATCTAACATAGCATGTTCAATTCTCATATTTCCTATGCTACAAGAGATAGTGAAGGAACCTAGATCCTTGCATTTAGGAGGGAGTTTACCTTTTACACCATCACAAATGTTCTCTTGTATACCCACCTTTTCATCTCCTGTAGATATATGTTGCGTAGGGACAACATCAATGTGCTCTTGGAGTTGTTCTTGCTCTTGATCTTGGCACAACAACCTGCAAGGAAAAGGAATGCGGTCATACTTAGGATCAAAATAAAATGTTTCTCTCACCTTAGAAAGCTTTTTATCCTTCTTTTCATCTGAATTACTTTTGATCTCTTGCTCCTCAATATCCTTCTGTGAGCTACACATTTTCTCACCAATTAATGTGATTGAGCTTACATTCTCCCTCGGATTTCTCTTTGGTTGGCTAGGCAACTTGTTAGAACTTTGAGTTTGCAATTTGCCTACAGTTTCAGCTAACTGAGACACTTGATTCTCTAAGTTCTTCAAACCACTCCTTGTTTCTTGTTGAAATTGGAGAGTGTTAGTAGCCAAACTTTTCACTATCTCCTCCAATGACATACCACCAGATTGTTGTTGTGGAGGTCGAGACTGGTATTGGGGTTGATATGGTGGCTGCAAAGAAGAATAACCATGTGGAGAGTGGAATCCTTGCTGCTGGAAGCTTGCTGGTCTGAAGTTGGAACTGCCTCCATTTTGTTGCCCATGAAAATCTCCTACAGCATGAACTTGCTGCTCAAATGTCTTTCCAATTACCATTTTCTCCACTAAAGAGGTAAGATTAGCTACTTGTTGCTCAAGCTTAGAGTGACCTTTCTCCTTTACCTGATGCGATGAAGTTAGAAACTGATTCTTACACCCAAAATACTGAGAGTTGGCTGCCATATTTCCTAAGAGTTTCATTGCCTCTGCTGGTGTCTTATCACCTAGTGATCCACCACTTGCCGCATCAACCATGCTTTTATCATTGTACGTTAACCCTTCCGTGAAGTACTAAACTAGTAGTTGCTCACTGATCTGATGGTTAGGACAGATGTTGCATAACTTCTTGAAGCGTTCACAGTACTCATGAAGTGTCTCTGTGTCATCTTGCCTAATCCCGCATATATCCTTCCTAATGTTAGATGACAAAGATACTGGGAAGTACTTTGCTAAGAATACCTTTTGCATTTCGACCCAACTGGTGATGGATTGGGCAGGTAGATCGTAAAGCCAGTCTCTAGCAGCATCAGATAAAGCAAACGGAAATGCCTTCAGTTTGAGTTTATCAAGTGTGACTCCAGTAGGTGTCATTGCGGAACAAGCTATGTGAAATTCCTTCAAAAACTTGTTCGGAGCAATCATATAAGCAGAACCTAAAGAGTTGGTATTACGGAAACCCGAGAAAGTAGGTAATGCTCGCAACAACCCAGACTTGATCTCACACTCGGTCTCCTCATCTTCATAGACAATGCACAACAAGTTTGGATCAAAAGTAGGAGCTACTAGCTCCTTTAAAGTGTGCACCATCGCAAATTTAGCTTCTTCTTCCTCCTCGGAAGATGAACTTTCACCAAGACGAAGTGGAATACGACACGCCTCCTCAAGTTGTTGAGCTGGGGTGAGAGAATGAAATTTGAATGGAGGAATTAAAAGTCCCTTGTTACTTGCTGCAAATGCTCTTAACCTTTTGTGCTTTGATTTTCTGTCAAACATTCACAAACAAATAACACGAGAACTAGCAGGAAAGTTAGTAATGAAGGTTAGTGAGAAAAATTAGTGAAAACACAAAAAATACTAAAATAAAACGCCAATTCCCCGGTAACGGCGCCAAAATTTGGTGCGACTGTCGCGTGCCTACCAAAAATAACCTAACTATAACCTTCTAACAATGTAGTCGGGTAAGTCAGAGTCGATCCCACAGGGAATTGGATTTATCTTATTATTTCTTGTGTTAGTTAAAAACCCCTGTTTTTTATAGAATATTAATTAACTAAATAAACTACTAAATAGAGAATATCTACTAAATGACTAAAACTAAGAAAGGGATAACCAAAGATAATAGAATACGGGTCGGGAGATATATTATGGTATTGGAAAATTAATTGATCATAGAATTAATAAATCATGAATGTAAATTAGACAAGTTATGCATATACCTTAACGTTAACTCAGAACACAAACAAGTATTCCAAACTTCCCTTAGTTTGCAAATAAACCAAATAAGCTCTTGGAATATTGTCTAACTAACTAATAATCTATAACAAGCTCTCTAGACTCGATTAATTAGCAGCATGAACGACAAGGAAGAAGTTAACTTAAGCCATAATTACACAAGCTCGAATTATGCAACTTAAAGGATTAAATAACCATAGGTATTACGACAAGCTTTAGTCGCCAATCAAACACCTAATTGCTACTAGCGGATTTAACTAGGACAATTACGTATCACAAGCCAAAATCCTAGCAAGTCAACTAACAAATTACACTAAAGATGGCCAGTCTAAAATATAATTTGACAAGTTAACACAATAAAAATAAGTTTATTAATCCAATTAAAACATAAACATAATCATCCAACAAGAAAGATCACAATTTTTTCATTCTCACAATTCAATAATCCAATACTAAGTATATCTCCCTACCCTAAAAGGTTTTAGCCTAACATATTAAGAACAAAAATTAATACTATTAAGAATGAAAGAATTCATAATTGAAAATTTAGAAAATCTAATAACTATATTATTAATCCAAGTTCAATTGCCAATTGTATGGAGATAAATCAAACTAGTCTAAAAGTAATAAAGAACATCCAAAATAAAATACCACAATTGCCGATGGAAGGAAAATTCCTACTGTAATCTGTAAGCTGTAAACCACTGCTATGCTATTGTCTGTAATCCGTAATCTTCTCGCTGGTGTTGTGCTTCTACTCCTCTGCTTCTTCTACTTCGTCGCTCTAATCTTCACTAATTCGCTGCCTTCCAATTCAACGCTGCTCTCCTCTCAAATATGATGGTCCACTCTTGGTTTTGAGATAACAAAAGTACAAAACCTAACTTTCCCCATTTTCTTTTTGACTTCCATTTAGGACTTGTAGGCTTCTCAATTTTGCAGGCTCTTGTTTCCTTCTCTTCTTATTTTATTTCTTTGGTATTGTGTCCAATTATGCCATCAAGCCCAATCAAGTGAACTTCTAATTTCTCACAAAATAAGCCCAAGTAGGAGAGGGAAAATGGGCTCCCAAATCCAATTCCAAATTAGTTGCTCAAATCATCTTCCTGCAGACAAATAAATAAAATCGTAGTAACTCATGTTTCGGAAGAAAAATAACTTAAAACTCCTTATGAAATATAAAACTTCAATATTAAATTAAGGGTTTAAGATAATAAAAATACGCACTTTTAGGACCCTATCAATTAACAAGCTTCGGGACGAGCAATCGTGAAGCCAGAAAGTATGATGTCTGAAAGATTTGAATGTACGTGCATGTATGTGTTCTATAGAGAGAATATCTATTTTGTAGAGAGGTTCGTAAGGTATTCATAATATAAAAGCCGAGTGTTATGTGTGGAAAAAAACGTCCTTTAATTCGGAAAATCGAAGCCTATTTATAGGGAAAACGAATATGCGCTTGACGCGCCATCAGCGCCAAGCGCAGGCTGACGTGTCACGTGCAAATACACGGGTCATGCGCAGATTGGCTCGCCTAATGCGGCATGCCCAATAAAAAGAGCACACGTGGTACGCGCTTTTAAAAAGATAATAAAGAAAAGATGTGTCTCACGCAGAGAAGTGCGATTGGCGCAGGACTCTATATGACACATAAGTCTACGTGGCATGACACGTGAGCTCAGCTCGCTGCTGTGCGCTAGGTGCGCGCTTACGTGGCGGGACACGTGCGCTCGGCGCAGGGCTGTGCGCTCAGCGCAGGGCTGTGCGCTCAGCGCAGGGTGGTGCGCTCAACGCAGTGCCTTGCTTTTGACACGTTTTGACAACTTTTTGATAAAAAGTCGTTCTAAAGATTTTCTTTTATCTTTAAACTCAGGAAATCTGATTTTACGGGATAAAAATCACTTTTGATTAAAAACATATCTTTGAAAATATTTATTTTATTCTAATAAAACAATTATTTATTATTAAACAATTAATTGGGCTTTTCAAAGGATTGGGCTCGAAATACAATTAATTAACATAAATAATTAAGTGGGCTTTAAAACAGGACTTTAACACTTTACGAAGTAGTTTTGGGATGGCTTTTCGGACTGCTCTGCCCTTGGGTCGGACCAATTAAGACCACATTATGTTTCATCATCGGGTCCTTAAATGGGAAAACACGATTAAGTGTCTACACTAACTGGTTTTGTCTTTTTCTTCGCCTTAGAGCATCTGGGATATTTTCTTCTTTGTTATCTTTTTCTTTGTCGAGGAGGTTGTGAGTTTGGCGTCACCTTCTTTTTTGGCTTTCTTCTTGTGACTAAAGTCCAGCCTTCCTCTTATTCTTCTTCATGAGGTATGGGAACCGAATCAGAATACTCATGATGTGATGTGCATGATAAATCCACCACTTCCACCATGACTAGCTCCAGGCTTCCAAACTGAATGAGTCTTATTTGCTTCGTTTGGTTGTTGCATGGGGAGGCCTCCAAAGTGACTGAAGCATGAATTGATTCCGCCATATCATCAAGATCTTGAACAATGTTCCCGTAATAGGCAAGTTGCATGCTCCTCTGCTTCAGCGTAATGCACTTTTTAATAGGATGGCTTACTAAACGGTGATAACGACAATAGTTCGGATTAAATGTTGTCCCTGCCTCTTCTAGTTGTTTGGACTTTGGCAACTCTATGATTTTCTTCTCGAGTAAATCCTCCAACATTCCTGCTAAGTCAGAATCTGGGAATGGATACTTCTTAGCTTGCAGTTCTTTTAGTGTGAGTCTATCTTTCTTACCATTCTTGGCGAATGACCCTTTCTTTTGTTCATTCTTTGGTTTTGTTAGAGGATCGGAGCAGACATCGTGGTGACTGCAAAAGACTCCTTTGTAGAACTCTTGAAAGGCTTGTCAGTTTTCTTGAAGTCCTTCTCCTTCTTGTACTCTTAAGAAATTCCGTCACGGTTGGCGATAGTAAGCTCCATATCATGGGCCCGCGTTGCCAATTCCTGAAAAGATTTTGGTTTTATACCTTGCAGAATATACAAGAGATCTCATTTCATACCTTGAATGCACATCCCCACAACGGAAGTTTCCGACAAGCGATCATTGCACTCTAGACTCAGAGCGCTCAACAGGCTCGTCCTTCCATAGTTGTGTCTTGATTAACTCCGTCATGCTTACGATGCGACGTGTACTGTAAAACATGTTCATAGATTCCTCCTCCATCTGGTCCCAACTACTGATGGATTCTGGTGAAAGATCTGTGTATCTATCAAAGGCGATTCCCTTAAGGAAACAACCATACTGCTTAACCAACAAATCTCATGTAGTTCCAGCATTGTTGCAAGTCTCCACAAAATCGCTATATGATGCCTAGGGTTGCCTCTGCCATCAAATTGTTGAAATTTTGGAGGTTGATAGCTACTTGGCATTTTCATCTTGTCGATCTTCTTAGTATACGGCTTTATGTAACGCTAATTGCAATGAGAATCTCCAACCAATTGCATTTTGACAACACTAGCTATCATATCCTGGATTCTTTGAACAGTTAATGAATCACCTTGTGCCTTTTCATCTTTTGAGGTATGTTTGAATTCGCGGCTTCGATAACTGTCGGCAATCATATTCACTAGGGTGTTTTCCAAGCTTCTTCAGCAAGGAAACAATCTATATATCTTTCTCTTCTGCATCCTTCATCATCCTTTGGATGAGAATCTTCATCTCGACCAATTATTCTTCAAGTGTTTTGGCTTCATGTATCAAGACAGTAGCAACTTCGGGTTGTGAGGCCTGAATTGCTTCGAACAGATGCAAAATCAACGGATGTGATGAAGGATAGGAACCACTGCTACTATCATCATTGTCGGCCACATCAGATGGTTGGAAGAGGGGGTTTGAGGAGAACCCTTCGAATAGAGCATCATGTGATTTCTCATGTGTGAAAGGGTTTGAGTTTTAAGTTGAGCATAGGCACTTCGCGCACTCCAAAGAAAAGTGGTGCCATGGATGATTATGAAGTGGATGAAACACCTGGCTTAGTGCGCAATCTGGTACGTATAGATGCTGCTCGTAACTTGGAAGCAGCACTCCTAATAGCAGCATTCTTCATGTCCCTAGTATGAAAAACAAGGGTCACATCATTAATAAAATCACCCAGAATCATGGATCTTCGATGGAAGTGATCAATCTTCTCCACATCAAGATGAGAGATGTTATTCTTTGGTGCCATTGCTTGGAAAAGATTTGAACTTGTGTTTGGAGAAAGAGTTTAGTGGTAGAGATTGTTCCACCGAGCATGCGAAAAATTTGTAAACACAAATTTTAGATTTGCAAAGTACAAAATCAAAAAAAGATGTGAAACAAATATAAATTTTATTGATATAAATATTTGAGTACAATCTCTAATGTGTATCCACTGATTCATCTCCAAGAATGACTTGACTTTGATCTTGAATGAAGGCCTCTGGGCTTGATCTCCTTCAAGTTTGGTCGTATAGAATGGAACGGCTTTGATGCTTGTTATTCTTCTTCTAGATTGAATGGTTTGATTTGGATGTGCAGACTTTAGAGAGCATTTGAACTCTAAAGCAGCTCTCTTTTTTTTTTTTTTTTTTTTTTTGAGTCTTCTATTTTTTATCCCTTGGAAAATAAAGAGGAGCTCTCTGTTTATAGAGCTTAGTTGAACCTAAGGTTTCGACCTATTTTGCACCCTAGGCCTCATGGACATAAACCCTTTTATTAGCCCAATTTTCATTTAATGGGACCTTGACTCAATAATAGATGACTTAATTAAAACAGGCCTAATTTAATAATAAGCCCAAATCAATTAAATTTAATGATAATCTATTAATAGAAGTCAACTTTTGACTTTAATGGGTCAAATAAAAATGATGTGGCACTTAATAATATTTTCACGAGCACATGTAGGGATGAAGATTTTATCGATGATAACATGCAATCTCGTCAGACTAGTAGTTTGCTCCTTAGTATGAGATCCAACTTTACAACTTTGAGGCATGATGACTGCTACTTGATTGAGCCGTACAACCCTCATAGGTTTGGTTGACAATTAGGCTTTTAGCAAGATGTGCCTGGTGAGTTGGAGCCCACACTGGAGTGCTTGTTTAGCTTGTTCAATTCAAGGATTCGCGTAGGAACCAAGTCCTCTTTCTTGATACTGATCGTTGTGCTAGCATCCAAGCTCGGACTACTCTTGCCTTTGTTTCTTGGTGGAAATCAGTCAATTCTTTAACTTTTTCCTTGCGCTCTTCGAATTCTCCGGAAGTCTCTAAAACTCATGGCCACAGTAAGTGTAGAAAAAGAAAGGTGAATGGTTCCACTAGTCCACCGAAGGAGAAAGCCTGATGAGCCTGATGAGCAGCGTAAGCTCAAGGTCAAGTTTGCAAGTAACTTTGTTCCCCCTCTTCCTAAAGTTGTTGCAAAAGGTGGAAAAGATGATAGTGGGGGTGCTTATAGTAGGATTGGTAGCCATGGGTTGTCTTCAACCAAATGCTTCTATGATAAATAAGTTTTTGATAACATATTTGGTAGTGGCTATGATGAAGAATCAGATCATGAGGAACCCAAGTAAGTTTCTTACTGTCCTACCTCATTCTCCTATTTTTTTAATTGAATGCATATATTTTTTTTTATCTCACCTCCTCTTTGTTTTTTTCTTATTTAGGATGGCCAAGCTGAAATGGATATTATCGAGGAGCTACGAGCATGCAATAATACATTTGGTTCCCCAGATCAAGAATTGATTGATGCCTCAAATGATCTTGTTATAATCCAAGTTACAGCTTGCCATGAAGCCTTGTCTTTCATGGATTGCACTATAGGATATAATCAGATTCTGATGGCGCTAGAAGATCAAGACGCAACAGCTTTTCTCACAACCAAAGGCATATTCTGCTATAAGGTGATGCACTTCGGCTTAAAGAATGCAGGAGCCACTTAAAGAATGCCTTTATAGCATAATATGCCTTTGGGTGTGCGAAAAGCTGTTGCGTCTTGATCTTCTAGCGCCATCAGAATCTGATTATATCCTGTAGTGTAATCCATGAAAAACAAGGCTTCATGGCAGGCTGCAGCTTGGATTATAACAGGATCATTTGAGGCATCAATCAATTCTTGATCTGGGGAAGCAAATATATTGTTGCATGCTCATAGCTCCTAGGCAATATCCATTTCAACTTGGCCATCCTAAATAAGAAAAAAAAAACAAAGAGGAGGTGAGATAAAAAAAATGCATTAAATAGAAAAAAAGGAGAATGAGGTAAGATAGTAAGAAACTTACTTGGGTTTTGTCATGATATGATTCTTCATCACAGCACTACCAAAGATGTCACCAAAAACTGATTTCTCATAGATGCATTTGGTTGAAGACAACCCATGGCTACCACTTCTACTCAAACTACCCCCACTATCATCTTTTCTACCTTTTGCAACAACTTCTTTAGGAAGGGGAGGAACAAAATTACTTGCAAACTTGACCTTGAGCTTACGCTTCTCATCAGGCTCATTAGGGATCTTAGCAGCTTTTTACTTCGGCGCACTAGTGGAACCATTCACCTTTCTTTTTCTAGACTTACTGTGGCGATGAGTTTTAGGGACTTCTGGAGAACTCGAAGAGCGCAATGAAAAAGTTAGATAATAGACTGATTTCCACCAAGACATAAAGGTAGGAGTAGTCCGAGCTTGGGTGCTAGCATAAAGACCAGGTATCAAGAAAGAAGACTTGGTTCCTAGGCGAATCTCGAATTGAACAAGTTAAATAAGCGAACCTGTGTGGCTTGATTTTGGGGCTCCAACTCACCAGACACATCTTGGTAAAAACCAAATTGTCGACTAAACCTATAAGGGTTGTACGCTCAATCACGTAGCGGTCATCAAAGTCACAAAGATGGATCTAATACTAAGGAACAAACCACAAGTCTAACGAGATTGCATGTTATCATCAGTAAAATCTTCATCCTTTCCTGTGCTCACAAAATTAGCAAGCCAATCAATTACTTTGCTAGATCGGATGAGAGATCTTGCTTCCGAGCTGTGGAAAGACAAGGCAGCCTCATGGCCGTGAAAAATAATCATACGGGCACGAAAGGAAACATTTGCAGTAGAGTGGTGGCTCTGAAAGTAGCTGGCTATCCAAGCATATACATAATGCGTAGGAAATGACTCGTGGTGTTCACTTGGTGTAAAGGAAGTATAAAGCTCATTTAGGCCCTTATAAATGCTAACAAGGATGGCAATAGCTAGGGAAATCTCACGACCACTTGCAAGGTATGATGCAGGTTTGAAGACACAAAGGCGAATATGACCTTCATTTTTCAGAGGGAGGGCAAAAGCACAAATCCAGCATGAGAGAAAAGCTGCAAGATAGGTTTCGTCACGAAGTGCTTCAAGAACGTCCAGTTCAAGAAACACTCCATGAGTAATATCACTCCATGGCTGAGGGTTCCCAAAACATGAAAAATCCTTGTGGTATACAGGACACAATTCGCCCTTTTCCATGTGCTTTTAGGTGTTGTTGAGTACCTAGAAGAGTCACGGAACCAAAAAGCGACGCCATTCTTCAAAAGTGACATTGGATTTTTTAGAATTTGTCATTAGGTGGCGAAAAGCTTCAAGCAAGTATCTGCAACTGCGGGGAGACATATATCATCTTCAACTTTGGATTCTTCAACTGCAGGGATCACCTCGTCATAGAGAAGACCGAAAATGAGCAAACCACCAAGGACATGAACATCCCACAAGCTAATAGACATCTCTCCCTCATAAAGAAGCAATATGTTAGTCGTAGGGTACCATGATTCGCAAAAGGTTTGCATAACTAAACTGTTGCACTTATAAACGAACATGGAAGCATACACAACATCGAGTAGATGGATACGAGAAAGAGCATTTCTGAAATGGCGCAAGATGTCCTCTAACCACTCCTAATAGCAAGGAATATGCTTGAACTCAACTCGAAAATGCATATTAGAACTCCACCTAGCTTCTTTCGGGAGATGCGTGTATTAAGTGTATCCAGTGGTTTGGTCTCAGTGCATGCTCGGTGATGGGAAGCGAGGAGAATTGGTTTGGATGATCTTTGTGCAGATGAGTTGCCTTCGCAAATGTCCTTTCACCAACACTTCAAGTTGGGAGGGTAGTGTGATATTGGCCAATCCTTTGCAAAAGGTCCGATCATGGGGCGAAATGAACAAAATTGTGTTTTATTTGCATCGTCAACTATCTCCATTTGATCTTCAGTGGGTGTCTTAACGGATTCAAATCGCACCATACTGTTGTTCCGATAAAAAAAAGGGATTGAGAAGTCACACCACATCATCATCACAACATATATGTGATTTTAAATCACAAGCATGGCCTATGCATTATAAATAAAAATAAAAACATGAAAAGCGTACAGTACATTAGTTGTGATTAGCATCAAATATTGTGGATTATGGTATCATATCATTGATACAATAAGACAAAAAAATTGACACTTACAAAAAAAAAAGAAGAAAAAAATAAGAATGATAAGGGACGTGACGCATCATTCATCACCATATGATCTTAATCAAAGAGAAGCAGATATCAGGGGCCAAACATGTTGGCCTCCTATTTTCAGTTTTTCTATTTGGTGGCAGGCCAAAAAAAGATTTATACAAAGTGACATCCTACTCTAAACAATTATACATAGTGAACCTAATCCACTTAAAACCTAGCTTACAACCCAATTAAATGTGAATTACTAACCTACCCCCTAAGTTAATTATCAACTCTATAGTGTTATTATCAATATGAAGTTCCAATTGAAATTCGATGTCTGCTATCAATCTGAAATTCGCTGTTGTCGTAAATTCGCTATGGGGAATAACATACCGCATACGTGTGCTTTAGAATAGTTTGCAGTTGTATGTGTTGTCTTGGTGATGAGTTGATGACATTGGCAGTATTCTTTTTATGTGGCTAATTTAAAGTAGTCTAGTACCTCAAATTGTCATTGTGCTTCTACGTGAGATTTTGTTATCTTTTTAATCATGGAATACACATATCTGTAAATTGTGACTCATTTACCAGCATTATATATCCTCATGCCATGAACCGCTTTGGATACAAAAAGAAAGGACTATTATGAAATATTATGGTGAAGGATGCAAAATAAAGTATTGCAGTTACACTTAGGGCTGTTCAGAGTGCGGTCTGGACCGCACCAAACCGCAACCCAAACCGTTTTTTCGCTGTTTGGGTTGGTTTGCGGTTTCAAAATTGCGGGTCGGGTTATGATTTCAAGCAAACTGCGGTTTGTGGATTGCGGTTTGGGTTAGGTTTTAATTTTTGTAAATCGAAACCGCACCGTAAACCACAATTCGATATGATTTTTTTTTTAAAAAAGTTTTTAATCTATTTTGAATTTTTTTTAACGATGGCATACAAGCATACAACTGAAAAAAGAAGTTTGAGGTAAAGAAACTTTTGATAAATTATTATTTATGTTCAATTATGAAGTCAACTTCATATTTATTTGGACTCTTTATATTTATTAACAATTTTTTTTTACTTTTAGTTTACAAAATTAATGTCGCGGAGGAAAAAAATGGTTACCCGTAAGACAAACCGCACCAAACTGTTTCGTGCGGTTCGGTTTGGGTTGGTTTGGGCAAAAGTGTGGCGCGGTTTGGGTTGGGAAAATGTCAAATCGTACATTTGCGGTTTGGGTTGGGTTACATCCCAAACTGCACCAACCCAAACCGCGAACACCCCAAGTTACACTGAAACGAATTCGAAGGCTCAAGGAGGACTTTAAACAAATTCACATGCAACTATATCATGATTTAAGTCTGTGCTTCCCCTCAAAAAGAAATGTAAAGTCTGTGCCTAATGTAATTATTCTTTTAATATTGGTTTCGTTTATTCTACAAAGTTGAAGAGAGTGATAAGATTCACTGCTGTACAATGTGATGCTTATATATAAAGATGCCTTCTTTTTTATCAAAAAAAATAAATAAAATAGTGCTCTTGTAAAGAGAGTTGTTAAGATTCATGGTTAAGAAGAAGGAGAAGAACATAGAGCGTGATTTTTAATGGTGGGGGAGGGTTTTATTATGTTAGGACAGTTAACTTAGGGGTAGGTTAGTAATTCACCTTTAATTGGGTGGTTAGCTAGGTTTTAAGTTGATTAGGGTCACTATGTATAATTGTTTAAAGTATGATGTTACTTTGTATAAATTTTTTTTTTGGTCTGCCACCAAGTAGAAAAACTGAAAGTATAAGGTTACCCGGTAGAATTTCCAAAAAATAAAATAAAAAATAGAGGGAAAATTCTCATTGGTAACCTCGTACTATTAAAATTTATACGTGGTAACTATTTTTAAAAAAATATTCAAAAAGTGACCCTATAATTTTATTTATTAAGCAACCATGACATTAATGAGGTGTTTTGGTCAAATTCTTGTATAATCCTCATTTTTTTATAATTATTACCCTAACCATGATTACTAATAAATCACCCCCTCCTTTTCCCTCTTAAGATCTGGAGATTTTCCCCCAAAACCAACCCTCCCTCATTCCTAATAAATCCTATAGTCCTCTTTACCGCTCTTCAAATCTTCGCCTATCTTCAAATCTTCACCTCTCATGGCATATTCAATCACACTTAAACTCTCTCTTCTCTCTCTGGATCTGTTTGAAATCACCAGACGCCGGCGGTGATCCCGCCTCCTCGCTGACCCCCTACAACCCCTTCGCACACCTCTTTCTCCCTACCATCATTGCCTTGCTCGCTGAGAAGGCGGGCTCAATGGTCGCCTTGAGTTTCTATGATGGGCAATTGGGTTCTTAAACTCCTCTATTTTATGCATTTTTACATTGTTGCTGCATCTTGTTTGATTAGTAATGGGAATTTGGAGAGAGCCCATGAATAATTGATGGTACAAATGGCGAGGAATTTTTGTTGAGATTGGAGAGACAAAGCCAAAGCTTGACATCGTTGTTGCGAATTGGGTTCAGCTCAATATGCAGATATAGGTTTGCCACTTTGCTCCGGATTCTTGTAGCTTGACATTATTGTAGATTAAGGAAGATTTCGAGGTGGATAACTGGTTGAGTAGAATGATTATTTTCTTTAGATTGGATTTGTATGAAAACATATTGTTGTTCATACTAATTATAAAATGTGCTTCATTGTTGATTTTGGTTGAAATGGGATGCAGAGTTAAGTGAACTATATGAAGAGGATTAGTGAAGAAGATTAAATTGGGGGTAGATTAGTAATTGGACTAAATTAGTAACCACAGTTCAGAATAAACCTTAAAAAAATAACTATCTAACGAAAATTTAGACGGAAAACCTCATTACTGTCACGCCTGCATATAAAATCAAACTATAAGGTCACTTTTTGAATAAACCTTTAAAAATGGTTACCAAATATAATTTCCAATACCACAAGGTTACCAATGAGAATATCCCACAATAGAGGCATCCCGTCCAAATCAAACTCAAAATCCTAGATGCCTAGATGGATATCATACCAATGATCCAATACCATGATGCAATATGAGTATGACAAAAAAAAAGGTCCACACTTACGACAATTAAAAAAATGTGGCACACCAGCATATATCAAGGTCTTATACTACGGTTTTTTCACCAGGTACCCCTGAGGTTTCATGAAATGCACCAGGTACCCTCGTTATTTGAAAAATGCACCAAATGCCCCTGAGGTTTGACTGAATTGCACCAAATGCCATTAATGATCAACGGCGTTAGACTGCCGTTAGTGCTTATTTACGCAATTGCCCTAATGTTGTCTTCTTCCTCCTCTTTCTCTCTCCTCCCTCCTTCCTCCCCTTCCCCTCCCCCTCCCCCCTCTCCCCTGCACAATTGCCCTAATGTTGTCTTCTTCCTCCTCTTTCTCTCTCCTCCTTCCTTCCTCCCCTTCCCCTCCCCCCTCTCCCCTGCCACCCCCTGAAATCCCCTCCCTTCAAAAATTCCCGCATTTAACCCGGTCAATTTCTACCTCCATTCTCTCTCCTAAACAATTCATCTCCCACAACCAACTTTCACTTTCGATTCCTTTCTTGCAGGACCATCCCCCAACCTCCATAATGACTCATTCCTCTCCTTTTCTTTTGTCTCTCTCTCCAAACCCCCGCCCCCATTATTCTCTCTCCTCCCCTGCGACAACAACAACATCAACACCATGTCTACATAAACTGCGGGGCTTCATCGCAGATTGAGTTCAATAGGCACCAATGGCAACCTGATTCGACTCACCATTAGCAACGAGTTCAGTTTTCATAGACCTCAAATTCATGGTACCAACGAAATCAACGTCGACGAAAGGGTGCGCAAGGAGTTCATCCGCGAGTTTCGAATCTCCGGCGAGAGAAGCGTCGATAGAAGCGAACGACGTGAGTGTAGACCCAACGACGACATTTGAGCAGTTGGAGGTGAGGAAGTTGGGGATGGAGAAGAGGAGAGAGACGGAGGAGTAGGAGAAGGCTCGGATTAGATTTGGGTTTGGGTTGGTGAGTCGGACGAGGGTGATGTTGTTACAGTTGATAATGGCGGCGATTTGTTCCAGGGCGGTGGAAGGATGATGGTGGTCGGCTGTTATGTTGATGTTGGGGGTTTGAAAAGAGATAGGAGTGAAGGTGAATAGGAGGAATAGGACAGAGAGTGTTGCCATTGTTAAAGAAAAAATTTCTGGGTTGATGTGAGTTGCACAGGTGGTGTTGTGGTGGACTGGTGGTTGATAATGGAGGTGCTGTTGTTGGGTGGTTGTTAATTAAATTAATTCGGTTTAATTAGATGTCATTAGGATTTAATTAACTTTAGTTACCTGTGATGAGGGTTAATTAGAGATAATTAGGTTATTTGGCCCTAATAACTAACGGAAACTTGACGCCGTTAGTCATTAAGGGCATTTGGTGCATTTTACTCAAACCACAAGGGCATCTGGTACATTTCTGAAACAAGAGGGGTACCTGGTGCACTTCGTGAAACCTCAGGGGTACCTGGTGAAAAAACCGCTTATACTATCTTTCATGCTTCTTTAACCAAACCTACTGTTAAGTTTCCAATGAAGTTTTCAATGAAAACAAAACAGAGCCATAATTAGCATGGAATTATATACACTTTACAGAAAAGCAAAAAAAGGGATGGAAGTTACATAGCATCATAATGTGACCAGAAGACAAAGAATACAACCCATATTCTTTGATTTTTTTCCTCTTTCTTCAAAACACTCATACTTTCACCAAAACACCACGATAAACCCCATGAAAACAGCAGCCAAAACTCAAAAAAATTAACAGAAAGAAAGAAAGAATGAAAGTTAAAGTACATCAGACTCATGAGACATTATGAACCAACTAGAAGGCAAGTAGAGAAGAAAAAATCAGACCTGGTGACGCTTCGCCGTAATCTCGTCAAACACCAGGGATGGAGGCGGCAAGAAAAGGCTTCGGCTTCGGTTGATCTCCGGCTTGGACAGCAAACACCAAGGCCTCGGGGCAGTGCGGTTATGGCAGCGAGAAAAGGGTCTGTCAAGTCCACCACATCTCCGAAAACAATGCAAGTATGGCGTCAATGGGGGATTGAGCGATAATACGTTGATTCGAGTCTTCTCCTTGTTTTGGGCTCACCAGGACAGTATGTGTCACGGCTTGGGGATCCAGTGGTGGGTTGTGCAACTGCAGAAATTGCTTGGGAAGGCTTCACGTCTCCGGGGTCCGATGGTAGAATAATTTTTTTACCTCCAATTATATATATAGTACGGGATGAAGGTATTGAGTTGGATAAAGATTCCGAAAACTTATTTATCTAAACTGCAAAAGATTTAGATTAAAGTTTCGAGTAATATTATCTTCTTCAGCTTCCATGAAATTGGACCAACAAAGAGGACGAACTTATGGTTTCTATCTTGTTTTCATACCAAATCCTATCCTAATTTGGTTAACTAAAAGAAAAGTCAACAAAATAAGAAAGAAAAGGAAAAAAACGTAGGACCATGCATATTGACGTGAATAAGACTACAAATAGGGGTGTGCATAAAGGGACAGGGACCGGAATCTGGACGGGACTGGACCGGAATGGACCGGACCGATGGATTCCGGTCCGGTCCCCGGTCCACAAAAATGAAGGATTCCGGGTTTCCGGTCCGGTCCGAGTAAAGACTGGAATTTTCCGGTTTGGACCGGAGACCCGGAATCCTTATTT
This sequence comes from Beta lomatogona, assembly GCA_947646795.1. Classification (NCBI taxonomy): domain Eukaryota; kingdom Viridiplantae; phylum Streptophyta; class Magnoliopsida; order Caryophyllales; family Amaranthaceae; genus Beta; species Beta lomatogona. The sequence goes on from CANSNZ010000951.1 coordinate 1,263,814, forward strand.
GTTTTTTAAAAAATTTCGATGATTCTCTCTTGATTGTTGTGAGTTTTGTGAGTCCAGCCCAACTAAATAACAAACCCTAAAGTCTAAACCCCCTGCTTCACTCTCTCTGCCCCCTTTCCTCTTCTCTCTCTACACCCCTTTTCTTGCTTCAATCTTCATTCTCTGATTCAACGGCCACCGTACGACGGCTGACGCAAGTGTCCAGACTACCATCGCCGCAGTCCACCGTTCACGGCCACCGCACCGCCGACGAGGCAAATTCCTTCATTCTTTTTTGTATTTTTCGAACCTTTTTGAAATTTCATGTTATGAATTGATGTGATTTACAATTTTATTATGTTTTTGTTCAATCCTTGTTTATTCATCACCTTCAATTTTCGAATACTTGTTTTTCAAAATTTTGAAATCTTATTATGCAATTCATGTTAATGTCGAATTTATACTATTAAATATTATATTTGTTGATGTTTGTACTTAGTATTATATGCCAAAAATCAAAATCGCAAAAAAAGGAAAAAAAAACAGGTCCATTCCGGTCCAAAACCGGATCGGACCGGAATTTTCAGTTCCGGACCGTTCTGGACCGGAATTATTCCGGTCCGGCCCCTGGTCCGAAAAATCCTGAGATTCCGGTCCCGGTCCATTTCGGTCCCGGTCTGTTCCGATTCTGAACCGGTGCACACACCTAACTACAACAGTGAGTTTACTTTTCACTCCATAGCTAATTATTTCCAAAAAAAAATCAAAGCAAATAAAAAAAAACGAGACTCGATCACAATTAAACACTAAAAAATCGTGTATGTGATACAATCTCGAGGAGGCAATTTCGAGGCGTGAAAATATTATTAAATGCCACATTATTTTTTTTGACCCATTAAAGTCAAAAGTTGACTTATATTAATTGATGATCATGAAATTTAATAAATTTGGGCTTATTATTAAATTAGGTCTATTTTAATTAAGTCATGTATTAATGGGTCAAGTTCCCATTAAATGAATGAGGCCCAGAAGGCAGGGTAGTTGGAAACCCTAGGTTCAAGTAAGGTCTATAAATAGAGAGCTCCTCTTTATTTACCCGGGGAGAAAAACAGAAGACTCAAAAAAAAAAAAGTGAGAGAGAGTGAGAGCTGCTCTAGAGTTCAAATAAACTCTAAGTCTGCACATCCAAATCAAAGCATTCAATCTAGAAAAAGAACAACAAGCATCAAAGTCGTTCCATTCTTGACGATCAGACTTGAAGGAGATCAAGCCCGAAGGCCCTCATTCAATATCAAAATCAAACCATTCTTGGAGATCGAATCAGTGGATACACATTAGAGATCGTACTCAAATATAATTATATCAATAAAATTAATATTTGTTTCACATCTTTGGATTTTGTACTTTGCAAACTTATGTAGAATTTCCTCATGAGTTGGTTAGTGACACTGTCAAGCTCCTGAACTAAGACATCATAGTTGGACCTGATCCTATGTGGGAAGGGATGGTCAATATGGCCAGAAGATTAAACGTAGGCTGCAAGGATAGGGTCCACAATCAACAGTATTGATTGTACATGTAGGTCGATTTTTGTAAAGGGGAAATTTTTTGTAAAGCATAACAGGGGAGCATTGAAGGCTGCATAAACATTTTGTATAGGGTAAAATACATGGCATGTAAAGGGTGCATAATCTTTTTGTAAAGGCTATAATTTGCAAAGGTCCTGAACTGGCCATTTTTTAATGGAAAAATTAATAAGAATAATCCCACCTTTGACCGATCTGCTCAAAACAGTTCCACCTTTGATTAATCTAAAAATAATCCCACCTTTGCACCTCACCTTCTCAATATGGTCCTAACTGGTTGGTAACCTATTAAATAGGTAAAACTTGACATGTGTCCCTTTTCTATAGGTCTATTGTTTTAAATTATAATTTTCAACAAAAAATTATCTCCTATACGTTATACCCTCCCCTTCCCCTCTGACTCCCCCCTCTCCTCCCACCCCTGCCACCAACACCCTTCCACCACCTTTTCTCTCTCCACCGCCGTTTCTCTTCCCCTCTCCATCACCCTTTAACCTCGAATTAAAACATTAGAATGATTGAACAAAATCACCCCAATCAATTCTTAGTAATCTACATCTATCACTCCTCCACATCAATGGGGTGCTAACACGCTGGTGCTGCATATTTTACAATAGGAGACTAGTTGCAGCAAATCGACATCATAGACTAATAGAAATAATTGTGCCAAATCTCAGTTGAAAAAGGTTAAACCAAAATAAGATCTAAATTATTTCAAAAACTAGCATATAGTTTGAATCCATACAGTACAAAGTTTGGCTTATCGTTCTTGCCACATTTTGTGGCTATAATACAGTACAAAATGTGCAGATCAACTGTTCGGAGAAATGCTTCAATGCTTCAAAGAGCAACCATATCAAGCATAAAATTGCATACTATGGTGTTGGTTTTTAGGGTGAGTGAGGTGGGTTTTGGTGGTTGGGGGGAGGGGGTTAGATTTCGGTTTGGGGTTTTCGGCTCAGTAGGGTGGGCTTCATGGTGGTGGGAACTGGGTGGTTTTCGTGTGGGACTGGGTGGTGGTCGGTGGGGTGGGATTTTGTTGTGGTTGGTGGAATTTTGGTGGTGGGTTAGAACGGAATTTGAGGTAGAGCAGTTGGGTGGTGCTGGTGGTGGAGTCAGGTGGAGAAGAGATAAAGAGGTTGTTGAGGGTTGATGATAGGGAGGAGAGAGAATGAGATTATGATATGTTCTACAAGTTTTAGGTTAAAAATTCCAATTTAAGAAGATAATGTGTGAAGGTGGGATTATTTTGAGATTAATTAAAGGTGGGATTGTTTAGGGAAGACCACCAAAAGGTGGGATTATTCCTATCAATTTTTCCTTTTTTAATTTGTAGTTGAATGCAAGTATTAAATGCTTTATTAAGGTCTCATCATTTGTTTTCAAACTGGGATACAAATAATAGGATACAGAAAAACACAAATACACATTGCATTCCCTCCTTAGGAAGTCCCCACTCACCTATATGAGCATAAAAAACACACTAAATAAATAGCCTCCACAACACATGGTATATTTAAAATGAAGTCAATTCAGTTGGCAGTAGAGGTGGAAAACAAGAGAGGGAGTCAAACAAGGTACATTAGAAACACCATAACTACAATTTTTAACATGAACACACCCATCTTACATATCTAATACAGATACGTCTCCTAAATGGTGTGGAATGTGCATTGACAAACACTGTCAATCTATTCATCTCACCCCACTTGGGAACGTACTTGTGAAGAACAGGAAGTTAAACTCCACATAGCATAACTTCACAATGGGGATACAGAAAATACAATTGTTGATGTAAAAAGACATAAAACATAACTGCATAGACATTACCCTATCAGAAATCCCCAGTCACCCATATAAATTGAACAAACATGCCAATTCAATAGCCTCCTAAACACATGGTATAGTTGAAACATGGGTGGTAATGTGGGTGGAAATCAAAACCAAGTTATTTACAAGCACACCTTGTACAAGTACTAAAACACCATTGATGCCTCTTCAAATGTAAACAATACAATACATATGCGTTATGCTCAGTTGGGAGAAAATGTTACTTTTCTGGCCCAAAAGATAGTCAGAGCCCAGCCCTGGGACGTGGCTGCAAGTGAGAGGTTGCTAAACCCTCATAAATCATGGTCTGCCACGTGTCATGATCTGATTCCTTAGCGAATCAGATGCCCCTATTTTAGGGCAGATTTTAAGGATAGCTGTCATCTTGCTATCACTATAAATACCCCTGAAATCAGGAGAAAGATCATTCAATGCAAACAGTGCAAAGTTACTCTGTAAAAATACTCTCTCACTTTCTCTCTCTAGATCTACTTTTCTCTCTACCACTCCTGATATCTGACTTAAGCTTCGGAGGGGGAACCACCACCCAAACCTCCAGGGTGGGCCCCTTTTTGCAAGTTCGGGAACGAAGCTCAGGCGTGGACTAAGTTGATTCAGACATTGTTGCACAAGTCTCCAAGAAAGAACATCTAAGGGATACTAGTTTACTTGCTAGACAAGAAAGCTCAGCCTACAGCTTACTTGTTGGACAAGTAGAGTACAAAACATTTGGCGCCGTCTGCAGGGAGACGCAACGATGACTGACTGTCAATCGTCCAATGTCGCCAGAAATCAAAGTTTTCAGATCAATGTCGAAGACACGGTAGATCATGAGAGACCGCCTCGAGGAAGGGATAGACCTCCAACCATCGTCCATGTCTCTGGACCAAGCCGGCGACACTGTCATTCGGGGAAAATGCGGAACGACCAAAGGATCGCTGCCCATCTAGATAACGTCCTGAATGACTTTCAGACTAAGATGGCAACAGTCGTCCAGGAACAGATTAGGAGCAACATGTTGTTTTTCCACCATAATCCGGAGCCAGCCGTCAACAATCAAGCTCCTCCTAGGGGACGTTCCCAAGAGAATCGTCCAGGTCCTAGTCGACCTGTTCATCAGGAACCCTCTAGGAGGGCGGCTAAAGGAAAACATCCAGAAGGCAGTGAGCAGCGAAGGAAGATGGACTGGAATTTGGTGGTTAGGACCCAAGATCAAGCTTGTCCGAGTGGGCACCGAATGGAAATTGATGCCAGGGACTACTTAGAGGCAAAGAGAGCTGCAGCATTGCAACAGTCGGCTACTGGCTCTACCCCGTACTTAAGAGATCCTCCTTTAAGGATGCCATCCAGAATAAAGGGAAGGAGTCTGGGTCCCTCGATAGTTCGCCCGAGACAAGAGAAGACGGTAGTTCAACCAATGGTCTATAAGCGACCAGTACCAGCAAACACTTCATCTAATCCAGTGTTGAAGGAATATCGCAAGGAGTTCATACCCATCGAGGGACAGCTGGGAGCCCTCCGGATCAATTGACCTACTCCATTCTCGGACAGGATCATGGAAGCGCCCCCCTTCCCAATGGTAAAACTCCCAACAATAGAGTCTTTTGATGGAACAACTGATCCAGATGATCACCTGTCCGCTTACAAGCATCAGATGTACGTCCAAGGAGTAGATGATGCTACTTGGTGTAAGAATTTCCCGGCTACCCTGAAGGGTGTAGCGCAGAAGTGGTTCAATAATCTTCCCCCCAATTCAGTCAACAATTTCACCGAACTCAGTGTCTTATTTACTAGTCATTTCGTCGCTAATCGTCAAGAACAAAAGACAAGCATGCACTTGGGCAAGGTCGTCCAAGGACCAAAAGAAGCTCTTAGAAGTTTTGTTAAGAGATTCAATCTGGAGGCCCTTCAAATTCAAGATCTCAATGCTGGAGTGGCTTTTGACGCCTTTATCAGGGGTATGAGGCCAGGAAGTTTTAAGTTTGACCTTGTGAAGAAGAAAATCAATACTCTTGCTGAAGCCTTAAAGGAAACCGAAGCTTTTATACATGCCACTGAAGTATGTGCTAAGGCAAAGCATCCCGAGTCCAAGAAGCCTGAAGAGGTTGCTCAGCTAAAGAAAAGCAACCCCAAAAAGGCCGAGACTTGGGCCATAACCTCTACCACTACTTCGTCCAGAAGAAGTAAGAGGAAAGAATCCGAGCCTTCTTCATCCAACCCCATCGAATTCAGCAAGGACCAATACTCCATTCTCATGGAGATAAAGGACCAATACAAGCTGAAGGCTCCAGCCGAGATGAAGACTCCTTACAGAAACAGAGACAAGAGCAAGTATTGTCATTTTCACAAGGATTGCGGTCATGAAACCAATGAATGTAAACACCTTAAGAGAGCTTTGGAGGATCTAGCCCGAAAAGGAAAGATGAATTCATACTTACCCCAAAGGGGAAAGAAGTTTCAGAGGAGAGATGACCGTCAAAGCAAGAAGAAGGAGAGTGAAAGCACTTATGAAGATGTCGTCCTCGTTATTTCAGGAGGATTTTCTGCTGGAGGGCCAACCAATAGAGGGCACAAAAACTACCTCAGGGAGCTCGGCCAAGTCTTATTGACTAATCAGACAAAGGCCGAGCCCTTTCCAAAAGTGGTGGTTAGTGAGCAAGATCGGGGGAAGTTGAGGACCCCCATGATGACCCTTTGGTTGTAGAGATGAAGATAGCAAACTTAATTGAGAGTAAGAAGAATTCTGATTGACACCGAAAGCTCGACGGACATCATTAGTGCTGATTGCCTGTCCAGATTGAAGTTTGATGAAAAGAACTTGGTTCCAGTCCATCATCCCATCATAGGATTTGGGGGCGCAGTCATCCATCCCATGGGAACAGTCACGTTGCCCGTCCGAGTTGGAAAGAAGGAGGCCTCGCGGACTTTGTTCATCAAGTTGTTAGTTGTCCGAGATTTGACAGCCTACAATGTCATACTTGGACGACCAACTTTGAATCATGTTGAAGCTGTAATAGTAACTCACTTTATGCTTATGAAGTATGAGTGTGATGATGGCAAGATTAGCTCCTTGTATGGAGACCAGCAGGCGGCTAGAGAATGTTACCTAACTACCCTCAAGCCGTCGTCATGGAAGGCATGCAATGAAGACCAGACGAAGATCAGTGGCGAACGAAAACGTCTGAAATTGGGAAAGATAAGACGAAGGTTGCTGGCGAAAGGAAAACATCTGAAAGTGTAAAGGACCAAGTGGCCTCGTTGAAGCTGGCAATTGAGAGTCCTCATACGCCTCTCGCCCCCTCAAGGAAAACGTCTAAACATCTCCCCAGCAAGAAAAGAAAGTATGAGCCCATCAAGGAAGAACCTCCTTCGTCTGACGAAGTGATGGCCATCATGGGACTAGCAATAGAACATCCAGAGCCAGTGGAAGTTCCAGAAGATGTCTGCTTGGATGAGGCTCGTCCAGAGCGAACCTTAAAGATTGGTTCTTCCCTCTCTCCTGATTTGAGGGGCCTTCTAATAAGCTTGCTGAAAGAATTTCAAGACGTGTTCGCTTATTGTGTTGAAGAAATGCCTGGATTGATCCAGAGATAGCCGTCCACCGGCTGAATGTTGATCCAAATTTAAAACCTGTCCGTCAGAAGAAAAGGCATTTAGGACCGGCCAGAAATCAGGTGGTCGACCAAGAAGTTCAGAAGTTGTTGGAGTCAAAGTTCATCAGAGAAACCTATTATCCAGAGTGGATAGCAAATGTGGTCATGGTGCCAAAGCCTAATGGCACTTGGAGGATGTGTGTGGACTATACTGATCTCAACAAGGCTTATCCTAAGGACAGTTTCCCTTTGCCTAAGTTGGATCGTCTGGTAGACTCCACAACCGGCGATGCTTTGCTAAGTTTCATGGACGCCTATTCAGGTTTTCATCAAATCCCCATGTGGTCAGAGGATCAGGACAAAATGTCCTTCATTACCGAAAAAGGGTTGTATGGCTGGCTGAGGATGCCGTTCGGCCTACGTAATGCGCCTGCCACCTTTCAAAGATTGATCAATACAGTCTTTCAGCCACAGTTGGGAAGAAACATGGAAGCCTATATTGATGATATGATAGTCAAGAGTCGGCAAGAGGAAGGTCATGTTGGTGATTTGAGAGAGACTTTTGAAACTCTTACAAAATACAAGTTAAAATTGAACCCCAGCAAATGTGTATTTGGAGTCTTGTATAGGAAGTTCTTAGGCTTCTTAGTAGATCAGAGGGGAATAGAAGCCAACCCAGAAAAGATCCAAGCTATTTTAGGCATGAAATCCCCGTCAAGGATAAAGGAAGTTCAGCGACTGACGGGTTGCTTGGCTGCCCTTGGACGATTCTTGTCCAAGTCAGGTGACAAGTGCCATCATCTCTTCGCTACTATCAAGAAGAAAGCCAAGTTTGAATGGACAGCAGAGGCTGAGCAAGCGCTTCAACAAGTCAAAGATCACCTTCGGCAGCTGCCTAGGCTAGTCAGTCCAGGTGAGGAGGAGAAACTGTTTGTATACTTGGCTGTGTCCACTCTGGCTGTGAGTGCTGTTCTGCTGGCTGAAAGAGAGTCCGTGCAAGTTCCAATATACTTTGTGAGTCATGTACTGTGGACGTACCGAAGCTAATCCCTCATCCTGTTTCTGAGTAAAGACCAATCTTTGGTAATTCCTATTTGCTTACTTGGACGCGGAAAATAGGTACACTCCAGTCGAGAAATTTGGATTGACCCTCGTCATGGCCAGCAGAAAGTTAAGGCCCTATTTCTTGGCACACAGTATACTCGTCTACACTGACCAACCTCTGAAGCAAGTTCTGCAAAAGATGGAAGCCGCCGGACAAATGCTAAAATGGGCCGTTGAGCTTAACATGTTCGATATATCATTTGAACCAAGGAAAGCCATTAAGGGGCAAGCCTTGGCAGGTTTATAGTTGAGCTTACTCGGCCAACTATAGAGCCAATATATGATCCTGCTGAAGGAAGGAAGCATTGGACGCTCATGGTTGATGGGTCGTCCACTGTCAATGGATGTTGGGCAGGAATCATTTGTCAATCTCCGGAAGGAGACAAGTTTGAATATGCGTTAAGATTCCAGTTCCAAGCGTCCAATAACGAACCTGAATATGAAGCACTTCTAGCTGGAATCAAAATGTGTAAAGCGGCTGGAGCTCTGGAGATAGAAGCCAAATCGGACTCTTTCTTGGTCATTAGTCAAGTCAATGGAGACTTTGAATGTAAAGAAGCATCGATGGGCAAATATATGTGTCTGATCAAAGAAGAGATTGAGCCTTTGAAACGATTTGTTCTCGACCAAGTACCAAGGTCAGAAAATCATCAAGCAGATGCTCTCTCAAAATTGGCCAGCTCGGCCGAAGGTGATGCGCCAAGAATAGTGTTTTGGGAAGTTAAACCCAAAAAGAGTATTGACCAAGAGCAAATCATGTTTCTTAGCCGAGGGGCAGTTTGGATGGAGCCCATAATAGAATACAAGAAAACAGGACTGCTGCCATTGGATCCTGTGGAGGCTAAGTATGTGAAGGCTCGAGACAAGTGGTTTGAATTATGGATGAGACTCTTTACAAGAAGTCATTCAATCATCCTCTCCTCAAGTGCATCACCAGGGAAGATGGTTTAGAGGTTCTGAAGGAACTCCATGAAGGAGCTTGTGCATGTCACATTGGGGGAAGAGCATTGGGAGAAAAGGCTCTACGGAAGGGGAATTACTGGCCTACATTAAAGGAAGATGCCCTCGTCTATGCAAAGAAGTGCGACAGTTGTCACAAGCATGGTAACCTGCATCAGAAACCGTCCAACTATTTAAGTCCCATCTTGTTCCCTCTGCCTTTTGCCAAATAGGGCATGGATATCCTAGGACCTTTCCCGGTGGCCGGTGGGCAAAATAAGTTTGTGATAGTAGTTGTGGACTACTTCACTAAATGGATAGAGGCTGAAGCCATGTGAGGTATAACAACAAACGACGTCAAGGGCTTTATTTGGAAAAACATTATAACTCGTTTCGGCATGCCACAGTCCATCATCTTTGATAATGGTCCACAGTTTGAAACGCCTAAACTGAAAGATTGGTTGGCAGAAAGGGAAATCAAGGCTCACTTCGTTGCAGTCGCCCACCCACAAGCTAATGGGCAAGTAGAGTCCTTCAACAAGATTCTATCCAATGGAATCAAAAGGAAGTTGGATAATGCCAAGGGACAATGGGTTGAAGAGCTACAACTAGTGTTATGGTCCATCAGAACAACTGCCAAAAATTCTACAGGAGAGACACCCTTCATGTTAGTTTATGGCACTGAAGTCGTCTTGCCCATTGAGATTGAAGAGCCCACCCTGCGAGTCATGTTGTACACAGAAGATGCCAACTGGGCTGCATTGCGCACGGCTTTGGATCAACTACCAAAAGTCAGGGGCAATGCCTTGCTAAGAATGCAATTGTACAAACTGCGAATGGCTCGGGAGTTTAACAAGAGAGTCGCTAGACGACCACTCAAGGTGGGGGATCTTGTTCTAAGGAAGATGGAGGCGGTTGGACGAGCTAAAGAGATGGGGAAGCTAACACCAAACTGGGAAGGACCTTATCTGATTATCCAAGAGCTACGCAGTGGAACCTTTCGTCTCCAAGATCTGGATGGACGAGTTATACAGCGCACTTGGAACTCAGATAATCTGAAGAAGTACCACGTCTAAATCAATTCCTCGTCAGGAATCTAGCTGGTAGTTTGTAGCAAGTCCAAAGTGCCACGGCACATGCTAGAAAAAAAAAGAATTGTATACATGTATCTTGGCATTTAGTTAAGCAAAATTCATATAATACAATTCCTAATTTCTTATCGCCTTTGTTTATTTTCACCAAGTTAGTTCACTTTGGGGCATTAAATCAGTTACTAGTCTAAAAGTGACAATAACTTGGGACAAAAATACCAAAAACAATAGAGCGTCAAAAATACTCACTTCTATGCCGAACATCACTCCCTCGAAGAGACTGGCCAAAAGTATAACAACCTAAAGGTTGACAACATATAAACGGCAATCAAATTGACAAAAATCTGTAGTAAGGGAAACGTCAAAGTCTGTAAGAGAAAGCTGACCCGAAATAAGCCCTTAATAAAGGATACTTACTTTCAAATACACGGACAGCTAAGTAGTAAAGACCCTAGTAAGGGATCACTACTTCCGGAAGAGTTGCTCCCTCAAGGAAGCCGGCTAAGACATGGTTAGACCATGTATCTAAAGCTCGTCCTTAGCAATTTCCGCAGGCTTGACCAATGTTGGCCTCTCTCCTTCTTGGACTATGGCTCGTCCATCATATACGGTTGAGCTTAGCCCAAGAAGGGGGGAATGAGACAAGCCTATAGGACGAACTAAAGAAAGAAGGGCGTCCAAAAACCAGAACGAACTAGGCAATAGATGCCCTTCTGATGGTTCAAAACTGCAGGACGAGGGTTACCAGCTCGAGAAAAATGGCTAGAGCGTGGCTAGTCCAAAAAGCCATATGTATTGGCCGCTTTCCCCCTTGGGGCAAGACTCGTCTGAATGAGAAGACCATCTAGAGTTCCAGGACGAATCTCACTAAGTACTTGGATACTTTTTGGAAAAAATCACGATCGTCCAAGGACAAGGATGGTAATCTTCCCCTATATTTATTTTGCAAACCATCCAAAGTTCCAGGACGAATGTCACTAAGTACATGGATACTTTTTGGAAAGATTCACAATCGTCCAAGGATAAGGATGGCAATCTTCTCTTATATGTGTTTTGCAAATCGTCCAAATACCCGGACGAGTCTCTTTTTGTACTTGGCTACATTTTGTAAAGACTCTCGACCGTCCAAGGGCAAGGATCAGGGTTGGTAAGCTTGCTCTATTTAAGTTTTGTAGACCGTCCAAAAGTTCAGGACGAGTCTCTTCTTAAGGCAAGGACGTTGCTCTTTCCTTAAACATCTGTGCGGATCGTCCAACATTTAGGACGAGGCTCATTTTATACTTAGTCAAAATTGGAATTCAAGAGAAGAAAAGACAAGCAATTGGCAAAAAGTCATTCATATATACTTGGCGAAAAATTTACAACTTAAGACGAGAAGAGATAAAGCTACAACGGCAAATAAGCCAAGAAACTTAGGAAAATAAACCTAAAACTAGGCATCATCTTCAGCGCGAGTTTCTTGGTCGTCTTCAGGATTCTCCTCCTCAACCACAGCTTCGTCGTTCGAGTCCAAAAATACCGGAGGTTCCTCGGCACATACCATAGCACGATGAACACTCTGTTGATATTCTAGACGACGAATGAAGCTGGGGACTTCAGTAGGCTTAGCCAGCATCTCAAAGGCCTTGACGGCCTAGTCCTTGGACGTTTCGACGACTTGAGCCAAACCTTCTTTGGCGTCGTCAAAGGCCCGGGCCGCTTCCCCTTGCAGACGGGCAGTCTTCGCCCTTAGGAGGATGTTCTCTTTCTCAGTTGGACGACAGCTAGAAGAGCAGCATCTCTTTCACCCTTCAACTCAGCAGAGACAACATCTACGACCATCTTCAAACGGTCCTACTCCTTGTATAGCTGGTTGATAGTAACAAGATAATTCTTGTTTTCGGATTCCAGGAGAGCCGATCTATTCTCCAAAGCCTCCAAGGATTGACGATGAAGGGTATTAGCCATCTCAATGTCATGAATGGCCTTGTCGCCTGCCGTTGTAGCAAGGTGGACGAGCTGCTTGTTCTCCTTTCTAAGCTCCCTCGCCCACTCTTCAGTAAGCATGTTACGAGCAAAAAGCTGGAACTATGAAAACAAAACAAGTCATTAGACGAGTTACAAAAAGGAAAAATTTACACAAGTATTAAACAACGCAGCAAGTTATACCTCAGCAGCAAGTTGAGACATGTAGCGCACATGCCCGACCGATTCTCCCCTTAATCCTTTGATATAGGATTCAGGGTAACATTTGAAGAGCTTCTGCTTAAGCCGATCTCTTTATGCTTTGGACATTTTAGCAAAGGCAGCAGAAGACACCTCGTCCGAATCTAGGGCGGGAGTAGCTGAGGGTAAAGCTGGTCCTTTGCCCTTATCTGAAAGAGGGGGGAGTCAGTTATCATGATTGGAAGGACAATGGCTTGTCTATTGGACGGACTCATGGACCGTCCACCGACCCGCACTGTCCTAACTATGTTCGGATAATACGACTCACCAGACGAGATGGATGCCGTCCTAATAGCTAGTGGCATCTGCGAAACCAACTTGGCTACCGGGCCGCTGAAACCCGGGTAGTTCTCAGTAGCCGTCTCCGGCTCCGGAATGATAAAAGCCAAAGCCGACTCTGGTTTGATCTCAGTAGAATCCGCAGGAAGAACGTCCAACTGACTAGCAGGGTCAAGACTTTTTTCCCCCTCGGCATGGACAGCAGCGGAAAGTTCCTTTTTCAGGACCTTGTCCTTTGGTGGAGGCATGGCTTTCTCCTCAACTTCACCAGCAGGAGTCGTCTTCCTTGTAAAGCCCTTAGGCTTTCTCACTAGAGGCTGGTCCGCGGCCGCTATAGGCCTCTTTTTGGAAGAGGACGACTTCCCAGGTGGAAGTTTGTTTGTAGGAGCATTTTTCTGCAAGAAATGATCAAGTTACAATAATGGTCGTCCAAAGAGCAAAAGCTAAAAACAAATTACAAGGCTTCAGACGAAAATCACCCAAAGAAGGAAGGCGTCCTATAATGGACACCTCATTTCCTAAGTGAATCTCGTCCAACGGGAGACCCGTCCGAAGAAATTTCCGAATACAGACGAAGTTGATGCAAAGAAGGAAGCCGTCCAAAAGTAAACGGACTAAAATTACTCCCGTCCAAAGACAGGAAATCAACTCTTCGTCCAGTTCCAGAACTTAAAGTCTCTCAGACGAGAATGGCCCAAAGAAGGTGGCCGTCCAAGCATGGACGCTTTCCTTCTTCAGGTTATCCTCGTCCAGAGAAAGGACAACGACTTGGACGAGTCATACTCTTCGTCCAAAGACGTTCAGCATCTCAGACGAGAAGGGCCCAAAGAAGGTGGCCGTCCAAGCATGGACACCTTCCTTCTTCAGGTGATTATCGTCCAGAGAAAGGAACAACGGCTTGGACGAGTCCAAATGGTACTCGTCCAAAGACTTCCAATATCTCAGACGAGAATGGCCCAAAGAAGGCAGGCGTCCATGCTTGGACGCTTTCCTTCTTCGAGTGATTCTCGTCCAAGGGTTGGATGCAAATTCTTGACGGGTCAGAATGATCCTCGTCCAAAAAAAAAAAAATATATATATATATGTTTTACCGGTGTTTCAGCCCTTTTCTCGGCGCTGCTCTTGGCGTATTCCTTCCACAAGTTGTCTGTGAATTTAGACATGCTTATATCTCCCGTCCAAGAAGCCTTGAGACATGTTCTGGCCGAGTCTGCAAAAAAGAAATGAAAAAGGGTTAGTCCGATATATACTATGGACGAAGAGTTTTACTTGGAGAATTTGAATGTATACCTCTATCATCAGCCACCCGCAAGCCGGCGGCGACTAAGAAGTCATCATGGTAAAACATTTCTTTAAAGGGTATCCAGTTAGCTGGCCCCTTAAAAGATTGTTGGCCGGGCCTGGAGTACTCCTTTATTCTGAAGTACTCCACAACCTCTTCGTCGAAGTTGTCCTCTAACTCCAGCCAGGACTGCTTCCGCCCAGTATTTGTGGCAGATCGATAATAAAACCAATAGCCCTCAGTGGCATAGTTGTTGGCCGCTCGTAAGAAGATGAAGTCAGCTTTCCATTCCTGCATCTTCGACGGTTTGCCCCAAGCGGTCATGAAGCCGAGGCGGTTGCAGATGCTGAGCCATGCCCCGTCCACGGCCCCAGGGACCTTAGCCGCATAGTGAATATGGGTGAAGGCTTGGATAGAGAGGGACAGGCCGCGCAGCTCGCAAACGGCAATAAACGTCAGGACGTTGTGCCAAGCATTTGGAGCCAGCTGATTATGGCCGATGTTGTAGTACTGCAGCACTTGTTCTATAAACTCGTGAAGGGGGAACCTGAATCCCGCGTCCAAGTCCAGCTTGTAGACGACGAAGTGGTTCTTTGGGGCACTCAGAATCGTCGTGTCCTTATTCGGGATGACAAAGGAGAAGCCCGGCATGGGCATGTAGGTGGATAAATAACTAGGGTCTGGTCCTATTTTCTCTAGCCATTTACGATTAACCAAAATAAAGGCGGGGTCTGAAAGGGGACCTAAGCGTCTTCTAATCTTAGACGAGGTAGTAGAGGCTTCGTCTGATTCTTCGGCAGCGTCAGATTCACTGCCGTTATTATCTTCGCCGGTTTCCTCCATATTGACGTCCCTGCCAGAAGGACTGGCCTCAGGGTTTATTTCGGAGTGTTCTAAATTGCGGTCAGGGGAAGGAGGCCCGACCAAAGGCTCAGCACTTTGAGCCCCCCTTGCCTCATCTGGAACTCGTCTAGTAGATTCCTCCATATCTGAGCTATGTGAAGGGAGTATTACCTTTCGTCTTAGACGGGCCGTTTGCTTGACGCGCGCCAGATTACCCTGCACAGGCAAAGACTGGGTCGTCTGACTTTCTCGGCCAAAACCACAAAAAAATATATACTCGGCCAGAAGGGGCCCAACTCTAGAATGTGCCGAAGAAGAAGTATCGGTTCTAGGGTCAAGACAAGCTCTTGGTCGGCTAGGATTATTTGACGAAGAAGATTCTATTTTATTGATTTTCTAAGAAAAAATAAAGAATAAAGAAGAGTAAAAAGAACAAAGAAAAGATACCTGCTAAAGCACCTGGACGATTCGGTGAAGAAGGCTGCGGCTGGGCGATCTCTCTTTCTCTCTCTAGAAAAAATTACAGAGCTTCTCTCTCTAGAAAAATTCGTTCAAGGTGTGAAATGATTTAATATCCTCACACCAAGGTTATATATAGAAGGGTAAGAAACCTGTGGAGCCGGTCAAGGATGACCGAAGAAAGGGTAAAACGGTGGATTATGACCGGGTAAAATCCAAGAAGAGGTGCGTCCTTGCCTTCATTTTGAATTTGAATAAAAATACCTTGGGTAAAAGGGTATTAACCGTCAGATGGGCCAACAGTGAAAACCCTTTTAGGGGCAAATGTTGTGGCCTAACATCTACGGCTTGCTTTAAGACACTTAGGCTCATCAGAGCCGTACACGTGTCCTCTCCTAATAAATAGAGGAAAAAGGTTCTAACTTTTGGGTTATGCTCAGTTGGGAGAAAATGTTACTTTTCTGGCCCAAAAGATAGTCAGAGCCCAGCCCTGGGACGTGGCTGCAAGTGAGAGGTTGATAAACCCTCATAAATCATGGTCTGCCACGTGTCATGATCTGATTCCTTAGCGAATCAGATGCCACTATTTTAGGGCAGATTTTAAGGATAGCTGTCATCTTGCTATCACTATAAATGCCCCTGAAATCAGGAGAAAGATCATTCAATGCAAACAGTGCAAAGTTACTCTGTAAAAATACTCTCTCACTTTCTCTCTCTAGATCTACTTTTCTCTCTACCACTCCTGATATCTGACTTATGCTTCGGAGGGGGAACCACCACCCAAACCTCCAGGGTGGGTCCCTTTTTGCAGGTTCGGGAACGATGCTCAGGCGTGGACTAAGTTGATTCAGACATTGTTGCACAAGTCTCCAAGAAAGAACATCTAAGGAATACTAGTTTACTTGCTAGACAAGAAAGCTCAGCCTACAACTTACTTGTTGGACAAGTAGAGTACAAAACAATTAGAATAATAATAATTATTATTATTATAAATATTATTATTATTATTATAAATCTAATTATTATTTTACTATTATTATTATTAGTTATTATTATTATTATTGTTATTATAAATATTATTATTATTATAAATATTATTATTATTATTATTATAAATCTAATTATTATTTTACTATTATTATTATTAATTATTGTTATTATTATTGTTATTATAAATATTATTATTATTATAAATATTATTATTATTATTATAAATCTAATTATTATTATTAAATATACAATTCAGTTCAATTTCTCTCATTTCAGTCAATTTCAGTTCAGTTAATTCAATTTCAGTTCAGTAAATTTAATTTAAGTTCAGTTTAGTTAATTTAATTTCAATTTTCAGTTCAGCCGAAATAAGTTCAAAAGAACAGGGCCACAATTTTTTTACTATGCATTAAAGATGCTTAATGGAAGGATAATCAACTATCAGAACATACTGTTATATTCATCATTTGATCCCAACTAGTGCCACATCTGAACCCTAATTCAGACCCTAACCTAACCCTTAACATGCCACAAACATACTAATATACCACAAACCCAAATTTAATCAACATTTATGTCATAAATGAAGCCCTCCATAACCAATTTGACAAAAGTCAATAACATAACAGAAAATCATACCCCTTAATTAAGTTAGTAAGATTGCAGAATTTGGACATAACACACATGCATACACAATTGAGGCCATAATTCAGGTTATACATGATGTGTCACATATTAGTTTTGGACAAGTAATACTAGATATGTACGTTTATATTTGCTAGCTTTGAGTTATATATTTAGACAATATAATATACATTATTGGATATTTAAGCAGTTATATATACTATATGTGAGCTTATATTATATATATATATATATATATATATATATATATATATATATATATATATATATATATATATATATATATGTGGTTTGAGATTACATTATATAATTGGTATATGTTATATACAAGCAAATCCGTGTCTGGACACGTACAATAAATTCTATAATTATTATTAATTAGCTATTAATCTTCAAAAGAATATGAACAATAAATGGAATGGTATAATAATAAGTTACAGGTGGTTCGTTATTCTCAAATCTCAACCATTATGCCATGAGTTATAATGGACTAGCGCTTACAGATAAATTGTCGACATAACTATATGTCGACATTTTCGACACTATTATGTGCCAGCACACACAAAATTCCATATAATATGGTAGAAAATGTCGACATAAACTAGGTGACGCGAATTGTATAGGCGCAGTTATGCGTCGAGAATGTCGACAACAAATAGTGTCGAGAATTCTCGGCGGCCATATTCTCGACACTTTCGAGTTGTGTCGAGAAAATATTTGTCGACACTATTCTACGTCATAATTTTGACTAAAAAGTGTCGACAATTAGCGGATTTTGTAGTAGTGTTTGCATCTCCATATAAGCCCTAGTCAAGTCACTAGACTATAAAAGTCCAATCCAAGGTCTAGTTTGCATCTTTATGTAGGCTCTAGTCAAGTGTTAGGACAATAAATGCCCAATTCATACTCTAGGTCTAGTTTGCATCTCCATGTAAGCCCTAGTCAAGTCTTCAGACTATAAAAGCCCAATCCTAGGTCTAGTTTGCATCTCTATGTAAGCCCTAGTTAAATCCAATTCCAAACCCATATAGGATGAAGTCCAAACTCTAAACCCATTAATCGTTCAGTCTAGCCTGCTTACACACCCTTAAGTTCAAAGTCTAGTCACCCTTAGGTCTAGCCTGCTTATTCTAAATATAAGTTCAAAGTCTATCCTTCCTGATTGCCTAGCCCACTTAATCACTCGTAAGTTCAAAGTCTAGTCACCTTTAGGTTTAGCCTACTTACACTAAACGTAATTCAAAGTCTAGCCTTCCATATCACCTAGCTTGCTTACTCTCCCATAAGTTCAAAGTCTAGTATGCCCTAAAGTCCACATAGACAATATTTTTTGAGTCTACTCTGCTTATTCTACCTGTAAGTTCAAAGTCTAATATTTGGCGAAGCCTAATCATTGAGTCAAATCTGCTTGCATAGTCGAGTCCAGTCCGGTCCATGTCTACATATGCATATAGTTACGCCCATGTCAACATCATGGTCAAGCCCATACTAGTCCAAAACCATACCCATTTGTAATTCCCTATGTCTAATCATTTCTCATTTCCCATTTTTGTTTTCCATTTTCGTTTCCCATTTCCCATTTCCATATCTCGTTTCCATTTCCGTTTTTGAAAATCATTTCAGAAAACTTACAAGTAAGGTCCCTTCGATTTCTGTTCAGGACAGGTCGTGAGGTTACAACTTGGGAATGTCCAACAGAGAGGAAACAAGGTCAACCTACGCCTAGACTCGTCAAACGAATTCTCACTTTTCAGACAAATCTTTCAAAACTTCTGAATCATCATCCGAGATGGGAGACACTTCTGAACAACTCAATGTAATCATGGCTTAACTCCAACTAATGAACTCTCGTCTTGAGGAACAAGACAAAGAGATCAAAATGTTGAGAAAAAAACTGATAACTGAGGAAGAAGAACAGGATGAGACACTACCACCACCACCACCTCCTATCAAGTCGAAGACTGATTTGAGGTTCAAGAAAATCGAGCAATTGATCCTGTCAATTCCTGCACTCGAGAGTTAGGCTTATGGCCATGACATAATTGATCCCGAACTAAGGGAAAAGATTCCTAAAAAGGTAGCATTGTATGACCTCCCAAAATTCAAGGGGGTCAAAGACCCAGATAATCATTTGAGAGCTTTCTCCATTTCTATGGCTCTCAAAGGCATGAGTTTGGACATATTTGCTTCTCTCTTTCCTTTGGCCTAGGATGCACATCCATCCAAGTGGTTCAGATCACTCAACAAAACTAAGTTGAATGACAGGGACTACATCAAAGAAGAGTTCTGCAAGCACTAAATATATAACACTCAGCTTCCTATTGGTCTCTGTGAGTTGGAGTTAACCAAACAAAAATCCAACGAAGACTTCATCACCTTCCTTAACAGATGGAGGGAAAAGGCAACACAAATGACTATCAGGCCAACTGAAGAGGACCAAGTTCGACTCGTGATCCGAAGCTTGTAGCCCAAATGTGGAGATCACATCAAATTCCAACCTATACACTAGTAGAAATACGTTGATTTGCGTCTCCCGAATTGCGTCGCACAACAAATAAATCGACGCAAGCATCATTTGCGTCGGATATTCACGGCATCCGACGCAAAGCATGCTTTATATGCGTCGGATGTATCACACATTCGACGAAAAAAATTAAAGCAAATGGGTGCGAGATTTATGTGCGTCGGACCCCGGTCATTGTTTGACGCAAATCATGAAAGCCAATTTTGCGTCGAAGGCAAGTTAAATGCGATGCAAATAGCTGTATTCAACGATTTGCATCGGATCTTGAAGCCCATCCGACGCAAATGGGTTTTTGGGCCTTATTATCCATGTGCGTGAAATTGCATTAGGGCCTTATTTAGGATCCGATTTGCATTGGACTATATTGTCCGTGCGACGCATATTGTCATGATGGCCCACTGTCAAAATAAAACCCTACCAACTTCCTAATCCTTTACCAGCCGTCCCTCTCTCTCCTTCCCTCCCTCCCTCCCTCCCTCTCTATTTTCTCTCGTCTTCAACCACACGAGCTATCATCATCTTCTCGTCAAACTTCAAAAACACAGTTCATCACTTTTCCTCTCTCTCTCCGCGAACTTCGAAATGAATTCAACAAACAATTGGTGCAATAAAATTGCCCAGATCAAAATTTTCGATGAATTACTCAGATATGTGGCAAATTTTTGCTTTTTTTACGCTGAATTCACGACTTATTTGTGGGCTTCGATGATCTATGGGTTTGAATCGAGTTCCCCACTGTTGATCAAGTTCCATCATTTCTTTGAATCCGCTGTCCGAGATTCAACTTTCAATCCGTTGTTGATGCAATTTCATTCATGAAGAAGTTTATGAATGAGACTTGAAGAAGAACGAGAATTCAATTTTTTTTAGGCGTTTTCGTTTTTTGTATGTTAGATCTAATTTTTTGATTTCTTTTTGTAATTTCTTTTTTTAATTTATTAATGTTGTATAGATTCTGGTTCAAGTTTTTTAGCTGCATCGTTTTATCACACGAATTATGGGCATTTTTGTATTTCATTATGGGCATTCTTGTATTATTTATAGACTGGGAATTCTGCCCAGTGTAGTTTTATTTCATTCAGATATTTAATTCTTGTATTACTTTCAGATATTTCATTCTTGTATTTTAGGTTTAATTTTGTATAGATTCGGACTTTGTATTTGATTCTTGGATACATGAATTTATTTATTTTTAGCAAAAAACTAACAATTTGCGTCGGATATAACAAAAAGTCCGACGCAAATAGACTTTTTGTTAAAAAAATGGTTCATCTTGTTCACGTTTCTTCATAGCATGATTGTATTGCGATTGATTGCTTGTGGTAAGATTGGTTGATCTCTCTCCAGCTCTATGTAACTTTATTGAGCAAATATTTTAACCTAAGTGAGCTTCTGTGCCTAAAAACTGATGTATCCGTGTCAATTCTATGCTTTATTGTGTGATCGGTTCCTCGTTGTCGCATTGATCTTGACTTTGACTTGGTACTCTTTGATTTTTGATAGTGTAGACATTTTGATATGATTGAGGCGTTTTATTCCATGATCTTAGCTCCAAAATTATTCTTGTTTTCATATTACCCTTTCTGTAGCCCTGTCGAACCATTCTGACTATGTTTAATTGATACCTACATTACAAGCCCTTGGCCTCATTTGATTGATGTCCCAAGCCTACGTTAGGGGAGCGAGTATTAGTTTTGGTTCGGTTGGTATTGAATTGAAGTGTTCTATTTGTGGTTTAGATGGTAGGAAAAATATGTTTAGTAAGCTTGGAAGTTGAATTGAAAGTTCGAAAAAAAAATAAATGGAAGAAAAAAAGTGAAAAGCAAAACGAAAAGAAAAACAACAAAATAAGAGTTATCAATAAAGTGAAAGAAGAAAGGTTATTCTTGAATTTTTATGAGTGAAAAGCGTTATTGGTTATATATTTTGAGATTGTTAGTTATTGCATGGAGTTGCTATGACCTTTCTTGGTCACGTTTTCAGTTATATGATGTTCCCCCATTCTTGGTTTTTCCACTACAATTCCCAAATTATTGTGTTATTGAGTAAAAAGTGAGTCATAATTAAAGAATATATGCTTCATCCGAGTTGACTTGATTTAGGCTGAGTGTCATTATTTAACCCTTAAACACATGAGAGATTTGAGTGCACATGACTATAGTGAGATCTACCAGATTTGGTTAAATCCAGCTTGTGGGAGATGGTTTATGGCATGATTGAAGAGTTGATTGCGATACATGCTATGCTATACGGCTTTTTTCGAGATTGTTTCAATGCTTGTTTTGTGTAGTGATTATATCTCTCATGGTTTTGGTTGAGTGTTTAGCCCTATTGGTTCCATATTGTAGCTTGTCTTACTTTTCCCATGTCTATCTCTCATTGCTTGAGGACAAGCAATGGTTTAGCTTGGGGGAGTTTAATGTGTCATATTTATATATAGTTTTTAGGTGCATTTAGGTTGCATTCTAGAGAATTTAGATTCATATTAGGTTCATATTGCATTATATTCTTAAGTTGTGGTATTATGCTCCTATTCGGTATGTTTTCGTGTTTTTGATGAATTTCAGGTAGTGAGAACGCATTTGGAGTATAATTAGATACGTTTGAGCATCAAGAGACTTGGAAGAAGGTGCATTGCATAAGGATCGTTTGGAGTATAATTAGTACGAGTTTGAATGAAAACAAAGCGGAAAATGGTTAGAAGAAATATTAAAAAGGAGTCACGTCTACTCTTCTGACTATAGCTTTTGATGTGCTATGAGAATTGAATAATTCCAGTGGATTTGGAAACTAGACTTAAAGAGCTTTTCAATGATAGGTGCCACGCCCCGAGGAGACTTCTACTCAAGGAGTAATGCCTTTCGGAAGTTAGGATTGGTTCTGTTGGGATCTCTTATCGTACGCGCGGATCACTAAATTAGCCCAATTAATAATTTATTCAACTTTCCTTATTTTGTAACTACTTTCCTACTCTTATTAAGACTAGTTGTTGCACCACGCGCTAACGCGCGCGGCACCCCAAAATAGCGTATTTGCGATATTCGAATTACGTTGGATTTGATTAGCAAGATGATTGTGAAGTAATTGTTCCAAAACAGTTTGTACTTGCACTTGTTGTTTGGAGTGTATGGGGTAAAGCAAAAAAACAAGGTGTACATACACAATTTATTCATACTCCCACACTATGGTTCAGACAATATTTGCTTCACAAATTAGGCTAGATATAATCAGCGTATTAAATGTGAAGTTATTGCTATAAGATGTTTGATGCTTGCATTTGCAATTATAGTTTTATCTTATATGTTTGCTTCCTTACCCATATATCTTGCTTGTCTTTTCTATTTTTACATGTTTAAACCTTTTAAAAAAATCATTTCCACCTTAGATTAGGATTTATTTTTCTCCTTGAATTATAGATGTCAAAATAGAAAATCAAAATGAACTATATCCATAGTTCAAAAATGCGGCTGTTCCGTTTTGGTTCGGCCGTATTGGAACGAAATTTCAAGTTACCGACCTCAATCAATATATACCTCAAAAAGGGATAGCTAACGTCAAGTTCCGACATCTGCTTCTTCTACATTAATTAATGTGTTATTGATCTGAATTTATATTACTCATAAATGTATCATATACGATAAGGATGTTCATGCAATTACTCTTTTAGTTTAGTTGTTTTTCCACTTTAATAACTATTATAGTTTTTCTAATAAATTATATTTAGTTATTAAGATACAAGGTCGAAAAATATATTCTCTGCACACTTGACTCTTTCTTTCTCTTTTGCTATTCTTACTTCCCCCTCTCTTATTCAACCTCTAACGCTTTTTATTTTCTCTATCACTCTTAACCACTCCTCTTCCTACTATCTCTCTCTTCCCTCCTTCCCTCCCCTCCCCACCCTCCTCCCCTTTGTCCTTTTTTCACTCATAAGCTAAGTGAATAGTAAGATTTTAGCGATCCCATATAATTAAACTAAGATGAAAGAGAAAGTAATTAGTAAGGCTAGTTCCCCTCTTATATACCCTCATCATAGAAAGTCCCCTCCTACCTGGTCCCCCCCATCCTGATCTCGCTCTTTATCCTTCCTCCCTGTCAAGCTCATTTCTTTCCATTGTCCTTTTTTCACTCATAAGCTAAGTAAATAGTAAGATTTCAGCTAGCTTGTATAATTACACTAAGATGAAAGAAAAAGTATGTAGTAAGGCTAATTCCCTTCTCATATATACTGATCTTCATATGAGAAAGACACTTCCTACTTGGTCCCTACATCCTCTCGCTTGCTCCTCCACACCTCTTCGTTCTTTTTCACTCATAAGTAAATATTGTTATTTAAGTGAGCCATATAATTGGACTAAGATGAAAGAGAAAGTAATTAGTAAGGCTAATTCCTTCTTCACATTAGAAAATCCCCTTCTACTTGGTCCTTCCATCCTCTCGCTCTCTCCTTTCCTCCTCGTCTAGCTTCCTCCTTTCCTTTGCCCTTTTTTCACTCATAAGGTAAGTAAATAGTAAGAATCCAACGAGGCCATATAATTATACTAAGATCTCGTCAAAAAAAATTAGACTAAGATGAAAAAAAGTATATATAAGGCTAATTCCCCTCTTATATACCCTTTTGATATGAGAAATTGGTAAGTGCGTTTCTAACGTACTTTATGAGCTCTTTTTGGTTTAGTTTGATCCTCTTTATACCCTTTTCTTCCCTCTTTCTTCCTCATTTCTCTCTCTTTTCCCTTCACTCGATCATTGTTGATCATTGTGCCATTTCGCTAGATTTTCGGTCAATTTTGGCTGGATTTCTAGTACATTTGGTTTCACCGTGTTTTCCCGTGCTTTGATTGCAGGTATGATCTTTTATAAGGTCAAGAGTTGGGAGATACGGTAATAGGCGGGAGTTTCGAGGAGTTTACACGCGCGAAAATGGAATAAAGGAAGCTTGATTTGAGCTCCATGGTGTGCCCGCACCCTCTTAGCACCCCCCGCACACATTGGTGCGCCCGCACCACCCATAGATTTGGCGTCCTTATTGACAGTCAGTTAGGTGCGCCCGCACTACATTCATGGTGCGCCCGCACCATTCCTGCGAAGTTTGGCCACCTGAATCAGTAGCCTTGGTGCGCCCGCACCACTTCAGTGGTGCGCCCGCACCACCTTTTTCCGCCAGAAATTTGTGATGCTCGTGGCTATTAAGAACAATAGAGGTTATTATTTTTGACTTATGCTTTATTCCAAGTTTTTAGAGAAGAGTATTAGGGCTTACTTTAGAGAGAAAAACACTTAGTTTTGGATCAAGATTTGAGAATTCTAGATCATAGTTTGTGATTGCTACAACATTGGAGGTATATTAATTCAATTAGTTTCAAAGTTTCAGTTTTTATTATCTCTTTTCATTGCTATTATTTGTTCTTCCCTTTTACTAGATCAACTTTATTATAGTTTCATAATTGTTATTTTAATTAGACTAATTATCTCTTAATCATGTTTAGCCCTAGTTTAGTTATAGATTCATGTTTTATTGCTTAGATTACATGATTAGTGAGTAGTTCCCTATCTAGGGTTAGGGTGAAAGTATGGATTAGAGTTTAAATGTATTGTTAATGTGATTGTGATGATTGAATGATGTTTATGCATTGATCTTGGTGTTTTGAGGCCTTAGGATAGATATTGATCACATTTGTGCTTTGGTATTTTGATTTCAAATGTTCTTAATCGAATTATGAACTCTTTTATCATCCCCATGAATCAACTTAATTTCTAGGCCAAGATATTGGGTAGAAATTCAGGGGATCCTATATTAGGGTTTTCCAAATTCATTGGATCTCTTAATCAATTGACTAAAGACCATTCGAGAGAGGATTTAGTTGATTGATTAAGCGATCATTCTCGAGGACCATTCGAGAGAGGACTCGAGTATTTTAGAGGAAAACTAAACCTTGCGTAATCGTTGTCTTTGAATCACAATTGCTTTAATAATCGTTATCCGCTTTGATCCATACTAGTAACCTTAACTCTAGTGTCTTCCTATAATTTTTCATCTTGTGTTATTTGCTAGTGCTTGATATTATTTAGTCATTAGTTGATACTAAATCATTTTAAAACCCCCCAAAAACCCTTCAATTAAGTAATTTAGACTTGATAGACTTTAAGTAATCCCTTTTTCCCTGTGGATCGACCCTTGACTTGCCTTTACTACGTTCTTAGTAATTGCTTGTTAGTTTTTATAAATATTGTTTGAAAAGCGATTTTTGGTGCCTTAACGACACACTAAAAACCTCTTATCAGAAATACTCGTCCTACTTGGTCCCTCCATCCTCTCGCTCTTTCCTCCCCTCCCCTTTATTCTTTTTCACTCATAAATAAATATTATTATTTAAGTGAGTCCATATAATTGTACTAAAATGAAAGAGAGCGTATTTAGTAAGACTAATTCCCCTCCTATATTACCTCTTCACATTAGAAATTCTCCTCCTACTTGGTCCCTCCATCCTCTGGCTCTCTCCTTTCCTTCCCTTATACTCCCTATGCTTTTTTTTATTTGCTACATTATTTTTGCGCGGTTTTCAAGACGTTATATAACCCCCTAATATCTCTTATTTTATTTATGTAAAAATTATAAAAAATTGATATTATGAATCTACACATCGAGACGAATCTAACAAGACCATACATGACTATATTTTCAATTATAAAAAATCAAAATAATCAGTCAAAGTTAGTGGTTCATTTCCCAAAATAACAATGTAGCAAATAAAAAAAAGCAGAGGGAGTAGCTCCTTTCCTTTGTCCTTTTTTCACTTATAAGCTAAGTAAATAGTAAGATTTCAGCGAGCCCATATAATTACTCTAAGATGAAAGAAAATGTTGTAAAGCTAATTCTCCTCTTGTATACCCTCTTCATATGAGAAATACACATCCTACTTGGTCCCTCCATCCTCTCACTCTCTCCTCCTTTCCTCTTTGTCCTTTTTTTTACACATAAGTGAGTATTATTATTTATGCGAGCTCATATAATTGAACTAAGATGAAAGAGGTCACGCAAAGTAAATATTATTATTATCAAGCTCATATAATTGGAATAAGATGAAAGAGAAAGTATTTGGTAAGGCTAACTCTCGTCCTACTTAGTCCCTCATTCCTCTCGCTTTCTCCACCCTTCTTTCTAGCTCCATCTTTCCATTTGTTTTTTTCACTCATAAGTAAATAGTAAGACTTCATTGAACGCATATGATAACACTAAGATGGAAGAGAAAGTATGGAGTAAGATTAATTCCCCTCCTATATCATATTAATGTTCTTAGCTGATAATATTGGGGTATGTAACTTGAACACCTAAAATTATTACAACTGCGATAACAAAGAACCGATCCACAATTGAGTTAACAGTGTATTAGTTTCTGTTGCATAATGCCATAATGGAATCCTTAACCTACCTAGAGCTTTTATTGTATGTTAAAAGATTGCTCACCTAGAGCCAAGGTAATTCTTGGTATACTCTTTGCTATAATCCTGCCTCCTTGGTCACCTTCTAAAGTTCAAATTCGGCACTACTTAAAATATTTTTAATTCACTCCAACATATAAACATAGTGGTTTGCGTAGTCATATTAGGAGGGCAAGATGATTCATTGAGCTAATGGTGTTTAAGATAGTGCCAATTCCATAAAAAAGAGATAGTGATAGAAAGGATATAATGGAGCCTTAACTACAAGTGACATACAACCAAAGGAAACAAAATTTTTGAAAAAAATAAATTTGACAGAGAAATTAACATTATATCAGCCATCAGGAACTAATCACAAGAAAGAACATAAAGAGAAGATGAAATTTCCACTAAACAACACGAAGAACTAGAAAGTCTTTTAATCCCATCTTGAATAGCCAACTATATCTTGTTTATGGCCAAAATTTCAGGCTTCAGGACATCACCAAAGATGTAGTTTCCTATGTTGGAACCCCTTGCAGAAAATAATGCAACTTGTGGAGCTGGCTTATGAAGAATCACCCTTTGTCTATTACCAATACTGCCTTTTGCACCAAATCTCTTAACTCGCCCAGTCCAACTGTGTGAAGTAGAGACATTGTAATAGTCTATGAGTTCTTGACCAACAGGGTTTCACTAATTAGGATACATAGTACTAACATCTTGACCTTGAAGGCCAAACTTCACCACAACTGCGTCCATAGAAGCCAAATACATGCATTGTGATAGTCTATAAAGCTTCATGGAGAAATACAGATAGCATAATAGTCCTACCAAAGCCAATTCCACACCCTCCAACACCTCTTCAAGCAAAAGGGAAAAAAGTGATCATACCTAGTCATTAGACTTGATGAGGTTTATGACAGCAAAGTCTTCCTCTTCAGTCTGAAACTTGACATCCCTAAATTGACAGATTAAGAATTAACTTATAATTTCTATCCACATAATGGAGCATGATAGCTTCATGTAATAAGGCAACACTACTCATTCACATAATTATGTCAAGCGGAATGAATTTACACAATTAACACTAAATTATTTGCAAGCAATTGATAAGCACGATACTAAACTTGATTCAGTGATGATATGATTAAGCCAACATCATTTCCATAAGTAGCAAAACGTTACACTCACCATAAGTAATTTTTTTTAGTTGGTAAAGATTTCAAACATAATTCTTACAAGTTTTCTTTCAAACGCCAACGATAATCAGTCAACATGTATTTCAGGCAATTATACTATACTCGTAAAAACAAAGTAACAAAGTCGACAAGATTTTATGTTAGCATTCAATCTATATACACTCACTAATTTAAGTGGACGGACAAGATTTTATGTTAGCTCACACCCTATATACGCTCACTAATTTAAGTGGACAGATACACTACTATTTTCACATCGATCTCTCACTACTACACTCCTCATTCTTTCCTACTCACACTTTGTTACACACTAATATTTGCCACACTACAAAGAAAACCTAAGCATAAGTCCACATTTATACTACACTAACGTTCGTCAATATGTGTTTAAGAAAGTTTATACTCGGTACACAAGCGAAAAAAATATACTAAGATCATTTCCGTTTTGTATTAGTGCTCTCTAGATTTTACAAATGAAGCCTACTGATGACTTACTTAACAACTAATTAAGGGGGTGAAACATGAAGCCAAAATTTCACAGGTGGAATTTTTCTAGATTTCTTTTCCTTTCCCAATATGATTTTGATGTTGGAACATTCTAGCTAGAAAAGTGAATATTGGTAATTTAACAAGACACGCTCTACATTTGCTCTCTCCATCATACTAAGACGACAAGAACAAAATCAATATGTAAGACCATAAAAGTATAGAGACATTCAAGAAAGTGAGTCAAGTGATAATTTTGTCATTCGAGTAACAACATACATCAGAAGCTAAGCCCTTCAACAACTATATACACATCCAAACATCTAAAACCTAACAATGTAAGTCATCAACACTCAGCTAAAATGATCATTACAAGCTACTTGACATAACAAGCTAGTTAAGATACAAAATTATCATAACATCCAATATCAAACCAAAGAATTTTGAAAAGGAAACTAAAGTACGAAACAAACAAACACTCAACTAAACTCTTATAAAGAAAAAACAAATTACGGCACATTTTTCGAATTACAACGGATAAAGACATCATCAACAATTCAACACTACAATAATGCTGGAGCTTATCTTTATATTCATCAACAATAAGCTGAATCCCACCAGACTGGCCGTTTTTCCCACTGCTAACACCCTAATTGGAATAGCTCTCTGCAACCCATATCATCATGTAAATTGCAACAAACCCATAAAAATTCAAATTAGACAGTATATTGGTTTACTGGGTCAATCTCAAATTCAGAAAAGATTAAATTTTGAGAAAAATGAATGGAATTGTACCACAAATTGACCATTAAAGAATTGGGTTTACTCGGTCAATCTCAAATTCAGAAAAGATTAAATTTTGAGAAAAATGAATGAAATTGTACCACTTTTAAAAGGTTATGGATTATGGATAGTTCATAATTGCAAAAAAAAAAAAGGACTGTAGAGAAATTAAATTTCTAAAAGAAAATGCTCCAAGGCTTTGTATTTGTCTCCTTAATTACCAAGAAAATCTCATGTTGTTTAGCACACATGTTCACTCACTCGGGATAATAAATAAATGCATACTTGTAAGCTAAAGATTATGTTAAGAACTTTCCAAGTATTAGAAATAACCTAACTACTATATATCATAAGTTCCTCATATAAGCAAGCAATAAGAATCCACTTAGTGGCTTAGTCTATGAACACATCCATCCACCCAATATTTTTGTCTACTTAGTCAGTAGCCTTTCATGTCAAGGTTAATATACTCATTGCAGTGAGTCTTATACAGAGCTCGTGGTCTAGCATTTTGCAGCCAGTACACAAATGATGTAGCCTTAATAAGTCTCCATAGGTAGGCCACCTACCAAAAGCTAACAATGTAGCCACCATATTGAGGGAAGGGCCTAACATATCGATGTACCCATTATTTTTGGATAGAAAACTAAACAAAGAAAGGCCCTTAAGATTTTGTAGCAACCAATTCTAATCTATTATAGCTAAGAAATGCTCGCATTGAGTGAACATTGAAACTCTGCAAGACAAGGAACTACGTACACATGCTGAATCTTTTGTCATTCTCTATATAGTTCCCACTCACATAGAATGCTTATTCCTTTAGTCTTATGTTCATCTCCATAAGTATTATTAATAATATTATCACAGGATAATAGCTTCACTTTCAACCTAAAGAGACCAAGATCTCACAATTATCCGTATCCTCTCCATATTAAAGGCAGTAAATTAATGGGAATGGAACCACAAATGTATAATTCTAATTGTTACACTTCAACTCACAAAGAGGAATTTTTTTTTCAAATCTTCATGATGATAAATCACCATGAGAAACCATGGCATTTTTCTTCAATCATTCAGCTAGGTGTTAGTTCAAAAAATCCCCATCAAATGAATTTTCACAAGATAAAAGCTTTACGTTTAAGTTAACCAAACCAAGCTTTGCCAAGTATTCCAACACTTGTTTGGCATGACAAGATCAATTAATAATAATTAAAAAATTAAAAAAATCAAATTTAAACATGAATACTTTCTCAAATGTTCAAGGTGATCCATCCCTACGCCCATTCCAAAAAGTACATGTTCATATAAGAACAAATGCTATATTTTATTGTTCTTTGACGAACACTAAATATACGAACACACACACTATATATACCAACACAAACATTGAATGGACCAACACAATCACAATTTTGAATACATGAGCATGTGTTATAGATACATTTGTTTTGCTGTCACAATTATAGATTTATCATCCCTCCTCTTCCCCACCCTACATTGGTCTTTAACTATTTTGCTAATGTTCTAAGTTAAGAAAATTCGATGAGAATTGAGAATCACTCCATCCGATCTCTTGTGAGAGTAAATGATGGATAAGGATCACATCTCAAGAATTCTCATTTGAGATGTCTCAATTACTTTTCTAATACGCCTATTCTTGCATTCTTCTTATTTACTTAATGTAAGTAAAAAGCAAAAAAAATAAACCTCTACATTGCTTGATAAACAAACCAGAACAATCTAATTTTATTTGTCTATGTTCTGGAAAATTGCAATGTGACAAGGAGCTAGGAAGGACCAGAGAACAATAATGCAAAGAAGTAACCATGAATAAAAAATAGTTGCAGTTCTCTTTAAGAGAAACATCAAGATAACATTATAAGGAAAAACAAACATTGTATTTGTACTTGTCACCAACTTTGAAGTAGGAACAAAATTCTATCCTATGTATACATTTTTTAAGCTAGTATTTGTCATGCTTAAATGAAATGACTATCAAGTCCCTGAGAAGTTTAAGCAAACAAAAGCAATTAAAATCCCTATAAATCTGGTAAGAAATGAAAACTCAATGAAATAAAAAGGAAAAAGAAACTTAAATCCATCTGCATCGCAATTATTAAGCTCTGTCCTAGCTCCATATTATTATTTCATAGATATTTTGCATAAATGATAAGAGTGTATAAAAGAAAGCAATCAAATATTAGCGAAAATTCAAGTATTTTGAACCAAAACTGAGCTTAAAGTCTGGACCAAGGTTTCCTCGCCTGATTTGTGTCACTATTTTGACAAAGGACATGAGAGGCCTGAGAGCATACATCATATTAATTATTTTGACCAAGATAGCCACCAAAAAGGGTCCTCTTTCTGCTTGCACTACCTATCTGATGTACATCAAGGGCTTCTTTATGCTCAACAAATATCAAGATTATAAGTAAGCCATAGAATTTTTCTATTTATATTATTAGTGCCTTAATAAAGCTGATTTGGTCTTACTGTTACCACTATCTCAAGCCTTCAAGGAAGACAAAGCGTCTACCGTGACAATTAAAGTGTTCATACTTGTATTCCTCATCTAATTTTAAGTCATGGTTTCCACCAGAAATACAAAACATAGAAGTAGAGCTTTGAAAAATATGACATGATCCAGGAAACATGAAAATTGTCACAAAAGTAGGAATTATGAAATGAGCCTAATAAAGATAGGAACACTAAATGACCACCTAATAGAATATCTCAAATCCCCAAATTCACATATTTCTCTAAAAAATTACAGGAATAATACCCAAAGATTGATTTTTTTCCCTCGTAGTTCCAACTAATTAAATAAGCAAAATTTGAAAAATAAAAACTGAAAATGGATGATGGAAGATTGATTTACATGAGAACCTGCATGAAGAAGCTTCTATACACACGATATTTTCCCATGCATTGCATATTTGCAGCCAAGATAAGTGGTGTCTGAATCATTTAACCAACATAGCAAATCTGTAAACCTAAAAGATAAAAAAATTCAAGCAATCTTGATGGAAAGAAGTATTAGCTAACCTGCTTATGACGATAAAACACATCAAAATTGTAAATCGTTCCTAGAGCCAAGAAAAAAATGAAAAACACATCACAAATCATCCAATTTTTAAAACCCAAAACTTGCAACAAAAGAATCAAATTTTAGAACCTAATGAAAATGTAGATGAATTATAACTGCAGATTCCAATTTTAATTGTAGCTGCAAATTTGAAACAAGAAAAAAAAATTAAAGTATAGTTAGGTTGCAAACCTCATTAAAAATTAAGCGGAAAAAAAGAAAAAAAATGATAGATCAAAGGAAAGAGGAAGATGAATGTTGATGAACAAACAATAAGACATGATTGAAACTAAACAAAAGCTGATCTAATTCAGAGCAAATGAAGCAAAAATTAAGTGAAATGAAAGCGATACAATCTGGAATTGATAGAAAAAGGGGTAAAGCTCGATATGTATTTCAGCGACTACAATGCATCTCTGAGTATTTTTGCAAGCTAGAAAAGGTGTAACTGCCAAAGTATCTAAATCAAGGATAAGAGGGACTCCTAAAGCCATGTGCCTACCCCAAATTCAATGCACTTACCTTTAGAGACAATACCTAATAATCCAGCTCTGCCTTATCAAACCACAAAGTTCCCAATATAAAAATCAAAGGGTACAATTGCACAAACCATAGCCGTCTATTAGCACCAGAGATATAATTTCACTTAGCTATACCTATTCATCGTGCTCTTTTAAGAATCAAAGATAAAACTCCCACATTACCGATATCCGTGGATTCAATCTCATCATCCTAATACTCTGTTAAATCCACAAGAAACTTAATCGAAAAGTTTCATCCAATAAGAAACTCACTCATACATCCAAAAGTCTCAAATCGTTATTGTAATTCCAAAACACATGCCGAAACCTCATATTTATGTCAATACATTGAACCAGCTAAAATCGATAACGACTAATTCAACAATAATGTCAATAAACACTACCAAAAATCAATGGAAACGCACTACGAATCTCATCAAAACAGAGTGTACCAAAATCCAAACCCTAGCTCCATATCTAGCTCTACAACGCACAGAAACAAATAAAAAATCTTAAAACATCAAGCATAGGTCATCAAATCAAATGAATCTAAAAATATGTGAGAAAACCTGAAAGCCAAACTAACATTTATGAGAAAACCTTTACTACCAAGAGACAAGAAGCTTGGATGACCTATGCTTGAAGGTCTACTTTTACTTCCCCATTTCGACATAATTTCTACAGAACACACCCAAATAAATCCGAAAATATGTAGATTGTTTGAGATCAAACCATCAACACACAACACATGCATATATATATATTTTTTTTTAAAAAAAACACGGTAGATCTATAAGATGGAATGAAAGTGGAGATGAATTTTTACCGCTAGTTCTGATCTTAACCGTAACTTGCGAAATCTGAAACAAGGAAAGAATTGAAAGTCTAATTAGGTTGCGATTCTCAATAAAAAATTAAGCAGGAAAAAAAAGATAGATAGGAGGAAAGAGAAAGATGAATGTTGATGAAGAAACATTACGACAAGATTAAGAATAAATAAAAGTATTATAGAGTTCATACATTATTATACCTAGAAAATATCAACAAAAAATAAAAGAGAGCAAAACGAAAAGTACCTTGACATCGGTGGGCTGAAAGTAGATGTAGAGATAATAACCAGAAAAATTCTCCTAAAATCAGATCTGGAGAACGATTTTTGGAGAATTTTTCTGGTTACCATGTCGTCATTGTTGGGCTGAAAGTACTCTCGAATCAATTCCATTTATCAGCAAGTAAGGTGAATTTGGTGAAACACTTGCTTTTTTTTATGAGGGAGAAGAACGGTTTTTGTTCACTCCATAGCAATGGCAAAAGAGGAGAGAGAAGAGGGAGAAAGCGTGAAAGACATAGTGAGGAGAGAGGATAGAGAGACAGTGAGAAAGGGATAGAAAGAAACCATCCTTCGGCGGAGATGTCGTGCTCCGATGGAGGGTTGAAATTGCCCCTTTTCCTATTAATTTCAAGCATTTTGTGCCTCATAACACTATTGATTTCTACAGTACCCAAACTTCCTACTTTTAAAAGGTTATGGATTATGATTATGGATTATGGATACTTAGTTTAATATATACTACTAAATTATGCACACGATGCATGCCTGATTGTTTTTTGGGAAATTCTACGCGGTGGCCTCTTACTTTCAGTTTTTCTATTTGGTGGTAGGCCAAAAAAAGATTTATACCAAGTGACATCCTACTTTAACCAAGTTACATATTCTAGATTTTTGTGCATACATAGGGATAAAAATTTGAAGATTATACATTTTTTTGGATAAATTTAGTCGGTTAACCCTCTATCACTTAACCCTTCTTTTATTAATTTTTTTTTACTTATTCTTTCTTTTAGGTTTTTTAAAATTAAACTTGATGAATGATAAAACAATGTTAAGTGAATTTATCTAAGATTTCTTATATTTTATTACCATAGTCTTTTGTGTTAAATAAATCATTTCACATTGTTAATTGATTGAATTTTCCGTTTTGATGGAATACTTGATTGTGTTTGTGAATTGATTAATAAGATATTTGATTGATGTAATATTCCTTTTTGTTTTTTTCAGCATAAATGTACTAAATCTTATGTCAATGTTTCTTTATTTAGTGGCTCAGTTATAACTTGATTGCCTTCAACATTTAAGTTAATCTTTTAATGCTATATTTGAGTTTCACTTTGT
The DNA here is from genome assembly GCA_947646795.1 of Beta lomatogona. Taxonomy (NCBI): domain Eukaryota; kingdom Viridiplantae; phylum Streptophyta; class Magnoliopsida; order Caryophyllales; family Amaranthaceae; genus Beta; species Beta lomatogona. The sequence continues at coordinate 1,298,835 of CANSNZ010000951.1, forward strand.
TTTTCCCCTTTTTTTTAGTAGTAGTTGATTTATGTAAATTTATAGGGGGGGACACCATAGCTCCCCCCTTCCCTTATATAATAGAGATTAGGTTTTAGACTCTAGCTCTCTCTTGCTTTTTAGTCTGAGTTTAATTCGTGTTTTTACTTTTATTCTTTCTTTATTCTCTCTATCTACCCTAGTTTTTCTTGTTCTTTATTAATTCATGAACTCCATTAGTTTGATTCATTGAGATACTTTTTATTTCTTTCTCTTTCTTTTATTTATTTAATTTAATTATATTTTTCTTTATAGATTTAGTTCTTAATCTTTTATTTGATGATAGAGTAGTTTTCTTTCTAGGGTTTAAGGGATTCATAAATGTATGAAAGGGGTTGATTTGTGATGTCTCAGTAATTACTTGATGTTACCGACCATTTCCTATTGTTTATATTCATTGCTTGTCAATTTGGTTTGGCCAAACTTGATTGATTAAGTTAGGCAATGTTAGATTATGCGCTAAGAGATATAAATCTAATGTTTGGGCTTACAACAATAGGTAGAATTATTTCTAATAAATTGCGCCTGTTATATTGGTGTTCTAAGGGAGACTTCGATTACTTTCTCCATAATTTAAAAGCTAGATTAAAACAACTATCTCTTTGTGGATTCGACCCCGCTTACCCTACTACATTGTTAGGAGGTTTTGTCAGGATTTTATTTTTGACAAGTGTACGACAACCTATAAATACATGCCACAAACCATAAACCAGAGACACAATTGAACCCCTGTATGAACCCTAAACATACCCTAAACCCTAAATCAATCAAAATGAATATATGAACCCTACACATGCCCTAAGTCATGATTCTTTCAACAAACTTAATGACATAGCACAAAAAACATAAACCTAATTCAGAGTCGTATACAAATAGAACATAACAGCATAGATAAACAGTATTTCACCAATCATATGTCAAAATGAGCCATAAAAACCCAAAGATAACATATTGTTAACAAAACAAGATACAAATATGAAAGCGAGAAACTAAAAATCATAAAGACCACATGCATACCAAATAAAAACATAAATCAGCAACGAAAATCACTAGATTTATCATGAAGCCAGCACAACAAGAAAGACTGCATTGAGAATATATCCAAAAAATCTGTAGTTTACGAAAGGTAGATTAGGAAAGTTTCACCGTGATTTTTTTGCCAAGCATTTCGATTATTAGGGGATGCCCTTTTAGGATTCTCCCCAGAGACCACTTCCAGCGATTCACTCTCCTTTCTTGTTTCTTCTTCGAGTTTTTGGGGACTTGAATTCCGAAAATTTATATTCTTCCTTCCTACGCAGACAGATCCAGATGACTTTGGTTTATCTTTAACTTTGGGAGTCAAACGAAGTTCTAGTGTTTTGTACCTTGAAGTAGGTGTTTCATACTTCCAAGGAACACAATCATGGTTCTTAGTTGACTTATACGAATAACCGTTGTTGTAACAGTCAAGTCACTAGATTCACCACGATTCCTCCTGGAAATCGAAGCCCGACTCACCAAATATCAACTCATAAGTATCGTCAGATGCCATTATTGCGTTTGGAAAATTAATACGCGTAGAGAGAGGTCACATAAACCGAGATCTAAGGTGCAATAGTGTAGGGATATATGTAAAAAATCTGTAGTTTACGAAAGACAGATTAGGAAAGTTTCACCGTGATTTTTTTGCCAAGCATTTCGATTATTATGGGATGCCCTTTTAGGATTTTCTCCAGAGGCCACTTCCAGCGATTCACTATCCTTTCTTGTTTCTTCTTCGATTTTTTAGGGACTTGAGTTCCCAAAATTTATTTTCTTCCATCCTACGCAGACAAATCCAGATGACTTTGGTTTATCTTTAACCCTGGGCGTCAAACGAAGTCCTAGTGTTTTGTACCTTGAAGTAGGTGTTTCAGACATCCTAGGAACATAATCATGGTTCTTAGTTTTATTAAACGAATAACCGTTGTTGTAACAGTCAAGTCACTAGATTCACCACGATTCCTCCTGGAAATCGAAGCCCGGCTCACCAAATATCAACGCATAAGTATCGTCAGATGCCATTATTGTGTTTGGAAAATTAATACGCGTAGAGAGAAGTCACTGAAACCGTGATTTAGGTGCACCAGTCTAGGGATATATCCAAAAAATCTGTAGTTTACGAAAGATAGATTAGGAAAGTTTCATCGTGATTTTTTTGCCAAGCATTTTGATTATTAGGGGATGCCCTTTCAGGATTTTCTTCAGAGACTACTTCCAGCGATTTACTCTCCTTTCTTGTTTCTTCTTCGATTTTTTGGGGGCTTGAGTTCCCAAATTTTTTTTTCTTCCTTCCTACGCAGACAGATCTAGATGAGTTTGAATTACCTTTAACCTATGGAGTCAAACGAAGTTCTAGTGTTTTGTACCTTGAAGTAGGTGTTTCAGACTTCCTAGGAACATAATCATGGTTCTTAGTTGAATTATACGAATAACCGTTGTTCTAACAGTCAAGTCACTAGATTCACCACGATTCCTCCTGGAAATCAAAACCCAGCTCACCTAATATCAACTCATAAGTATCGTCAGATACCATTATTGTGTTTGGAAAATTAATACGCGTAGAGAGAAGTCACAGAAACCGAGATCTAAGGTGCACCAGTGTAGAGATATATCCAAAAAATCTGTAGTTTACGAAAGACAGATTAGGAAAGTTTCACCGTGATTTTTTTTCCAAGCATTTCGATTATTAGGGGATGCCCTTTTAGGATTTTCTCCAGAGACCACTTATAGAGATTCACTCTCCTTTCTTGTTTCTTCTTCGATTTTTTGGGGACTTGAGTTCTCAAATTTTATTTTCTTCCTTCGTACGCAGACGAATCCAGATGACTTTGGTTTATCTTTAACCCTGGGCGTCAAACGAAGTCCTAGTGTTTTGTACCTTGAAGTAGGTGTTTCAGACATCCTAGGAACATAATAATGGTTCTTAGTTTTATTAAACGAATAACCGTTGTTGTAACAGTCAAGTCACTAGATTCACCACGATTCCTCCTGGAAATCGAAGCCCGGCTCACCAAATATCAACGCATAAGTATCGTCAGATGCCATTATTGTGTTTGGAAAATTAATACGCGTAGAGAGAAGTCACTGAAACCGTGATTTAGGTGCACCAGTCTAGGGATATATCCAAAAAATCTGTAGTTTACGAAAGATAGATTAGGAAATTTTCATCGTGATTTTTTTGCCAAGCATTTTGATTATTAGGGGATGCCCTTTTAGGATTTTCTTCGGGAGACCACTTCCAGCGATTTACTCTCCTTTCTTGTTTCTTCTTCGATTTTTTGGGGGCTTGAGTTCCCAAATTTTTTTTTCTTCCTTCCTACGCAGACAGATCTAGATGAGTTTGAATTACCTTTAACCTATGGAGTCAAACGAAGTTCTAGTGTTTTGTACCTTGAAGTAGGTGTTTCAGACTTCCTAGGAACATAATCATGGTTCTTAGTTGAATTATACGAATAACCGTTGTTCTAACAGTCAAGTCACTAGATTCACCACGATTCCTCCTGGAAATCAAAACCCAGCTCACCAAATATCAACTCATAAGTATCGCCAGATACCATTATTGTGTTTGAAAAATTAATACGCGTAGAGAGAAGTCACGTAAACCGAGATCTAAGGTGCACCAGGTGTAGAGATATATCCAAAAAATCTGTAGTTTACGAAAGACAGATTAGGAAAGTTTCACCGTGATTTTTTTTCCAAGCATTTCGATTATTAGGGGATGCCCTTTTAGGATTTTCTCCAGAGACCACTTACAGCGATTCACTCTCCTTTCTTGTTTCTTCTTCGATTTTTTGGGGACTTGAGTTCTCAAATTTTATTTTCTTCCTTCGTACGCGAGACGAATCCAGATGACTTTGGTTTATCTTTAACCTCGGGAGTCAAACGAAGTTCTAGTGTTTTGTACCTTGAAGTAGGTGTTTCGGACTTCCTAGGAACATAATCATGGTTCTTAGTTGAATTATACGAATAACCGTTGTTGTTACTGTCAAGTAACTAGATTCACCATGATTACTCCTGGAAATCGAAGCCCGACTCACCAAATATCAACTCATAAGTATCGTCAGATACCATTATTGTGTTTGGAAAATTAATATGCGTAGAGAGAGGTCACAAAAACCGAGATCATAGGTGCACCAGTGTAGGGATATATCCAAAAAATATGTATTTTGCGAAAGAAAGATTAGGAAAGTTTCACCGTGATTTTTTTGCCAAGCATTTCGATTATTAGGGGATGGCCTTTTAGGATTTTCTCCAAAGACCACTTCCAGCAATTCACTCTCCTTTCTTGTTTCTTCTTCGAATTTTTGGGGCTTGAGTTCTCAAAAATATTTTCTTCCTTTCTACGCAGACAAATCTAGATGACTTTGGTTTATCTTTAACCCCGGGAGTCAAACGAAGTTCTAGTATTTTGTACCTTGAAGTAGGTGTTTCAGACTTCCTAGGAACATAATTATGGTTCTTAGTTGAGTTATAAGAATAACCGTTGTTGTAACAGTCAACTCACTATATTCACTACGATTCCTCCTGGAAATCGATGCCCGGCTCATCAAATATCAACGCATAAGTATCGTCGGATGCCATTATTGTTAATACGCTTAAAGAGAAGTCACGAAACCGAGATCTAAGGTGCACCAGTGTAGGGATATATCCAAAAAATCTGTAGTTTACGAAAGACAGAATAGGAAAGATTCACCGTGATTTTTTTGCCAAGCATTTCGATTATTAGGGGATGCCCTTTTAGGATTATCTCCAGAGACCACTTCCAGCGATTCACTCTCCTTTCTTGCTTCTTCTTTGATTTTTTGGGGACTTGAGTTCTCAAAATTTATTTTCTTCCTTCCTACGCAGACAAATCCAGATGAGTTTGGTTTATCTTTAACCTAGGGAGTCAAACGAGGTTCTAGTGTTTTGTATCTTGAAGTAGGTGTTTCAGACTTCCTAGGAACATAATCATGGTTCTTAGTTGAATTTTACGAATAACCGTTGTGCTAACAGTCAAGTCACTAGATTCACCACGATTCCTCTTGGAAATCAAAACCCGGCTCACCAAAAATATCAACTCATAAGTATCGTCAGATAACATTATTGTGTTTGGAATATTAATACGTGTTGTGAGAGGTCACATAAACCGAGATCAAAGGTGCACCTGTGTAAGGATATATTCAAAAAACATATGTAGTTTACGAAAGACGTATTAGGAAAATTTCACCTTGATTTTTTTGCCAAGCATTTCGATTATTAGGGGATGCCCTTTTAGGATTTTCTCAAGAGACCAATTCCAGCGATTCACTCTCCTTTCCAGTTTCTTCTTCGATTTTTTGGGGACTTGAGTTCCCAAAATTTATTTTCTTCCTTTCTACGCAGGCAGATCCATATGACTTTGGTTTATCTATAACCCTGAGAGTCAAACGAAGTTCTAGTATTTTGTACCTTGAAGTAGGTTTTTCATACTATCTAGGAACATAATCATCGTTCTTAGTTGAATTATACGAATAATCGTTGTTGTAACAGTCAAGTCACTAGATTCACCACGATTCCTCCTGGAAATTGAAGCCCGGCTCCCCAAATATCAACTCGTAAGTATCGTCAGATGCCATTGTTTTGTTTGGAAAATCAATATGTGTAGAGAGAGGTCACAGAAACCGATATCTAAGGTGCACCGGAGTAGGGATATATCCAAAAAATATGTAGTTTACGAAAGACATATTAAGAAAGTTTCACCGTGATTTTTTTGCCAAGCATATCGATTATTAGGGGATGCGCTTTTAGGATTTTCTCGAGTACCACTTCAAGCGATTAACTCTCCTTTCTTGTTTCTTCTTCGATTTTTTAGGGACTTGAGTTCCCAAAATTTTTTTTCTTCCTTCCTACGCAAAAAGATCCACATGACTTTGGTTTATCTTTAACCCTGTGAGTCAAACGAAGTTCTAGTGTTTTGTAACTTGAAGTAGGTGTTTCAGACTACCTAGGAACATAATCAGGGTTCTAAGTTTAATTATACGAATAACCGTTGTTGTAACCGTCTAGTCACTAGATTCACCACGATTCCTCCTGGAAATTGAAGCCTGGCTACCAAAATATCAACTCATAAGTATCGTCAGATGCCATTATTGTGTTTGGAAAATTAATACGCGTAGAGAGAGGTCACAGAAACCGAGATCTTAGGTGCACCAGTGTAGGGATATATCCAAAAAATATGTAGTTTAAGAAAGACAGATTAGGAAAGTTTCACCGTGATTTTTTTGCCAAACATTTCAATTATTAGGGGATGCCCTTTTAGGATTTTCTCCAGAGACCACTTCCAGCGATTCACTCTCCTTTCTTTTTTCTTCTTCGATTTTTTGGGGACTTGAGTTCTCAAAATTTATTTTCTTCCTTCCTACGCAGACATATCCAGATGACTTTGGTTTATCTTTTACCCTGGGAGTCAAACGAAGTTCTAGTTTTTTGTACCTTGAAGTAGGTGTTTCAGACAACCTAGGAACATAATCATGGTTCTTACTTGAATTATACAAATAACCGTTGTGCTAACAATCAAGTCACTAGATTCACCACGATTCCTCCTGGAAATCAAAACCCGGCTCACCAAATATCAACTCATATGTATCGTCATATACTATTATTGTGGTTGGAAAATTAATACGTGTAGAGAGAGGTCACATAAACCGAGATCTAAGGTGCACCTGTGTAAGGATATATCCAAAAAACATATGTAGTTTACGAAAGACATATTAGGAAAGTTTCACCGTGATTTTTTTGCCAAGCATTTCGATTATTAGGGGATGCCCTTTTAGGATTTTCTCCAGAGACCACTTCCATCGATTCACTCTCCTTTCTTGTTTCTTCTTCGATTTTTTGGGGACTTGAGTTCTCAAATTTTATTTTCTTCCTTCGTACGCAGACGAATCCAGATGACTTTGGTTTATCTTTAACTCTGGGAGTCAAACGAAGTTCTAGTGTTTTGTACCTTGAAGTAGGTGTTTCAGACTTCCTAGGAACATAATCATGGTTCTTAGTTGAATTATACGAATAACCGTTGTTGTTACAGTCGAGTAACTAGATTAACCATGATTACTCCTGGAAATCGAAGCCCGACTCACCAAATATCAACTCATAAGTATCGTCAGATACCATTATTGTGTTTGGAAAATTAATACGCGTAGAGAGAGGTCACAAAAACCGAGATCTTAGGTGCACCAGTGTAGGGATATATCCAAAAAATATGTATTTTGCGAAAGAAAGATTAGGAAAGTTTCACCGTGATTTTTTTGCCAGGCATTTCGATTATTAGGGGATGGCCTTTTAGGATTTTCTCCAAAGACCACTTCCAGCAATTCACTCTCCTTTCTTGTTTCTTCTTCGAATTTTTGGGGCTTGAGTTCTCAAAAATATTTTCTTCCTTTCTACGCAGACAAATCTAGATGACTTTGGTTTATCTTTAACCCTGGGAGTCAAACGAAGTTCTAGTGTTTTGTACCTTGAAGTAGGTGTTTCAGACTTCCTAGGAACATAATTATGGTTCTAAGTTGAGTTATAAGAATAACCGTTGTTGTAACAGTCAACTCACTATATTCACTACGATTCCTCCTGGAAATCGATGCCCGGCTCATCAAATATCAACGCATAAGTATCGTCAGATGCCATTATTGTTAATACGCTTAAAGAGAAGTCACAGAAACCGAGATCTAAGGTGCACCAGTGTAGGGATATATCCAAAAAATCTGTAGTTTACGAAAGACAGAATAAGAAAGATTCACCGTGATTTTTTTGCCAAGCATTTCGATTATTAGGGGATGCCCTTTTAGGATTATCTCCGAGAGACCACTTCCAGCGATTCACTCTCCTTTCTTGCTTCTTCGTTGATTTTTTGGGGACTTGAGTTCTCAAAATTTATTTTCTTCCTTCCTACGCAGACAAATGCAGATGAGTTTGGTTTATCTTTAACCTAGGGAGTCAAACGAGGTTCTAGTGTTTTGTATCTTGAAGTAGGTGTTTCGGGACTTCCTAGGAACATAATCATGGTTCTTAGTTGAATTTTACGAATAACCGTTGTGCTAACAGATCAAGTCACTAGATTCACCACGATTCCTCTTGGAAATCAAAACCCGGCTCACCAAAAATATCAACTCATAAGTATCGTCAGATAACATTATTGTGTTTAGAAAATTAATACGTGTTGTGAGAGGTCACATAAACCGAGATCAAAGGTGCACCTGTGTAAGGATATATCCAAAAAACATATGTAGTTTACGAAAGACGTATTAGGAAAATTTCACCTTGATTTTTTTGCCAAGCATTTCGATTATTAGGGGATGCCCTTTTAGGATTTTCTCAAGAGACCAATTCCAGCGATTCACTCTCCTTTCCAGTTTCTTCTTCGATTTTTTGGGGACTTGAGTTCCCAAAATTTATTTTCTTCCTTTCTACGCAGGCAGATCCATATGACTTTGGTTTATCTAAAACCCTGAGAGTCAAACGAACTTCTAGTATTTTGTACCTTGAAGTAGGTTTTTCATACTATCTAGGAACATAATCATCGTTCTTAGTTGAATTATACGAATAATCGTTGTTGTAACAGTCAAGTCACTAGATTCACCACGATTCCTCCTGGAAATTGAAGCCCGGCTCCCCAAATATCAACTCGTAAGTATCGTCAGATGCCATTGTTTTGTTTGGAAAATCAATATGTGTAGAGAGGGGTCACGTAAACCGATATCTAAGGTGCACCGGAGTAGGGATATATCCAAAAAATATGTAGTTTACGAAAGACATATTAAGAAAGTTTCACCGTGATTTTTTTGCCAAGCATATCGATTATTAGGGGATGCGCTTTTAGGATTTTCTCGAGTACCACTTCAAGCGATTAACTCTCCTTTCTTGTTTCTTCTTCGATTTTTTAGGGACTTGAGTTCCCAAAAAATTTTTTCTTCCTTCCTACGCAAAAAGATCCACATGACTTTGGTTTATCTTTAACCCTGTGAGTCAAACGAAGTTCTAGTGTTTTGTAACTTGAAGTAGGTGTTTCAGACTACCTAGGAACATAATCAGGGTTCTTAGTTGAATTATACGAATAACCGTTGTTGTAACCGTCTAGTCACTAGATTCACCACGATTCCTCCTGGAAATTGAAGCCTGGCTACCAAAATATCAACTCATAAGTATCGTCAGATGCCATTATTGTGTTTGGAAAATTAATACGCGTTGAGAGAGGTCACAGAAACCGAGATCTTAGGTGCACCAGTGTAGGGATATATCCAAAAAATATGTAGTTTAAGAAAGACAGATTAGGAAAGTTTCACCGTGATTTTTTTGCCAAACATTTCAATTATTAGGGGATGCCCTTTTAGGATTTTCTCCAGAGACCACTTCCAGCGATTCACTCTCCTTTCTTTTTTCTTCTTCGATTTTTTGGGGACTTGAGTTCTCATAATTTATTTTCTTCCTTCCTACGCAGACAAATCCAGATGACTTTGGTTTATCTTTTACCCTGGGAGTCAAACGAAGTTCTAGTTTTTTGTACCTTGAAGTAGGTGTTTCAGACAACCTAGGAACATAATCATGGTTCTTACTTGAATTATACAAATAACCGTTGTGCTAACAATCAAGTCACTAGATTCACCACGATTCCTCCTGGAAATCAAAACCCGGCTCACCAAATATGAACTCATATGTATCGTCGGATACCATTATTGTGGTTGGAAAATTAATACGTGTAGAGAGAGGTCACATAAACCGAGATCTAAGGTGCACCTGTGTAAGGATATATCCAAAAAACATATGTAGTTTACGAAAGACATATTAGGAAAGTTTCACCGTGATTTTTTTGCCAAGCATTTCGATTATTAGGGGATGCCCTTTTAGGATTTTCTCCAGAGACCACTTCTAGCGATTCACTCTCCTTTCTTGTTTCTTCTTCGATTTTTTGGGGACTTGAGTTCCCAAAATTTATTTTCTTCCTTTCTACGCAGACAGATCCAGATGACTTTGGTTTATCTATAACCCTGAGAGTCAAACGAAGTTCTAGTGTTTTGTACCTTGAAGTAGGTTTTTCAGATAACTATCTAGGAACATAATCATCGTTCTTAGTTGAATTATACGAATAACCGTTGTTGTAACAGTCAAGTCACTAGATTAACCACGATTCCTCAAAGAAATCGAAGCCCGGCTCCCCAAATATCAACTCATAAGTATCGACAGATGCCATTATTGTGTTTGAAAATTAATACGCGTAGAGAGAGGTCACATAAACCGAGATCTAAGGTGCACCGGTGTAAGGATATATCCAAAAAATCTGTAGTTTACGAAAGACATATTACGAAAGTTTCATCCTGATTTTTTTGCAAAGCATTTTGATTAATAAGGGATGCCCTTTTAGGATTTACACCATAGACCACTTCCAGCGATTCACTCTCCTTTCTTGTTTCTTCTTCGATTTTCTCGGGGACTTGAGTTCCCAATTTTTTTTTTCTTCCTTCCTACGCAAACAGATCCAGATGACTTTGGTTTATCTTTATTCCTGGAAGTCAAACGAGGTTTTAATGTTTTGTACCTTGAAGTAGGTGTTTCAGACTTCCTAGGAACATAATCATGGTTCTTAGTTGAATTATACGAATAACCGTTGTCCTAACAGTCAAGTCACTAGATTCACCACGATTCCTCCCGGAAATCAAAACCCGGCTCACCAAATATCAACTCATAAGTATCGTCGGATACCATTATTCTGTTTGGAAAATTATTACGTGTAGAGAGAGGTCACATAAACCGAGATCTAAGGTGCACTTGTGTAAGGATATATCCAAAAAACATATGTAGTTTACGAAAGACATATTAGGAAAGTTTCACCGTGATTTTTTTGCCAAGCATTTGGATTATTAAGGAATGCCCTTTTAGGATTTTCTCCAGAGACCAATTCCAGCGATTCACTCTCCTTTCTTGTTTCTTCTTCGATTTTTTGGGGACTTGAGTTCCCAAATTTTTTTTTCTTCCTTTCTACGCAAACAGATCCAGATGACTTTGGTTTATCTTTAACCCTGAGAGTCAAGCGAAGTTCTAGTTTTTTGTACCTTGAAGTAGGTTTTTCAGACTATCTAGGAACATAATCATCGTTCTTAGTTGAATTATACGAATAATCGTTGTTGTAACAGTCAAGTCACTAGATTCACCACGATTCCTCCTGGAAATTGAAGCCCGGCTCCCCAAATATCAACTCATAAGTATCGACAGATGCCATTACTGTGTTTGGAAATTAATACGCGTAGAGATAGCTCACATAAACCGAGATCTAAGGTGCACCAATGTAAGGATATATCCGAAAAATTTGTAGTTTACGAAAGACAGATTAGGAAAGTTTCATCGTGATTTTTTTGCAAAGCATTTTGATTATTAAGGGATGCCCTTTTAGGATTTTCACCATTGACCACTTCCAGCGATTCATTCTCCTTTCTTGTTTCTTCTTCGATTTTCTGGAGACTTGAGTTCCCAATTTTTTTTTTCTTCCTTCCTACGCAAACAAATCCAGATGACTTTGGTTTATCTTTAACCCTGGAAGTCAAACGAAGTTTTAATGTTTTGTACCTTGAAGAAGGTGTTTCAGACTTCCTAGGAACATAATCATGGTTCTTAGTTGAATTATACGAATAACCGTTGTTGTAAAAGTCAAGTCACAAGATTCACCACGATTTCCCTTGGAAATTGAAGCCCGGCTCCCCAAATATCAACTCATAAGTATCGTCGGATGCCATTATTGTGTTTGAAAATTAATACGCGTAGAGAGAGGTCACATAAACCGAGATCTAAGGTGCACCAGTGTAAGGATATATCCAAAAAATCTGTAGTTTACGAAAGACATATTACGAAAGTTTCATCCTGATTTTTTTGCAAAGCATTTTGATTGATAAGGGATGCCCTTTTAGGATTTACACCATAGACCACTTCCAGCGATTCACTCTCCTTTCTTGTTTCTTCTTCGATTTTCTGGGGACTTGAGTTCCCAATTTTTTTTTTCTTCCTTCCTACGCAAACAGATCCAGATGACTTTGGTTTATCTTTATCCCTGGAAGTCAAACGAGGTTTTAATGTTTTGTACCTTGAAGTAGGTGTTTCAGACTTCCTAGGAACATAATCATGGTTCTTAGTTGAATTATACGAATAACCGTTGTGCTAACAGTCAAGTCACTAGATTCACCACGATTCCTCCTGGAAATCAAAACCCGGCTCACCAAATATCAACTCATAAGTATCGTCAGATACCATTATTCTGTTTGGAAAATTATTACGTGTAGAGAGAGGCCACATAAACCGAGATCTAAGGTGCACTTGTGTAAGGATATATCCAAAAAACATATGTAGTTTACGAAAGACAGATTAGGAAAGTTTCATCGTGATTTTTTTGCAAAGCATTTTGATTATTAAGGGATGCCCTTTTAGGACTTTCACCATTGACCACTTCCAGCGATTCATTCTCCTTTCTTGTTTCTTCTTCGATTTTCTGGGGACTTGAGTTCCCAATTTTTTTTTTCTTCCTTCCTACGCAAACAGATCCAGATGACTTTGGTTTATCTTTAACCCTGGAAGTCAAACGAAGTTTTAATGTTTTGTACCTTGAAGAAGGTGTTTCAGACTTCCTAGGAACATAATCATGGTTCTTAGTTGAATTATACGAATAACCGTTGTTGTAAAAGTCAAGTCACTAGATTCACCACGATTTCCATTGGAAATCGAAGCCCGGTTCACCAAATATCAACTCATAAGTATCGTCAGATGCCATTATTGTGTTTGGAAAATTAATACGCGTAGAGAGCGGTCACATAAACTGAGATCTAAGGTGCACCAGAGTAGGGATATATCCAAAAAATATGTATTTTGCGAAAGAAAGATTAGGAAAGTTTCACCGTGATTTTTTTGCCAAGCATTTCGATTATTAGGGGACTCGCTTTTAGGATTTTCTCCAGAGACCACTTCAAGCGATTAACTCTCCTTTCTGGTTTCTTCTTCGATTTTTTAGGGACTTGAGTTCCCAAAATTTATTTTCTTCCTTCCTACGCAAACAGATCCACATGACTTTGGTTTATCTTTTACCCCGGGAGTCAAACGAAGTTCTAGTGTTTTGTAACTTGAAGTAGGTGTTTCGGACTACCTAGGAACATAATCATGGTTCTCGGTTGAATTATACGAATAACCGTTGTTGTAACCGTCTAGTCACTAGATTCACCACGATTCCTCCTGGAAATTGAAGCCTGGCTCACCAAAATATGAACTCATAAGTATCGTCAGATGCCATTATTGTGTTTGGAAAATTAATACGCGTAGAGAGAGGTCACGTAAAACCGAGATCTTAGGTGCACCAAGGTGTAGGGATATATCCAAAAAATCTGTTGTTTACGAAAGACAGATTAAGAAAGTTTCACCGTGATTTTTTTGCCAAACATTTCGATTATTAGGGGATGCCCTTTTAGGATTTTCTCCAGAGACCACTTCCAGCGATTCACTCTCCTTTCTTTTTTCTTCTTCGATTTTTTGGGGACTTGAGTTCTCAAAATTTATTTTCTTCTTTCCTACGCAGACAAATCCTGTTGACTTTGGTTTATCTTTAACCCTGGGAGTCAAACGAAGTTCTAGGTTTTTGTACCTTGAAGTAGGTATTTCAGACAACCTAGGAACATAATCATGGTTCTTACTTGAATTATACGAATAACCATTGTGCTAACAGTCAAGTCACTAGATTCACCACGATTCCTCCTGGAAATCAAAACCCGGCTCACCAAATATAACCTCATAAGTATCGTCAGATACCATTATTGTGTTTGGAAAATTAATACGTGTAGAGAGAGGTCACATAAACCGAGATCTATGGTGCACTGTGTAAGGATATATCCAAAAAACATATGTAGTTTACGAAAGACATATTAGGAAAGTTTCACTCGTGATTTTTTTGCCAAGCATTTCGATTGTTTGGGGATGCCCTTTTAGGATTTTCTCCAGAGACCACTTCCAGCGATTCACTCTCCTTTCTTGTTTCTTCTTCGATTTTTTGGGGACATGAGTTCCCAAAATTTATTTTCTTCCTTTCTACGCAGACAGATCCAGATGACTTTGGTTTATCTATAACCAAGAGAGTCAAACGAAGTTCTAGTGTTTTGTGCCTTGAAGTAGGTTTTTCAGACTATCTAGGAACATAATCATCGTTCTTAGTTGAACTATACGAATAACCGTTGTTGTAACAGTCAAGTCCCTAGATTCACCACGATTTCTCTTGGAAATCGAAGCCCGGTTCACCAAATATCAACTCATAAGTATCGTTAGATTCCATTATTGTGTTTGGAAAATTAATAAGCGTAGAGAGAGGTCACAGAAACTGAGATCTAAGGTGCACCAGTGTAAGGATATATCCAAAAAATCTGTAGTTTACGAAAGACAGATTAGAAAAGTTTCATCGTGATTTTTTTGCAAAGCAATTTGATTATTAAGGGATGCCCTTTTAGGATTTTCATCATAGACCACTTCCAGCGATTCACACTCCTTTCTTGTTTCTTCTTCGATTTTCTGGGGACTTGAGTTCCCAATTTTTTTTTTCTTCCTTCCTACGCAAACAGATCCAGATGACTGTGGTTTATCTTTAACCCTGGAAGTCAAACGAAGTTTTAATGTTTTGTACCTTGAAGTAGGTGTTTCAGACTTACTAGGAACATAATCATGGTTCTTAGTTGAATTATACGAATAACCGTTGTTGTAAAAGTCAAGTCACTAGATTCACCACGATTTCTCTTGGAAATCGAAGCCCGGTTCACCAAATATCAACTCATAAGTATCGTCAGATGCCATTATTGTGTTTGGAAAATTAATACGCGTAGAGAGAGGTCACAGAAACTGAGATCTAAGGTGCACCAGTGTAAGGATATATCCAAAAAATCTGTAGTTTACGAAAGACAGATTAGGAAAGTTTCATCGTGATTTTTTTGCAAAGCAATTTGATTATTAAGGGATGCCCTTTTAGGATTTTCACCATAGACCACTTCCAGCGATTCACTCTCCTTTCTTGTTTCTTCTTCGATTTTCTGGGGACTTGAGTTCCCAATTTTTTTTTCTTCCTTCCTACGCAAACAGATCCAGATGACTTTGGTTTATCTTTAACCCTGGAAGTCAGACGAAGTTTTAATGTTTTGTACCTTGAAGTAGGTGTTTCAGACTTCCTAGGAACATAATCATGGTTCTTAGTTGAATTATACGAATAACCGTTCTTGTAAAAGTCAAGTCACTAGATTCACCACGATTTCCCTTGGAAATCGAAGCCTGGTTCACCAAATATCAACTCATAAGTATCGTCAGATGCCATTATTGTGTTTGGAAAATTAATACGCGTAGAGAGAGGTCACAGAAACTGAGATCTAAGGTGCACCAGTGTAAGGATATATCCAAAAAATCTGTAGTTTACGAAAGACAGATTAGGAAAGTTTCATCGTGATTTTTTTGCAAAGCATTTTGATTATTAAGGAATGCGCTTTTAGGATTTTCACCATAGACCACTTCCAGCAATTCCCTCTCCTTTCTTGTTTCTTCTTCGATTTTCTGGGGACTTGAGTTCCCAATTTTTTTTTTTCTTCCTTCCTACGCAAACAGATCCAGATGACTTTGGTTTATCTTTAACCCTGGAAGTCAGACGAAGTTTTAATGTTTTGTACCTTGAAGTAGGTGTTTCAGACTTCCTAGGAACATAATCATGGTTCTTAGTTGAATTATACGAATAACCGTTCTTGTAAAAGTCAAGTCACTAGATTCACCACGATTTCCCTTGGAAATCGAAGCCTGGTTCACCAAATATCAACTCATAAGTATCGTCAGATGCCATTATTGTGTTTGGAAAATTAATACGCGTAGAGAGAGGTCACAGAAACTGAGATCTAAGGTGCACCAGTGTAGGGATATATCCATAAAATCAGAATTTTACGAAAGACAGATTAGGAAAGTTTCACCGTGATTTTTTTGCCAAGCATTTCGATTATTAGGGGATGCCTTTTCAGGATTGTCTCTAGAGACAATTTCCAGCGATTTATTCTCCTTTCTTATTTCTTCTTCAATTTTTTGGGGACTTGAGTTCCCAAAATTTATTTTGTTCCTTCCTACGCAGGCAGATCTATATGAATTCGGTTTATCTTTGACCCTGGGAGTCAAACGAAGTTCTAGTGTTTTGTACCTTGAAGTAGGTGTTTCAGACTTCCTAGGAACATAATCATGGTTCTTAGGTGAATTATACGAATAACCGCTGTTGTAACAGTCAACTCACTAGATTTGCCACGATTCCTCCTGGAAATCGATTCCCGGCTCACCAAATATCAATTCATAAGTATCGTCAGATGCCATTATTGTGTTTGGAAAATCAATATGTGTAGAGAGAGGTCACAGAAACTGAGATCTAAGGTGCACCGGAGTAGGGATATATCCAAAAAATATGTAGTTTACGAAAGACATATTAAGAAAGTTTCACCGTGATTTTTTTGCCAAGCATTTTGATTATTAGGGGATGCGCTTTTAGGATTTTCTCCAGAGACCACTTCAAGCGATTAACTCTCCTTTCTTGTTTCTTCTTCGATTTTTTTAGGACTTGAGTTCCCAAAATATATTTTCTTCCTTCCTACGCAAACAGATCCACATGACTTTGGTTTATCTTTAACCCTGGGAGTCAAACGAAGTTCTAGTGTTTTGTAACTTGAAGTAGGTGTTTCGGACTCCCTAGGAACATAATCATGGTTCTTAGTTGAATTATACGAATAACCGTTGTTGTAACCGTCTAGTCACTAGATTCACCACTATTCGTCCTGGAAATCGAAGCATGGCTCACGAAAATATCAACTCATAAGTATCGTCAGATGCCATTATTGTGTTTGGAAAATTAATACGCGTAGAGAGAGGTCACAGAAACCGAGATCTTAGGTGCACCTGTGTAGGGATATATCCAAAAAATCTGTAGTTTACGAAAGACAGATTAGGAAAGTTTCACCGTGATTTTTTTGCCAAACATTTCGATTATTAGGGGATGCCCTTTTAGGATTTTCTCCAGAGACCACTTCCAGCGATTCACTCTCCTTTCTTTTATCTTCTTCGATTTTTTGGGGACTTGAGTTCTCAAAATTTATTTTCATCCTTCCTACGCAGACAAATCCAGATGACTTTGGTTTATCTTTAACCCTGGGAGTCAAACGAAGTTCTAGTTTTTTGTACATTGAAGTAGGTGTTTCAGACAACCTAGGAACATAATCATGGTTCTTACTTGAATTATACGAATAACCATTGTGCTAACAGTCAAGTCACTAGATTCACCACGATTCCTCCTGGAAATCAAAACCCGGCTCACCAAATACCAACTCATAAGTATCGTCAGATACCATTATTGTGTTTGGAAAATTAATACGTGTAGAGAGAGGTCACATAAACCGAGATCTAAGGTGCACCTGTGTAAGGATATATCCAAAAAACATATGTAGTTAACGAAAGACATATTAGGAAAGTTTCACCGTGATTTTTTTGCCAAGCATTTCGATTATTTAGGGATGCCCTTTTACGATTTTCACCATAGACCACTTCCAGCGATCCACTCTCCTTTCTTGTTTCTTCTTCGATTTTCTGGGGACTTGAATTCCCAATTTTTTTTTTCTTCCTTCCTACGCAAACATATGTAGTTTACGAAAGACATATTAGGAAAGTTTCACCGTGATTTTTTTGTCAAGCATTTCGATTATTAGGGGATGCCCTTTTAGGATTTTCTCCAGAGACCACCTCCAGCGATTCACTCTCCTTTCTTGTTTCTTCTTCGATTTTTTGGGGACTTGAGTTCCCAATATTTATTTTCTTCCTTTCTACGCAGACAGATCCAGATGACTTTGGTTTATCTATAACCCTGAGAGGCAAACGAAGTTCTAGTGTTTTGTACCTTGAAGTAGGTTTTTCAGACTACCTAGGAACATAATCATGGTTCTTAGTTGCATTATACGAATAACCGTTGTTGTAAAAGTCAAGTCACTAGATTCACCACGATTTCTCTTGGAAATCGAAGCCCGGTTCACCAAATATCAACTCATAAGTATCGTCAGATGCCATTATTGTGTTTGGAAAATTAATACGCATAGAGAGAGGTCACAGAAACTGAGATCTAAGGTGCACCAGTGTAGGGATATATCCAAAAAATCTGTAGTTTACGAAAGACAGATTAGGAAAGTTTCATCCTGATTTTTTTGCACAGCATTTTGATTATTATGGGATGCCCTTTTAGGATTTTCACCATAGACCACTTCCAGCGATTCACTCTCCTTTCTTGTTTCTTCTTCGATTTTCTGGGGACTTGAGTTCCTAATTTTTTTTTTCTTCCTTCCTACGCAAACAGATCCAGATGACTGTGGTTTATCTTTAACCCTGGAAGTCAAACGAAGTTTTAATGTTTTGTACCTTGAAGTAGGTGTTTCAGACTTCCTAGGAACATAATCATGGTTCTTAGTTGAATTATACGAATAACCGTTGTTGTAAAAGTCAAGTCACTAGATTCACCACGATTTCTCTTGGAAATCGAAGCCCGGTTCACCAAATATCAACTCATAAGTATCGTCAGATGCCATTATTGTGTTTGGAAAATTAATACGCGTAGAGAGAGGTCACAGAAACTAAGATCTAAGGTGCACCAGTGTAGGGATATATCCAAAAAATCAGAATTTTACGAAAGACAGATTAGGAAAGTTTCACCTTGATTTTTTTGCCAAGCATTTCGATTATTAGGGGATGCCTTTTCAGGATTGTCTCTAGAGACAATTTCCAGCGATTTATTCTCCTTTCTTGTTTCTTCTTCAATTTTTTGGGGACTTGAGTTCCCAACAAATATTTTGTTCCTTCGTACACAGGCAGATCCATATGACTTCGATTTATCTTTGACCCTGGGAGTCAAACAAAGCTCTAGTGTTTTGTACCTTGAAGTAGGTGTTTCAGACTTCCTAGGAACATAATCATGGTTCTTAGGTGAATTATACGAATAACCGTTGTTGTAACAGTCAACTCACTAGATTTACCACGATTCCTCCTGGAAATCGATGCCCGGCTCACCAAATATCAACTCATAAGTATCGTCAGATGCCATTATTGTGTTTGGAAAATCAATATGTGTAGAGAGAGGTCACAAAAACCGAGATCTAAGGTGCACCGGAGTAGGGATATATCCAAAAAATATGTAGTTTACGAAAGACATATTAAGAAAGTTTCACCGTTATTTTTTTGCCAAGCATTTCGATTATTAGGGGATGCGCTTTTAGGATTTTCTCCAGAGACCACTTCAAGCGATTAACTCTCCTTTCTTGTTTCTTCTTCGATTTTTTAGGGACTTGAGTTCCCAAAATTTATTTTCTTCCTTCCTACGCAAACAGATCCACATGACTTTGGTTTATCTTTAACCCTGGGAGTCAAACGAAGTTCTAGTGTTTTGTACCTTGAAGTAGGTGTTTCAGACTACCTAGGAACATAATCATGGTTCTTAGTTGAATTATACGAATAACCGTTGTTGTAACCGTCTAGTCACTAGATTCACCACGATTCCTCCTGGAAATCGAAGCCTGGCTCACCAAAATATCAACTCATAAGTATCGTCAGATGCCATTATTGTGTTTGGAAAATTAATACGCGTAGAGAGAGGTCACAAAAACCGAGATCTTAGGTGCACCAGTGTAGGGATATACCCAAAAAATCTGTAGTTTACGAAAGACAGATTAGGAAAGTTTCACCGTGATTTTTTTGCCAAACATTTCGATTATTAAGGGATGTCCTTTTAGGATTTTCTCCAGAGACCACTTCCAGCGATTCACTCTCCTTTCTTTTTTCTTCTTCGATTTATTGGGGACTTGAGTTCTAAAAATTTATTTTCTTCCTTCCTACGCAGACAAATCCAGATGACTTTGGTTTATCTTTAACCCTGGGAGTCAAACAAAGTTCTAGTTTTTTGTACCTTGAAGTAGGTGTTTCAGACAACCTAGGAACATAATCATGGTTCTTAGTTGAATTATACGAATAACCGTTGTTGTAACAGTCAAGTCACTAGATTCACCATGATTCCTCCTGGAAATCGAAGCCCGACTCACCAAATATCAACTCCTAAGTATCGTCAGATGCCATTATTGTGTTTGGAAAATTAATACGCGTAGAGAGAGGTCACATAAACCGAGATCTAAGGTGCACCAGTGTAGGGATATATCCAAAAACTATATAGTTTGCGAAAGACATATTAGGAAAGTTTCATCTTGATTTATTTGTCAAGCATTTCGATTATTAGGGATGCCCTTTTAAGATTTTCTCCAGAGACCACTTCCAGCGATTCACTCTCCTTTCTTGTTTATTCTTCGATTTTTTGGGGACTTGAGTTCCCAAAATTTATTTTCTTCCTTCCTACGCAGACAGATCTAGATGACTTTAGTTTATCTTTAACCCTGGGAGTCAAACGAAGTCCTAGTGTTTTGTACCTTGAAGTAGGTGTTTCAGACATCCTAGGAACATAATCATGGTTCTTAGTTTTATTATACGAATAACCGTTGTTGTAACCGTCAAGTCACTAGATTCACCACGATTCATCCTGGAAATCGAAGCCCGGCTCACCAAATATGAACGAATAAGTATCGTCAGATGCCATTATTGTGTTTGGAAAATTAATACGCGTAGAGAGAAGTCACATAAACCGAGATTTGAGGTGCACCAGTCTAGGGATATATCCAATAAATCTGTAGTTTACGAAAGACATATTAGGAAAGTTTCACCGCAATTTTTTTGCCAAGCATTTCGATTATTAGGGGATGCGCTTTTAGGATTTTCTCCAGATACCACTTCCAGCGATTCACTCTCCTTTCTTGTTTCTTCTTCGATTTTTTGGGACTTGAGTTCCCAAAATTGATTTTCTTTTTTCCTACGCAGACAGATCAAGATGACTTTGGTTTATCTTTAACCCTGGGACTCAAACGAAAATCTAGTGTTTTGTACCTTGAAGTAGGTGTTTCAGACTTCCTAGGAACATAATCATGGTTCTTAGTTGAATTATACGAATAATCGTTGTTGTAAAAGTCAAGTCACTAGATTCACCTCGATTTCTCTTGGAAATCGAAGCCCGGTTCACCAAATATCAACTCACAAGTATCGTCAGATGCCATTATTGTGTTTGGAAAATTAAGACGCGTAGAGAGAGGTCACAGAAACCGAGATCTAAGGTGCACCAGTGTAGGGATATATCCAAAAAATCAGAATTTTACGAAAGACAGAGAAGGAAAGTTTCACCGTGATTTTTTTGCCAAGCATTTCGATTATTAAGGGATGCCTTTTTAGGATTTTCTCTAGAGACCACTTCCAGCTATTTATTCTCCTTTCTTGTTTCTTCTTCGATTTTTTGGGGACTTAAGTTCCCAAAATTTATTTTGTTCCTTCCTACGCAGACAGATCCATATGACTTCGGTTTATCTTTCACCCTTGGAGTCAAAAGAAGTTCTAGTGTTTTGTACCTTGAAGTAGGTGTTTCAGACTTCCTAGAAACATAATCATGGTTCTTAGGTGAATTATACGAATAACCGTTGTTGTAACAGTGAACTCATTAGATTCACCACGATTCCTCTAGGAAATCGAAGCCCGGCTCACCAAATATCAACTCATAAGTATCGTCATATGCCATTATTGTGTTTGGAAAATTAATATGTGTAGAGAGAGGTCACAGAAACCGAGATCTATGGTGCACCGGAGTAGGGATATATCCAAAAAATATGTAGTTTACGAAATACATATTAAGAAAGTTTAACCGTGATTTTTTTGCCAAGCATTTCGATTATTAGGGGATGCGCTTTTAGGATTTTCTCCAGAGACCACTTCAAGCGATTCACTCTCCTTTCTTGTTTCTTCTTCGATTTTTTATAGACTTGAGTTCCCAAAATTTCTTTTCTTCCTTCCTACGCAAACAGATCCACATGACTTTGGTTTATCTTTAACCCTGGGAGTCAAACGAAGTTCTAGCGTTTTGCACCTTGAAGTAGGTGTTTCAGACTACCAAGGAACATAATCATGGTTGTTAGTTGAATTATACGAATAATCGTTGTTTTAACCGTCAAGTCACTAGATTCACCACGATTCCTCCTGGAAATCGAAGCCCGGCTCACCAAATATCAACACATAAGTATCGTCCGATGCCATTATTGTGTTTGGAAAATTAATACGCGTAGAGAGAGGTCACAGAAACCGAGATCTTAGGTGCACCAGTGTAGGGATATATCCAAAAAATCTGTAGTTTACGAAAGACAGATTAGGAAAGTTTCGCCGTGATTTTTTTGCCAAGCATCTCGATTATTAGGGGATGCCCTTTTAGGATTTTCTCCAGAGACCACTTCCAGCAATTCACTCTCCTTTCTTGTTTCTTCTTCGAATTTTTGGGGACTTGAGTTCCAAAAAATATTTTCTTCCTTCCTACGCAGACATATCCAGATGACTATGGTTTAACTTTAACCCTAGGAGTCAAACGAAGTTTTAGTGTTTAGTTCTTTGAAGTAGGTGTTTCAGACTATCTAGGAACATAGTCATGGTTCTTAGTTGAATTATACGAATAACCATTGTTGCAACAGTCAAGTCACTAGATTCACCACGATTCCTCCTAGAAATCGAAGCCCGGTTCACCAAATATCAACTCATAAGTATCGCCAGATGCCATTATTGTGTTTGGAAAATTAATACACGTAGAGAGAGGTAATAGAAACCGAGATCTAAGGTGCACCAGTGTAGGGATATAACCAAAAAATTTGTAGTTTACGAAAGACAGATTAGGAAAGTTTCACCGTGATTTTCTTTCCAAGCATTTCGATTATTAGGGGAGGCCCTCATAGGATTTTCTCCATAGACCACTTCCAGCGATTCACTCTCCTTTCTTGTTTCTTCTTCGAATTTTTAGGGACTTGAGTTCCCAAAATTTATTTTCTTTTTTCCTACGCAGACAGATCCAGATGACTTTGGTTTATCTTTAACCCTGGGAGTCAAACGAAAATCGTTGAATTATACGAATGACCGTTGCTGTAACAGTCAAGTCACTAGATTCACCACGATTCCTCCAGGAAATCAAAGACCGGCTCACCAAATATCAACTCATGAGTATCGTCAGATGCCATTATTGTGTTTGGAAAATTAATACGCGTAGAGATAGGTCACATAAACCGAGATCTAAGGTGCACCAGTGTAGATATATATCCAAAAAATCTGTAGTTTACGAAAGACTGATTAGGTAAGTTTCACCGTGATTTTTTTGCCAAGCATTTCGATTATTAGGGGATGCCTTTTATGATTTTCTCCGGAGACCACTTCCAGCGATTCACTGTCATTTCTTGTTTCTTCTTCGATTTTTTAGGGACTTGAGTTCCCAAAATTTATTTTCTTCCTTCCTACGCAGACAGATCCAGATGACTTTGGTTCATCTTTAACCCTGGGAGTCAAAAGAAAATCTAGTGTTTTGTACCTTGAAGTAGGTGTTTCAGACTTCCTAGGAAAATAATCATGGTTCTTAGTTGAATTCTACGAATAACCGTTGTTGTAACAGTCAAGTCACTAGATTCACCACGATTCCTCCTGGAAATCGAAGTCCGGTTCACCAAATATCAACTCATAAGTATCCTCAGATGCCATTATTGTGTTTTGAAAATTAATACGCGTAGAGAGAGGTCATAGAAGCCGAGATCTAAGGTGCACCAGTGTAGGGATATTTTTATAGTGAACTTAGGATGAGTGCGGATTTGACTAGTGTAGTCATTTTAATTGCCTACGCGGAATGAGCGCAGATTTGATTACCTCATTGTAAAGGTTTTTAGTTATGAAACTTGTTTTGAAAAAGAAGTTACTTTTTTAAGGAAGACTCATAAACCTATTTGGATTTTTGGAAAGCCGTAAGGTTATCTTAGGGACTTATCCTATGTAGATTTCCTCGTCATGATTTCATAATTGGTCATTGAACAAATGATTGAGTTCGGGGGTGAGGGTACGAATATCATCATGAATCAAATTCGCTACCTCTACTTAATGCGATTCATGTCTAGTTTTTTGCAAATAAACAACCACGCAATTGATTTCACCATCCTAAAAAGATTAATCTAGATCATTCATTAAACACATAAAAGACTAATTTTTTAAAGACAATTTATTAAGCAATCAACTTACTAGGATCCTAAACCAATTCTCCAAAAATATCAGTTTAGGCGTTAGAACATTTATTTAGGTCTTGCAATTAGCAATAACAAGCATGTGTTGTGATGAAAGCAATAAGCATATAAGCATAAGTATGATACATAAACATATACAAAAAAGAAATAGAGAAGAGGAATTTGAATATACAGAAGAGAATGAATTATGTAAGGATCTACATCATGAAAAGTAGATTGTTAGTATAATAAGAAATAAATTGGAATTGACCCTGAGGATTTATACCTTTGTCACTTGGGTCTTGAATAACGATCTGCATATGGAGCAATCTTGAAACTTGAATGGAGATTTGATGGAAATTGAAGTATTTAGGAATATGGGTTGGAAGTGTTTGAGATAGTATTTGAGAGGTCTTTCGTAATATGAAGGCGAGTGAAAGTTTGTCCCCAAACCGAATGGAACGAGGTCTATTTATAGGAAAAATCAGAAAAACAAGATAAAACTTGCGGTATGCGGTGCACAGGTGATGCGTGGCACGCATCATGATGTTGCACGCACCAGCTTCAGCGACTCTGAGATTTGCTGACTGTCTCAATTGTTTCGCGTGCGCAACCTGGTGCACGGGACGCATTTGGCTGTGCTTCGTGCACCCGCATATATGACCGGAATTTATTTGTTATCTTGCATTAAATAATATCATTTGAATTCGGAAATTATTTATCTAGAAGATTAAAAATTAATTTTCATAATATCTTTTAATTTGAAAATAAAATTAATTATCAGGAGTAATTAATTAGGTTTTTTGAAAATCGGCTTGAAAATACAATTAATTATCTGGAATAATTAATTGAGCTTTTAAAACTGGGCTTTGGAACAAAAAATAGACTTAAGGTTCTTTAAGACGGTTTTGGACTTATCTCTTCGGATTGCTCTCCTTTGGACCGGACTAATTAGGACTAAGATATGTTTCATCATTAGATACTGAATTGGGGAGACACGATTATGTGTCTACAACTAGTTAGGAAAAACACATATAAAGGGTTTACCAGGTAAGAAGATGAGGGAAAGAAGGAAGATAAGAGAGATAGAAGTATCAGACGAGTGAGAAAGAAAAAAAGAGAAAACTCAGATCTTTTAAAAGGGGACTAGTTTTCTTGAGTTTAGGAGAGAGAAAGAAGATGATAACTCAGATGAAGATTTAGGGTTCTTGGGAATTCTCTAGAACAAGAGAGACAAAATATGAGAATTGTTGGTATAATCCAAAAATACCGGTAGGGGAGGGTTAAAAAGGGACAGAATGGTTAAAGTCATTAATGAGGGTTGGGGGGGGAGGGGTTAGGTAATTAATAAGGGTTCGGTGAAAAGTTGGGAAAAATCAATAATGGCAAGTTGTAATAAAACTGAAATTTTTTTACCATTTTGAACTTGGTGTCACTTATTTTGACATTTCCTAATAAGGAAAGCATGTCACCTAATTTGTGTAGGAGTAAGTATATAGTACTTCTTCCGTTTCAAAACACTTGAAATGTTATGAGTTTTATACTATGGACCCATTCCCATTTGACCGTGTATTGCAAATTCAACATAAAAAAAATATAGTCATGTCAAATTGTTTGATTCGTCTTAACAATGGTTTCAAAATATCAAATTTTTATATTTTTACATATAAGTAATTAGAGATATTAATAATTAAAGTTATGAATTGGCAAGCGTACAGCGCACTAGGAGAAATGTTTCAATTAATATTTTTTTTAAAAAGGAAAGAAACAAACTAAGGAGGTTGCCATGAAATGGGCCACCCTAATGCATCCTTTTGGATTTTTACAAAGAAAGGGAAATCAAGAACATCAAACCAGTAGGTAAGATTCGCCGTCGAGTGACCTCTATGAGCCACCTAATCCGCAGCAGCATTGGTTTTCGAAACACGTGTCGAATTTTTACAGCTTCAAAACTCTTCAAATCTTCATCTGCATCCAAAATCAAAGTATTAATAGTCCAAGGAACCTTCCAAATGTTTGTAATAGCCTGAATCACAGCTAAATTATCACCCTCTATAATTATATTTTTTAACCCCAAAGAAAAGGCCCCTCTAATACCTTCCCTCAAACCTCTCGCTTCAGCAACAAGAATAGAAGCTGAATTATCTAGAGCCCTCGCCCCAAAAAGACAGACTTTCCCTTGCGCATCCCTAATAACAAACCCAGAAGAAGCTTGCCCATTAGAAAGCTTGGAACCATCAAAATTAACTTTATTCCAGTCTTGCAAAGGCGGAGACCAAGCAATATGATCCCTAGATTTATCTTTAAGAGGCTTAACCACCAGATTCTAAGGCTTCCGAATAGAAAACTGAGTATCATAATCATCTACCGAATCCCCCAGCCGTTTAACCTTATCTACATAAGCTCGGATCATAAAACTCACTTTAGAGGGAGACCACGTTTCCTTACGAAAGATAACCCTATTCCTATTATACCATATAAACCACTAAGTAATGGCAAAAATTTTCAGATGAAACCAAGAATAACAAGACCTAAATAGGGCTAAATAGTCCACAAAAGACATATCATTACCTATTCTAGTCGAAATAGGCGAATCCAAATGAGTGTGAAGATCCTTCAAAACATCTACAGTAAAAGGGCAATTAGAAAAGATATGAGCAGCATCTTCCGAATGGTAATTGCAAAAAACACATTCTAATGGCAAATAAATGTGACTTAGCTCCAATCTTTTTTTTTTGTAGGGAAACCATTATGACAGAGTTTCCAAATAAAAAAAATTATTTTAGGGGGAACTTTCAACTTCCCAATCCATTGAAAGTTGAAGATTCAGTCTCCTGGGAATCATGCCCCTGAATAAGATCCACCTTCGATTTAACTGAATAGATCCCATCTGGAGACAAACACCAACAAATTTTATCTTGAATTTCATTACTAGGAATAAACAACTTGATGATTTCATCAACCAATCATGAAGGAACATACTGACCCAAAAGCAGCTTATCCCACTGTCGAACTTGATTAATAAAATCACTAACATGAAAGTTTTCCGAACCGCGAGGAATAGGACTTACATCCGCAATAGGATACTTAAAAACCCAATTATCATACCAATAAGAAATAACCTCACCATTTCCTATACTCTAAGACCTTTTTTGAAGGCATTTCTCAAGTTCATCGGCTTTCTCCACTACCAAGAGAAATTCGCTTTGACTTTGTAGGTAAATAAATTTTCTTCCTTTCGGTATTTTCTTTCAACTAGCATAACCCATAAATTTTAAGGGGAAGTTAGGATCTTCCAAAGAAGTTTAAATTGAAGCGCTATATTATTAGTCTTTGCTTTCCTAAGACCCAAGCCACCAAACTTTTTAGGTTTACAGACCTTGTCCCAACCTATCCAATTTGGAGATTTCGCATTAATACCTTTGTTCCAAAAGAAATTCCTATAACTTTTGTCTAAAGAGGTGAGCACTGAAGGGGGTAGAGTAAAACTTTGCATTTGATAATTAGCTTTTGTTGCTAAATTTGATTGTATAAGAATAGTCCTAACTACCTGCGATAACGAATTAGCTTTTCATTTTGTCAATTGAGATGTTACTTTTTCCTGGATTTCCACAAATGTATCTTTTGTAACTTTAGTACATATGATGGGGCAGCCAAGATATTTTCCTAGAGATAAAGTTTCCTCCAGTTGAAGAATACTTGCAAAATTAGCAGACATAAAAGAAGGGACATTCATTGTGCATTGAAACACAAACTTATGGAAATTAACCAGTTGACCTGACATAGAGCAATACTTATCTAAAATATTTTTAATAATAAAGCAACTTTCATCTTAAGCTTTTGCAAACACCAAAGTGTCATCTGCAAAAGTTAGTAAGGGAATTTTGATTCTAGAATGGCCTAGTTCAACACCAATAGATTTGCTACCATTAAGACTTGCTTCATGAAAACGAGAGCTAGTATTTCTGCACATAAAATAAAAATATAGGTAGATAGCGGATCGCCTTGACGAATTCCTCTAGACGGGTTAAAAGATTCACTCAGATTTCCATTTACTAAAATTGAAAAAGAAACAGTAGTAATACATTGCTTTAGCCATTCTATCCATCGATTACAAAAATCCAATTTATAAAAACAATGAAAATGAAGTCCTACTCTAACCTATCGTTAGCTTTCTCCATATCTAACTTTATTGCTAACCACCCTTCTAAACCTTTTTTATTTTTAAAAGAATGAAAAACTTCACGAGCTAATAAAATATTGTCTTGAATTAGCCTTTCTGGAACAAAAGCTCCCTGCAGAGGATGAATTATCTTACCCAAAACAATCTTAAGCCTATTAGCCATAATTTTCGAAATGATTTTATAAATGGTGGAACAAAGGCTTTTCGGTCTAAAATGGTTTGGATTAGAGGGGTTATCTATTTTTGGAATTAATTAAGGTAATAAAAGTATGATTTATTTCTTTTAATAGTTTTCCTGAACGGAAAAACGCTTTAACAGCTCTGAATACCGATCTACCCACTAAAGACTTATACTTTTGAAAAAAGAAAGGACGATAACCATCTGGACCAGGGGATTTATCTGGTGCTAGATCAAGAGTTGCTATCTTAACTTCATTTAAACTCACATCCTTACAGAGACTTATATTATCTTCTCTCGATATTATATTCTCTAACAGGACAAAGTCTTCATTGTTATCAAATGAGCACAAAGGGTTACTAGCAAGCCGTTGTTTAAAAGCATTAGGTATACATTCTCCAATCCAGCTTGGATGAGTTATTATATAATTTTGAGCATCATGAATTGAATTTATTAAGTTACGGTTTCTTATTATGGATGCACAAGCATAGTAATATTTAGTATTAGCATCACTTAACTTGATATGATTAGATTTAGCTTTGATTTTCCCATGCTAATATTGAAAGTGCAATAGATTATTTCTTTTTGCCAAAAACATCCCCTTTAAACCTATAAACCGAGAGGAATTTTCATCTTGGATAAGTTCTTCTTGAATTGATTTCAGTTTAATATCGATAATTCGGAGCTGGCGAAATATGTTACCAAAACAGGTAGTTGACCACTTTTTAGCTTTCTCTTTAAAAAGTTTACATTTACGAGTAAGACAGAACATATGTGATCCTTGAAAACGAGTACACCATGTTTTTTTAATCAAGCAGTCAAAATTCTTACGCGATGACCATAGTATATTAAACCAAAATGGAGGAGCTTTCCTACTCTTACTTATATTAAGTGATATCGAGATTGAACAATGATCCGAAGATGTGAAATTATGATGTTTAACTTTTGAATTTGGAATAAAGTGACACAGTCCAAACTAACTACCCCTCTATCCAACCTCTCTAAAATAGTATTTCGCCCGTGAGGTTTTTTTCCTCCAAGTATAAATATTACCTTCAAAAGGTAGTTCAATACATTCGATATATTCAAAAAGTAAATTCATATAATTTAGATGAGAGAATCATAATTTAGCACCAACTAACTTGTAATTACTAGAGCTTAACTCATTAAAGTCTCCTTATAGCATAAAAGGAGAATGTAGAGAGCTTAGATAAGCTATTAAATCTTCCTAAAATTCTTGTTCTAAAACATGGTTCGGAGGAGCATAAATAAAAATAGCAACAAAGGAACAATTCATTTCTAAAATAGATATATATTACAAGCCATAAATCTATCTGTTTTATGGATGATATACCAAATAAAAGGATTTGAAGCATTATCCTTCCACATACACCATAACCCACCTGCCAAGGCAAAAGTAGGGAGGAAATCACAGTGAGCAAAACCACAGTGCCTTACTCTCCCCTCAATGGGAGAGGATTGCCCTTTGGTTTCACATAAAACCATAATTTAAACATTATTGTAATTACAAAATCCTTAACTTCCTCCATGGCAAGATGCCTCTTGCATCCTCTAATATTCCAAAAACATATATTCATTTAAAAAACATTTGGCAAATGGGAGACAAGACTTCGCTAAGTCCTGCCCTTCTTCAAACCTGAGGAGAATGCGTCATCCTCCCCTGCACTCCTTCCTTCTCTTAGCTGAACTATAAGAAGATCCATGATCCATAGAGCTAGCCTCTTCAACTTCCATCCCCTCAATATGTCGAACCATAGAAGCCTCTGAATTGATGGAGTGAAAAGAGTTTTCTAGCGGAGAGAGGTACTCATCAAGCATATCATCATAATCTTGTTGCTCATCAAGAGCGTAGGTGTCATCATTATTAACACCCGAATACTCCTCACTATGATTAAACAGATTATCTTCCTCTGGAAGCATAATATCTGCTTCAGGAAGATAGTTTTCAAGGAACAGATCACCGGGGTATAAAACTCTGAGAGGCACAGGGGAAATTATCTCATCATTGACTATGGGAGGAGGGAGGATCAGTAGCCCTAGATCTTTAGTAGGCATACCTGACTAAATAACAGCAGGGATCATGATACGCTCATGTTATACGGTGTATGTACGTTACTTTAGGTGCACTTTGCTAGGGGTTTGATTGTAATTGTTAACATTCGTGTCTTATTTAGCCCTTAGCGGAAGTTCGGAGCTTTGCGAGATAATTTGTGTTAACGTCATGTATTCCGAGCTTCCAGGTGAAGTGCATTTGAGCCGAGCAAAGCCCAAGCATCACCGCAAGCCCAAGCACCGCATGCCTAGCAAGCTCGGCATCATCCCCCAGCTCTCGCGTGCACGTTCACCAGCCGCATCGCATGCTCGCCCAAGCAAGCTGCCCAGCCCAGCGCTCCATCATCGCACGCCCAGCATGCTGCCCAGCGCTCGAGCTCGCACCTCGCGAGCATGGTCGCACCACGAGACCTGCCTTGCTCGCACCTCGCGAGCTCCCTCGCACGGTGCGACCTCTTGGTTTGGCCCAGCTCTTCAGCTCGTTGCGAAGGCAGTAGCTCATCGCACCTCGCGACCTGTGCCGCACCTCGCGACCCCTAGGTCAGTGTAAGTGTCGGCTGACTTTTGAGCCTTAGTATAAATACTAAACTTTGTTTTTGGTCCTAAACACACACACACTTGAGGAGAGAGAATATCCAACACTCCATTCTTCTCTTCTTTTCTTCTCTTTTTAGTTTTTATTTTCTAGTTTAGTTCTTAGGGATTTCAATTATGGAATTGGCTTATGCTATGCCGATTGTAGCTTGAACTGTTCTTAAACGAGATTAATACGAAGCTTCAAGCATTATTGTGAGATCTTTCCTCTCTATTTAGTTTCTTTGATTATGGTTTAATTTCTATGATTGTTTTCTATGGTTTTTGTATAATTATGCTAGGAACGTTACTAGTTTGATTGTGTAATTAATCTAATGCTAGATTTAAGAATAGAATCGGATTGTTTTATTCTTTTATCAATTGCTAGTAAACTAGGGAGTAACTTAGATGCAGATCGTCTTGGTTGTTTCTTGGGGAAATTGAATCAACTGTTGAATGTTTATCGCTTGTATGACGTTAACAGGTCTGTTGGTTCTCTGTGTTTATTGCTGCTATTGGATTGAACTTAGACGCTATCGGACTAGGTTATCCTTTAGTTACGGTTTTATAGTCACGCTGATCGTGCTATTCAGCTAAGAATAAGGAGAATGCGAGATTAATTCTCAACAATAGATAATCATGGAAATAATTAGAGTGTAGGTTCAATGATCGATAATGAATTGAAGTGGATGTTAATCGGATTCAAGGTCTTCCTATATTGATTTCTCATTTTATTATATGCTAGTTAGTTGTAGTCTAATAACAACTCTTTGAAAAACCCCCCTCGTTACTAGGTTACTCGACCGTTAGAGTTAATCTAGGTTTTGAATCACGCTGAATATCAAACTCGTCCCTGTTTCCCTGTGGATACGACCCTTACTTCCATTATACTAGTTTAGTGTAAAAGAGAGTAGGAGAAATATTATCTTTGGCCGGGTGCGGTGCACAACGATACATCCGCGCCCACCAAATTTTGGCGCCGTTGCCGGGGACACGGTGTTACTAGTTTGTATTTAGTGTGTTTTTGGATTGTATTGCTTGTGCTCTTTGTTTATGGTTAACACTCGTACTACTAACAAAGAATCTTTGCATTACGATCCCGATTTAGAATTGACTCTTTTCAGGTGGAGAAACATTCTGCGAGAAAATTTTCAAGAATCATCTTTTAACGTTGAAGTGGAGGAAGAGATGCCTCCGAGAATTGAAACTCGTACCTTGAGGGAGCTCACGGCTCCTAACCTTGATCAACAACCATTGTGCATCTCATTTCCGACTCTTGATGAAGGCACTACTTTTGAATTGAAGTCGGGGTTGATACACTTGCTTCCTTCGTTCCATGGGCTCAATGGAGAAGATCCAATCAAATTTCTTTCGGAGTTTCACGTGGTTTGCACTAGCATGAAACCAAGTGGAGCAAAGGATGAACAAATCAAGTTGAGAGCTTTTCCTTTTTCTTTGAAGGATGCAGCTAAAGATTGGTTATATTATCTTCCTCTTGGTTGCATTTCCACTTGGGTTGAAATGAAGAAGCGATTTCTTGAGAAGTTCTTTCCAGCTTCTAAGTCATCAACATTAAAGAAGGAAATCAACAATATTGAGCAGAAACACGATGAGTCTTTCTACGAATATTGGGAGAGGTTCAAGAGACTTTGTGCTAGTTGTCCATATCATGGCTATTCTGATGAAGACCTCATTTTGTACTTTTACAATGGTTCTTCTGACGAAGATGTGCGAATGGTGAATGCTGCTAGTGGAGGTTCTTTCATAAACCAAAACCCCAACTGCAGCTAGAGAACTCATTGAAGAACTAGCTGAAGGCTCGAGACAGTTCAGTAGAAGATCGAATCATCGTAGAGCAAATGTTGAAAGTCCAAGTTCTAGCTCATCAAAGGCCGAGGGTCAAGTACAAGCTCTCACATCAATGATGCGTGATTACATGGTAAAGAACAATAGAGTTCAACAGGTAAAAGCTTGTAAAATTTGTTCTTTAGATCATTATACTGATGTTTGCCCTCAGATGCAAGAAGAATTTAGGGAAGAGGTCAAAGCTGTAGGTTTTCAAGGCCAACAAGCATTACAGAGACATAATCCCGACTCCTATGCTTCCGAGCAAGGGTGGAGAGATCATTCTAACTTCAGATTTGGAAATCAACTTCAACAACAACACTATAACAGGCCACCACCACACCCTTATCCTAGGCCCCAAGGCCGAGACTCGAGCTCTAGCATGTCCACTGAAGAAATGTTAAATGCTTTAACTAAAAATGTGACTAACATGCAGGGTAACATGGTGCAGTTCCAAGAGGAAACTCGATCGAGCATCAAGAACTTGGAGAGCCAAGTAAGCCAAATTGCAGGAGCTGTAACCAAGTTAGAGGCTAGGGATTCGGTGAGGTTGCCATCCCAAACAGAACTCAACCCTAAAATGAACGTGAGTGCTATCACATTGAGGAGTGGAGCGGAAATTGCAAGCAAAGAGAGGTTGGTGGTTCGAGACAAAGAGATAGTGGAAGAGGTGATCGAGCATGAACCGACAACATATTGTAAATCATTGCCACCTCAACAAGCGGAGAAAGTCCAAAAATCACCTCCTCCACCATATGAACCAGAGCCACCATTTCCCGAGGCATTGAGAGAAACCCCCAATGCAGAGCGCAACAAAGACATTTACGAAATCTTTCGTAAATGTGAGGTAAACATTCCCCTTTTTGATGTTTTAAAACAAGTACCTAGGTATGCTAAGTTCCTTAAAGAATTGTGTACTTCGAAAAGAAAGCAAAAACGAAAGGAAGTGCAAAAAGTGAAGGCTAGCGAGCATGTCTCTGTTATCTTTCAAAAGAAATTACCTCAAAAGTGCAATGACCCAGGCATGTTTACCATCCCATGTACTATAGGTGACACCATGTTTCCTAAAGCCATGTTAGACTTAGGTGCGTCAATTAATGTGATTCCATATTCATTGTATAAGTCTTTGAAACTTGGCAATTTGCATGAAACTGGTGTGGTGATTCAATTAGCTGATAGATCCAATGTTTATCCTAGGGGTAAATTAGAGGATGTGTTAGTTAAGGTTGGGAAATTGCAATTTCCTGCTGATTTTTATGTTTTGGAGATGGAACCTGATAAGCATGCCGCCCCCATCCTTTTGGGGCGACCTTTCTTGAAAACATCTTGCACTAAAATTGATGTTTGCGCTGGTTCTTTGACCATGGAATTCGAGGGAAAGGTAGAGGCGTTTAAAATCAATGATTCTAAGCCTTTGATTAAGGATGATAACCCTCTTTGCTCTATTAACATCGTTGACTCTGTTTTGCATGATGTTCTTGATATTGAGCAGGTTGATGAGTCGATGAATGTTGATGATGTCTTGGTTGAGGATTGTGCATCTCCTACTAACATGCAGGTTATGGTGCCGGAGTTGAAAGAGCGGAAAAAGCCTCCTGATTTACTACTTTGTTTTGAAACTGAACCACTAACGATGCATTGCAAGACTTCTTCTCAATTTGTTTTGCAGGTACTTGCATTGGAGGTTGACATGGAGCCACCATTGTCACATATGGAGCACAAGCCCAATTTTTGAGCTCAAGGTACTAAGTCGAGCTAACGACTTTAAACAACAGCGCTTCTCGGGAGGCAACCCGAGATCCCTTTTATTTTTTTTCTTTTTCTTTATTTCTCATCAAATTTCCACCACCACAACAAATTTTCTTTCACCCACCGCCCAACCACTAAAAAGATCCACAACCAATCTTAATTCACTTGTAACCAAAATCCACAAAAGAAAATCCGTTGGGAGGACTTCAATAGCTAGGAGTTGGTACAACTAGAGGGTTGAGATTGTTAATGTATCTTTTCGATCTCTTAAGCTAGGAGCAAATCTCAAAAATCTAAACAAAATTTGAATTTGTCATTTGTTTGAGTGATTCGAGAGAGAGGGTTGTGAGTCGAGTTGAGAGATTTGAGTTGGTGTTGTTAAGAAATTTGAGTTTGACGGATTGCTTTTCATGAGTTTTGAGAATTCGATCTTCGATTTACCCGATTTTCAAATTTTCCCCCCATTTTCAGTTTACTTTTTCTTTTAATTGTCGACACATTGAGGACAATGTGTAATTTAAGTAGGGGGGAGGGTATTCTCTTTCTCATGTATCTATGTTGTATATATTACTTTTAATTTGAAAAAAAAAAAAATTGATGAAAAGAATCCCGCTGAGTTGAAAACCCGCAAGGCCGGGCGACTCGAGCAAAAATGGGGGCCCGGATAGGTTGAAAACCCGAAAGGGCAACCTATGCAAAAAAAGTGGCTTATATTGAGCGGGTAAGATGGTGAGATGCAACCAAAAAGAAATGTGTGAAGCTAGGATGAAAACCCGAAAGGGCTCCTAGGCAAAATGAGAGATTAAGAGAGAACTTTGTACTTTGAAAAACTCATTTGCCGGAGATGGTGTCATAAGGTGGAAAGCGTTTTCGGGTTTGGGTTGGTTATTTCATCCTTGATTTTGTGAAGATTTATTTTGGCTTTCACATTCTTTTGGTTGATTGTTTGTTTTTGGGAGTAAGCATGGAATTTATCCCTTTTTGTCTTTGTTCCATGGCTTGCTATTCTAAGTTAGTTGTAGTAGTAGAAGTTTTAGATCATCTTTTGGAGGTTTGGGAGAGCTGATAGTTTAGTGTGTCATGAGCTGACATTTTGATGTTTGTTGGCGTTGCCGGTTATTGTTGTTGTTACGTCTTTATATATTTCAGGTGAGCTTGAATCTAAGTGTAGGGGAATCATCGTCCCTTACGTTTAGGTTTTGAGCGGATGTTGATAAGATGTGATGATGATGATATAGTTGATGGAGAGTGTAGGTTGGTGTTGATAATTTGGGTGAAGATCCTTTTGGTGATCCTCATTTTGAGTTTACTCGAGGTCGAGTAAAGTTCAAGTGTGTGGGTATTTGATACGCTCATGTTATACGGTGTATGTACGTTACTTTAGGTGCACTTTGCTAGGGGTTTGATTGTAATTGTTAACATTCGTGTCTTATTTAGCCCTTAGCGGAAGTTCGAGCTTTGCGAGATAATTTGTGTTAACGTCATGTATTCCGAGCTTCCAAGGTGAAGTGCATTTGAGCCGAGCAAAGCCCAAGCATCACCGCAAGCCCAAGCACCGCATGCCTAGCAAGCTCGGCATCATCGCCCAGCTCTCGCGTGCACGTTCACCAGCCGCATCGCATGCTCGCCCAAGCAAGCTGCCCAGCCCAGCGCTCCATCATCGCACGCCCAGTATGCTAGCCCAGCGCTCCAGCATCGCATGCTCGCCCAAGCAAGCTGCCCAGCCCAGCGCTCTATCATTGCACGCCCAGCATGCTGCCCAGCGCTCGAGCTCGCACCTCGCGAGCATGGTCGCACCACGCGACCTGCCTTGCTCGCACCTCGCCAGCTCCCTCGCACGGTGCGACCTCTTGGTTTGGCCCGGCTCTTCGGCTCGTTGCGAAGGCGGCGTAGGTCATCGCACCTCGCGACCCGTGCCGCACCTCGCGACCCCTAGGTCTGTGTAAGTGTCGGCTGACTTTTGAGCCTTAGTATAAATACTAAACTTTGTTTTTGGTCCTAAACACACACACACTTGAGGAGAGAGAATATCCAACACTCCATTCTTCTCTTCTTATCTTCTCTTTTTAGTTTTTATTTTCTAGTTTAGCTCTTAGGGATTTCAATTATGGAATTGGCTTATGCTATGCCGATTGTAGCTTGAACTGTTCTTGAACGAGATTAATACGAAGCTTCAAGCATTATTGTGAGATCTTTCCTCTCTATTTAGTTTCTTTGATTATGGTTTAATTTCTATGATTGTTTTCTATGGTTTTTGTATAATTATGCTAGGAACGTTACTAGTTTGATTGTGTAATTAATCTAATGC
Organism: Beta lomatogona; assembly: GCA_947646795.1. Lineage (NCBI taxonomy): Eukaryota > Viridiplantae > Streptophyta > Magnoliopsida > Caryophyllales > Amaranthaceae > Beta > Beta lomatogona. The sequence continues at coordinate 1,335,974 of CANSNZ010000951.1, forward strand.
TAGATTTAAGAATAGAATCGGATTGTTTTATTCTTTTATCAATTGCTAGTAAACTAGGGAGTAACTTAGATGCAGATCGTCTTGGTTGTTTCTTGGGGAAATTGAATCAACTGTTGAATGTTTATCGCTTGTATGACGTTAACAGTGCGTTGGTTCTCTGTGTTTATTGCTGCTATTGGATTGAACTTAGACGCTATCGGACTAGGTTATTCTTTAGTTAGGGTTTTATAGTCACGCTGATCGTGCTATTCAGCTAAGAATAAGGAGAATGCGAGATTAATTCTCAACAATAGATAATCATGGAAATAATTAGAGTGGAGGTTCAATGATCGATAATGAATTGAAGTGGATGTTAATCGGATTCAAGATCTTCCTATATTGATTTCTCATTTTATTATATGCTAGTTAGTTGTAGTCTAATAACAACTCTTTGAAAAACCCCCTCGTTACTAGGTTACTCGACCGTTAGAGTTAATCTAGGTTTTGAATCACGCTGAATATCAAACTCGTCCCTGTTTCCCCTGTGGATACGACCCTTACTTCCATTATACTAGTTTAGTGTAAAAGAGAGTAGGAGAAATATTATCTTTGGCCGGGTGCGGTGCACAACGATACATCCGCGCCCCACCAAATTTTGGCGCCGTTGCCGGGGACACGGTGTTACTAGTTTGTATTTAGTGTGTTTTTGGATTGTATTGCTTGTGCTCTTTGTTTATGGTTAACACTCGTACTACTAACAAAGAATCTTTGCATTACGATCCCGATTTAGAATTGACTCTTTTCAGGTGGAGAAACATTCTGCGAGAAAATTTTCAAGAATCATCTTTTAACGTTGAAGTGGAGGAAGAGATGCCTCCGAGAATTGAAACTCGTACCTTGAGGGAGCTCACGGCTCCTAACCTTGATCAACAACCATTGTGCATCTCATTTCCGACTCTTGATGAAGGCACTACTTTTGAATTGAAGTCGGGGTTGATACACTTGCTTCCTTCGTTCCATGGGCTCAATGGAGAAGATCCAAACAAATTTCTTTCGGAGTTTCACGTGGTTTGCACTAGCATGAAACCAAGTGGAGCAAAGGATGAACAAATCAAGTTGAGAGCTTTTCCTTTTTCTTTGAAGGATGCAGCTAAAGATTGGTTATATTATCTTCCTCCTGGTTGCATTTCCACTTGGGTTGAAATGAAGAAGCGATTTCTTGAGAAGTTCTTTCCAGCTTCTAAGTCATCAACATTAAAGAAGGAAATCAGCAATATTGAGCAAAAACACGATGAGTCTTTCTACGAATATTGGGAGAGGTTCAAGAGACTTTGTGCTAGTTGTCCATATCATGGCTATTCTGATGAAGACCTCATTTTGTACTTTTACAATGGTTCTTCTGACGAAGATGTGCGAATGGTGAATGCTGCTAGTGGAGGTTCTTTCATAAACCAAAACCCCAACTGCAGCTAGAGAACTCATTGAAGAACTAGCTGAAGGCTCGAGACAGTTCAGTAGAAGATCGAATCATCGTAGAGCAAATGTTGAAAGTCCAAGTTCTAGCTCTTCAAAGGCCGAGGGTCAAGTACAAGCTCTCACATCAATGATGCGTGATTACATGGTAAAGAACAATAGAGTTCAACAGGTAAAAGCTTATAAAATTTGGTCTTTAGATCATTATACTGATGTTTGCCCTCAGATGCAAGAAGAATTTAGGGAAGAGGTCAAAGTTGTAGGTTTTCAAGGCCAACAAGCATTACAGAGACATAATCCCGACTCCTATGCTTCCGAGCAAGGGTGGAGAGATCATTCTAACTTCAGATTTGGAAATCAACTTCAACAACAACACTATAACAGGCCACCACCACACCCTTATCCTAGGCCCCAAGGCCGAGACTCGAGCTCTAGCATGTCCACTGAAGAAATGTTAAATGCTTTAACTAAAAATGTGACTAACATGCAGGGTAACATGGTGCAGTTCCAAGAGGAAACTCGATCGAGCATCAAGAACTTGGAGAGCCAAGTAAGCCAAATTGCAGGAGCTGTAACCAAGTTAGAGGCTAGGGATTCGGTGAGGTTGCCATCCCAAACAGAACTCAACCCTAAAATGAACGTGAGTGCTATCACATTGAGGAGTGGAGCGGAAATTGCAAGCAAAGAGAGGTTGGTGGTTCGAGACAAAGAGATAGTGGAAGAGGTGATCGAGCATGAACCGACAACATATTGTAAATCATTGCCACCTCAACAAGAGGAGAAAGTCCAAAAATCACCTCCTCCACCATATGAACCAGAGCCACCATTTCCCGAGGCATTGAGAGAAACCCCCAATGCAGAGCGCAACAAAGACATTTACGAAATCTTTTCGTAAATGTGAGGTAAACATTCCCCTTTTTGATGTTTTAAAACAAGTACCTAGGTATGCTAAGTTCCTTAAAGAATTGTGTACTTCGAAAAGAAAGCAAAAACGAAAGGGAGTGCAAAAAGTGAAGGCTAGCGAGCATGTCTCTGTTATCTTTCAAAAGAAATTACCTCAGAAGTGCAATGACCCAGGCATGTTTACCATCCCATGTACTATAGGTGACACCATGTTTCCTAAAGCCATGTTAGACTTAGGTGCGTCAATTAATGTGATTCCATATTCATTGTATAAGTCTTTGAAACTTGGCAATTTGCATAAAACTGGTGTGGTGATTCAATTAGCAGATAGATCCAATGTTTATCCTAGGGGTAAATTAGAGGATGTGTTAGTTAAGGTTGGGAAATTGCAATTTCCTGCTGATTTTTATGTTTTGGAGATGGAACCTGATAAGCATGCCGCCCCCATCCTTTTGGGGCGACCTTTCTTGAAAACATCTTGCACTAAAATTGATGTTTGCGCTGGTTCTTTGACCATGGAATTCGAGGGAAAGGTAGAGGCGTTTAAAATCAATGATTCTAAGCCTTTGATTAAGGATGATAACCCTCTTTGCTCTATTAACATTGTTGACTCTGTTTTGCATGATGTTCTTGATATTGAGCAGGTTGATGAGTCGATGAATGTTGATGATATCTTGGTTAAGGATTATGCATCTCCTACTAACATGCAGGTTATGGTGCCGGAGTTGAAAGAGCGGAAAAAGCCTCCTGATTTACTACTTTGTTTTGAAACTGAACCACTAACGATGCATTGCAAGACTTCTTCTCAATTTGTTTTGCAGGTACTTGCATTGGAGGTTGACATGGAGCCACCATTGTCACATATGGAGCACAAGCCCAATTTTTGAGCTCAAGGTACTAAGTCGAGCTAACGACTTTAAACAACAGCGCTTCTCGGGAGGCAACCCGAGATCCCTTTTATTTTCTTTCTTTTTCTTTATTTCTCATCAAATTTCCACCACCACAACAAATTTTCTTTCACCCACCGCCCAACCACTAAAAAGATCCACAACCAATCTTAATTCACTTGTAACCAAAATCCACAAAAGAAAATCCGTTGGGAGGACTTCAATAGCTAGGAGTTGGTACAACTAGAGGGTTGAGATTGTTAATGTATCTTTTCGATCTCTTAAGCTAGGAGCAAATCTCAAAAATCTAAACAAAATTTGAATTTGTCATTTGTTTGAGTGATTCGAGGGAGAGGGTTGTGAGTCGAGTTGAGAGATTTGAGTTGGTGTTGTTAAGAAATTTGAGTTTGACGGATTGCTTTTCATGAGTTTTGAGAATTCGATCTTCGATTTACCCGATTTTCAAATTTTCCCCCCATTTTCAGTTTACTTTTTCTTTTAATTGTCGACACATTGAGGACAATGTGTAGTTTAAGTAGGGGGGGAGGGTATTCTCTTTCTCATGTATCTATGTTGTATATATTACTTTTAATTTGAAAAAAAAAAAAAAAAAAAATTGATGAAAAGAATCCCGCTGAGTTGAAAACCCGCAAGGGCGGGCGACTCGGGCAAAAATGGGGGCCCGGATAGGTTGAAAACCCGAAAGGGCAACCTATGCAAAAAAAGTGGCTTATATTGAGCGGGTAAGATGGTGAGATGCAACCAAAAAGAAATGTGTGAAGCTAGGATGAAAACCCGAAAGGGCTCCTAGGCAAAATGAGAGATTAAGAGAGAACTTTGTACTTTGAAAAACTCATTTGCCGGAGATGGTGTCATAAGGTGGAAAGCGTTTTCGGGTTTGGGTTGGTTATTTCATCCTTGATTTTGTGAAGATTTATTTTGGCTTTCACATTCTTTTGGTTGATTGTTTGTTTTTGGGAGTAAGCATGGAATTTATCCTTTTTTTCTTTGTTCCATGGCTTGCTATTCTAAGTTAGTTGTAGTAGTAGAAGTTTTAGATCATCTTTTGGAGGTTTGGGAGAGCTGATAGTCTAGTGTGTCATGAGCTGACATTTTAAGGAACTTAGCATACCTAGGTACTTGTTTTAAAACATCAAAAAGGGGAATGTTTACCTCACATTTACGAAAAGATTTCGTAAATGTCTTTGTTGCGCTCTGCATTGGGGGTTTCTCTCAATGCCTCGGGAAATGGTGGCTCTGGTTCATATGGTGGAGGAGGTGATTTTTGGACTTTCTCCTCTTGTTGAGGTGGCAATGATTTACAATATGTTGTCGGTTCATGCTCGATCACCTCTTCCACTATCTCTTTGTCTCGAACCACCAACCTCTCTTTGCTTGCAATTTCCGCTCCACTCCTCAATGTGATAGCACTCACGTTCATTTTAGGGTTGAGTTCTGTTTGGGATGGCAACCTCACCGAATCCCTAGCCTCTAACTTGGTTACAGCTCCTGCAATTTGGCTTACTTGGCTCTCCAAGTTCTTGATGCTCGATCGAGTTTCCTCTTGGAACTGCACCATGTTACCCTGCATGTTAGTCACATTTTTAGTTAAAGCATTTAACATTTCTTCAGTGGACATGCTAGAGCTCGAGTCTCGGCCTTGGGGCCTAGGATAAGGGTGTGGTGGTGGCCTCGTTATAGTGTTGTTGTTGAAGTTGATTTCCAAATCTGAAGTTAGAATGATCTCTCCACCCTTGCTCGGAAGCATAGGAGTCGGGATTATGTCTCGTAATGCTTGTTGGCCTTGAAAACCTACAACTTTGACCTCTTCCCTAAATTCTTCTTGCATCGAGGGCAAACATCAGTATAATGATCTAAAGACCAAATTTTACAAGCTTTTACCTGTTGAACTCTATTGTTCTTTACCATGTAATCACGCATCATTGATGTGAGAGCTTGTACTTGACCCTCGGCCTTTGAAGAGCTAGAACTTGGACTTTCAACATTTGCTCTACGATGATTCGATCTTCTACTGAACTGTCTCGAGCCTTCAGCTAGTTCTTCAATGAGTTCTCTAGCTGCAGTTGGGGTTTTGGTTTATGAAAGAACCTCCACTAGCAGCATTCACCATTCGCACATCTTCGTCAGAAGAACCATTGTAAAAGTACAAAATGAGGTCTTCATCAGAATAGCCATGATATGGACAACTAGCACAAAGTCTCTTGAACCTCTCCCAATATTCGTAGAAAGACTCATCGTGTTTCTGCTCAATATTGCTGATTTCCTTCTTTAATGTTGATGACTTAGAAGCTGGAAAGAACTTCTCAAGAAATCGCTTCTTCATTTCAACCCAAGTGGAAATGCAACCAGGAGGAAGATAATATAACCAATCTTTAGCTGCATCCTTCAAAGAAAAAGGAAAAGCTCTCAACTTGATTTGTTCATCCTTTGCTCCACTTGGTTTCATGCTAGTGCAAACCACGTGAAACTCCGAAAGAAATTTGTTTGGATCTTCTCCATTGAGCCCATGGAACGAAGGAAGCAAGTGTATCAACCCCGACTTCAATTCAAAAGTAGTGCCTTCATCAAGAGTCGGAAATGAGATGCACAATGGTTGTTGATCAAGGTTAGGAGCCGTGAGCTCCCTCAAGGTACGAGTTTCAATTCTCGGAGGCATCTCTTCCTCCACTTCAACGTTAAAAGATGATTCTTGAAAATTTTCTCGCAGAATGTTTCTCCACCTGAAAAGAGTCAATTCTAAATCGGGATCGTAATGCAAAGATTCTTTGTTAGTAGTACGAGTGTTAACCATAAACAAAGAGCACAAGCAATACAATCCAAAAACACACTAAATACAAACTAGTAACACCGTGTCCCCGGCAACGGCGCCAAAATTTGGTGGGGCGCGGATGTATCGTTGTGCACCGCACCCGGCCAAAGATAATATTTCTCCTACTCTCTTTTACACTAAACTAGTATAATGGAAGTAAGGGTCGTATCCACAGGGAAACAGGGACGAGTTTGATATTCAGCGTGATTCAAAACCTAGATTAACTCTAACGGTCGAGTAACCTAGTAACGAGGGGGGTTTTTCAAAGAGTTGTTATTAGACTACAACTAACTAGCATATAATAAAATGAGAAATCAATATAGGAAGATCTTGAATCCGATTAACATCCACTTCAATTCATTATCGATCATTGAACCTCCACTCTAATTATTTCCATGATTATCTATTGTTGAGAATTAATCTCGCATTCTCCTTATTCTTAGCTGAATAGCACGATCAGCGTGACTATAAAACCCTAACTAAAGAATAACCTAGTCCGATAGCGTCTAAGTTCAATCCAATAGCAGCAATAAACACAGAGAACCAACAGACCTGTTAACGTCATACAAGCGATAAACATTCAACAGTTGATTCAATTTCCCCAAGAAACAACCAAGACGATCTGCATCTAAGTTACTCCCTAGTTTACTAGCAATTGATAAAAGAATAAAACAATCCGATTCTATTCTTAAATCTAGCATTAGATTAATTACACAATCAAACTAGTAACGTTCCTAGCATAATTATACAAAAACCATAGAAAACAATCATAGAAATTAAACCATAATCAAAGAAACTAAATAGAGAGGAAAGATCTCACAATAATGCTTGAAGCTTCGTATTAATCTCGTTCAAGAACAGTTCAAGCTACAATCGGCATAGCATAAGCCAATTCCATAATTGAAATCCCTAAGAGCTAAACTAGAAAATAAAAACTAAAAAGAGAAGATAAGAAGAGAAGAATGGAGTGTTGGATATTCTCTCTCCTCAAGTGTGTGTGTGTTTAGGACCAAAAACAAAGTTTAGTATTTATACTAAGGCTCAAAAGTCAGCCGACACTTACACAGACCTAGGGGTCGCGAGGTGCGGCACAGGTCGCGAGGTGCGATGACCTACTGCCTTCGCAACGAGCTGAAGAGCTGGGCCAAACCAAGAGGTCGCACCGTGCGAGGGAGCTGGCGAGGTGCGAGCAAGGCAGGTCGCGTGGTGCGACCATGCTCGCGAGGTGCGAGCTCGAGCGCTGGGCAGCATGCTGGGCGTGCAATTATAGAGCGCTGGGCTGGGCAGCTTGCTTGGGCGAGCATGCGATGCTGGAGCGCTGGGCTAGCATACTGGGCGTGCGATGATGGAGCGCTGGGCTGGGCAGCTTGCTTGGGCGAGCATGCGATGCGGCTGGTGAACGTGCACGCGAGAGCTGGGCGATGATGCCGAGCTTGCTAGGCATGCGGTGCTTGGGCTTGCGGTGATGCTTGGGCTTTGCTCGGCTCAAATGCACTTCACCTTGGAAGCTCGGAATACATGACGTTAACACAAATTATCTCGCAAAGCTCGAACTTCCGCTAAGGGCTAAATAAGACACGAATGTTAACAATTACAATCAAACCCCTAGCAAAGTGCACCTAAAGTAACGTACATACACCGTATAACATGAGCGTATCAAATACCCACACACTTGAACTTTACTCGACCTCGAGTAAACTCAAAATGAGGATCACCAAAAGGATCTTCACCCAAATTATCAACACCAACCTACACTCTCCATCAACTATATCATCATCATCACATCTTATCAACATCCGCTCAAAACCTAAACGTAAGGGACGATGATTCCCCTACACTTAGATTCAAGCTCACCTGAAATATATAAAGACGTAACAACAACAATAACCGGCAACGCCAACAAACATCAAAATGTCAGCTCATGACACACTAAACTATCAGCTCTCCCAAACCTCCAAAAGATGATCTAAAACTTCTACTACTACAACTAACTTAGAATAGCAAGCCATGGAACAAAGACAAAAAGGGATAAATTCCATGCTTACTCCCAAAAACAAACAATCAACCAAAAGAATGTGAAAGCCAAAATAAATCTTCACAAAATCAAGGATGAAATAACCAACCCAAACCCGAAAACGCTTTCCACCTTATGACACCATCTCCGGCAAATGAGTTTTTCAAAGTACAAAGTTCTCTCTTAATCTCTCATTTTGCCTAGGAGCCCTTTCGGGTTTTCATCCTAGCTTCACACATTTCTTTTTGGTTGCATCTCACCATCTTACCCGCTCAATATAAGCCACTTTTTTTGCATAGGTTGCCCTTTCGGGTTTTCAACCTATCCGGGCCCCCATTTTTGCTCGAGTCGCCCGGCCTTGCGGGTTTTCAACTCAGCGGGATTCTTTTCATCAATTTTTTTTTTTTTTCAAATTAAAAGTAATATATACAACATAGATACATGAGAAAGAGAATACCCCCCCCCTACTTAAATTACACATTGTCCTCAATGTGTCGACAATTAAAAGAAAAAGTAAACTGAAAATGGGGGGAAAATTTGAAAATCGGGTAAATCGAAGATCGAATTCTCAAAACTCATGAAAAGCAATCCGTCAAACTCAAATTTCTTAACAACACCAACTCAAATCTCTCAACTCGACTCACAACCCTCTCTCTCGAATCACTCAAACAAATGACAAATTCAAATTTTGTTTAGATTTTTGAGATTTGCTCCTAGCTTAAGAGATCGAAAAGATACATTAACAATCTCAACCCTCTAGTTGTACCAACTCCTAGCTATTGAAGTCCTCCCAACGGATTTTCTTTTGTGGATTTTGGTTACAAGTGAATTAAGATTGGTTGTGGATCTTTTTAGTGGTTGGGCGGTGGGTGAAAGAAAATTTGTTGTGGTGGTGGAAATTTGATGAGAAATAAAGGAAAAAAAAAAAATAAAAGGGATCTCGGGTTGCCTCCCGAGAAGCGCGTTGTTTAAAGTCGTTAGCTCGACTTAGTACCTTGAGCTCAAAAATTGGGCTTGTGCTCCATATGTGACAATGGTGGCTCCATGTCAACCTCCAATGCAAGTACCTGCAAAACAAATTGAGAAGAAGTCTTGCAATGCATCGTTAGTGGTTCAGTTTCAAAACAAAGTAGTAAATCAGGAGGCTTTTTCCGCTCTTTCAACTCCGGCACCATAAATTGCATGTTAGTAGGAGATGCACAATCCTTAACCAAGACATCATCAACATTCATCGACTCATCAACCTGCTCAATATCAAGAACATCATGCAAAACAGAGTCAACAATGTTAATAGAGCAAAGAGGGTTATCATCCTTAATCAAAGGCTTAGAATCATTGATTTTAAACGCCTCTACCTTTCCCTCGAATTCCATGGTCAAAGAACCAGCGCAAACATCAATTTTAGTGCAAGATGTTTTCAAGAAAGATCGCCCCAAAAGGATGGGGGCGGCATGCTTATCAGGTTCCATCTCCAAAACATAAAAATCAGCAGGAAATTGCAATTTCCCAACCTTAACTAACACATCCTCTAATTTACCCCTAGGATAAACATTGGATCTATCAGCTAATTGAATCACCACACCAGTTTCATGCAAATTGCCAAGTTTCAAAGACTTATACAATGAATATGGAATCACATTAATTGACGCACCTAAGTCTAACATGGCTTTAGGAAACATGGTGTCACCTATAGTACATAGGATGGTAAACATGCCTGGGTCATTGCACTTTTGAGGTAATTTCTTTTGAAAGATAACAGAGACATGCTCGCTAGCCTTCACTTTTTGCACTCCCTTTCGTTTTTGCTTTCTTTTCGAAGTACACAATTCTTTAAGGAACTTAGCATACCTAGGTACTTGTTTTAAAACATCAAAAAGGGGAATGTTTACCTCACATTTACGAAAGATTTCGTAAATGTCTTTGTTGCGCTCTGCATTGGGGGTTTCTCTCAATGCCTCGGGAAATGGTGGCTCTGGTTCATATGGTGGAGGAGGTGATTTTTGGACTTTCTCCTCTTGTTGAGGTGGCAATGATTTACAATATGTTGTCGGTTCATGCTCGATCACCTCTTCCACTATCTCTTTGTCTCGAACCACCAACCTCTCTTTGCTTGCAATTTCCGCTCCACTCCTCAATGTGATAGCACTCACGTTCATTTTAGGGTTGAGTTCTGTTTGGGATGGCAACCTCACCGAATCCCTAGCCTCTAACTTGGTTACAGCTCCAGCAATTTGGCTTACTTGGCTCTCCAAGTTCTTGATGCTCAATCGAGTTTCCTCTTGGAACTGCACCATGTTACCCTGCATGTTAGTCACATTTTTAGTTAAAGCATTTAACATTTCTTCAGTGGACATGCTAGAGCTCGAGTCTCGGCCTTGGGGCCTAGGATAAGGGTGTGGTGGTGGCCTGTTATAGTGTTGTTGTTGAAGTTGATTTCCAAATCTGAAGTTAGAATGATCTCTCCACCCTTGCTCGGAAGCATAGGAGTCGGGATTATGTCTCTGTAATGCTTGTTGGCCTTGAAAACCTACAGCTTTGACCTCTTCCCTAAATTCTTCTTGCATCTGAGGGCAAACATCAGTATAATGATCTAAAGAGCAAATTTTACAAGCTTTTACCTGTTGAACTCTATTGTTCTTTACCATGTAATCACGCATCATTGATGTGAGAGCTTGTACTTGACCCTCGGCCTTTGAAGAGCTAGAACTTGGACTTTCAACATTTGCTCTACGATGATTCGATCTTCTACTGAACTGTCTCGAGCCTTCAGCTAGTTCTTCAATGAGTTCTCTAGCTGCAGTTGGGGTTTTGTTTATGAAAGAACCTCCACTAGCAGCATTCACCATTCGCACATCTTCGTCATAAGAACCATTGTAAAAGTACAAAATGAGGTCTTCATCAGAATAGCCATGATATGGACAACTAGCACAAAGTCTCTTGAACCTCTCCCAATATTCGTAGAAAGACTCATCGTGTTTCTGCTCAATATTGCTGATTTCCTTCTTTAATGTTGATGACTTAGAAGCTGGAAAGAACTTCTCAAGAAATCGCTTCTTCATTTCAACCCAAGTGGAAATGCAACCAGGAGGAAGATAATATAACCAATCTTTAGCTGCATCCTTCAAAGAATAAGGAAAAGCTCTCAACTTGATTTGTTCATCCTTTGCTCCACTTGGTTTCATGCTAGTGCAAACCACGTGAAACTCCGAAAGAAATTTGTTTGGATCTTCTCCATTGAGCCCATGGAACGAAGGAAGCAAGTGTATCAACCCCGACATCAATTCAAAAGTAGTGCCTTCATCAAGAGCCGGAAATGAGATGCACAATGGTTGTTGATCAAGGTTAGGAGCCGTGAGCTCCCTCAAGGTACGAGTTTCAATTCTCGGAGGCATCTCTTCCTCCACTTCAACGTTAAAAGATGATTCTTGAAAATTTTCTCGCAGAATGTTTCTCCACCTGAAAAGAGTCAATTCTAAATCGGGATCGTAATGCAAAGATTCTTTGTTAGTAGTACGAGTGTTAACCATAAACAAAGAGCACAAGCAATACAATCCAAAAACACACTAAATACAAACTACTAACACCGTGTCCCCGGCAACGGCGCCAAAATTTGGTGGGGCGCGAATGTGTCGTTGTGCACCGCACCCGGCCAAAGATAATATTTCTCCTACTCTCTTTTACACTAAACTAGTATAATGGAAGTAAGGGTCGTATCCACAGGGAAACAGGGACGAGTTTGATATTCAGCGTGATTCAAAACCTAGATTAACTCTAACGGTCGAGTAACCTAGTAACGAGGGGGGTTTTTCAAAGAGTTGTTATTAGACTACAACTAACTAGCATATAATAAAATGAGAAATTAATATAGGAAGATCTTGAATCCGATTAACATCCACTTCAATTCATTATCGATCATTGAACCTCCACTCTAATTATTTCCATGATTATCTATTGTTGAGAATTAATCTCGCATTCTCCTTATTCTTAGCTGAATAGCACGATCAGCGTGACTATAAAACCCTAACTAAAGGATAACCTAGTCCGATAGCGTCTAAGTTCAATCCAATAGCAGCAATAAACACAGAGAACCCAACGGACTGCGTTAACGTCATACAAGCGATAAACATTCAACAGTTGATTCAATTTCCCCAAGAAACAACCAAGACGATCTGCATCTAAGTTACTCCCTAGTTTGCTAGCAATTGATAAAAGAATAAAACAATCCGATTCTATTCTTAAATCTAGCATTAGATTAATTACACAATCAAACTAGTAACGTTCCTAGAATAATTATGCAAAAACCATAGAAAACAATCATAGAAAATAAACCATAATCAAAGAAACTAAATAGAGAGGAAAGATCTCACAATAATGCTTGAAGCTTCGTATTAATCTCGTTCAAGAACAGTTCAAGCTACAATCGGCATAGCATAAGCCAATTCCATAATTGAAATCCCTAAGAACTAAACTAGAAAATAAAAACTAAAAAGAGAAGATAAGAAGAGAAGAATGGAGTGTTGGATATTCTCTCTCCTCAAGTGTGTGTGTGTTTAGGACCAAAAACAAAGTTTAGTATTTATACTAAGGCTCAAAAGTCAGCCGACACTTACACCGACCTAGGGGTCGCGAGGTGCGGCACAGGTCGCGAGGTGCGATGAGCTACTGCCTTCGCAACGAGCTGAAGAGCTGGGCCAAACCAAGAGGTCGCACCGTGCGAGGGAGCTGGCGAGGTGCGAGCAAGGCAGGTCGCGTGGTGCGACCATGCTCGCGAGGTGCGAGCTCGAGCGCTGGGCAGCATGCGATGCTGGAGCGCTGGGCTAGCATGCTGGGCGTGCGATGATGGAGCGCTGGGCTGGGCAGCTTGCTTGGGCGAGCATGCGATGCGGCTGGTGAACGTGCACGCGAGAGCTGGGCGATGATGCCGAGCTTGCTAGGCATGCGGTGCTTGGGCTTGCGGTGATGCTTGGGCTTTGCTCGGCTCATATGCACTTCACCTTGGAAGCTCGGAATACATGACGTTAACACAAATTATCTCGCAAAGCTCCGAACTTCCGCTAAGGGCTAAATAAGACACGAATGTTAACAATTACAATCAAACCCCTAGCAAAGTGCACCTAAAGTAACGTACATACACCGTATAACATGAGCGTATCAGATCATATCATTCTGAGCTAGAGAGGAATCAGGAGGGGCAGTAACAGCCTCAAAACTCAATATCATCATCAGAGGATTCCAGATTTTCAATAGCATTAAAATCATCAGACCTTTACCTTTCACTTTAGAATTAGGGAGACTGAGAGAAGCTTTCTGAACATGACCAGCATTAACATCTTTGAGCACTACTCCCTTCTAAAAAGGAGTGTTCTTAGCACTAGTATGCACTTTAGCTAGGAATTTCTTCACAAAATTCTGAGAGACACCAGCTTTAGCGAAAGCATAATTCCTAGAAACATGCCTAGGCCTCGCCACCACTACATTAGCCTGCTCAGCTGTAATGAGAGGCTTGACTTGCCTATTAGCATTTTCAAGAAACTCAGCAACCATTTCCTCTTATGATCATCACATCCACAAAAGGAGCATCCAGTAGAAAAATCTCCATACCACAACAAATAACCACATGTCACACCACCAGCACAAGTTATTTCATCATATTCTAGAAGAGGTTTAGTGATATTAACTCTTACACACACTCTTGCAGACCTAATTTTATGCCTCAACAGAGACCTAGCATCAAGTTTAACTAGAGTGCCAACATTATTGGAAGCTAACATATTACCCACAGAATCAGCATACAAGAGCTCAGCAGGAAACCTAGGGATTCTTACCTATAAATCTACCCATTTTATTTCCTCCATGTAAGGATCAAAATGAGCACGCCATGGGTGCAACACAAAAAGTTATCCCTGAACATGCCATGGTCTTTCAGACCAAACCAAGAAAAGATCCTCAGGATTAGCAAAGCTAATCATTATCCAGTTATTACCCATTTCCATAAAATCAATATCACCTTTGCAAAATTTCCAATCTACTTTTGTTCTAGAAATTATGGTACGTAAATCAATTGGATCATCATCAATTTATTTCCTAACTTGAGGTAAATCATCAACAATAATAGCATCAAGCAGAGAAGGAGGGGCAGATGGAATACTTACACCCAAAGAACCAGACTCAGGCACTAGACCAGCATCAGCACTAGCCTCATCAGACAAAACCACATCATCAGGATTGGTGGACTCCAGAGAAGGCCCAACCTTCTTTGCATATTCATTAATAATAACATCCTTAAAAGATTTAGGGATGGACATTATGAAGAAACGAAACACACATCACTCAACCAAATACCCAGAATTCAAGAAATGATCACAGAGAATTATGAAAGAGGAATAAGCTAAAAAAAACAAGTTTCGAAGTGATATGAAAAAATACCTGAATTTGACGACTTATATAGCACAAAAAATTAGGGCAACTTTCGAATTTTTTTGAAAACATCTTACGAGAGACATTTCCTATCGCATTAAATGCAATATCTAAATCACTAGAGAAAGCTCCAACGCGAACAAGCAAACTCTGCCTCTCATCAAAAGCAGACGGCACCGCAACAGAAATGATGACCTTGAATCCAAAGAAATTGAAGACACCTCGCCTCGAATGCTCATATTGGATTAATTGAACACTCCCATCAATGAACTGTAAAACCCCAACCCTCTTTCGATTTATGTACTTGAAACTAATGAATCGAAGCCACCTAATCCAAATTGAAGGAGAAGCGGTTGAATTAATCATGAAATACGGCTCAATTACTCTATATCTAGACTTATAGCCCTGACATTGAATGAATTTAATGTTAACCAATCTACTTAAAGTTACAGGTCTACAACTCGCAGAACTACAAGTAATCGAAAAGTTATCTACTTTAGCAAATAACCAGCAAATTAGCAAGATATTAAGTAACAAGATTGTTTTTTTTACAATGGTGGAAACAAGAAATAAACTAATACAAGTTTGTGGTGAATCCTGAACAAGTTTGAGCACAGATTTTAGCAGCTAAGGAGTGAATGTGCAAGAGGGTCCATTTTATAGCAACTGGAGCTAAGGGAATATCATGCAAGTGAGTGACGAGGCTTGTCCTATCAATGTAGAATATAGCGCGCCTAATAGTTTTGTTGGAAGCCCATGAGATTAGAGCTGGCAAAATATTACCCAACCCGCTAATCTAACCCGAACCCAACCCATTAATAATGGGTTGGGTCAAAATTTTCAACCCGTTTTATTAAATGGGTCGACCTGACCCACCCCATTTAATTAAATGGGTTGGCTCAGGTTGAAAATCTCGACCTGGTTTTAACCCGTTTAACCCATTTATGGAAACAACCTAAAAACCCTAACTAATTTCACAGCTAAAAAAAATTGGGCTAGCCCAATAGAAAGTTAAAAAGTAAAAATTCTAACTCATTACAGTTAATGTTGAACAATTGATTATGGAGTTGTAATGGTGTTGATTTTGAACAATAGTTGGGTTGATTTTGAGCAATATCTAGCATATGGTTATGTAATGGCTTAATGCTAAGTTGTTGCCTACTGTTGCTTTGTAACATACTCTTTGTTGTTTTATTTTTTTTTTTCTAGAAAAAACATGAAAGAAAATTAAATGGGTCGACCTGAAGGTTGACCCGTTTATCATCAGGTTGGGTTGGGTTAAATTCCCAACCCGTTTAAGTTAACAGGTCAGGTTGGGTCAAGGGGTTCTCAACCCGTTAACCCGCCAACCCAACCTGATCTTGACCCAACCCGACCCATTGCCAGCCCTACATGAGATAACTTTAAAAATGGCTTGAGTTTCTGCATGGATTGCGGATGCAGCAATCCCATAATCTTTTCCTCCCAGTTGCTGGTGGGAAAGGATCTGACCCCTAGGTCGAAGCGCCCAGCCAAAACCAGCTGCTCTCGTGTTTTTATTCCAAGCTGCATCCAACTCTCGAAGAACCCATATGGACTCCAATAAAACCTGGCGGAGTATCAAATTGCTCTTCAGGTGGATGGAGAAAGCGAAGAGTATTGAAATGAGGAAGACTCTCCAATCGATACATATTGTTTTCAAGAGCATTCTCAAGTTGATAACTCTTTGAACACTTGGTTGTACATCACAGAAGATGTGTTCATTCCTATGAATCCAAATGCTCCAAAGTGTATAAATGAGTTTCCTCATTCTATCACTTTGTATTTCATCCTCGCTATAAGACAGCAGGATATAATTGATAAGCCACTCAGAACAAGATGAATGATTATCATGTTGAGTTTGAATAGGAGTGTGAAGTTGTTGCCAAGTGCCTTGAGCCATTGTAAACAAAGCAAAGAGATGTTGTGATGTTTCTATCACAGTATTGCAAACATCACAAAAAGGAGATGTAGAAATATTTCTTAGATGTAGTTGTTCGTTTGTAAGTAGTCGATCAAAAAGTAGGCTCCAAAGAAAGAACTTCCATTTAGGAAGGATAGGTAGGTGCCATAAAATCTTGAACACTTTTCCTGGAATGGAATCTTAGGGTAGAGAGGAATTTTGTTGATGTTGAAGGAGAAACGAATATGCTGACTTTGAAGTAAACTTACCCGACAAATGGTAAGAACAATACATATAATCATCAAAAGGAGTAATAGGCAGTTCCATTGTAAGAATTTGTTGTGCATCCTTATGGGAGAAAAAATTACGAACCCTCCCTTCCAAACATGGTGATTAACATCAATAAAATCAATAACCTTTGAGCTTTGAATTTGATTGAGAGGTATATTCAACTTGGCCAGAGGGATCCTACCAGTTATCCAAGGCATAGAAAAGGTCCTTACTTTTTCTCCTGTGCCTATCTTCTAGTTACAACCTTTCAAAAGTAGTTATTCAGCAGATTGGAGTCCTTGAAAACCCCATGATTTGAAGCCAGAAGATTTCTTAACTTACCCGTTGTAAGAGCAATTGGCTTATTAGCAGTGAACACAGTGGAAAGGAGTAAAGTTGGGTTAGTAAACATGTGCCAAACTTTCTTCATTAAGAAAACCTTATTCAACCTACTAATAGAACGGATACCTAAACCTTCCATTCTTTTTGGCAGATGAATAATATCTTTTTTTACCCAATGAATGCTCTTCCTACCTTGATTTTCCCAGAGAAAAGAAATCATCATAGAATCTAATTTATTTGCCACACTAATAGGAATAGAGAAGGAGGAAAGTATATAAGATATCATAGCAATAAGGATTGTGTTTATGAGAATGATTTTTTGTGGAATGAGAGAGTTGAAGAGCATTTCAGCTTAATAACTTTTTAGAGAAGAGGTCAATAAGGTAATTAAAATGCGTTGGCTTAGAGCCTTGAATGTCAATTGGGACGCCTAGATGAACTCCTAGAGAAGGCTGCTGGTTCATATTTAGGGTATCCTTATTTAAAGTTTGATCCATACGACTAGTATTAGGGCTGAACTAATGAAAGATTTTATTAAGAAATTATTTTTAGACCCTGAAATTAGGCAAAACCTATTTGAAATGCTAGCCAATTCATAACACGCTTGGGGGGTAGTCTTAAAAAAGAGTAAAGCATTGTTAGCAATAAAAATATGTGAAATGTATGGAAGGGCTTCTACGAGACACTCTAAGTCCTTTAAACAACTTAAGATCTTCAGCAATGGTTAACATCCTAGAGTAAATGTCCATACACAAAATAAATAGGTAGGGTGAGATAGGATCACCGTGCCTAAGTTCACATTTAGGGTAAAGAGGATAAAAAATGTTACCATTTACCAAAATTTTGAACGAGACAGTAGAAATGCATTGATGAATCCATTGAAACCAGCAAGAGGGAAAACCATAAGCTCACAGTACCTTGAGCACAAAATCCCATTGGATACGGTCATAAGCTTTGTTTAAATCTATCTAACTGCAGCAAAAGTTGTAGTCCCAGCCTTCTTGAAGTTGATAAAATGAAGAAGTTCATGAGATAGAAGAAAATTGTCCGACATGTTCCTCCCCAGAACAAAAGCATGCTGGTAGTGAGTGATCAATGCAAGAAGATAATTTTTCATTCGAGTCACCGAACACTTCGCAATACATTTGTAAATGGTATTGCATAGGGTTGTCAACTTTGTGACGCATAACAAGAATAGTGTTGTTCCATTCTTTAAGAATATAGCCCATAGCTAGCAGTGGCGGACCTAGAGGGGTACATGGGGGTACAGCTGTATCCCCAAATTAAAAAAAAAAATTAGCTTAAAAAAAAAAACAAACGCTGGAATTTCGCGTGGGGCCAAGACGCTTCATTCCTCTCTCCTCTCTCCTCTCTCCTCTCTCACAGACTCTCACGCTCCTCTCTCTCTCTCTCATCTCTGCTCCTCTAATTCTCTCTCCTCACTTTTTTTCTCTTAGAACTCAGATCTCCTCCTCGAAACAACAATGGCGGAAGCACTGGAATTAGCGCTAGCGCATGATAGCAAAGAAAGAATGGTGGGAGTTAAAAGTCTTCACCAACTTCTAGAAGCTTCTCTTCGGCCATCTCAAAGTTCGAGAATGGTGAACCTCGGAATCGAGTATTTCTCTTCATTTCTCGCATTTTTTCTGGTGCTATTTGTTTTTTATTCAATCCATTGAGATCTAGGGTTTTCGAGTTTCAGTTTTTTGGTTAAATGTGGTTAACATTTGCTTCATATGATTTATGTGCAGTGAAAAGTGGTCAATGTACTCCGGCAAAAATTCCGGTGAATTTCCTCGTATACCGGCGTCTGAAACTTCTCTCATCTTGGCTTCACAATTATTGTGTTGTGCCGCCCTTCTTTTCTCTCGTCTTCTTCTCTCTTTCTTTTCTCCAGTAAATGTGCAAACTCCAATTTCATAATCATTGAATTACACTCTCAGAAATTATCGAGATTTGTCTTTGTTGTCGAAAATCCATCGAAGAAGAGATGACGCCATTAACAGTAGACAATTCTTCATGGCAACCTCAAGAACAAGATCAGTGAGGACTTCGCCGACTGCCGTTCGCCACCTTTAATTCGAACTTCGAAGTTCGACTTCGCATCTTCGCCGACCCCGACCAGTGAGCACTGAGCAGTAAGTTTTTAAGTTTTTATTTTTGTGTTTTAATTTCATATTTCCAACTTTTATAAGTTTATATATGTTAGATTCTTAGATTTATTGAATATTTAGATGTAAATTAATGAATGTGGACATTGTTCATTAATTAGTTAGGGTTTGCTTATTAAAATTCGAAATTGAAATTATTGAAATTGAACAATTTATTAACTTGGGAACGAATAAATAGTATTAAGTTCATAATAAATCTGACTTTTGGTGAATTGGGGGGTGGGGGTTAGTATTTACATCGAGGAAAAAGCAAAGGAATTAGTATGTTCATAGTCCAAACAAATTGTTAAATTTGTCGGTTAATTATATGGTAGTTAACATACAAAAAAAAAACCAAGTCCAATAAAAACAAAAACTTTCAACATTTTTTATGCTCCTAAAAAGTAAGTCGAAAATAGGACGTACTACTACTTGTTAGCACTCACGCTGTAAAACAATTTTTGTGAACTTTTTTTCCACTACTTTTGTGTTTGTTGTATTTTGTATCCCCAGATTCAAAATCCTGGGTCCGCCACTGGTAGCTAGTAAAGAAACTTTGAATTCCTTTGATTACATCAACCCCCACTAGATGCCAATAATGCTTAAAAAATTCAATATTGATCCCATCAGGGCCTGGTGTTTTTGATGATGAAATGGAGAACATGGATTGCTGAATTTCTTCTTCTAGAAAAGGTAGAGCTATAGTAGCTTTTTGAGAATCTGAAAAGAGTGGGAGGATGTTATTCCCTGAGTACTTGATCAGTTTCTGCTTCACTTTCCCTAGTGCTACTAGAGTTAAAAATTTCAACCCAATAATCTTTCACCACTTGAGTAATAGTTGATGGGTCTTCAACCAGTCTCCTCTTTCATTATTGATGGTTGTAATTTCATTCCGTGACCTTTGTTTTTTAACCTTAGCATATAACAAAGATGATGGGCAGTCGCCTAGCATTGTCCATTTGTCCTTCATTCTTTGTTTCCACAATAAAAAAGTTGTATGCAAAACAGGCAAAGTGGTGACAATATACTGAATGTAATCATTCTCACTTAGGCTATTTGAGACCGCTTGTCCAAGAGCTGAAAGATTATCACATAAACTTTTCCAGTTGATGCCATGAGTCTTCTTATGACTAAGACACCATAATCAAAGTCTATGAACTATGTTTTTACAATAAAATTGCACTCTAAACATTGGCGAACCAGAACAAGACATACCTCATACTTCATTTATAATTTCAACAATTTCAGGATGAAGTAAACACCATGTCTCAATTTGATATGGTCGATCGTTTACTAAGATTTTGTAAGGAAAAGGTAGAACATACTATAGTTACATGATCTGTGCACACTATAGTTTCATGTATGAGGATAGGGCCTTCATCATCTTGGGAGTAACGAGATTGCTACAGAAGCAAAGATATGAAGATAGATCTTAATTTTTCGTTGATCTGAGCATTGAATTGGAACTTTTATCGGGTACTAGGGGCTAGGGTCTCTTTAGGTATGGGAATTGGGGAAAAATGTTCTAGAGCTTAATTAATCCAAATTGATATGAGTAATGTTTCAATTAATATGAAATGGAAGAAGTATTAAGTTTGAATGATTCTTATTATATTTGGTTTTTTCGCCGGGTACCTCTGTGGTTTGATTAAATTCATCAGGTACCCCAATGTTTTCAGTTTTGCACTAGGTACCCCTGAGGTTTGGTAAAAATTCCTGAAATGCCCCTGATGTTAAGTTTCCGTCACATTCTTAATTTACCAAATACCCCTTAGGTTTGATAAATTTCCGAAAATGTCTAACAGTAGCTTAATTAGTGATTTTAATTCGTTTTTAGTTTTTTCTTTTAGCTTAATTAATATAATGAGTGGTTTTTATTAGTTTCTAGTTCTCATTTCGTCATTCATTTATTTTCTTTGTTTATTTTAGTTCTCGATTCTCCATCGTTTTGTTTTTATCTGTGTAGGTGAGTTCGGGCATGAGTTCAAAGAATCGATGTTTTTTGGAGTTTCATAGTAGCTAGCGTTGATCTTGCATATAAAAGTTGCGGTCATCATCGCGTTACCCGTCAGGACAGGAGACCAATGTACGTGTCTACACCACACACAGCTCACCTTAACCAACATTACACTTTGACTCTATCCTCCACCACATCTCAGCGCCACACAACCTGCCCTCTCCCATGTCTGACCACAATCTTCCCTTCAATTCATCAAACACCACCAGCCCTGATGCCCCCTAAAGTACAGCAGCCACCACCACCCTCACATCTAACTCCCTCGCAACATCCACCTGAACTTCCCATCCCCTCCCCCATCCAAATCCACCATCAACCCCACCGCCATCATTGAAACCACCCCAAATCAATTATTGTTTTCATCAAGTTACCCCCTCTGAATTAAAATTCTCATTTTACTGACTTGTTCATGGCTGATTTGAGGACGAGATAAGCAAAGGAAGGAGCGAAACAGGTGGGCGTGAATTACAGGGAGGAGCGAAGCTGGTGGTCTGGAGTTGGGGGTGGGTGGGTGGTTTTCGGGGATGGGGGTGGGTTTCAGGGGGGTAGGGTGGTGGGTATGGTGGTTTTCGGGAGCAGGAGATGTAGGTGGGATGGGTTTCAGGGGGTAGGGTGGTGGGTATGGTGGTTTTCGGGAGCAGGGGAGGTGGATGGGGTGGGTTTCAAGGGATAGGGTGGTGGAAAAAGGTGGTTTTCGGGAGCAAGGGAGGTGGAGGGGGTGGGTTTCAGGGGGTAGGGTGGTGGGCATGGTGGTTTTCGGGAGCAGGTGAGGTGGTAGGGATTGGTTTCAGAAGTTGGGGAGGTGGGTGGGTGATTTTGGGAGGGCTAGGGAGGTGGGTTTCGGGGGGTAGGGTGGCTGGGTGATGGTGGGTGGAGGTTTTAAGCAATTAGGGATAATTAAAGTTTAATTAGAGTTAATTAGGGTTAAATAGGTTTAATTAGAGTTTAATTTGGGGTAATTAGAGTTAATTTGGGTTAATAAAAATGATTTGGACGGAAACCTAAGAAGTTGACGGAAACTTAAAGGCATGGGCATTTCAGAAAATTTTACCAAACTGCCCCTGGTGAATAACTGAAAATATTGGGGCACCTGGTGAATTTCGTCAAACCACAGGGGTACCTGGTGAAAAAATTGTATTATATTTCATATTATTATGTATGCTACTTGGTAGTAGAGGCGATATGAGTCGGGTTGATTGGGTTTAGGTTGACATAAATTGGTTAAATAAATTTCCTCAACTTGAACCGGACGTGTTTACATAAATGGGATGATGATTTTATCCCATCCTAACCCACAAAAAGAATGGGTCAACCTAAAATTGACTCATTTAATTATTTTTCCCATTTTCAAATTGCAAAATAATTAAAAAAATTCAAATCACATAGTCATGATTTATCACTAGCTTCTATATATATAAGATTGTATCAATTATATAGAAGAGAGGCATCACATAATCAAAGTAGTTAAAATCATAGAGAAATATTCTCTCTCTCAAAAAACCTAAAAAAACCCTAATTCCTTTTCCAACCGCAAGGGGCTACCATCATCATCTCTTTGATGATGGTAAGCCCCAATTCCTTCTTTAATTCCTTAGTTTTCAATTGTTTAGTTTTTAATAATCCTCCTTCTTCTCTCTGTATGAGAGTTTTCTTCCTAATTTTTGGGTTTGTTCTCTCCTTTAGTGAGAGTTTGGAGTATGACTTTCTTCTCTTCCCTTATGGAAGATTAGAATTTGGTAATTGCAGTTCGCGTAGAAGATTAATTTCTTTGATTGTCCGTCTGGCGAGGAATGAAGATCTAGGGTTTCATAATCACTGGTTTCATGATTTTTGCCAGAGTTGCGAAGACTGTGGGTGTATGTTCACCAGATTAATTATGCATTAACAGATAGAATGCCGAAACAGAGCGAACTCACAGAATCGTATTGCTTCAGATGAAGGGAAATTTTTTAAGGCTAAATTTTATCAAACCTGTGATGTAGTCAATTATAAAGGTTCATGTATGTGTGTTAGTTTTTTAAATTTGTCAAAAAAATTTGTAAGTGCCGTTTGGCCTTATGATTAATGAAATCTTTTTTCTTCCTGTCAAAACAAAAAAAAAGATTATATCAATTATACTGCAGAATACAAGGATTCACATTCATTACGTGAAATCTTTGACCAGTCACCAACTTTTTCGACAAAATTCAAAATTAATTAGAGAAAGAAGCAAAAAGACGATAAAAAAAGTCATGATTAGGAAGCTAATACAGTAGTATATTGTATACAGTATACTACGTCTGTACGTCACTATATATTTGAATTATAGGGGTCTAAATAACTTACATAAAAAGTGACTCTTTCAAGATAAACAGTGAAACGATTCTCCTCTAAAGAAAGTCTCAGTCGACAAATTTGCCTATATTGAATGGTAGTCAATCACCACTAATAACCAGCAGTGTTGACGCAACTACAATGAAGTCGAACTTCACCATCATCTTCGGAGTCTCCTAAGATGCCCCCGAGCTTTACCATGGAGGATGAGAACATATGAAAAAAGGTATCTGGGTCATTTGCAAAGGTAGCAACATATTCAGAAGTCCTATGATCACTGTACAACAATTGATCCGTGTATAAAAGTCCCATGTTTTTCTCGAGATTTATATAGTATTCATTGTCGAATGTGTATGGTGTTTCAGCATCAAGATCTGCATATTGTGTCTCATTTTTACATTTCCTTCTCAAGTAGTTCAAATATGCAGGAGCAATGGAAGAGTCTGCCTTTCCAGTTCCGTGGTAATTGTATATCCGGCTATGTAGTGCACCACATGAAGACCTTCCGATGGTATGTGCTCCTGACGATAAATGAAAAAAATTAACCAAAAATTGTCAAAAATATCCAATTATTGACTAGCAACTTTAAGATGGTGTTCCTATATATTCTCACTAGCCTTATATGCACGCTATGCGTGCGTGGAATGTAATTGTTGTGCAGGTTCTTTAGGGATCGATTTTTCCTTTTATTTTTTCGAAATCAAAGGACTGCAATTTGTATTTTCTATTTTTAAATAGAGGTATACCGTATATTGGCCAAAAAGGATAGACAACAAAGTACAAAGTTCCCAAATATAATAGAGATAAAAACCAATTGCATTGTTGTTCTTATTAAATGAATGATGCGACACACCTATTCACTTCCAATTTCCCTTGGAGTTCTTTCTATATTCGGAGTTTAATTTTACACTCACTTACCTGCTCACATTCTTTTCAATATCACACCCTTATGTAAGATGAAATTCATAAAATTCACTAATTACGTTCATTTTATAGTGATCTCAGAATTTTTTTTTTGGCCAATATATTCACTCAGTACGTCAGCATCAAGGGGTTAGTAATCTGAAAAACGCTCTAAATGTATTAATTTTGAAGTCTTGAAATGAAAATTATCATATGATTTGTAGCAAGTGGGAGAGATTACCTGAAAGCACAACTAGATCAAGCAAGCTCAATCCTTTAGATTGATAAAACTCAATGAGGGAGGTAACATCTTCTTGACCCGTCGGAACTTCGTCTACTTCCTGAGCAATAGAAATCCTCCCATCTTTCCTTCCATATTCATTAGCCCAAAATGGACCTTTAACTAAAAGGGTGGCATCTCTTGCAGCAGCAGTAAGGATGTCTGCACAAGACACAACTTCGGGGCATCTTTTCTCAAGGGCTATCTTGATCTCATCAATTAACTCAAAGCCCCTCAAGGTCTTGCTGGCATTGGCCTTTCTCTCACTTCCAGGGTAATCGAGTAGTATCGATGCATCACATCCCTGCATTGATAAGATTTCAAATATTAAACATTTTGTTGAAGAAAGTATATGTTTACTTAATTCAAATGAATTTGATGTGTATTTGGATGCTTAATTAAAAGTCAATCTTTGAGAAATTGTACATTATGGAAAAAGAACTAGGATAGAACTCTCAAATATCAGTTTAGGAGGATTTCTTGTAAGTTTGAGGCCAACAGAAACACAAAGTCACGATTTCGTGTAGTTTGAGTACTCAGTTCACAATAAGCAATGCTCACCTTTAATCAAAATCCATAATTGACTTTTATACATGAACAAATGAATGTAAATAACCTACAAAACTTCATAGCAGTAAGACTCTAAAACCTTAAAACTTAATTGGTTTTGAGAGTTTTCGGGTAAAAAGAGAGGTTTGAGAAGAATAGAGAGGTTTGACTAGTCCAAACCTCTAATGGAAGTGTTTGGTTGAGAGATGATTAAAAGAGAGGTTTGAGCCCAAAAAGCTAATTTTGAAAAAACTATTAATAGGAGGTTTTTTTAAAGAGAGGTTTGTGAATTTATGTGTGTAATGACTAATACATCCCAAAGTTGGTCAAATTTACTAACTAATATATTATTTCAATATATTTATTGGTCCTTTCACATAATAAAGTACCATTCAGCTAACAACTATCTACCAAACACTTTCACACAAATAACTAGTGAAACCAGCTAATACAATCAGCTAACCGCTAACAGCTAATGCAAACAGCTAACCTCTAATTGCTAACCAGGGCCTAAGTTTATTGGCTATACACACGCACGTCTGAATTTGTTTATTTTACTTTGTGATAGTTTAGGATATATTGTAAGGACTACACTAAAACTACAATCCCGGAAACAGACATGAAAGAGTGGCTCACCCACAATTCTAACTAATTGAATCCTGTATCACTCAAAACTCATTATAGATCATCCCTTACTAGACCAAAACTCTCTGAAAGATAGAATAAAGCCCAACCCTGCTAAATGGTGAAAGAAATACACCTAGATTTGCTCCTTTTTTTTCAGATATATAAAAAGAAAATTAGCATATAAATTTGGACCCAGATAAAAATAATGAACAGTCAAATAAAAAAATCAAAAACCCGAACAACCATCAAACATTGATAATTTTTATCTTGAATCATTTTTGATGAAAGATATTAAAGGTTAACTACTTTTTAGGCCCGGGCTAAGCCCCGGGTAAGGAAAATCTTCATTTATGAATATTGTACTTTAAAATGATAACACTAAATACAACTTGGTTTAGTGATTAAAACTTTAGTATATGAACTTGAGATCACGGGATCAAAACCTATACTATGCAATTTCTATTTTTTTAATTGTACATGGATTACATGAACACCTTTTAATATATTTATATAGATTTTTCAAAAACTACTATAAAATAAGTCTAACAAATGTTTTATTTAATAAGACTACTCTATATTAATTAAATTCACCCTTAAAAAAGTGAATGAATTGGTAATAACAAGTCCAAATAAGATGATTATATATAAACCGGGTAATGATAATAATTTAAGAGGAAAAAATCTTTATAAGAAAATCACATGCCAATCTTTATAAGTTTTTGGTTGCCTATGAAAATGATATTGTAAAAACACTTACAAAATATACTTCTAAATATTGTTAGCAACATTTTAAACAACAAAATCATACCCGGACAGAGCAATCGTGGAAATGCAGCCTTATGAGGCTGGCAGCAATGGTTTTGTCCTTTTGAAACCATTCCCTTACTTTGCTAGCAACTATATCTTCAAACTGATCACATTTGTTGTCGTAGTAGTTGTAATCCAAGTCTTGGCAACATACTGATGAAATCAACCCAAGTGCGATTATAACAAAGAGAACTGAAAGAGATGAACGGGAACTCATTATTGTGATTGTGCTTTGCTTTTTTTGCTTTGTCATAGATTATTTATGAGCCATTTCATATTTTGTTATACTATATATATATATATTATGAGTGGAGAGAAGATAATAATTCAAGATTATGCTAACTACGTGTGGCGCACATCTTTGCCGACGTACAAACATGGAGACATGTAAGGTCGACGGTTCAACCTTTTAGAGTTTTAGTGTTATATATATATATATATATATATATATATATATATATATATATATATATATATTATAGTTTTTTTTTTTTGAGGGGATATATATATTATAGTTAGTTCTATAGTTCTATATATTGTTATTCCGTTGACCTTCGTGAAAAGCACAGGTTGACAATTTAAATGATTGATTAGAGACTAACATCAACTCCATTATTGTTTACTTTCAAAAAAAAAAACAAAAACTCCATTATTGTTTTTAACTCCATTATATTTTTAGTTACATTAGACAATTCATGTACTGTGATTAAAACGGTTAGGAATACGAAATGCTCATGAGCAGATCTAGCGTGGCTTTAGTTCGTGGGTTCAACTAATCCCATGGAATTTTGGAGAAAAAACAAGCTCGAAAATCGAAAAAAATCGAAAAGCAACTAAATAAAATCCGCACGCACATTCATTTGGAGAAGTCTTGGCTCAGTGGTAAGCATACAAATTTCTTGAAACTTATCCTATGTAGGTTGCGGGTTCGAGGACTCAAATAGTCTTTTTTGTTTTGAAAGAAAACAAGCAATCAGATTTATTGTTTTATTTCTTTTTACCTTTATGCTGCATGTATCAACTATTGCTCCCAATTTGCAATTTTATAGGCAAATTTTGGTAGTTAGTTTTGTAAATGGAATTGATACTTTTTGGATTGTATAGCATACTTGATGAAATAATTTCAAATTTCAAAATCTAGTTGTATAAATTAAATTGATACTTAATACTTAAAAAGTTGGATTGGATAGTGCATTCAATTTTATTTTTTTTCAATTTTCAGGATGTAACTGTATAAATTGAATTGATACTTCATACTTGGATTGGATAGTATACTTGATCAATTATTTTTAAGTTTAGAATATATTATTTCAATTATTCATCATTCTAGCGGTTTTAGACATTTGTTATTAGAATTTGGAATTCATGTGATTTTAGTTATTTGTTTGTTACTGAAATGAGGCACAATGTGAAACTTAGAAATGTTACTCTTTAATTTAATCCAACCAATTATTTCCATAATTATTGGTTGCAATTTGAAATTCGGATTTATGTGTTTAATTATTTAGTCAATTTATTTTGGTCCCTTTTTTGTAAAGACTCCGAACCCACGTGAGTTAAATCTTAGACGCACCACTGGAAAGGCTAAATGCTAACATATACTTCTATCGTATCAAGATAATAAGCTAATTTTGGCCCAATGGTGAGGATTGTAAGGTTGAGGGATCAATCCCCGTGAGGGGCACTTTAGGAAAGGGGATTTTCCCCAAATGTTTAGCTCGCTAACTCGGGGGCAAGTTGACCAGTGAGAGGTTTCAGACTTCCAGTTGCCTACTAAAAAACAAAAGAAAACTATTTATGAGAACATATAGGGTTGGGTTCCCATGAGAAGAAATCCTTATATGAGAACACTTTGTTGTAATTCATTTTGGCTAAATGTAACATTATTTTCTTGCGGGGTGAATCTTTCAAAAGGATTACATTTTCAGTTTATTACATTTTCAGGAAAACAATTATCATATAATATCTTGAAAGATTATTACATTTTCATTAAAATGGATTATAATTCCACTCTTATCATGTTCACATATCGAAATTAAGTGCTCTCATGTGCACTTTATTCTATATAGGACCAATTTTCAATGAATACCAACTCTAAAATGAGAACTGAGAACCAATTTTGCTCTTTACAAGTAAAAGAAAAATACACTAAAGTAAATCATATTGATTCAATAGTAGATATCCAATGATGCAACTTTGTATACACAAATTATTTAAATTTCAATGAAAAAAACATTCACAATAATCAAGTACTACAATTGACAACAAACTTTTGAATCTTTTTTATCAAAAAAATTGTTTTAGATAACTTGTCGTTAATTTAATTTCATAAGTTAATGAAAAACTAGTTAAAAGTACTGTAACCAGTAAAAAAAAATGTAATCGCTTCATAAACTAGCTAGGCACCCGTTTATGAAGTTGCAAAATTACGAAATACAAGATATGTATGTATATATACGTATGTGTATTTTTGTGTGTATATATATAATCAAGATCTGGTGGGAACCATACATACTCTAAAATGAGAACTATTAATAGCTAATATGGGCCCTTATATCATCAAAGTCGGATGGTGTACATCATTCTCGTATCATTAATGGCATTTTCTTAATTATGCAACTTTTCAAACAGGTTCCCAATTTCTTTACTTTTACATAGTTTTTATTTACTTTTGACCAACTTTATTTACCTTTACTAGTTTTACCTTTACTTTTGATACTAAATTAACTTGAACTTGTCCAAAAAAGTACTTTTACTAAATAGATTGAAATGTTAGTTGTCATTTGTCAATGGATCATATGTTATGATCATCAATATGTTGTTTTCCCCAAAAGTTTAAAATATAAAATACAAGAAGTTTCATATTTGGTTATTTACTTTTTAGTCAATATGATTTGCTTTAATGTCTTTTTGCTTTACTTTTAAGGAGCTAAATTGATTCTCATTCTCATCATAGACTTGGTTTCGATTGTAGACACCTATTAATTGTCTCTTTCTTTTAGTAACTGACGCGTTCGTTGTAACACGTCAAAAATAAATATAAGCCAACCGATAATAGGCAAGTAAATGTTCAAACCACACGGAAGTAGCGCTAGACAAAGATAAATTGCCGATTACAATGAGCTAAACCTATGGGTTTTTGAAGTGATTAGAAACTACGGTATAAAGTCTAAATAACAAGAAATCAATAAGTAAAATTAACTAAAATAAACGAAGTAAATCAAGGATAAAGAAACTAGGGGATTAGGGGAATTCACAATCGAATATTCCAAACATCCAAAAGCAACACCAAGAGGAATCACAATAGGGTATTTAGCAAGGGGAATAATTACTCAATAAGAACCCTAATTACTCTCTCAAGCTAATTTGGGAAGCCCGATTAGTCACTCATGGCCTATTCTCATGGCATGAATAACTAATCTAACAAATACATAACAAGATGATTAATCAGGAAACCCTAGATTAAGAAATGCTTATTTACATGGAGATATCAATCTAACAACCAAACCTAGTCTACCCTTAGCTTGATTTCTCAATCCTTTACTAGGGGTTCCTATGTGCAAGCTAGGTGGTGATCAGTCACCCAACAAACCAAAGAAATCTTTAATTAACAACCTAAATACCCTGATGTTAAACCCCATGAACCTAGATTAAGGATCTAAGAACTAAATGAAAGCTACATCCCTTCCCCTAGTAGATAACTACTCACACATCATATTGGTGAAACAAATCAAAGCTTCAAGAAATCTCATCAACATAACAATGGGGAAAGAGAGAAAAGGGGATTCTCTAAACTAATAAAGCAAGATCCAATTAAAGTAAAACATAAACTAAACAAGATTAGAGAGAAATGAATAATTAAAAAATCACCAACTTTTATCTTGAACAAAATTTGAAAATGGGGTTTTAAAGCTTGAAGCTCAACTTTCTCTCTCCTAGGGTTTCAAGAATTTGTAATGCTAATAAAAATAACGGTTTTTTCACCAAATACCCCTGACAAATAAATTTATTCACCAAATACCCCCACTTTTTTCAAAATTCACCAAATACCCCTGACCTTTAAAAAAATTCACCAGATACCCCTGACATTTAAAAAAGTACCAAAAATGCCCTTTTTAGCTAACGGACGTTAGTGTTCCGTTAATTAATTAACTAATTAACCTAAAAAACCCTAATTAAACCCTAATTAAACCCTAATTAAACCTAGAAACCCTAAAACTCTAACTAACCCTAAATCTCTAACTAACCCTAAACCCACCCCCAAGTCCACCACCCTCCCACCCCACCCTCTGACCCACCACCCCCACGCCCCCACAACTCCAACCCCGCGCGCGCCTCCCCCTCCCCCGCCGCGCTCCTCCCCCCCTCCCCTAGCGGGAATCCCCCCCTCCTCCCCCACCACTCCGAATCCCGAGCCCCCCCACCCTGACCCGCAGAGAAGCAAACTTCTCGTAGACCTCGAGTTCTACGCCGTCGGAGATCTTGCGCCGCCGGAGATCGATGACTCGGATCTAGTGCGAAACCGTCGACTCGTTCGAAGGAGTGAGGGAGGTGGAGGCGCCAGCGAGATCGAGGGAGGGGGATGTGCGAGGGGAGGGAGGGAGGGGGCGGGGGTCGGCGTGGGGACTGCCGGGGGAGGGGTTCTGCGTGGGGGCGCCGGGTGGGGGAGGGGAGGGGGAGGAGCTCGCGTGGCTGGTGCTAGGGAGGGGGAGGGAGGTGCCGTGGGGGGGCGCAGGGTGAGGGAGGGGAGAGGGAGGAGCTGCGTGGGCTGGCTGCTAGGGAGGGGGGAGGGGAGGGGGGTCTGCGTGGGGG
Source organism: Beta lomatogona (assembly GCA_947646795.1). NCBI lineage: Eukaryota > Viridiplantae > Streptophyta > Magnoliopsida > Caryophyllales > Amaranthaceae > Beta > Beta lomatogona. The sequence goes on from CANSNZ010000951.1 coordinate 1,367,468, forward strand.
CGCCGGGTGAGGGAGGGGAGGGGGCCTGCGTGGGGGCGCCGGGTGAGGGAGGGGAGGGGAGGGGGCCTGCGTGGCTGTTCTTTGGGGAGGGGGAGAGGGGTGGGGCTGGGGTTGGGTGGTGGCTCTAGGGTTGGGGGGGGTGGGGTTGGGTTAGGGGAGAGAGAGTTAGGATTTTTAGGTTTACTTAGGGTTTAGTTAGGTTTAATTAGGGTTTTTTAGGGTTAATTACGGTTTTTTAGGATTAATTAGGGTTAATGACTAACGGAGTTAACTCCGTTAGTCAATAAGGGCATCTGGTGAATTTTTGTAAAGGTCAGGGGTATTTGGTGAATTTTGAAAAAAGTGGGGGTATTTGGTGAATAAATTTATTTGTCAGGGGTATTTGGTGAAAAAACCGTAAAAATAAATCTCACTTAGTACTTTTTTGACTGTTTTTGGCTTTCTTTTTTCCTTATTTTGGGACTTTTGCCATACAACGATGAAATTAACATTCATTACAGAGTAAAGTAAGTAATAGTACAACTTCTATGCCAGTTATTACACATGAAGAGAAGTAAACACTAAGTTTCTCATAGAGTTTTGTTTGGGGACATGAAAAATAAATCTAGGGACACAAAGGACCACAATTTTGAAGCAAAGATATCCAAGCATGAGAACCTTAATCATTATCTAAGACTAGACGCACAATTGAGCATTCATTAGCTTCATTTAGTAGACTCGAAAGCAATAAAGATTAATCAACTCCTAAATGACCTCAACCCATTCTCACACTCTTCTAAAAGGAGCCTCTAAAAATATATTCGAAAGTCAAAGCAAGGAATCCATATTATATCATCATTTAGCATCTTCCTTGGGCAAGGATCCCAATATTTGTAGTGTTTTTATTCAGAAGCGAACACTTTTTTTTTTCTTTTGATTTTCACAAATATTTTTCTTCACTTTTCTTTTTAATTTTTTTTTCCATTTTTTTTTTTGAATTAAATAAAGGAAATCAAAACTTGAAAGAAAAAGAAAAGACAAGATAAGGAATAAAAAGAAAGAAACAAAAATAAATAAATAAATAAATAAAGAGAAAATAAAATGTTTTTATATTTTGAATTTTTTTTCAATGAAAGAAGTATAGAAATAAAATAAAATAAAACCAGAAGCATGGCTTAACAATATATCAACAAGCATTGACCCATTCACCAAGCAACAACCAGAAGCATCAATCAATCAAGCAATAAAAAAAAATCTTCCTAGCACCTACCATTAAATGTGAAGCCACCCAATCACTGAAAGTACCCCCCCAAGCTAAATCAAGCACCGTCATCGGTGCAACAAGGGAAAATGATAAAGAGGGGAGTGTAGACACATAATTGTATCTCCCCATTTAACACCCAATGATGAAACATACCATCGTCCTAATTGGTCCGGTCCAAAGGAAGAGCAATCTGAAAAGTTAAGCCCAAGATTAATTTACGAACATAAAGTCTATTTATTTGTTTAAAATGATTCTGAGCCAAATTTTAAGAGCCTAATTAATTATTCATGATAATCAATTGCATTTTCCAAGCCCAATTTCAAAAGCCCAATTGATTATTCCTGATAATTAATTGTATTTTTAATAACTATTAATTATTCTTGATAATTAATAAATGTTTTCCTAAATTAAAAGATATTATGAAAATATCTTAAGATAACTGATTTCGGACATTAAAAGATAATATTTATTAAAGGATAAAGGGAATCTTTCAATTTCAGTAAACCACTCAAATCTGCGTAGCGTCACACGTACAACATCGAAACAATTTACAAAACACAAAAATGCAAAAGTAGTCTGCGTCGAGGCAAGGCTGTTGTGCCAAGCTCATGGTGATGAGTCGAGCGGATGAGCCATGCGTGGAATGCATGAGCCTTGCGCCTAGCGCAGGCGTTGTCTTATCTCATCGCGTGATTTTCGGACTCGTTGTCCTTATAAATAGCTCCCCTTTTGACGAACGTTTTACGCACTTAACATGGACTTTTACACACAGTTTTTCGACAACATTATCACTCATATTTCATCATACTTCGACATACTTTCATACTACACAAAACACACAATCAAACATTCAAACTTATATCCAAACACATACATTCCAACCACATTCGAATTTAAAGCTTTAAGCACAAATACACAATCAAACATTCAAACTTATATCCAAACACATACATTCCAACGACATTCGAATTTAAAGCTTCAAGATTGCTCCTCCTGCATATCATTATTCAAGACCAAGGCATCAAAAGTATAATTCTTGAGGGTCAATTCCCATTTAATTCTTATTTTACAAACAATCTGCTTTTCACGATGTAGATCTTAAAGGAATTAACTAAATACTTCAATTTCCATAAAATCTCCATTCAAGCTTTAAGATTGGTCCTCCTACGGTTCGTTATTCGAAACCCGGGCGACAAGGGTATACTCCTGAGGTTTGTAATGATTCAATTCTTATCCAATTTCTTGAAGTTACTAACGATCTTTTCAGGATGTAGATCCTGAAATAATTCATGCTCTTGTATATTCTTCTTTAGTCTTTTTTTTTATATTTCTATATATTATGTTATTCATATGCATGCCTAGTGTTTGATGCTTGCATCACCTCATATGTTTAATTTTGCAAATAACATACCTAAATAAATGTTCCAATATTAAAGTCAAATAATTTGGACAACTTGTTAGGTTACTAGTACTTTGATTGTTTAAACAACATATCACCATAAATTAGTCATTTACTTGTTTAATATACCAACATACATTCATTTTTAGAATGCATGAACATATTGTTTAATTTGGTTATTTATTTGCATAAAACTAGATCCACGGATCCTATTAAGTAAAGGCCAATAATTGGCGAATTTGATTCATGATCATATTTGTGCCCTCACCCCTGAACTTTATCTTTAGTTTATTGACCAATTATGAAGTCATGACGGGAAAATCTACATAGGATAAGTTCCTAATTAAGTTGTCCCTAAGATTTTCCAATATCCAATTAGGTTTATGAGTCTTCCTTTAAAGACTTGTTGGCCACTTTTTCATTTCAAAACATATTTTAAAACAAAACCTTTACAATGAGGTAGTCAAATACGCGCTCATCCAGCTTAGGTAATAAAAACACGCCTACAATTTGCCGACTTCACTGGGGAGGATTTAGAACTAATTTTGAATAAGTTGGTGAAACTTGAAAAATACGATTTTTACTAGTTTTATGTCTTTAAAATGACATTATAGTTTTGCATATGCATGGCTATTTTTCTGGGCCCCTATAAGTTATATGTCCTTACCTCATTAGTGCATGTTCTATGCGTGATTTGCTCTTTGTCCCTCTAAAAAGCTTTCGGAGCGCTAATATTGGATCTTAGTCACAAGCAAACCTACCCAACCATGGCATCGCTCTCTTGTTCCTGACGAGATAGTGGAGTGCGTCCTACACATGGCCATCTTTTTAAGCAAAGATACAAAGCGTGGGATCAAACTCTTAGTCACGGATCCTTCTAAGCCTTAACCTAAGCCTAACCATAGTATCAAACATAGATCTTAACTTTAGGTTGGAACTGCATACTATTTCTTGCCTATACGACATTATTGATTGCTTGTTTGTTATGTTCAACATGCTTTCCCCTTGAAGTAGGCTAGAAACATCGAAAAATGACAAATAAATCGTTGAAAATAGAAATCCGCTTCGCCAACAGTGTGCACCAAGCGCAAGAATCTTGCATCTCAAACAATTATCTTGCACCTAACGCAACAGCTTGCGTGACACGCAAGCCTCTTGCGTGTGGCTCAAGTAACTTGCGTGGCACGCAACATCCTTGCGTGTGTCGCAAGCTATTCAGTCTTTCTGCATTTTTCATTTTAGACGATTTATTGCCGATTTTGATCCATATTCACATCATCGTTCATGATCACTTTTATGTCATATTTTTCAAACAGAACTCGCCTAATTCAGAAATAAAAATCGATCTTTTCATGCATATCACCTGAGTCTGTCGTAAAAAGTGCATCTAGATAAGTGGTCATGATAGAGTTCGAAACGTCATTTAAGTCATACCATATCATCTTATCCAATCTACCCAACCAGTCTTCTCTACATATCTATCCTATCATATTCTATCCATTGAATAAAAACTTTTCAAAATCTATCTTATCATAGCCTCTTCTATTCTATCTTTTTCGAAAACATTTACTTATCATCATGCTACCACACGTACAAAAACAATCTTTTTCAAAATTAATCTATCCTTAATCACCATCATCTTTTTCCAATAAAAGATAAAAAAAAGGGGTCCTTCTCAAAATAGAAATTAATTTCAAAAATTCTAAGCCCGGTCTAATCCAATCAACTCCAATCCAATCAGTCCAATCCAAGACCATTTGCATCCATCTTAGGCCAATACGCATTAGAGTTCATGAATACATCTTAGGCCCATATGAGTCTATCCCATGTCAAAATCTAGGTCCATTTGCATCTTTATGTGAACCCTAGTCTATGTCAAGCCCATGTGGGCCTAATCTAAGTCTAATCCTAGTCCATTCCAAAGTCAAGCCCATGTGCGTCTCCTAGTCTAAGTCAAACCTATATGCTAATCCCCCTCCAATTCCAAACTTAAGTTCATAAAGGCCCAATTCATATCCTAGGTCTAGTTTGCATCTCCATGTATGCCCTAGTTAAATCTAGTTCCAAACTAATATAGGACTAAGTACAAAGCCTAAGCCCATAGAAGCCCAATCTAAATCTTAGGTCTAGCCCTAGTTAAGTATAATTCCAAACCAATGTAGGACTACGTCCAAAGCCTAAGCCCATAAAGGCCCAATTTAAATCCTAAATCTAGTTTACATGTCCATGTAAACCCTCGTCGATCCCAATTTCAAACCCATACTGGATTAAGTCCAAAGTCTAAAATCTCTCAATCTTTGAACTTAGCGAAGCTAGTAATCCCTAAGACCATAAAGACAACTTTTGAGTCTAGCGAAGCTACTCACCCTTATGACCATAACGACACCCTTTGAACCTAGCAAAGCTAGTCATCCTTAAGACCATAACGATAACCTTTGAGTCTAGTGAAGCTACTCACCTTAAGACCATAAGGGCACCCTTTGAACCTAGGGAAGCTAGCCATCCTTAAGGCCATAACGACACCCTTTGAGTGTAGCGAACCTACTCACCTTTAAGACCATAACAACCTCTAAACCTAGAGAAGCTAGTCATCCTTAAGACCATAATGGCACCCTTTGAGTTTAGCGAAGCTATTCACCTTTAAGACCATAACGGCACCCTTTGAACCTAGTGAAGCTAGTCATTCTTAAGACCATAACGACAATCTACGAGTTTAGCGAAGCTACTTTTACCTTAAATCTATAACAGCCCAATCCTCTAGTCTAGCGAAGCTGATCCTCCCTAAGTCCATAATGGCCCAACCCTCGAATTTACGAAGCTACTCCTACCTAAAACCCAGAGCAACCCAAATTCTCGAGTTTAGAAAAGCTACTCCCCCTTAAGTACATAATGACCCAAATCCTTTAAGTCTAGAAAAGTTAGTCTACCCTAAGTCCTTAGCAACCCAAATCCTTGAGTCTGACAAAGCTAATCATCCTTAAGTCCATAAAGGCAACCCCTTGAGTTTGGGGAAGCAAGTATTCCTTATCACCATAAAGGCCCAGTCATTGAGTCTAGTCTACTTGCATAGTCCAGTTTATGTCAGCATATGCATATAGTTAGGCCTATGTCTCCATCATGGTCACGCCAAAATCATTTCTCATTTCCCTTTTCATTTCTCATTTCCATTTCTTATTTCCAAAATTATTTCTAAAAACTTACAAGTAAGGTTCATTCGATTTATATTCAAAGAGGTCGTGAGATTATAACTTGGGAACGTCCGGCAGAGAGGAAAAAAGTTCAAACCACCCCCACACTTATCAAACGAGCCGTCACCTTTTCAGACGAGTCGTCTGAAACCTCTGAATCATCATCCGAAATGGGAATACTAATGAACAACTCATTGCCATCATGGGTTAACTCCAACTGATGAACTCTCATATTGACGAACAAGACAAGGAACTCGAGATACTAAGGGAAAAGATGACAACTGAGGAAGAAGAATGGGAAGAGACTCCACCACCACCACCTCCTTTTTAAATCCAAGTCTGATTTGAGGTTTGAAAATTTCAAGCAATTGATGTAGTCAATTCTTGAATTTGAGAGTCAATCTCTTAGCCATGACATCATTGATCCTAAACTGCAGGAAAAGCTTCCTAAAAAGGTAGCATTAGGTGACCTCCTAAAATTCAAGGGGGTCGAAGACCCAGACGATTATATGAGAGCCTTCTCCATCACTATGGCTCTCAAAGGCATAAGAAAGGACCTATTTGCTTATGTCTTTCCATTGACTTGGATGCACATCAATCCAAATGGTTCAAATCACTGAACAAAACAAAGCTGAATGATTGGGATTAAATTAAAGAAAAGTTCCACATACAGTACCGATACAACACTCAGCAACCTATTGGTCTTCGTGAGTTAGAGTTAACAAAACAAAATTCCAACGAAGACTTCGTCACCTTCCATAACAGATGGAGGGAAAAGGCCACCCAAATGACTAATAGGCCATCTGAAGAGGACTAAGTTCAACTGGTGATCCGTAACTTGCAACCTAAATACGAACATCACATTAAATTCCGACCTATAGAGTCTTTCGATTAGCTCTAAAAGGTTGGTCTACTGATTGAGGAAGAGGAACAAGCCTCTAAAAATAAGGGTTACAACAACAATAACTCTTTCAATAATAGTAATAATAATAATCCTTCTAGCTCCAAGAGCAATGAGATCAATGCCTTAAATAGTGAAAAGAGGGGTTTATCAAAGGCCACAAAGAACCTTCACTCCTTTAGGCATGTCTCTAGAAGAAGCCTTCACTCGGCTTAATGTAAAAGGAGCACTCCATCCTCTTGGCCCTATTATGGACCCTGATCTTGAGAATAGGTCTAGTAAATGGAATCTCAACTTATACTGTAAGTACCACCAAGGGAATGGGCATCTAACATCGCAGTATTGGACCTTGAAGCACGCCCTGCCAGCTCCGCCTGCGGCAAAAGCTAACATCAACAACAATATCGTTGGCCAGCGTCTCTACAGTAGGGGGACGTAGTCATTTACCGGTACTTTTCTGGGTTGAGTCGGAGAATCCCTCCCGTAACTCTTTTATTTCCTTCCTTGTCGAGTCGGTGTCGTTTGAACTTTTATAGTTATTAGTCTTCGGTTTATTTATTTCTAATTAGTAAAATAATTGTATTTTCTTTTCATTTTTCATCGGCCTTCTATCATTTTTATGCTTCTAATTCAATGATGAAATTTAAATCAATTAAATGACCTTGATTAATAATAAAAAAAAAGGATAAATGTGTTGGAACATTTATAGCGTAATGGGTTTTTAAGTTCATATGGTATTATACTAGAAGAGGAGGAGGTCTAGTGTGCTAAGATTAAAAGACGCAAAACACGTGAAACAATCAAGCGAAGCAGGAAGGTGGTTGCAGGTCGTGACATCCGTCGCGGGTCGACCTGGTTGTTGTCGTGGCACGCGATCTGTTTCACGGGTCGTGAAGTACTTCCTGATTGGAGCGTGAATTTTTGCGTGGACTGTTATATTCGTTCTATTGTGTACGTTTATCTTAATAATGACGTTTGGTAAGTTAATCAGAGAATTAGAAGGATATTCAAGCAATAACTACTCTAACCTAAGAAGTTTATATATACAACCTTTGACATTCATATGAGGGGTTAGAAAAAATTCAGTTTTTTCATATATCATAAACTTGCTTTTCTTGAGTGAAACTTCTGTACTTTTATCTCAAATGTTCTTCACAAACAACAAACACATAAGTTCTTGTTGATTCACTTAAAAGATCATTTTTGTGAATTGTTCTCTCCATTGTATCTCATTGGTTATTTTGTGTTAACCCGTTGATCCTAGAGGGGTGAAATTAAACTAATAGGAAAGCGTAGTTTCCGTGCCTTGGAGTGGTATATCCGGTTCCCTTGTTAATCATGCATATAACAATCTATTAGTTTAATTTTCTTCATTTTTGGATATGGCTAAATCACTCAAAGATATTACTATGAACTTCCAAAAGTTGGACAAGTTCGAAGGGGTGGGTTATCGTAGATGGCAAAAGAATATGCATTTCTTGTTGACAACTTTGAATGTGGTGTGCGTACTTACAACACCCATGCCACCGTTCCCAGAAGATGGAGAGGAAGAGACTCGGAGACTACAAGGAAGAGAATGAAGTGGGAGAATGATGACTACATTTGCCGGGGTCACATCCTCAACTCTCTTTCCGACACTTTGTTTGATCTTTACCAAAATGTGGAGAGTGCAAAGGAACTTTGGGATGCTCTTGAGGCCAAGTATATTTCAGAAGATGCTTCAAGTAATAAATTTCTTGTTAGCAGTTTTCATTCATTTAGAATGACTAATGATAGGCCTATTATAGAGCAATTTCATGAAATTCAGCATATTTTGAACCAAATAAGATCACACGGTATGGTGATGGGTGAGGCTATTGTCGTGGCCTCAATCATTGATAAATTACCACAATCCTGGAAAGATACTAAGCATTCCTTGAAACATAGGAAGGAAGATATGTCCATGGAGCAATTAGGAACCCGTCTTCGTATTGAGGAAGGGATCTGGGCTCAAGATGGGGTTAAGGAAACTAATGCTAGTGTTCCTAAGTGTACCGTGAATATGGTAGAGGTTGGTGGGTCTAGTGAGACCAAGCAATCCAATAATAACAACTCTAAAACCAATGTTGCAAACAAAAAGAGGAAGACCCTCACTTATTTAGTATGCAAGGGACCTCATTTTAAGAGGGATTGTCCTTCTTGGAAGAAGAAGAAGAAGACAAAGAATAAACAACCTAGTGTTGTTCAAAACCAAGGTAACATTGCACATAAAAATGTAATTGAAGAAATGAACTTCGTGGCTATGATTTTTTAAATTATGGATGTGCAGGTTGTGATTCTTGGTGGATAGATTCGGGGGCCTCTAGACATGTATGCAATAATATGCACTTCTTTAAGTTTTGGAAGAATTGGATGATGGTGCAATCTTGTATATATGGGAAATGATTCTACGGTGAAGGCTAAAGGCACAGTTCAAGTAGAATTGTTGCTAACCTCGGGAAAGACTTTAACTCTCCGGGATGTTGTTTATGTACCGGAAGTTAGAAAGAATTTAGTGTCGAGGGGTCTCTTGAATAAATTTGGTTTTAAAGTTGTATTTGAATCAGACAAGTTTATTGTTTCTAGGTGGTATTTATGTAGGACAAGATATGATTGTAATGGAATGTTTAAATTTAGTATTAATGCAAATGATACTAGTTCTATTTACTTGCTTAATGTCTCTTCTCTATGGCACAATCGATTATGTCATGTAAACTATCGTAGATTATATGATATGTCTAAGCTAGGTTTGATACCTCCTTTAGATTTAAAGTTAGAGAAGTGTAAGACATGCATGTTAAATAAGATTACAAAGAATCTTTATCCTAGTGTGACTAGACAAACGGTATTGCTGGAATTGGTGCATAGTGACTTGTGTGACTTTCATAGTTCACCTTCTTTGGGAAATAAAAAATATATAGCGACTTTTATTGATGATTACTCAAGGTTTTGTTACATATATTTATTATTTACTAAAGATGAAGCAGTAGAAAAGTTTAAGATCTTTAAGACCGAAGTGGAACTTCAACTTAATGAAAAGGTTAAAAGACTTCCGATGGATAGAGGTGGTGAATACTATAATCCTAGCTATTTTAGTTCCATTGGTGTAAATTATGAAACAACCGCACCATACTCACCTCAAAGTAATGGTATAGCAAAAAGGAAAAATAGGGTTCTAAAAGAAATGGTTAACACCATGCTTTCTAATTCGGGTCTTAGTGACGGTTTTTGGGGTTATGCAATTCTAATTGCATGTTATATATTAAATCGAGTTTCTAATAAAAGGAATAAGACTACCCCTTATGAACTTTGGTGTAACAAAAAGCCTAATCTCAATTACCTTAAGGTATGGGGTTGTAGGGCAATTGTCAAATTGACGGAACCTAAAAGGAAAACAATAGGTGAAAAAGGAATTGATTGCATCTTTATAGGTTATGCGGAACATAGCAAAGCCTATAGGTTTTATGTCATTGACGGTTTGATTTTGTCTCTATCCATACCGTGATAGAGTCAAGGGATGCAATATTTGATGAGACTCGATTCTCATTGATTCCAAGACCAAAGTACATGACACCAAGTACTAGTTCCAATGTTGTGAATGACATAAACAATGATCATGATACTACAACACCGGAAATTATGAGAAGTAAAAGAATTAGAAAAGAGAAATCTTTTGGACCGGATTTTCAACTATACTAAGTTGAAGGGTCATGAGAGTCAATTGTGACTCAATTTTCATATTGTTACAATGTGGAGAAGGATCCTAACACCTTTGATGAGGCTATGAAGTCTCCTGATTCCGCCTTTTGGAAAGAGGCAGTGAATGATGAAATGGATTCAATAATGGGAAATCATACTTGGGTTTTAGCTAATTTACCTCCTGGTTACAAACCACTAGGTTGTAAGTGGATTTTCATACGAAAAAGGAAGATCGATGGAACCATACTAAAGCATAAGGCCCGGTTAGTGGTCCAAGGTTTTAGGCAAAAATATGGTATCGATTACTTTGACACTTATACTCCGGTTGCTAGAATAGCTACCGTTATACTTTTGATAGCATTGGTTGCGATTCATAGTCTAGTAATTCACCAAATGGATGTCAAAACGCCTCCTTAATGGTGAATTGGAGGAGGAAGCGTACATGAATCAACCTAAAGGTTTTGTAGTCAAAGGACAAGAGACTAACGTTTGCAAACTAGCTATATCTTTGTATGGACTTAAGCAAACACCTAAGCAATGGCATCAAAAATTTGATGAAGTCATTTTGTCTAGTGGGTTTAAAATAAATCAGTCTGATAAGTGTGTATATAGTAAATTTGAGAATAACGATAATGGAGTTATAATTTGCTTATATGTTGATGATATGCTTATCTTTGGGACTGATTTGGAACAAGTGGAAAAGACCAAAGCCTTTCTCTCTACTAGCTTCTCAATGAAAGATTTGGGTGAAGCGGATGTTATTCTTTGTATTAGAATAGTGAGAGGTAAAGGGTCAATTTCTTTATCACAATCCCATTACATTGAGAAAGCGATCAAGAGGTTTAATGAATCGAACTCGACTCATTTTTCTACTTCGATGGATCCTAGTGTTCACTTAATTCCGATTAGTGGTACTCCTATTTCACAATTAGAGTATGAAAGCTTAATTGGAAGCTTGATGTATGCTATGACTAGCACTCGGCCAGATATAGATTTTTCAATTGGCAAGCTCAGTAAGTATACTAGTAATCCTAATATGTTGCATTGGCAAGTATTGAGAAGAGTGCTTAGGTATTTGAATAAAACCTTGGATTATGTTATAACTTACAAAGGGAAACCTTATATTCTAGAAGGTTACTCAGATGCGAGTTGGATTTCCAATAAGGAAGATTACTTATCCATAAGTGAATGGGTGTTTCTTCTTGGAGAGGTGCTATTTTATAGGCATCCAAGAGGCAAACATGTATAACGGATTCAACTATGGCATCGGAATTCATAGCATTGGCATCTTGTTGCCAAGAATCGGAATGGCTAAGGAATGTGTTGAGTGAGGTTGACTTATGGGTCAAACCTATGTCACCTCTTGCTACTCAATGTGATAGTGCATCAACCATAGATAAACCTTATAGTGAAGTCTACAATGGCAAGTCAAGGCACATTGGAGTAAGACATAACTATGTACGTGAAATGATAAGGAATGGTTGTATAACTATTGATTTTATTCGGTCTAGTTTGAACTTGGTAGATACATTTACTTAACTGTTGCCAAGGGAACTAGTGAACAAAATGAACAAAGGATGGGTCTTAAGCCTATTGATCAACCTACAGTTAAGGAAAACTCAATTTGATGTCTAATACGACATTAGATCTCGAATTCAATGATGATAATACTTCTTTTGAAGGTTGGAAGCACTTGTATAACACATCCCATGGTCAGTGCTTGATTCTACAATGTTAAGAGGTTGAATTTAATTTCTTAATAAATCATTGATAAGTGCTCAATTGTAGGAGCTTGTTCGTAAAGATTTATCTATATGAGTTAGAGGTTTGGCCGCTTCACCAAGTCTAAGGCTTGACTTGGAACGCTATGAATGGATATGGACACCAAGGCTTCATAGGTGTCGGAGGTCAAGAACTAAGTTTATACTTATGTGTATTAGTATCTTCAATGCTTTGTGGTGGTTATATGATTCAAAGCTTTGTCTATCATTATGATCGAAATTATTGTAAATTGTTGAACCCTAGTTTTGATAATGACAAAGGAACAAAGAGACAAACTAAGTAATGAACTAACAAGTTGTTAAGTGAATGGATTTCACAAGGTATCAATGAAAAGAGCAAAGAAAATACTAAGTCAGAAGAAGAAAGCAAGTTTGGATTTTGAAGACTAAGTGAAGATGCTCAAGGATTTGATACTAGAGAAGCATTGGAGCAAGATAACCTAAGAAAGGCCTTTTGTTTCTAGTTCCAATTTAAAGGAACGAGTAAGACATGGTAAGGAACATTGGCAATTTAAAAAGAAAATGAGTGTATGTTCCTTTGAAAGGAACAGACGAACTGGCACTGTCATGTTAAGTTAAAAGAACTAACTATTTAAAAGGAACTAGACATATGTTAAATAAGTGCAACGGTTAAATTATGTCGTTTAAATGATTAATGCCTAGATTCTAGGAAACCATTTTTATTTAGTAAAAATATGATTTTAAGGAAAATCTTTTTCAGGTAAAGATTTTGTTTTTATTTGAAAATAAATATTCTTGTCGGTTTTAAAGATAATATTTTGATAAAAGGATTTAATTTTGGTTTTATTAATTAAATCAGATTTTTGTTTAATGCATAAGTGGTTGCTAAAAATAAGGAAGCAATAGTATTTCCATAACACAAGGAAGCAGTAGTATTTCCATAACACACGTTTAACTTAGATCGTGGAGATCATGGGTGTCAAAAGGAACGTGTTCCTCTAGTTGAGGAACATCATGGGAAAATGTTTTTACCACTAACACATGATTTTATCCCACGTTCTAGTTAATCACTACTATAAATACTTATGTCTAATTATGTTCCAATTTGTGTCTGATCAAGTGATTTAGTGAGTTTAACTAAGTAAAGTGCCGGTGCTTTCATTCTCTCATAAAAGCCATTTGTTCTTTGCCTTCTTATTCTAATTCCACTAAGTTTATTGATTTTTGTATTTTGGTTTTGGGGTAAGGCGATTTTGAGTGAAGTCCTGTAAGAGATAAAGCTTTGAGTGAAGCGAGTTAAAGTGAGAAAACTTCAAGTGAAGTTGAGAGGAACAGCTGTTAAGGGAACAGTTTTTCAGGAACTTGAGTTTAGGAACTCAAGGTGTGGCTCGTGAGTAGAATTAGGTTGTAACAGAGTTGTTTGGCCTAATTAGTGAAAGTGTTAAGTTTAAAATCTCTAGTGGTCGAGGTTATTTCTTCTTGTTGGGCCCACGAAGTTTTTCCTCGTAAAAATCCCTTGTGTTCCTTTAGCTTATTTGTTTGTTTAAGTTTTATAATTCCGTAAAAAGTTACGTTTATTTCTACACATATAATTCACCCCCCTCCTGTAGTGTTCCTAGTGAAATAACAATTGGTATCAGAGCTAATTCACGCAAAATAGGAAACCCTATTGAGAAAAAGATCCAAGGAACAATGAACACCACTGAGAAACTTGAGGAAGGTTACTCTACACAACGGCCTCCTATGTTCCATGGGAAGTTATATTCCTACTAGAAGAATTGAATGGAGATTTTCATCAAGGCCGAAAACTACTAGGTGTGGAGAGTCGTAGAAGTTGGTGATTTTGTGTTACGACCGCTAATTACAAAAATGAGGTAAATCCTAAACCATTCGCTGAATATGATAAAGCCGACATTGAAAAAATAGAAGTGAATAAAATGGTTGTTAAACTGTTGCATTGTGGACTTGGACCCCATGAACACAATAGAATCATGGGATGCTGATCCTCAAAGCAAATATGGGATTTACTTGAGGTAACCCATGAAGGAACTGATGAAGTCAAGAGATCTAAAATATATTTACTAATGATTCAATATGAACTGTTCTCTATGAAGGCTAAGGAAAGCATACAAGAGATGTTTACTCGTTTTACTAACAGTATTAATGAGTTAGCTTCTCTTGGAAAGTTTATTACATCAGAGGAACAAGTTTGAAAAGTTCTTAGGAAGAATAGATGGATGGCTAAGGTCACTGCTTTACAAGAAACAAAAGACTTCACCAAGTTCAACTTGGAATAGCTTGCTGGATCACTTATGACTCATGAGCTCCACCTTGATACTGAGTGTGGTGAAAGCTCTAAGTCTAAGTCCATTGCCCTAAAAGTAAATGATGAAGATGACTCTAACTTAGAAGAAGAGGAAGCGGCTCTCATGGTCTGAAAATTTCGAAAGATGTATCGGAATTTGAAGAATGGGAACTTCAAAGGTAAAGCTAAAAACTTTTCTAATGAAGCTGCTTGTCATAAATGTGGTAGTACAGATCACTTCATCAAGGAATATCCACTTTGGGAAAATGACAAGACCAAAGAAAGGAACACAGAACGTTTCGCTGAAAGGAACAAGGAAACTAAAATACCTTTCTCTAAAGCAAACGTTCGAAAGGCTATGATAGCAGTTTGGGGAGATTCGGAGACTGGAGAGATAGAGGAACAATAAAATGAAGAAACTGCAAATCTTTGCCTCATGGCAAACACTGACATAAAGGAAGATGAAGAAAATGTTGAGGCAAACCAACATATACTTGAATCAGACTTAGATGGAAAAACTAGGACTAAAATTTATGATCTTCTTTATGATGCAATTCTTGAATGTAGAGATGAATGTGAAAAACGTGAACAAACCGAACAAGTTGTTAAAGTTTGTAAGGAACATATAGAATGGCTTAAGAAAATGAGAACGGATGTTGAAAGTAGGTTCTTTGATTTATTTGATAAGAACTTAAAAATCAAGGAACTATATGAGAGTATTAAAAATGAAAATTATCTAATCAATTTAGAAATTTCTCACCTAAAGGAATTTGTCCCTAATTTAAGTTCCTTTGATATAAGATCAACTCCTTTGAAGGCTACAAATCTAAAATTGACAACTTGAATAAGGAAAAAATTGTTTTAAAGGAATAGATCTCTAATCTCAAGAAGGAACTTGTTGTCGCAAGGAACAGAGGCAAAGTGATGGGTGTTTCTAAATGAATTAAGAGACCACAGACAAAAAGAAAGGTCTTGGTTTCGAGAATTACAAGAAAAGGAACAAGCCTAAGAAATATGTTGACCTACCTAGTGACAAAATTTGCATTTACTGTGGAAAGATAGGTCATTACATAACTCAATGTCAACTAAGAACTGGTATAATTGGCAATAATGTGAAATTAAGCAACATGAAATGGGTTGCAAAAACTAATGCTAGTCAAGAACAGGAACCCACGAAAGAAGGGGTTCCTACAACTAACAACTAGTTGATTTTTGCAAGTTGGAGTGAGGGGGAACAACACTTGGTATCTTGATAGTGGTTGTTCTAAGCATATGACAGGAGACAAATCTAATTTTCTCTCACTCTCAACCTATGAAGGTGGAGGTGTGATATTTGGTGACAACAAGAAAGGTAACATAGTTGCCATGGGTAAGGTTGGTAAGTCACCATCAAATTCCATTGAAAATGTTTTTCTAGTT
Organism: Beta lomatogona; assembly: GCA_947646795.1. Taxonomy (NCBI): domain Eukaryota; kingdom Viridiplantae; phylum Streptophyta; class Magnoliopsida; order Caryophyllales; family Amaranthaceae; genus Beta; species Beta lomatogona. Next base: position 1,383,382 of record CANSNZ010000951.1, read on the forward strand.
GAAGGTTTAAAGCAATCTTAAGTATTTCCTAATTCTATGACAAGGGAAATGTTGTTAAAGCTAATAGTGAAAATTTTTTTATCGTTAACGACAACACTAAGAACGTCATCTTGGAAGAAACAAGGAAAGGAAACACATATGTTGTGGATCTTGATCTTGTTCCTAAAAATAATTTGACATGCCTTAGTATTATTGAAGCTGATCCTCTCTTATAGCATAAGCGTCTAGGACATGCTAGCTTTTCATTACTTAATAAACTTCGATCAAAAGATCTTGTTTTGAGATTACCATCTATGATATTTCATATTGATCAAGTTTGTGATGCGTGTGCCAAAGGGAAATATATTATATCCTCTTTCAAATCTAAAACTGTTGTGAGCACCACAAAGCCATTAGAATTAATTCACATGGATTTGTGTGGCCCCATGAGAATTCAAAGTAGAAGTGGTTAGAGGTATGTGTTAGTTATTGTTGATGACTACTCAAGATACACTTGGGTTATTTTCTATCTAGTAAGGATGAGACTTATGATGAGTTGCTTGTCTTTGCAAAGAAAGTTCAAAATTTGAGTGGTCACAAATTAATGCATATCAGATCTGATCATGTAAGGAATTTGAAAATTACAAATTTGCTGATTTAAGTAGAGATCATGGCTTCGATCATAATTTTTCCGCTCCTAGGACACCACGACAAAATGGTGTTATAGAAAGAAAAAATAAAACTTTAGAGGAAATGGCTAGGACTATGTTAATAGCTAGTGAACTACTAAGGAACTTTTGGGTTGAAGCTGTTAACACTGCTTATCATATAATAAATCATGCCATGATGAGACCTATCATTAACAAAACTCCTTATGAACTTTATTTTGGTAAGAAACCCAATATTACAAATGTCATAACATTGGGTTGTAAATGTTTTGCTCATAATAATGGGAAAGATAATCTTGGAAAATTTGATGCAAGGAGTGATGAAGCAATATTTCTAGGATATTCTTCACATAGTAAGGCTTATAGAGTTTATAATAAAAGAACTATGTGTGTTGAAGAAAGTGTACATATTATCTTTAATGAATCCGACAATTTTAATCAAGCAAGCAGGTTAATGATTTTGAAAAAAGCTTGGCTCGACGAAATGAAAAATATGCAGATTCAATTGAGGAAGAAGAAGGAATAAAAGAGGAAAGGAACGAAGAAGTTGAAAACCTTCAAAACAATGTTGTTCATGTTCCTCAAGATGATGGAGATGTTCCTACTAAGAATGAAAATGTTGAAGGAACTGAATCAATAATGGCTGAAAGAGGAACAAATGAACAAGGCTCATCATCTTCTCAAGAAACTCAAGAGGAACAACCTGTTCCTATAAGAGAATTCAACCGAAACCTTGGAGACAACAAAAATCACATCCAGTGGAACTCATAATAAGTGACATATCCAAAGGTACGCAAACTAGATCTCAGTTAAGGAATTTTTGTGCATTTCATGCGTTCCTATTAATGATGGCGTTCCTATTAATGATGGAACCAAGAAATCATGAAGAAGCCTTAACTGATTCTGATTGGATCAGTGCTATGCAAGATGAGTTAAATGAGTTTCAAAGAAACAAGGTATGACATCTAGTCCCCTCTTCTAAACAACAAAAAGTGATTGGATTAAAATGGGTGTTTAGAAACAAATTAGATGAGTATGGAACAATTGTAAGGAACAAAGCTAGACTTGTAGTAAAAGGTTATAATCAACAAGACGGAATTGACTATGAAGAAACCTTTCCTCTTGTTGCTAGACTTGAGGCCATTAGAATACTAATTGCATTTGTTGCATATATGAGATTCAAATTGTATCAAATGGATGTCAAATGTGCATTTCTAAATGGTTATTTAAATGAAGATGTATATGTTGAACAACCCCCTAGATTCGAAAATAATGATTTCCCAAACTATGTCTACAAGCTTGACAAGGCTCTTTATGGGTTAAAGCAAGCACCTAGGTCATGGTATGAGAGATTATCTAAGTTCCTTTTAGAAAACAATTTTAAAAGAGGAAAAGTTGATAAAGCTTTGTTTAAACCGAAAGGAACTGATATACTTCTTGTTCAAATATATGATGATGACATTATCTTTGGACCAACTAATGAGTCATTATGCAAAGAATTCTCTGAGCTTATGAGTAATGAATTTGAGATGAGTTTGGTGGGTGAGTTAAATTTCTTTCTTGGGTTACAAATTAAGCCAACTGAAAGAGGAATATTCACCAACAAAAATACATAAAGCAACTGCTAAAGAAATATGGCCTTGAAAATTCAAAGATTAATCACACTCCTATGGGAGCTTCAACTAGATTAGATGAAGATTCCATAGGAACAAGTGTTGATCAAACAAAATATAGCGGCATGATTGGTTCTCTTTTGTATTTAACTACTAGTCGTCCAAACATAGCTTTTAGTGTTAGTTTGTGTGCTAGATTTCAAGAAAATCCCAAGGTGTCTCACTTAACAGCCATGAAGAGAAATCTTAGATATCTTAAAGGAACATATGATCTTGGACTTTTCTATCCAAGAAGTGACACATTTGAGCTAAGAGGATATGTTGATGTTGACTATGCTGGAGATCTTCTAAAAAGGAAAAGTACCTCGGGTATGGTTCAATTTCTTAGTCATAGTTTAGTTTCTTGGAGCACCAAGAAACAAAATTCAGTTGCTTTATCCACTACTGAAGCAGAATATGTAGCTGCTGCTGCATGTTGCTCTCAAATGCTTTAGATAAAACAACAACTTCGTGACTATGGAATAAACTTTAATTGTGTTCCTATTTATTGTGATAATACAAGTGCCATTAGTATTTCAAAAGTTCTAGTGCATCATTCAAGAGTTAAGCATATACATATCAGACACCACTTTCTAAAAGAACATATGGAAAAAGGTTTGATTAAACTTGAGTTTTGTCAAACTGAAAATCAGATTGCTGATATACTAACCAAGCCTCTACAAAGAGATAGATATGAAAAATTAAGGCTTGAGTTAGGTTTAATAAAACTTAAGTAATTGTTCCTGTTCCAATCCCCATGTCTGAATTGATTTGTCTTACTCTATGTGATATTAAGTGACTGTGATTAATTGCCTAAGAACATTGCAAATTAAAATGTCCAAAACATAAACATGGATTCAAAGGAATAAAGCCACTCACAAATGTCACGTAATACTCCCCTTATTGTTCCTAAGTGATAGAAACATGCATGATTTGGTGATTGTTGATAATTAATAGGGTTTTTCTACATAGTGCCCCTATGTTTTACGAAATTCTATATTGTACTCGACCTTTTTGAAATTTCTACGTTATACCCCTAGGCTTTCTAAATGTTACACAAAATACCCTTATACAAGATATCAAACTATAGATTTTGGGACTTTCTTATCCTGTGGGCTTAAAGTAGGATTTGTTAGCCTTGTTAGATGAATGAGGTTTAGGATATGATCTGATAAATTGAAGGCTAAGAGAGGTTTGGGGGTAGGATATTATATTAGTAAGGGTATTTTGTGTGACGTGTAGAAAGTTTAGGGGCACAATATGGAAAGTTCAAAAAGGTTGGGTACAATGTAGAATTTCGTAAAACACGGGGGCACTACGTAGAAAATAAGTTGTTCCTATAGCACAAGTTCCTTACTTTTCTATTTCTTTCCATAAATCAAAAGTCCAAAAAAGTCCAAAAAACTGAAAAACAAAAATATAGGAATCATATTTATCAAGTCTTGATTCAATTTTTATCTTTTCTTTTCTTTTCTTTTATTTTTATTTTTTTTATTTTCCACGTGTAACTCTTCGTATACTGTACTGTTACATGCATCTTCTTTCTTTTTCTTTCTTCCCTTCCAAAATTGTGTTACTTTAATCGCTTCATCTTCATCTCACCTCTTCGCACCACATAAAACCTCAATCTTTCTTCACCAAATGGTAAAAACCTCTCTCAATTCACTTTTCCAAAAGCGAAAACTCCCAAAACCTCTCAAATGAAAAACCCCTCTTCTCCATCCAAAACCCTAGAAATCGAGAATCCTCAAGAAACACATATGGAGGTAGAAGAGCAAAAATTGGTGTCACCAAGGAGAAGTATTCGAAGAAGGAAACTGATTGGGGAGGATGATGAAGAAGAAATCCCCGAATCAGTTGAGGGGGAAGAAGAAGCAACGCTTGTTGCTCCCAAAGGAACTGCTACTTTGTCCTCAAAGAAACGAGTGGAAAAAAGTGATTCTAGGTATCTTCTTAGATTTTTTTGTAGATTTAGAATGGGCTAAGAAGGTTCAATTCACTAAACTAATAGCAATCCTAAAGGAACAAGGTATGGAATACCTTTTTGAAACCGCATTTTATAATGCCTTAGTTCCTTTAGCTATGGATGAATTTTGTGCAAATTTCATCAACACTGATGGAGTATGCACTACAGAAGTAAGGGGGAAGAAAACAAAATTCTCCCAAGAGACCTTAGGAAAAATATGGAGAGTTCCTTGCAAAGGAACTGATCTATGTTTTAAAAGGAAAGGAATTGTCACCTTTCCTAACTTCTCCCTAGATGACATTGTTCAATCCTTTGGGGGAACTACTGGCCGAACTAAAATCAATCACAATCTCCTCACCCCAGTTCACAAAATTTTATTCAATCTTGTTGGGAGGGCACTCATTCCTCGAACTGAAAAGAGGAATGAGGTTGGCCTCCTTGACATTTGCTATATGTTCTGCCTAGACCACCACATCCAAATAAACTTCCCTTCTCTTTTTATCCAACACCTCACTCATTGCATAGAAAACCATTGTGTTGTTGGATATGACGCTTTCATCACTTCCCTTCTCACCCATTTCAAAGTAAAAACAACTGGTTGGCCTACCTTAGGAATTAAGCAAGGTAATATATTGAATGAGAAGACTTTGTATGGCTTGGACCTCTCTGTCCAAGAAGGAGTTTTGACCCAAGGGAGGATAGCTTCTAGTTCCTTTCATAAGAGAAAACTGCCTATGGTAGTGGAGGAGGAACTAGTTGAGGTTATTTTGGAGGAACCTGCTCCTAAACTTGCTGAACCAAAGGAACAGCCTGCTAAGAGACGCAAATCAGTAGCACAAAAGCCTACCAAACCTGTTCCTAAGAAAACTCCTTCCCTTAGGAAGAGTTCAAGGTTGAGAGTTGCCAAAACCGTCACTGTACCTTCTAATGAGGACTCACCATTCGTCCTATCTGATGAAGAGGAACCACATCAACTCTCACCTAAGAATCGATTACCCTCACCACTATCCCCTCCATCTCTCCTTCTTCCTTCTCTGTTCCATCCAGTTATGAACAGATGAAGGTTGCAATAAATGAGCCTAACCCTTTTTCCTCTACCTCTGATACTCTACCACCTACTCCTCCTTTTATCCCTCCACAATACACCACCTCTTCACCTTATGTTCCTCTCACAGGAACAACAGAACCATCATAAGAAAATACCCCAGTTCCTCCACCAAAACCCCCCACTGAATCTGGTTCAAAGGGAAAGGAACATGTTCCTTCGGATGAATATGGGTCGGTCAAAGAAGTATGTCTTCCTGCTCAGCACATGATAAAATTCTACAATCACCTTCACTGGACTTTGGATGACAAAACTGATAAGATGATGGGAATAATTAAAGCTCTTAATGATACAGTAATAGAGCAACAGAAGAACATGGAGATGATGGTTCAAGCAATGAATTCCATGAAGAAGCAATTGGATGGTCATCACGAGGAGGTGATGAAGAAGTTGGAAGAAGTGATTGGAGAAGAAGTAGTAGAGAAACACAACTCCCCTCCCCTTCCTAATGTCTAAGTTCCCGTTTCTCTTAAAGGAACAAGAACTTCTCGCTTTTGTTTCCTTTTCATTTCTTTTCTTCTTTTGTGGAACAAGTGCTATAAATATAATGACTTTTGCTAAAATTGTCTTCGTTTGTGATTTGATTGCATAATTTCTTTCTTAGAATGGCTAGTATTATGTGATTGTTGTTTGATTCCTAAGTTAACCATTTTTTTTGGTGCTTGTTAATGGTCTAAAGGTCTTGCGAATATCAGTCTTCCCAAAGGGGAAAAGATACCAGGAACAAACTAAGTTGAAAAATTAAAAAAGTTAAACTTTGTAATCCTTAATCAGCCTTTATAAAATTATATATGTATTATTTTTTCTTTCATTCTCTTATGTTATTTGTTGTTTTATTGTCCTTAGTTTGTAACTTTGTTGTCATCATCAAAAGGGGAAATTTTTGAAACCTAGTTTTGATGATGACAAAGGAATAAGGATACAAACTAAGTAATGAACTAACAAGTTGTTAAGTGAATGGATTTTACAAGGGATCAATGAAAAGAGCAAAGAGAATACTAAGTCAGAAGAAGAAATCAAGTTGGATTTTGAAGACTAAGTGAAGATGCTCAAGGATTTGATACTAGAGAAGCATTGGAGTAAGAGAACCTAAGAAAGGCTTTCTATTTCTAGTTCCAATGTACAGGAACGAGTAAGATATGGTAAGGAACACTAGCAATTTAAAAAGAGAATGAGTGTTTGTTCCTTTGAAAGGAACAGACGAACTGACACTATCATGTTAAGTTAAAGGAATTAACTATTTAAAAGGAACTAAACATATGTTGAATAAGTGCAACGGTTAAATTATGTCGTTTGAGTGATTAATACCTCGATTCTAGGAAACCTTTTTTATTTATTAAAAATCTGATTTTAAGGAAAATCTTTTTCAGGTAAAGATTTTATTTTTATTTGAAAATAAAAATCCTTTTCGGTTTTAAAGAAAATATTTTTAAAGATAATATTTTGATAAAAGGATTTAATTTTGGTTTTATTAATTAAATTAGATTTTTGTTTACAGCATAAGTAGTTGCTAAATTAAGGAAGCAGTAGTATTTCCATAACACACGTTAAATTAGATCGTAGAGATCATGGGTGTCAAAAAAAAAGGTGTTCCTCTAGTTGAGGAACATCATGGGAAAATGTTTTTACCACTAACACATGGTTTTATCCCATGTTCTAGTTAATCACTGCTATAAATACTTATGTCTAATTAAGTTCCAATTTGCGTCTGACCAAGTGATTTAGTGAGTTTAACAAAGTAAAGTGTTAGTGCCTTCATTCTCTCATAAAAGCCATTTGTTCTTTGCCTTCTCATTCTAATTCCACTAAGTTTATTGATCATTGTATTTTGGTTTTGGGGTAAGGGGATTTTGAGTGAAGTCCTGTAAGAGAGAAAGCTTTGAGTGAAGCGAGTTAAAGTGAGAAAACTTCAAGTGAAGTTGAGAGGAACATCTGTTAAGGGAACAATTGTTCAGGAACTTGAGTTTAGGAACTCAAGGTGTGGCCCGTGAATAGAATCAGGTTGTAACAGAGTTGTTTGGCCTAATTAGTGAAACTGTTGAGTTTAAAATCCCTAGTGGTCGAGGTTGTTTATTCTTGTTAGGCCTAAAAAGTTTTTCCTCGTAAAAATCCCTTGTGTTCCTTTAGCTTGTTTCTTTGTTTAAGTTTTATAATTCCGCAAAAAGTTATTCTTGATAGCGATTTTAAACAAGTTATAAAACCATATTCTTGCAAGTGTACAAGACTTAGTAGTAAATGATAAATAATAGGGTATCGTATCCACAGGGAACAATTGATTAATATTAAATCTAATGTTTACAAATTTTGTCCTAAATAGTGATATAATGATTTGGTTGTGAGCTAATTAGAGTAAACTGCAATTTAAAGTAAACTAAATAAACTGGGTAATATAAAGTTAAATCGGAGAACAGACAATAATCTAAAATCAAGGACAGTCGAATCCACCACTACTAATATGACTAACAAATAAATCGGAATGAGAATTAATAGGTTTATCAAGTACCCTAAACTACAAGCCGGAATACTCATGAAAATAATATTGTGATTATTTAGGTGACATAACTTATCTAACCAAAGCATAAATTATTCAACTTTTTAATCACAAATCATCAAACACCATTGCATAACATCACACCTTGAACTACAAGAACAAAGTATGTAAATTTGATAACAATATAAACTAATAATTAATTCTACAAGAACAATCATCAATTATATTGCAAACAATAATCAACCCAATAATAATCTCAATAGTTATGCAATCATAAACCAAAAATCAATTCTCAAACACAATTAAACTATCAATTCATAATAGTAGGGTTTCATCTAAGCCCTAGAAATAGAAAATTAGCTACTCATAATTAAAGAGAACATCACCCAATTATGAGAAACCATGGCTGAAAGCTTCGTCGAACTGATGTTGCGTATTCCCTGTCTTCTCTCCAACTCCCCCTGCTTCTTCGCTGCTGCGTGGCTTTTATCCTCTAGCCAAAACCCTTGCTGCAGCGTGTAATGTCCCAGTCAAAAGGCCCAAAAGTTTTCCTTTCTTACTCCCTCTAATACCCCACGTGGGTTTTTCCTTTTTAGCCCAATTCAACAATAAGTTTTTTATCTTCTTTCTTCATTTGTGTTCCACTTTCATTTACTGATTGTTGCATGGCTTTGCTTGGTAGCCGAATTGGGTTTAGCCCATTTCTTCTTTAGTTGGACGTGATTCAACATAAAAAGGAAATCCAAGTTCCTTTTATTCTTCTTGCTTTATTGTTTCAATTTAAATGGGTTTAACCCATTAAAATTGCCAAGGCCCAATTGCGTTTCTTTTACTCCAACATTATAATGTACCTGTCAACATTCGATAAATTATTACTAGTATAAAATATAACATAGGTCAAACTAATATATAATCATATAAGCACAATTATTAGATAACCTATGAAAACTATTATAACCCCTAACGTGTACTTTATGATACTAATATAGAGCTAGTAAGAGGAAATAAGAAGGTTATAATATATAATAATTCCCACTTATCAACTCCCCCACACTACAACTTTGCTAGTCCTCGAGCAAAGAAAATATCATCAAACACTAAAATAAAATAAAAAACTATACTACTAAATCAGTAAAACCTAATTCACTGTCGTAAGAATTACGATTGCACTTAGCATGTGCAACAAGCCCTTTAAACCCCTAGGCTACCCTAGTGGACGAGTATGGTCTCGTGAGGATTTTCAGATGCCATACCCACAAAGCCTTATTAACAAAGATTTCGAAACCATTTGACAAATAGTGTAATCATAGACATTAAAACTCATATCATTTCAAAAATATTTAAGTGTCACAAGTAACAAGCATGAATATAATGACATTAACAAAGAATCTAGCACCCTCAATGACCAATCAATATTACCACTTCCTTTCCCCAAGTTTGACTCAACCTCTCGTGGCAACCTCGCTTTAGTCATGAGCACTCAACACTCTCAAATGATAATAATATAATAATGAAGGGTCACTCTTTACTCGACTCAACTTGATTACCCGCTCTATAAGCTTGAATTGCATCTCACCCTCCATTGATATAAACTTAATCGCATGTTTTAAATCATGAGGTCTTTATAAAAGGTTGTAACGGGGCTAAGGTTGATTAAGGTGGGAATTTATTTAGGAATGTGGTGGAATAAAGAGAGCCAAGCTAAATGGAGCAAAAATAGATGACCTATGATATTTACGTCGCAACAAACTCCAATTATCCATAGAACACTATACTCCGACGCCTTTATTTATGCATTTCCTTCACCATGTTTCCATATCCATCTCACAAATGAAACAATAACATTTTTTTTCTTCTTGTATATTTGTAAATCATAAGATTGTTATTTCTTTTGATTTTCATACTCTTGTTTTTTTTAATCTCTGTTTTTGTGTTTTTTTTTTTTTTTTGCCTTTTGATTTTCATAAATACCCTTTTTTTTACTGTATTCCTGCTGTAATACATACTTATAACTCTAACATTAATAATCGCTCCATTCAGCAAGGCTTAAGGTGAAATCGGTAGAAGGCCACAAGCTTGTAATGTATGGTTAGCAGAAGAATAGGACATTAAGGCTCACGAGTGCTATCAAAGTCGGTATTTGTAGAGATGTAACTTATAAACTCAAGAAGCTCTAATATGAAAAAAATGCCTCAATCATATTTTAAGCATGGATAAGTGACGATTTTGGGGAGTATTAATGCAAACTCAAGATATAAGTAAACAAGGAGGAGATAAATCACACATGAAAGAGAAAATCGACCGAAAGATTTTCGGTCTTAAATGGCAGACGGCTCAAAATTTCCTCACTAGGTTCAAATGTCACCACTAAAGGTCTCATCGCCCTTGGGGAAAAACAACACTATCATACCACAAACCATGTCAAAGAGGGATTTATGCCATCTTACATGTCATTTATAATAAATCCAACGCGAGTTAACTAATAACAAAAAAAGAATATAATTTTCTTTTTTTTATGAATACACATATTTTTTTCAATTAGTTTGGGAATCAAACTAAACTAGAATTTGTAACAAACTTAACAAAAATTTTGGCAGCATGTCCCCATAAACACTAAACAGGACAAAAGGCAATATGTGCCACTTACTTAAACCTGTAATTGACTCAAGTAACATTCTTTAGCATCGAAAATAACCACAAAATACACACACTACACATCACCAAACCAAATAATTATGCCAGCAATAATCCATTCTCCTCCCACACTTAATTTTTGCAATGTCTTCAAGGCAAGAATAACAAAAGAAAAGAAGAGAAAGGAACAACACAACCTGGTGGATGGTGGATGTATGTTTGGTGAACGTGGAAGCATTGTTGAATTGTGCAAAGTTGTCCACGTGTGGTGTGCTATACTCCAAGTCCACGATGATGCTCGCACACTTGTAGTAGGTTGTAGCACGTTCCTGCAAAAACTGAACAGATTCTAGAATAGCCAAGTATTAGTATCTAAGAAACTAAAAATTACTTAAAATTCTAACTGAGAAATAAATAACATAAGTAAAAGCTGGGTTGCCTCCCAGATAGCGCTAAGTTTAAGTCTTCAGCCAGGCGTAGCCATATGCATCAATCAATGTAAATAGGGTCTTCCAGTTTAACGGACTCAATAAGACCTTCCTCAACATCATGAGACACGACATGTTTCAATCGTTGTCCATTTACCATAAGAAGACGTCCATCTCGTGGGTCTGAAATCTGTATAGCGCCTGAAGGAAAAACCTGCTTAACAACAAAAGGACCATCCCACCTAGAACGTAATTTGCCAGGATAAAATTTGAGCTTAGAATTATAAAGCCAAACTTGCTGATTAGGTTCAAAAGTTTTTCTAGCAATATGTTTATCATGAAAAGCTTTAGTTTTGGCCTTGTATATCTTAGCATTCTCGTAAGCATCATTACGTAATTCATTTAATTCATTCAATTGAAGACGACGGTTAGAACCAGCTTGTTTCATATCAAAATTAAAAGCTTTAGTAGCCCAAAAAGCCCTATGTTCTAACTCAACGGGAAGATGACATGCTTTTCCAAAAACTAGTCTATATGGTGACATTCCTATTGGGGTCTTAAATAGTACGATAAGCCCAAAGTGCATCATTCAACCTTAAAGACCAATCTTTTCTATCAGGTTTAACTGTTTTCTCCAAAATAGATTTTATTTCATGATTAGACACCTCTACTTAACCACTAGTTTGAGGGTGATAAGGAGTATCTACTTTATGAGTGACATTATACTTTTTAAGCAACGACTCAAAAGAACGATTCAGAAAATGGTTGCCCCCATCACAAATAAGTGCTCTAGGTACCCCAAATCGACAAAATATATGATCTTTAACAAATTTCATAACTACTTTATGATCATTAGTCCTAGTGGCTTTGGCTTCAACCCATCTAGATACGTAATCAACATCAACTAATATGTATAAAAAGCCAAAAGATGGTGGAAAAGGGCCCATAAAATCTATACCCCATACATCAAAAATCTCAACAATCAAAATAGGAGTAAGAGGCCTCATGTTACGACGAGATATAGCACTTGTTTTTTGACATCTATCACAAGCTAGACAAAATTGATGTGCATCTTTAGATAACGTGGGCCAATAAAATCCTCTTTGGAGTACTTTAGTAGTTGTTCTCTTACCTCCAAAGTGTCCACCACAAGAATAAGAATGACAAAATGATAGAATATCATGATATCCATATTCAGGTACACATCTTCTAATTACTTGGTCTGAACAATGCTTAAACAAATAAGGATCTTCCCAATAACAATGTTTAACCTGTGAAAAGAACCTGTCTTTCTCTTGTTTTGACCACTGTGACGGTATCTGACCAGAAGCAAGATAGTTAACAAAATGTGCAAACCAAGGAAGACGTGTATGTGAAATGGCAAACAATTGTTCATCAGGAAACTTGTCATGCACAGCTACATCATTAGTATGTTCAAGAATAAGCCTAGATAGATGATTATCGACTGAATTTTCGGATCCCCTTTTATCTTTAATTTCAATATCAAATTCTTGTAATAGGAGAATCCACCTAATTAGTCTAGGCTTTGACTCTTTCTTAAACAATAAGTATCTTAAAGCTGCATGATCAGAATATATTATAACTTTCAAGCATAGAAGATATGAGCGAAACTTATCAAGTGCAAACACAATGGCTAGTAACTCTTTTTCAGTGGTAGAGTAATTTTTCTGAGCATCCGTAAGAGTTTTGCTAGCATAATAAATTACATGAGTTGCTTTATTTACCTTTTAACTAAGTACTACACCAACAGCGTAGTCAAATGCATCACACATAATTTCAAAAGGTAAGGAAAAATTAGGGGGCTGCACTATAGGTGCTGACACAAGCAACAATTTATCTTTTCAAACGACTCAACATATGATCGATCGAAAACAAAGGTGGTATCTTTAGCAAGAAGATTGGTGAGGGGCCTAACAAGCTTACTGAAGTCTTTAATGAATCTCCTATAAAAAGCAGCATGGCCTAAAAAAAAGGATCTAACATGCTTAACAGAAGTAGGAATAGGAAGATTAGAGATGATATCAACTTTAGCTTTATCGACTTCAATACCTTTCTCTGAAATCCTATGACCCAAAACAATACCTTCCTTAACCATAAAATGGCTCTTTTCCCAACTCAAAATAAGATTTACCTCTTCACATCTTTTTAAAACAGCAGACAAGTTACGTAAACACTCATCAAAGGAAGACCCAAAAATAGAGAAATCATCCATAAACACCTCTAAAAATTTGTCAACCATATCACAAAAGATCGACATCATACGTCTTTGGAAAGTAGAAGGTGCATTACATATCCCAATAGGCATCCTTCTAAATGCAAAAGTACCTGCAGGACATGTAAAATTAGTTTTCTCTTGATCTTCAGGATAAATAGCTAATTGATTGTAACCAGAATAGCCATCAAGAAAGCAATAATTACTTTGACCAGCTAACTTTTCTAAGATCTGATCAATAAAAGGTAATGAAAAGTGATCTTTCCTAGTCACGGAATTAAGCTTCCTATAATCAATACAAACTCGCCAACTTGTGGTCTCCCTAATAGGAACAAGCTCTCCTTCACTATTTTTCACAACTGTAATACCAGACTTTTTAGGAACAACTTGCACGGGACTAACCCATCGACTGTCAGAAATAGGGTATATGATACCAGCATCTAAAAGTTTCACGACCTCTTTCATGACTACTTCTTTCATGTGTGGGTTTAACCTTCGTTGCATCTCTCTCGTAGGTTTAGCATTTTCTTCTAAAAAGATCCTATGCATACAAATAAAAGGACTGATTCCTCTTAAATCTGCTACAGACCATCCTAAAGCTCTCTTATGATCTGCCAAAACCTTAATCAGCGCTGATTCCTGCTCATTAGATAATTCAGATGAAATTATAAACTGGTAAAGTCTCATTAGATCCTAGATATGCATACTTGAGGGTAGATGGAAGAGGTTTTAACTCAAGTTTAGGTGGAGAAACTATAGATGATAGGGCTGGAGACTCGGAGAGGGGGGGTAAAGGCTAATTTCTGGACACCCAAGAAGAAGTTGCTCTAAAAATATTCAGTTTAATTCTCATATTTAAAACAGAAACCACCATCTCTCCAGAGCGACGGTTTATAGTAGCATCAGCAGTGGCCAAGAAAGGACGCCCAAGAATTAAAGACATATTCTTAGAAGGGTTACATGATTCCATATCTAATACTAAAAAGTCTACCGGAAAGAAACCTTTGTCAATTTTAACTAAAACATCATCAATCTTACCTCTCGGAACTCTAACAGACCTGTCAGCTAATTGCAAGGTACAATTAGAAGGTTGTAGCTCACCTAAGCCTAGTTGCTCATACACAGAATAAGGGATCAGATTAACACTTGAACCTAAATTTAAAAGTGCTTTCTCAATTTTATGCTCACCAATATAACAAGAAATAGTAGGGACACCAGGATCTTTGAACTTAGGTGTGTTGTTAAACTGCAAAATAGAGCTTACTTGTTCACTTAGGACAACTTTTTTAGAGCAATGCGCCTTCGATTTTCTTTTAAAAGTGCACATATCTTTAAGGAATTTAGCATAGGCAGGAATTTGTTTTATTGCATCTAAGAGAGGAAGATTAATTTTAACTTGTTTGAAAGTCTCTAAAATAACTTTTTTTTTTTTTCTTGTTCTTACCATAAGGTGAAGGTGCATCCAAAACTTGAGGATAAGGAACTCTAGGTTCGTAAGGAATAGAATGTGAAGATTTAGCCACGGTAGGGGAAAGGGAATTATCATTTCCTTTTTCAATTTCATTTTCCTTAGTTTCCAACTCATCAGATTTATCATGCTTTTTCTTCTCATCTACTATGTTATCTACATCTCTACCATTTCTAAGGGTCATAACTGCCTTAACTTAGCTTGTTCATAGTTATGGTTCTTGGGATTTTCAACTGAATTACTAGGTAACTTGCCATCGTGTCTTTTACTCATTGTATTAGCTAGTTGACCTATTTGAGTTTCAAGCTTAGCTATAGACTGAGTATGAGAATCAACTATATGCATCTTATTTTCCAAAGCTTTAATAGAAGAAGTAATAGTACTTAATGCAGAAGTTACAGTCCCCAATGAAGACATGATTTTTTCATATTCAGAATTATGAGCATGTTGTGCAGCATGTACAGTAGGTGTGACATACCTTTGAGCTTGAAAACCATGAGGAATATTACTCACACCAGATTGATTTACTTGATTAGCTCGCTGCCCTTGTTGTACCTCACCGGAATTTTGCTTCCAGGAGAAGTTCGGATGATTTCTCCAACCCTGATTGTACGTATTTGAATATGGATTATTGTGCGGAGGGTATCCTTGTGCTACATTCACCTGTTCATGTGATACTTCAGAGTATATAGTAGGACAATTGTGAGACAAATGACTAGGATTCACACATATTGAACATACATCATGAGAAGTAGTGGGGTTCATATTCATGTTGTTAATAGCCATTAATTGATCCAATTTTTTAGTGCGAACCTCTACTTTGCTTGACAAATCAGGAGAATGAGAGATTTCATAAATACCACCTTTACTTCCCAATGATCTAGAAATTCCCATACGTGAAGAATTAGCATGTTGTAAAGAATTATCACTCAAATGCTCAAATAATTCCCATGCTTCATCAGGAGTCTTTATGAAAAAGGTACCACCACAAGAAGCATCGATCATTTGTTGATTACGCTCATCTAAACCAGAATAAAAACTTTGCACTTGTTGCCATTTAGGGACTTCATGGTGTGGACAACTACGTAAAAGATCCCTAAATCTCTCCGAACACTCATGGAATTGTTCACTAGGTAATTGAGAAAATGTTGTAATTTCGCGTCTAATCTTAGTTAATTTACCAATTAGAAAATATCTCTTCATAAATTGAGTAACCAGATTTTGCCAATTAGTAATGTTCTCTTTTGTAGTCCACCAATGTTTCGCTTTATCTTTTAGTGAGAAAGGAAAAAGTAAGAAATTAATTTCTTCATTTGGCACATCAGGTTGATTAAAAGTTGAACATACCTCTAGAAATTCATCAATATGCTTATATGGATTTTCAGATTCAAGACCATAAAAAGAAGGAAGCAATTGAATAGTCTGAGGTTTAATTTCAAATCTCCTAGTTATAATGGGCATTCGACTACCTACAGGAGAAGTGTAGGTACCAGGAGTGAAATACTCCCTAAGTTGTCTAGGTTCCGGGTCACCCATTGAATTAGATTCAATCTCAGTCTCAGAATCAGAGTTATTAAATTGACGTAAAGCCCTTATTTCTCTAAGTGTGCGTTCAATTTCAGGATTATAGGGTTTAAATCAAATGATAATGACCTACGCCCTAACATTAACTAAAAACATAAAAACAAGCACAAAATATAAGTATAGAATGGAAAGAAAACACCTGATCCTTGAGATATCAATTCGGCAACTTTTCTCTAACCTTCAATACTTGTCAAATACGATAATATTTAAGAAACTAATACAAAAATATGAAAAATAGAAAATTAATATTATAATAAGAAATGAACTAGAAGACACTAAATTAAATTAACCAAATACCGTTCCCCGGCAACGGCGCCAAAAACTTGATAGCGATTTTAAACAAGTTATAAAACCCTATTCTTGTAAGTGTACAAGACTTAGTAGTAACTGACAAATAATAGGGTATCTTATCCACAGGGAACAGTAAATCTAATGTCTACTAATTTTGTCCTAAATAGTGATATAATGATTTGGTTGTGAGCTAATTAGAGTAAACTGCAATTTAAAGTAAACTAAATAAACTGGGTAATATAAAGTTAAATCGGAGAACAGACAATAATATAAATTCTAGGACAGTCGAATCCACCACTACATATATGACTAACAGATAAATCAGAATGAGAATTAATAGGTTTATTAAGTATCCTAAACTACAAGCCGGAATACTCATGAAAATAGTATTGTGATTATTTAGGTGACATAACTTATCTAACCAAAGCATAAATTATTCAACTTTTTAATCACAAATCATCAAACACCATTGCATAACATCACACCTTGAACTACAAGAACAAAGTATGTAAATTTGATAACAATATAAACCAATAATTAATTTTACAAGAACAATCATCAATTATATTGCAAACAATAATCAACCCAATAATACTTTCAATAGTTATGCAATCATAAACCAAAAATCAATTCTCAAACACAATTAAACTATCAATTCATAATAGTAGGGTTTCATCTAAGCCCTAAAAATAGAAAATTAGCTACTCATAATTAAAGAGAACATCACCCAATTATGAGAAACCATTGCTGAAAGCTTCGTCGAACTGCTGTTGCGTATTCCCTGTCTTCTCTCCAACTCCCCTGCTTCTTCGCTGCTGTGTGGCTTTTATCCTCCAGCCAAAACCCTTGCTACAGCGTGTAATGTCCCAGCCAAAAGGCCCAAAATTTTTCCTTTCTTACTCCCTCTAATACCCCACGTGGGTTTTTCCTTTTTAGCCCAATTCAACAATAAATTTCTTATCTTCTTTCTTCATTTGTTTCACTTTCATTTACTGATTGTTGCGTGGCTTTGCTTGGTAGCCGAATTGGGTTTAGCCCATTTCTTCCTTAGTTGAACGTGATTCAACATAAAAAGGAAATCCAAGTTCCTTTTATTCTTCTTGCTTTATTGTTTCGATTTAAATGGGTTTAACCCATTAAAATTGCCAAGGTCCAATTGCATTTCTTTTACTCCAACATTATAATGTACCTATCAACATTCGAGTAAATTATTACTAGTATAAAATATAACATAGGTCAAACTAAATCATATAAGCACAATTATTAGATAACCTATGAAAACTATTAAAACCCCCAACGTGTACTTTATGATACTAATATAGAGCTAGTACGTAAGAGGGAATAAGAAGGTTATAATATATAATAATTCTCACCTATCAATTCTACACATACAATTCACACCCCTCTTGTAGTGTTCCTAGTTAAATAACATAAAGTATACTTTTACTAAGTGGAGATTCAATCGTAAGATATTTCCATGATGCATGAGAATGTCTTGTTTATGATTTATAGCAAGTTGGAAAACCTTTCAACATTACCCTATAAATGACAAGAGGATTGTTGGAACATTTATAGTGTAATGGGTTTTTTGGTTCATATGGTATTATACTAGAAGAGGAATAGGTCTAGTATGCTAAAAATAGAAGATGCGAAACACGTGAAACAATCAAGCGAAGAAGGAAGGTGGTTGCGGGTTGTGACCTGGTTGCTGTCGTGGCTCGCGATCTATTTCGCGGGTCGCGATGTACTTCCTTATTCGGAGCTTGAATTTTTGCGTGAACAGTTTATATCCGTACTTCCTTATTCGGAGCATGAATTTTTGCGTGAACGTTTGGTAAGTTAATCAGAGAATTAGAAGGACATTCAGGCAATAACTACTCTAATCTAAGAAGGTTATATATACAACCTTTGACATTCATATGAGGGGTTAGAAAAAATTCAGTTTTTTCATGTATCACGAACTTACTTTTTTTTAGAGAAACTTCACTTAGAAGATCATCTTTGTGAATTGTTCTCTCCATTGTATCTCATTGGTTATTTTGTGTTAACCCGTTGATCCTAGAGGGGCAAAATTAAACTAATAGGAAAGCGTAGTTTCCGTGCCTTGGAGTGGTATATCCACTTCCCTTGTTGATCATACATATAACAAAATGGACATACTTTGGATTAGAATTCACTCCCCTTTTTCCTCCATCATTTCAAAAAACAAACCATCACATCCATAAGTCATCCTCATGCAACCCAAAAAAAACCCCTTCAACTCAAAGCTCCACAAAAAAACCTTCAATAACAAAAACCATGAAAACTTGTGTGCAAGTCTCATAACATGAAAAATCAATGCCAAGTAATAAAAAAGTGCAAAAATTCAAAGTGCAAAAAAAAAAAAAAAATAGATTAAGAACTATGAATGGTCTAAGGTATGTCCAAGCCCGATAGGTTGAAAACATAAAAAGGCGGCCTAGGCGAAAGTTAGGGCACAAAAAATCAGATTAAGAACTATGAATGGTCTGATTTGACAAGGATACGTTGGAATCCTCGTCTCGAAGTGCGACTGCTTCAGCAAAATAATTAATCAGGGTCTAATTATTTGACTTTCTAGATCCCGACATAAACTCAAATCTGAACCTAGCCACATTATAACCTTTTCCCACCAACATCTATATGACTCTCCAATGCTTCCATGGTCTCTGGCAATATCTGACTTTGCCTACATCAACTCCCAATGAAGAAAAATCGAATGCTCTTCTTAATGCTCAATTCAAGGCAGGTTCCTTCTAATATAAGCCTAGAGTGCCTAAGTCAATCCAAGCTTTCCCAAAGTGGGGTTTTCTATATTTGTAGTGGTTCCTCCAAATCAAACTCCCGAAGAGTTGTAATCTGTGGATCTCACTTGCGCACCCGTAAACCAAAACAGTTTTCGAAAATCAATACATCTTCTTTTATCAATCCAGACCTCCTAGCTTTGCATAATAGAGCTACCTATTACTGCGGTTCCTACCCAAAACTGCAACAACAGGTAGTGTCAATAACAAAATAATAATTAATTTATACATTTATAATGTCATATACTTCACCCACGCAACATTTTCACAAAGAAGACCACACAACCAGATTTGTTGGAATTCATTCAAACATCAAATGAATTAAAAAAACCCATAACTACAACATTTACATTTGACATTATAAGTTTTAGGTTGAAATTAGAAAATACGGATAAGATATATAAAATATATAAAGATGATATCTAAAACAATACAAATTAAATTAGTTCACCATAAACCTATAATACAGATAAAAATACAGATTCAATTAGATCTACCAAATTAACAAAAAATTAGGTTAAAAAAAGATGAGTACAATGTGCAACAATGCACAAAACCAGAAAAATGTGTAACACAATGTCAGAATTTTCCTAAAAAAATAAAAAAATAGTTCACCAGTAACATAAAACCAAATCTACAGAAGACCACAAGCTAAAGAAAGCCGACTGACATCTGCACCAAAAAGAACTATATTGACAAATGACGAAAAATAGGAAAAATCTGCTACAGTCCTGCCACCAGCCTTATTCTCAAACATCTAGGGGGATAAACATCTGCAACTCAAAACATGATTAAACCAAATACTTCTTCTTCAATGGCCCCTACATCACATACTCACAAACACACCATTAGTGACATACAAAAGCCTGACCTGAGATATGCCTGCACAGATTGATTCATTCATAGCACGATCGACGAATCAGAATGAATCGAACGACGAATGTTTGCGTTTCTCGGTTGGAAGATTATCCGACGAGCGACGAGGAAGATTCCGACGACTTACGTTTCTCGGTTGGAAATTTGACGAGCGTTTCTCGGTTGTTTGGGGGTGGTGAGGACGACGACCGACGACTAGGTTGGAAATTTGAGAACGAAAAGAGAAGGAGAAGATGGTGAGAATTTGGTGTTGAGGAGGACGACGGGCTTGGTGGTGGTGAGTATGAGAGAGTTTGGGCGAATGGGAGATGAGAAATTTTGGGAGGATGGGAGATGGGAGAAGTGAGAGAGAGAGGAGAGATAGAGGGGCGAAGGAGGGTGAGGGTGAAGTGAGCATGATACTGTGACTCTGTGAGAGAGGGTGAAGTGAGGAAACGGCGCCCAAGGCAAATAGATTAAAAAACCCTAATGACCCTATTGCTGCGGCTTCTTCTAGAAACCGCAACAATAGATTAAAATATTATTAAAAAAATCATATTTTAATCTATTGTTACGGTTCTGGGTGGGAACCGCAGCAATAGATTTGTCAAACCAGTAAACGAATTTTGAAAAAATTCTCGTTGACATCTATTGCTGTGGTTTCTACCCATAACCGCAGCAATAGGTTGATTTTTTATTTTTCCTTTTCTTTTGACGCGGTTTATTGCTGCGTATTGGTAAAACCGCCGCAATTAACAGTTATTCTACTAGTGAGGTAATCATATTGCTTGTACTTATCGTCTTGCAAACTAACTTTGTTTTGCAGAAATAGGCGACATATACCAATTCTAGACTACAAAGCGTTTAGAATTGATCTCCTTCCGGACACAGACTACTTTGAGTATCTGTTACATGAACCTCGGTCAAAGTGGGCATCTGTAAACACATAATTGTGTCTCCTCATTTAACACCAATGATGAAACAAATCGTCATCCCAGCCCGGGCCAAAGAAAGAGTAATCTGAGAAGCTAAGCCCAAAATTGATTTAAGAACATAAAGTCTATTTATTTGTTCAAAATGATTCCGAGCCAAATTTTAATAGCCCAATTAATAATTCTTGATAAATTGCATTTATTAAGCCTAATTTTACGAGCCCAATTAGTTATTCTAGATAAATAATTGTAATTTTAATAAATATTAGTTATTCTTGATAATTAATAAATATTTTTCGAAATTCAAAGATATTATGTAAGTCATATTTTTATTCCTTAAGATAACTGATTTCGGACCTTAAAGGATATATTTATTAAAGGATAAAAGAAATCTTCTAATTTCGAAAAACTGTTCAGATTTGCTTTCCGTCACGCGCAACATAGAACAGTTTACAAAACATAAAAATGCAAAGTAGCCTGCGCTGAAGCAAGGTTGTTGTGCCAAGCGCATGGTGATGCGCCAAGCTCATGAGCCTTGCGCCTAGCGCATGCCCTGTCTTATCACGTTGCGTGATTTTGGACATGTTTTCCTTATAAGTAGCTCTGATTTTGACAAACGTTTTACGCACTTAACATGGACTTTTACACACACTTTTTCGATAGCATTATCACTCATATTTCACCACACTTCGACATACTTTCATACTACACAAACACACAATCCAATATACAAACTTATATCCAAACACATACATTCCAACCACATTCTAATTTAAAGCTTCAAGATTGCTCCTCCTGCGGATCGTTATTCAAGAACAAGGCATCAAAGGTATAATTCATGAGGATCAATTCCAAATTAATTCTTATTTTACTAACAATATGCTTTTCACGATGTAGATCATAAAGGAATTAATGCTTTCTTATACACTTCTCTCAAAACTCCAATCGCTTCTTTTCTTTTATATTTATATACATTACTATATTCATATGCATGCCTGTATGCTTTTAATGCTTTGATGCTTTCATCACCACACATAATTATTTCTGCTAATCAAAGACCTAAATAAATGTTCTAATGCTAAATTCAGATAATTTGGACAATTGAATTAGGTTCCCCACAATATAATTGCATAATAACATGTCACCAAAATTAGTCTTTTGTGTGTTTAATGAACCAACGTAGATTAACTTTTACATTGCATGAACATATTGCGTGGTTGTTTACTTGCATAAATCTCGAACATGAATCATATTAAGTAGAGGCCAGCAATGGGCGAATTTGATGCTTGATCTGCTGATCATATTTGTGCCCTCGCCCCCGAAATCAATATTTGGTTCATTGATCAATTATGGAGTAATGAGGGGAAAATCTACATTGGATAAGTGCCTAAATTATCCCTATAATTTTTCAATATCCAATTAGGTTTATGAGTCTTGTTTTAAATACTTGTTGGAGACTTTTTCATTTCAAAACATATTTCCAAATAAAACCTTTACAGTGGGATAGTCAAATACGCGCTCATTTCGCGTAGGCAATAAAACACGCCCACATGTAGAGTTGTTTATGGGTGCTTAACCGTTCCGAAAAACATTTCGGTTCAACCGAAAGTTTAAGTTTGCTCTTTTCGCAGACCATAACCATTTAGACCGGTCACCAACTAAGTTGTTAACCGTTTTTTCGGTTTGGTTTTTCGGGTAACCATTAACCATTATTCAAGTTACATTATTATATTTTACTTAATGTACATATATATATATATATTCTATTTTTTTGTGCATATACTTTAATATTATATATACTCTAATATAAAATGTATAATAAAGTGGATAATAAATCCATTGGAAAACATAACTTACACTAAGAATTCACTCCATTTCCTAATTATATTGTTTATATTAGTACTAAAGTTTTCAAACAACCACATGCTTCCGCTAATTGTTGTTACTTAGTAACAAATATTAGAGTTAATGTAATTGTTGGAAAATGTTTCACAATAATTAAATAGAGAAATATAATTTCGGTTTTTCAGTTAACCGTCTATTCAAAAATCATAACTATAACCAAACCAATTAACCATTCTTATTATCGATTCGGTAACCATACCATTAAAAAAATTTGTTGTTTTGCCACTGTACATATATAATCGTGTCTCCCCATTTAAGGATCCGATGATGAATCATATCGTGGTCTTAATTGGTCCGACCCAAGGGCAGGGCAATCCGAAGAGCCAAAACTATAATAAAAGTGTTAAAGCGTATTTTAATGCCCATAACTAAAGTTTTCGAGCCCAACTCTTTGAAAAGCCCATTTAATTATTGTAGGCGTGTTTTTATTTCGCCTACTCGGTGTGAGCGCGTATAAGATTTGACTACCCCACTGTTAAGGTTTTATTGAAAATTGTTTTGTATTTAAAGAAGTCGCCAATAATTCTTTAAAGGAAGAATCATAAACCTACATAGGGACAAATTATCCAATGTAGATTCCCCGTCATGGCTCCATATATGGTCAAAATGAACCAGAGATTGAGTTCGGGGGTGAGGGTAAAAATATGGTCAGGAACCATATTGCCCATTGCTGGCCTCTACTAAATATCGATTCATTTGCAGATTTTATGCCAAAGAATAATCATATAATATATTTATACACCCTAAAAACTTTTGGTCTAAATTGGTTCAGGAAACACATAAAAAGACTAATTTTTAGTGACATGTTATTATGCAACCAATATTACAGGGAACCTAGCAGGTTGTCCAAATTAATCTGATTAATATTAGAACAGTTCTTTAGGTCTTTGATTAACAAAAATAACATGTGGGTGATAAAAGCAATAAAGCAGGACAATCATGTAATATGAATAGAATGATCAGGCAGGCATATAATAATATATGAAAAGAAATAAAAAGAAGGAAAAAAAAGGTTTAGAATATACAGTAGAGCGATTTTATATTAAAGATCTACATCAAGAAAGAAAACTGTTAGTAACTTCAATATAAAAATAATTTATTGAAGGACCCTCAGGATTATACCGTGGCTTGGGTCTGCGAGATTGACAACCTTCGGGACGAGCAATCGTGAAGCCTGAAAATATGAGTGTATGAAAGTATGTAGATTGAATGTATTTGTGTTTGAAAGTATGAGTTTTTGTAGGGAAGTTTTGTAGTTTGTAGAGAGGAATTCGCAATATATTCGTCGAGTTCGAAGTGGGTTAATGTGTAAAATCCGTTTTTTTAATCTGATCGGAAATCAGGCCAATTTATAGGGAAAACAGCACTGCGCCTCACGCGCCTACTGCGTCAGGCACAGCTGACGCGGCAAGCGTATGACGCGACATGCCCAATAAAAAGTGTACACGTGGTACGCGCTTTGAAAAAGATAAGAAATAAAATCCGCGTCTCAAGCAGAGAGTCGCGTCTGACGCAGGACTCTCAATGAGTCAGAAATCCACGTGTCAAGTGCAGATTAGTACACGTGACACGTGGACAGAGCTGCGCCTGACGCACATACGTGCGCCAGGCGCAGGTTGGTACGCTAGGTGCACCAGCCTGGCTCCTGCCGTGCCTTTGCCAGCTTTATTTAGAACGCGTTTCAAAGATTTCTTTTATCCTTTAATTACAGAAATCTGATTTTACGGGATAAAATCTGATCTTGACTTTAAAAATTTATCGTTTGAAAATATTTATTTATTAAAATAAATCAATTAATTATCAATTAATTGGGCTTTTCAAAGAAATGGGCTCAAATACAATTAATTATCATGAATAATTAATTGGGCTTTAAAATAGGACTTTAACACTTTTCGAAATGGTTTTGAATGGCTCTTCGGACTGCTTTGCCCTTGGATCGGACCAATTAAGACCACGGTATGTTTCATCATCGGATCCTTAATTGGGGAGACACGATTATGTGTCTACAGAAGCCCCACGTTGACTGAGGTTCAGGAAACCGAAAGTCAAAGTATACGGTTAGAACTGAACTATAACCGCCGGTCTCTGCAAAACAAAGTTAGTATGCAGGACAATAACTACAAGCAATCTGATTATCTGCAGGGTAAGATGTTAGCAGATAGGTGCAAACAACTTGCATAAGCACATAGTGATGCAATAATGCAAACTTAGACTCTCTAAGGATGCACAAGACGCTATGCGGGGATTAAGGTTATGCAAAGCTAAGGGATGACACGTCATGCAAGGTCAGGGTTATGCAAGACTAGAATGTATGAAATGCAATGCAAGGTCAAGGTTTTGCAAAGCTGCAATGCAAGGTCAGGATTTTGCAAGGCTAGAAGATGGATAGCATGATAGAATGATAGACTGATTAGAAATGCATAGAATGGTTTTCGAAAATTGTTTCTAAATAATCGGGGTCCGTAAACGAGGTCCGTGGATTACAACTCTTCGAAAGTTTGATTCACTTGGAGGAACCACCACACATAGGAAGCCCCCACTTTGGGTGAGCTTGCCTTGAATCAGTCTTGATCCTTAATTGAAATGTATTTGATCTGATATTGAAACGCATTTGATCTGCCTTGAACGTTGAAAGTTGTCACTGGAGATTGTAATGGGGATTCTTCTTTAGGAAGTTGATTAGGCAAAGTAAAATATCGCCAGAATCCACGGAATTGTCGGAGAGTCCTTCAGGGAAAAGGAGAGCTTGGATTGAAATAACAAAAAGTTAAAATTTGTGACTCAAATGAATGTAGGTGGGAAAAGGCTTTGACGAGGCTAGGTGCAGACTCGAGTCTATGTCGGGATCTAGAAAGAGTATGCTCCTAAATTCTATAAAGTCAAATCATTAGACCATGACTAATTTTATTTTGTTGAAGCGGTCGGACCTCGAGATGAGGATTCCTACGTATCCTTGCGGAATCAGACCATTCGTAGTTCTCGATCTGATTTCTTTTTTATTTGTCATTTTTTTTTGTGCCCTAACTTTTGCCTAGGCCGCCCTTTCGGGTTTTCAACCAAGCGGGCTTGGACATACCTTGAAAAATGAGTTATGGTTAATGAAAGGTTGAAAGGTTTAAGGCTTAGATGAAACTTGAATTGGCTAAGTAAAGATAAGGATCATGGATTGAAGGGATTGAATGAGGGGTAGAACTTGTGTGCAAGCCCCCTAGCTTGACTTTTATTTCTTTTTGCCTTTGGCTCTTACTTTTTGCCTTGTGCGTTTTCTTTTGCTTTTTTCATTTTTTTGCACTTTGAAATTTTTTTTTACTATTTTGTTTTTGCCTGGCATTGATATTCTTATGTAGTAAGGCTTGCACACAAGTTTAGTTTAAGGTCTTGGAAGGCTTGAAGGATATTTGTGGAGTTTTGAATTGAAGGGATCGTTTGGCTGATGATGGTTTAAAGGATTTTTGTTTTTCCTGGTTGTATGTGGATGGCTTATGAAAGATAATGGAAGGGAGATGGGAATAACTCTTGATCCAAAGTATGTCCTCTTTTTTATTTTTCTCTTTTTTATTTTAGATCTTTTTTTTGTTATTATTAGTCAAGTTCATTATGTGATTCGAGTTTCATCATTGAATTAAAAGCATAAATAAAATAATGGAAGGCCAATGAAAATGAAAAATAAATGCAATTATTTTATTAATTGAAAATGAATGAAACAAGGCTTATTTGAAATAAAAAATCCTAAATGACATAGACTCGACAGGAAATGAAATGAAGGAGCTAGGGAAGGGACTCTCCGACTCAACCTAGAAAACTAGCGTTAAATGACTAAACCTCCTGCACTGTAGAGATGATTCCCAAGGGGTTGCTGTTGTTATTGACTTTTGCTGTCGGCGGGATCGGAAGTCTGCCACTTTCAACCATGTCTTGCAGAGTATTCCTTAAGGCCCAACACGTAGATGTTGGGTGTCCATTCCCTCGGTGGTACTTACAATAGGCATTAGGGTTCCACTTCTTGTGCCTATTTTTAGGTGCAGGGTCTGGAGTGGGACAGATAGGCTGTATTGCTCCTTTTGCATGAAACCTAGTGAAGGCTTCTTCCAAAGTCATGCCCAATGGAGTGAATGCTCGTTGAAGCTTTTGATATCCTCCCTTTTCATTAGTTAGGGCATTGACATTAGAGCTAGAAGGACTGTTACTACTCTTCTTGAAAGAGTTGTTGTTGTTGGAACCCTTGTTCTTGTTGGCTTGTACCTCTTCCTCAATCAACAAGCCTACCTTATAGAGCTTCGTGAAAGACTCTATAGGTTGGAAGTTAATATGTTCTCCGTACTTAGGCTGTAGATTACGGATCACCATTCGGACTTGATCCTCTTGAGATGGCCTATTAGTCATTTGTGCAGCTTTTTCCCTCCACCTATTAAGGAAGGTGACGAAGTCTTCATTGGAGTTTTGTTTAGTCAACTCCAGCTCACGCAGGCCAATAGGAAGTTGAGTATTGTATATGTATTGTTTGTGAAACTCTTCTCTGATATAGTCCCCGTCATTCAGCTTGGCTTTGTTCAGTGATCTGAACCACTTGGATGGATGTGCATCCAAGGTTAAAGGAAAGACATAAGCAAACAGGTCCTTGCTCATGCCCTTGAGAGCCATAGAGATGGAGAAAGCTCTCAAGTGATCATCTGGGTCTTCGACTCCCTTGAATTTTGGGAGGTCACCCAGTGTTACCTTTTTAGGAAGTTTTTCCCTTAGTTCAGGATCAATGATTTCATGGCCATGAGCCTGACTCTCAAGCACAGGAATTGACTGGATCAATTGCTCGAGTTTTTCAAATCTCAACTCTGTCTCAGTTTTGATTGGTGGTGGAGTGTCGCCTTGCTCGTCTTCCTCAGTGAGCTTCTCCCTTAGTGCCTTGATCTCTTTGTCTTGTTCCTCAAGACGAGATTTCATCAGTGTGAGTTGAGCCATAATGGCGCTAAGCTGTTCATTAGTTTCCCCCATTTCAGATGATGATTCAGAAGAGTCGGAGGATTCGTCTGAAAAGGTGAGGATGCGCTTGACGAGTCTAGGAGTAGGTTGACCTTGTTGCCTCTCTGTCGGACGTTCCCAAGTTATAATCTCACGACATGTCCTGAACAGAAATCTAATGGACCTCGTAAATTTTTAGAAATGATGCTTTCGAAACGAGAAATGGATATGAGAAATGAAGATGAGAAATGAGAAACGAAAGTGGAAATGAAAATGGGAAATGATTTTGAAATGGAAATGGAAATGGAAATGGTTATGGTTTGGACTAGTGTAGACTTGACCATGATGGAGACATGGGCCTAACTATATGTAAATGCAGACATGGACTGGACTATGCAGACAGTCCGAGAGATTGCCTATGCTAGCTTCGCTAGACTTAGGGGATGAACTTTTATAGTCCATAAACTGACTAGGGTTTACATATAATGCAAACTAGACCTAGGAAAATTTTATAGTCCTAAGACTGAACTCATATAATGCAAACTAGATGTAGGAAAATTTATAGTCCTAAGACTGACTTTTATAGTCCGAAGACTGACTAGGGTTTACATGTGATGCAACTAGACCTAGAGAAATTTTATAGTCCTAAGACTGAACTCATATAATGCAAACTAGATGTAGGGAAATTTATAGTCCTAAGACTGAATTTTCTAGTCTGTAGACTGACTTTATAGTCCTAAGACTGAGCTTTTATAGTCCGTAGACTGACTTTATAGTCCGAAGACTGGGCTTTTATAGTCCATAGACAAACTTTATAGTCCGAAGACTGACTAGGGTTTGCATATAATACAAACCAGACCTAAGAATTGGATTGGACTAGACTTAGACTTAGACTTAGAATAGAATTGATTAAGAATAGATTTGAACTAGACTTCACATAAAGATGCAGATGGGCCTAGATTTTGAAATGAACTAGACTTATATAGGCCTAAGATCGACTCTAATGCTAGTGAATGTATGGACTGAAATGCACATGGGCCTAAAATGAATGCAAGTGAATTGGATTGAATTTGGTTGATTGGATTGAATTGAATTGGATTGAAGGTGTTTAGACCGGGCTAAGAATTTTCGAAATTCGTTTTCGAAAGGAACCCCTTATTTGATCTTTTATTAGGAAAAGATGATGGATTGATTTTGAGAATGTTTTTTTTTTTCAATGCCGTGGTATGATGATGATTAAAAAATGTTTTTGAAAAAAGAGTAGAATAGAAAGAGGTGTAGGATTGATTTTGAAAAAATGTAATTTTTTGAAATTGATGAATATGATAGGGTAGGATTGATAGAGAAGATAAGTTGAACAACAGGGAGAAAATGGGAGGAGGTAGACATGCATGACAATTCTAACTCTACACTGACTCTTTAGATGCATTTTTTTTAGGACAGACTTGACCTTGCATGAAAAGACTGATTTTTTTTTTTAATTAGGTGATGAGCCTAAATGACCAAATTACGCTAATGCAGACAGACAGACGCACATAGGACTGAACATAGGATCGACAATTACGACGACTAAATTGATGAAAAGCGTGCGATGCACAGATTGTGTGCCACGCAGCATTGCTGCGCACGGCGCACAGCCGTGCCTCTGGCGCGGGAGTGGTGCGCCAAACGCAACTTAATGCGTTTGGCGCACTACTCCCCGACACGTTTTTCGAGGATTTAGGTGACGAATTGGCCGATTGACGGAAATTTGCTTGCTTGTTAGACGTGATTTTAGGGACGCATAATAATGACAGTTTGACAACATAATAGCAGGCAAGAATTGCAATCACAGGCAAATGTCATATAACATGGATGCAAAAGTTCCAACCTAAAGTCCAGTTCTATGTTTGATACTATTGGTCAGGTTTAGGTTCAGTCTGAAAAGGGTCCAGACTAAGAGATTGATCCCACGCTTCGTACCCCTGCTTAAAGAGGTGGCCACGTGTAAGACGCACTCCAGTCTCAAGTCAGGAACAAGAGAACAATGCCATTGTTGGGTAGGTTTGCTTATGACTAAGATCCAACACTATCGCTCAGGAAGCTTTTTATGAGGACAAAGCGCAAAGCCCTCGGGGGTGACCTCACACATAGAACATGTGCTAATGAGGCAAGATAGATTGTCCTTAAGGTGGCTGAACAATAGTCATGCATATGCAAAACTATATATTATTCGAAGGCATAAAAATAAGAATGAATCGTATTTTTCAAGTTTCACCCACTCATTTAAAAAAAAAAAATTTTTTAAATCCTCCCCAGTGAAATCGCCAAATTGTAGGCGTGTTTTTATTTCGCCTATGCGGTGTGAGCGCGTATTAGATTTGACTACCCCACTGTTAAAGTTTTATTGAAAATTGTTTTGTATTGAAAGAAGTCGCCAATAATTCTTTAAAGGAAGAATCATAAACCTAATTGGATATAGGAAAATCATAGGGACAAATTATCCAATGTAGATTTTCTCGTCATGACTCCATATATGGTCAAAATGAGCCAGAGATTGAGTTCGGGGGTGAGGGTACAAATATGGTCAAGAATCATATTGCCCATTGCTGGCCTCTACTAAATATCGATTCATTTGCAGATTTTATGCCAAAGAATAATCATATAATATTTTTATACACCCTAAAAATATTTAGTCTAAATTGGTTTAGGAAACACATAAAAAGACTAATTTTTAGTGCCATGTTATTATGCAATCAATATTACAGGGAACCTAGCAGGTTGTCCAAATTAATCTAATTAATATTAGAAGAGTTCTTTAGGTCTTTGATTAGCAAAATCATAAAATATGAATAGAATGATCAGGCAGGCATATAATAATATATGAAAAGAAATAAAAAGAAGGAAAAAAAGGTTTAGAATATACAGTAGAGCGATTTTATATTAAAGATCTGCATCAGGAAAGAAAACTGTTAGTAACTTCAATATAGAAATAATTTATTTAAGGACCCTCAGGATTATACCGTGGCTTGGGTCTGCGAGATTGACAACCTTCGGGACGAGCAATCGTAAAGCCTGGAAATCTGAGTGTATGAAAGTATGTAGATTGAATGTATTTGTGTTTGAAAGTATGAGTTTTTGTAGGGAAGTTTTGTAGTTTGTAGAGAGGAATTCGCAATATATTCGTCGAGTTCGAAGTGTGTTAATGTGTAAAATCCGTTTTTTTTCATCTGTTCGGAAATCAGGCCTATTTATAGGGAAAACATCACTGCGCCTCACGCGCCTACTGCGTTAGGCGCAGCTGACGTGGCAAGCGTATGGCGCAACATGACCAATAAAAAGTGTACACGTGGTACGCGCTTTGAAAAAGATAAGAAAGAAAATCCGCGTCTCAAGCAGAGAGTCGCGTCTGACGCAGGACTCTCAATGAGTCAGAAATCCACGTGTCAAGTGCAGATTAGTGCACCTGACACGTGGACAGAGTTGCGCCTGACGCACAGACGTGCGCCTGGCGCAGGTTGGTGCACTAGGCGCACCAGTCTGGCTCCTGTTGTGCATTTGCCAGCTTTATTTTGAACGCGTTTAAAAAGATTTCTTTTATCCATTAATTACAGAAATCTGATTTTACTGGATAAAATCTGTTCTTGACTTTAAAAATATATCTTTTGAAACTATTTATTTATTAAAATAAATCAATTAATTATCAATTAATTGGGCTTTTCAAAGAATTGGGCTCAAATACAATTAATTATCATGAATAATTAATTGGGCTTTAAAATAGGACTTTAACACTTTTCGAAATGGTTTTGAATAGCTCTTCGGACTGCTCTGCCCTTGGATCGGACCAATTAAGACCACGGTATGTTTCATCATCGGATCCTTAAATGGGGAGACACGATTATGTGTCAACAATTATTCATTGATAATTAATTGTATTATTTAAATAAAATAAATATTTTCAAAGATATTTTATATAATTAAAATCAAATTTTATCTTGTAAAATCAGATTTCTGGAGTTAAAAGATAAAAGAAAATCTTTAAAACGCGTTTTTATCAAAAAAATTGTAAAACTCGTCAAAAGCAAGACGGTGCGCTGGGCGCACCAGACAGCGCTGAGCGCACAGATGTGCGTCGAGCGAACGTGCCTAGCGTACTGCAGTGCGCCAAGCGCACAAGACTGCCACGTAGACATGTGTGTCATACAGAGTCCTGCGCCAAGCGCACTTCTCTGTGTGAGACGCATCTTTTCTTTCTTATCTTTTTCAAAGTGCGTACCACGTGTTCCCTATAAATAGGCTTTGATTTTCCGAATTAAAGAATGGTTTTTCATACAATTTTTCACACTTAAACACTTCGAACTCTACAAATATATTTACCAACCTCTCTACAAAACCTCCCTACAAAAACTCATACTTTCTGACATACAAACACATATTTTTATACATACATTCAAATCTTCCAGACATTCATACTTTCAGGCTTCACGATTGCTCGTCTCGATGGTTGTCAATCTCGCAGACCCAAACTACAGTATAATCCTGAGGGTCCTTAAATAAATTCTCTATTTTTATATTGAAGTTACTGACTGTTTCTTTCATAACGTAGATCTTTGGTATAAAATCGTTCTATTGTATATTCTAATCCTTCCTTCTTTTTATTTATTTTCATACATTATTATATGTCTTCCTGATTTTTTTATACATATTGTTAAGATTGTCTTGTATATTTTTATCACCCACATGCTATTATTGCTAAACAAGACCTAAAGAACTGTTCTAACTAATTCAGATAATTTGGAAAACCTGCTAGGTACCCTGTAAATTGATTGCATAATAACTTGTCGCTAAAAATTAGTCTTTTATGTGTTTCCTGAACCAACTTAGACTAAATATTTTAGGGTGTATAAAATATTATTTGATCATTCTTTGGCATAAAATTTGTTGTGAATCGATATTTAGTAGAGGCCGACAATGGGCGAATGTGGTTCATTATGACCGTGTTCATACCCTCACCCCCGAACTCAATCTTTGGTTCATTTAGACCATCTATGGAGTCAGGACGGGGAAACCTACATTGGATATGTCCCTAATGTAACACCACGGATTTTAACTCATTATTTATTCGAGTTATTTTCCCTTATTATTAT
Organism: Beta lomatogona; assembly: GCA_947646795.1. Lineage (NCBI taxonomy): Eukaryota > Viridiplantae > Streptophyta > Magnoliopsida > Caryophyllales > Amaranthaceae > Beta > Beta lomatogona. Next base: position 1,416,477 of record CANSNZ010000951.1, read on the forward strand.
TTTCCCATTAGAATTAGAATATTTTACTTCTTAAAAATATTATATCTTATATTATTTCTTTTTCAACTTTGAAAATGTTATATTTATAAAATTTGTTTGATTCGAAATTATATATTTTCTAGTATTTAGAAATACGCGTTTGAACTAGCATTTTATTTATTCGATTTTAGCGTGTCTGAAACGTCGCATGACTTTTTAAAATGAAGTTCTAAGCTCCTTAAAGTCGTTCACATAATCAGAATATTGGAAGCATGGGAGAGGCTTTTGATCACCTTATAACTCCCCTTGTAACCCCTTTGTAACCTCCACTTTAATTTCCAAATTAATTCCCATTATTCTAGCTCTTCTAAACCCCTTTTAGAAACAATTTGCTGCTGGAAAATAATCAGAAAAATCAGTCCAATTTCCCCTTGTTCACGCCATTTGAAGAGAGAAAGAGATGAAAAGTTTATCCCGGTTTTTCCTGCCACACCTTCACGAAAATGACTATCCCTAGAGATCTAACCGTTGGCTCATTCTCAAATTTGGACAGCACGTTCAGGACATCTGGGACTTCAATTTGACCGGAGCGATTTTGAATCCGACCTGTCTATTGTCGGGAATATGGGTCAGAACAGAACAACATGTAATGGAATTTTATAATGTTCAAGAAGAAGAATGCAAGCAATTGAAGGTCTTCAAAGGTAACTAAGGGCGACCCTAGGTCGACTAGTATTTGTATAGGGATTATATTAGTTTTAATACTTACGTTGGGTAGTACCATGTTAGGAATTTGGGTGGGAATGGTTATATGATTATATGGTTGTTTTTATGGGTTTTCATGTATTGTATATGATAACTTGTGATTCTAATGTTTCATTGATATATATGTTGATGCCATGAATTTGCGTTTGAGATTCAGTTAGGGTTGCTTAATAATATCACCAATTTGTTTGGGCATTACTATTTACCGCCCGTATTTACTAAAAATCGCCCATATTTTTTCTAGGACATTCCTAAACTACCCCTACATATACATCCTCTCTCACTCTCTTCCACTCACTCTCACCCTCTTCCACTCACTGTTACTCACTCTCTCTCTCTCCTACTCTCACTCACTTTCTCTCACCTCACCTCATCCACCACCCTAACCACCACCACCAGATCCACCACCACTGGATCCACCACAAGTGGCGACCACCATCACCACTGCATCAACGACGACGACAGAGGCAACACCACCGATGCCACCACCACTAGCATGATACCACCACCGACACCACCACAAAACCGCCGGAAAAAGCATGGGCCCAAGGAAGAAGGCGAAAGATGCCGGCGAATCATCATCCCAGGTCAGTTTTAGTTATTTATTTGCCGGAAAATCCCACCACCACGTCGAGAATTTTTTTGGTTTCCTCCGGCAAGGAAACAATGTGAATTTTCGTTTCCTCCGCCGATGAAACGAAACAGATCTTCGTTTCCTACGTGGAGGAAACGAAAAAGTATACCGTTCCCATGTAAACGAAGTTCTTTTTCGTTTCCTCGGAGAAGGAAACGAAAACGTACATCGTTTTCATTAATTTTTTTTTTTTAATTTCGAATGTTTTGTTGCAATTTTTTTTTAATAATATTATGTTTTGTTGTAATATCAGTAATAATATTATGTTTTGCATTTTATTTTGAATAATATTATGTTTTGATTATGTTAGTAGTGATATTATCATGTTTATTAGTAATAATAATATTATTATTTAGTGATATTAACATGTTATAATTCGTATTTATATTCGCCAATGTTGATATTATTCGTAATTAATATTATTTAGTGATATTATCATGTTATAATAATGTAGCATGTTATAATATTTAGTAAAATTAGCATGTTAATTAGTTTGAATAATAATAATAATGTAGGATGTTATAATATTTAGTTAAATTAGCATGTTATGCGACAAATTTAGTTATATTAATGTTAATATAATATAATAACGGCGAAGGTGCTAGATATTGAATTAAAATGATTAAATAGTGATTAATAAAAAATATTGATAATTAGGCTCAGTCGAGGGTCGTAGGCCGCGAGAGTGTGGGTGTTGGGGGATCTAGGCCACGACACACTCGATCTTGTGGTATTAATGCATCGAGTAGGAGGGAAAGGGCAGAAGAGCAGGTTAGGGCGGATCCTATTCCTGAGGATGCGCCTCATAGTCCGAGTTGGGATACCGGGGATGAGGAAGAGTTGGAAAATGCTTTGAGTGGTGATCCACAGGAGGCCACTTCCCGCGTCACTGTGAGGAAGGGTAGAGGAGGGAGATTTGTGTCGGAGTCGTCAAGTTCCGCACGTAGCCGGACTTCGAGCAGGGCCAGAGCTGCTAGTGATACTTCCTGGAGAGTTACGGAGTCTATGCCTGGGGGCCCTATTGACGGTAGCGTGATTCCTAGCTATCCCACTCACATCAGCGCACGTATCTACCATGATCCGCGTACTTATACGGTGATGATGTGGCATAATCGTGCTAGTGTGTTTAGTAGTTTGAAGAATTGGGACTTCGATCCGCAGTCGCAGCTGCGTGTAGATGTGTCTTGTATCAGCCATCTTCCGTTTATTATGTATTTGAACCTTGACTACCCACTGGTTTCTCCGTTTATAGAACGTTGACAGCCGGACACGAACACATTTCACTTGCCTTTCGGGGAGATGACGATCATGTTGCATGACGTTTGGCAGATCATACGTGTTCCTATTGATGGTCACACAGTGAAGGGTGCTTTGTCATCTGATGATTTGTATGTTCGGTTTGAGGAGCTACTCCATGTTACTCGGGATGAGCTATTTCAAGACCCAGCACCTATCTGGAAGAACGGGGGTGTCAGTGTTAGCGAGATCTTCACCAGATGCGGGAGTGCTGGTCATCCCATTAATTTGAAGATTCGCTCTTTTCTGCTCATCACACTTGGTTGTACGTTGTTCACTGATAAGAGTGGTACCCAGCTCTCGCCCCAGAACATTATTGAGTTGGATGACCTTGACTCAGTACATAAGTATTCATCGGGATCAGCGACTTTGGCTTTTCTATATCGTCAGCTAGGGGTGGCGACTAGGCAGTCGGCCAAACAGATTGCTGGGTGTCTCACGCTATTACAGGCTTGGATATACGAGTACTTCCCATGTTTTCAGCCTCATAGAGATAGTTTATCGGTGTCTGATCACGATCCCCGGGCTAGAAAGTGGGATGTTCACATCGTCAGCAAGGATCCTCTTCGACTTCAGTCGATAAGTAGACGGTTGGACAACCTTCAGCTTTCAAAGGTACGCCATTTATTTTGCTTATTAATGTAGTTGTATATTAGTAGTACATTAAACTAATCAAATTATTTATGTTTCCTATTTTCAGGTCATTTGAATGCCATACGGGGATGATCAGGCTAGGACGGTTCCGAGGACGTTGTATGTCGGTTGCATACGCTACCGAGATATTATTGAGCCGTACAACCCAGATCGTGTACTACGACAGTTGGGTTATGTTCAGGTTATTCCTTCTTCGATTCCTGAACCCGTCTTTGCATACAGACAGACAAACACGAAGAAGTATGAGGTTGAGCACGACATAGCAGCAGCTGAGTCATCATGGCAGCGTTTCACGCCATAGTTATTTGGTATCAATGTTTCGCAATTGAAACGTGCTAGTCGGCCAGGAGAGTGTTCATCGGACTACATGGACTGGTATTCTGCATATTCTCATCTTATCCTTCTCGCTGAGGACATCATGGATCCGGCCTGGGCCAACACTACAAACACACACTATGTATGCATTTCGTATTATAAGTTAAGAATTCTGCTGTTAATTATTATTGTTACCTAACACAACTAACTTATTAAGTCATATTTTGCAGTGGATGGCCCGACATTTTGACTGTACGAGAGCTTTGCTGGAGGATCGGCACAACGATCAACGCCCCAACACTTCGATGTCATATGAGATGATGGATGCGATGGCTCGAGATTGGGATATGACACTTTGGTTAGATCGTGCTCGTGACCCTCCTCATGATGATGGTGATGATGTGTTTTGATGTACTAGTTTTGATGATGTGTTTTGATGTACTAGTTTAGATAAGTTTGTTTGGTGGATGTACTATTTACACTAAATTTGTTTTGTTATGTAGTAGGAATTCCCGATTACTATGTGGATTTTACTAACTAGAACTTTGATTTTATGCAACATATTATACTAATCATTAGATCAATAATTATTTCATAACATGGATATCATTATACTAAACATTACAAAACGATAAAATTATTCACTGTCATCAAAACTTTCATTGTAATGTACTTGTAGTAGTGAGTAATTGGTCCCACAAAGCGCGTCTCACATTATACAACTTATCCCACCCATCAACACTATCATCATGCATGGTATGCCATAAGTTATGAATGGGTGGTACGGGTGATCTGGGTGCCAACTCTAATCTAATGTAATGCTGATAACTGCCAAGATGTGCAATCACTAGCTCCGCAGTCGGAACTGTTGCTACTGATCGGGATTCCCAAGGAAGGACAGTGATACACGGATAAAGGGATCCCCCTGGGCCCAATCCAACCAAAATGACTACGGCGTTGAAAATCTGAGCAATAGGAAACAAGTCTTGCGAACATACCATCCAATGCGCCTCAGTACACGATCCTCCATACCAGGTAATGCGCTTTATTGCTGCGTCAATCTGATCATAGTAAATATGTCTGTAAACTTCTCGATGAGCAGCAATCTCATTTGCCATTTGAGTGCGGACAAAACCACAATGGTTTTCACCACTCAAAAAAGCATCTGCTAAGGATCGAAATCCACAGTTACCGTCTGACTGGACATTCGTCCATCTAACGATGTACTGACCAATAATCCCCGGAACATACTTGTAGAATGGAAACCCACTAGAACCGTCATCATTATCCATGTTTTGCTGACCTACGACAATAAAATTATTCACTATTAATATTATAATTACATAAAGATCAATATTATAATAATCAATGCATATAATTAACAAACATAATACCTGTAGAAGTTGACATGCTCATCACTGAACCTACTGATCTGATACCTCTCCTTGACGACCCACGAGATGTGTACTCAAAACCACTCTTGTTACGCTTTGTACTTGGATGATTCTTTCGTGGTCTTCCTTTGGGGTTCTCAACAACGTCAGGCTCAAAAACTGAATCACCGAGATAACGCAGATGATCCTCTAAAACCCGGGTAGCACTCCGCAAGATGGCAGGATCACTATATCGAACCTGGTCAACTAACTCTAAGAAATACTGAGAATCCTGTGCTGCCTCAGATACAAAATTGGGGTTGTTAACCCCATCACCAAGGATCAAAGTAGTCCAATAAGGATATAAGTCTGTTAGGTACAAACTCTGCTTCGCCTCCAAGCGTCTGCGTATGGCACATGCACAAGGAATGCCATGTGTGGTTCTCAACGAGCAACCGCAACGCTCATAGACCTCATTGGCCAACTCTCGCATACTTGTTTCCTCAAGCCGTAAGATTAATCTATATAATCACAACTATTAATATTAACTAAATATTCAATAAATATCCATTAATAAAACATATTTGCTAACAACCTAATAATTACAGGACTATTGTTTGCTAACAACTAATTATCATAATAATTCCAATAATACGCAAACATATTCATTTTAAGCTTATAATTACACAACCTAATAACAAATCAACATTAACTGATTATTTGCTAACATCCTAATAATTACACGACTATTATTTGCTAACAACTAATTATCGTAATAATTCCAATAATACGCAAACATATTCATTTAAAACTTAAAATTACACAACCTAATAACAAATCAATAATAACAGAATTTTCACAATAATGCTAATCAGAAAATTAATATTAATGTGCGAATTAACCTAATAACAAATCAATATATTAATGTGTGAATATTCCACGGTAACGAAATACTTTTTCGTTTCCTCCATGGAGGACACGAAACAGATCTTCATTTCCTCCATGGAGGAAACGAAACAGAATTTCGTTACTTCCATGGAGGAAACGAAAAAGCATTTCGTTACCGTGGTAACAATGTGCTTTTTCGTTTCCTCCGTGGAGGAAACGAAACCTCCATGGAGGAAATGAAGATCTGTTTCGTTTCCTCCATGGAGGAAACGAAAAAGCACATTGTTACCGTGAGTTGGTGGCGGAAAAAAATTTAAAAAACTAACCACATTCCGTTGCGGTGCTGCGGGAGGCGTTGACGGTTCTTCGTCGCTCATTGTGGTGCTCCGGTGTTGCTGTGACAGTGGTGATCCACGACAATGAGGTGGTGCTCCGGTAGTGGTGGTTGTCCGCGGTGGTGGTGGTGCGCAAGTGTGGTTACAGTGATGGTGGTCCACCCGTGGTGTGCTCGGAGTGTATCTCTGGTGGTGGTGGTGCGCAAGTGTTGTTACAGTGATAGTGGTCCGCCGGTGGTGTGCTCGGAGTGTATCTCCTATGGTGGTGGTGTCGCCGGTGGTGGTGGTCTGGTGGTGGTAGTGTAGGAGGTGAGAGAAAGGGGTGAGAAAGTAGGAGTAGAGTGAGGTTGGATGAGAGGTGAGAGAGTAAGAGTGGGGTGAAAGGGGAGGGGTATGGGGGGCATTTAAAGGGAAAAATACGGGCAATTTTTAGTAAATACGGGCGGCAAATAGCGATAGGGATTTGTTTTTCCTATTGTATATTACTAGTTGGGGTAATTTTTGGGTTTTCTTCGTATCGTGAGAGTATTATTTTTGTTTAGTTATATTTAAGCATGTTTTGGTAAAGTTTATAGCATGTTTAGTCGTGCAACATTGTTCCATAATGTTGGGTGATGAAGTGATTGTGTTTCAGTTGGATTCTGGTTGGCGTGGTTATGTTGTTCGTTTCTTGTTGGCCTTTTTTTTTTCTTACTTCTTACCTACTGATGTGCGTGAAGAGGGTGATAATGTTGGTTCTTGGTTGCATATTGCAACTTGTTCTATAATGGGCTTGTTATTGTTATTTAGTTAGCATATTTTAATTGGTCTTTGTTGTTGGCATTTACTTTTATTCTAGCCTTTCATGCATTAGGCGACTAGATGTTGTTGCATATTTTAACAAGCTAAGCTAAGATCTTATGAGATGTATTATCATATCTATCTAAGTCGTAGTATAGATTTATGTATATGCCTATTAGTTGTATATAGCATAGTTGCTAATTATTGGTGAAGGTTATGATAATATAGGTCGATCATGAGTGGCTTTATATTATCTTATTGTTTATTTAGGTTATAGTTTAGTTTTATAATCCATTTATTTGTTTTTGTTAGCATGTTGGTTGGTTTATTTGTTAAGGTTATGGTATTATAAGATATTGTAAGTACTATAATTATTTATGTACTATCATTATTAATAATTTTGTTATTATTATTTTTGTTATTATTATTATTATTATTATTATTATTATTATTATTATTATTATTATTATTATTATTATTATTATTATTATTATTATTATTATTATTATTATTATTATTATTATTATTATTATTAATATTAATATTAAGAAGATTGTTGAGTTGTTTTGAAATGGGGTGTATGGGTTGATACCCTAAATCTCTTGCAGTTTAATGTGAATTGATGGGTTAAGTCCCTAAAATTCTTGTAGTTTGGAATTGATGGGTTAAGACCCTAGATTCTTGCAGTTTGATGTAAGACCTTGAATAGCATTCTGCAGAAGGTGAAAATATATTATTTCTTATTTGTTTTTGTTTGAGGATGATGACTAGTGAGGCGGCATGGTCTCCTAGGAATGAACAGTCACTATGCACTGAGCAAGGTACATAGTTTATACTTACGTACTGAGCATGGTATGTAGGTCCGTCTTGGTTATTAGTTGTCGTCTGAGAGATCGAGAAGTACTGAGCAGGGTACTATCTCGCATCAGGGTGTGGCCATACTAGACATAGGCGAGCAGAGTCCAAATACTTAAACCAAATAGAAACAGTGGGTTGCGATCCACTTATGTTCATTTCTTCCTCAAATGTGTTAAGAAGATTATTTTTCAAAACGTTATCATTGTCATTTATCTCATTCATATTATTATTTGATTTAGACTTGAAGGTTTATTATGTTAATCTTTGAGTTGATTATATGTATATTTATTTGTCTAATCGATCATTCTTTTAACTTTACCCTATTTGTGGATAGCATGTTGTATTATATTGTTTCTGTTGTATTTATTTATTTGTTTGTTTATTCGATTATTTGAAGTGTATTTATGAGATATTGTGTATGACTTGATTGTTAAAACTTTTAACTCTTTTATGTATCCTAATTGAGCCGGGAGAGCTGTTAGTTACTCCCTACTGATTATGGAAGTTTGTTGACATATTTTGCAGGTGAATATTTCGTGTTATGGGCATTGAGAGAAAGGCTATTTAGGATTTTTGACACATCTTATTTTATTTTATTTTATATTTACTATATATATTGGGATTAGAGGTTGTTTTGCCTTTTTTGGATATCTTGGAATATTATAATTCTATTTTATTTTTTTATTTAGTTTAATTTAACCTTTGATTAGAGTGACATTTCCGTCAGGCGATATTTCTGCTATCGTCATTTCTTTAATAAAATGTTCAATTTTGTTTATATTATGCTTATAAAAGGACGGAGTGTTACACCTAGTTTGTCCCTACGATTTCCCAATATCCAATTAGGTTTATGAATCTTTCTTTAAAGACTTGTTGGCGACTTCAAAATAATCTTCAATAAAACCTTAACAATGGGGTAGTCAAATACGCATTCACACCGCGTAGGCGAAATAAAAACACGCCTACAATTTGGCGACTCCACGAGGGAGGATTTTAAAAAATTATTTTTTTAAATGAGTGGTGAAACTCGAAAAATACGATTCATACACTTTTTATGCTTTAAAATGACATTACAGTTTTGCATATGCATGGCTATTGTTCAGCCACCATAAGGACAATCTACCTTGCCTCATTAGCACATGTTTTATGTGTGAGGTCACCCCCGGGGGGGTTGCGCTTTGTCCTTCCAAAAAGCTTCTTGAGCGAGTGTTGAATCTTAGTCATAAGCAAACCTACCCAACCATGGCATTGTTCTCTTGTTCCTGACTTGAGAACTGGAATGCATCTTACACGTGGCTACCTCTTTAAGCAGGGGTATGAAGCGTGGGATCAATTTCTTAGTCATAGACCCTTTTTCAGCCTTAACCTAAACCTGACCATAGTTTCAAACGTAGAACTTGACCTTTAGGTTGGAACTTTGCATATTTATCCTATTTGTGCATCTTTACATGTGCGTGCTTTTTTTAGTGCTTAGTATTACGCGATGTTTCAAGTTCAAAGTTATTGAGCGAATTTATGCGACGAGCAAAAATTATAAAATCGTCTCTCCAAATGAGCTGTGCTCCGCGCAACTCCAAATTTGCGTCTTGCGATTCTTGATGCGTCAAGCGCCGTTCTCTATCGTCGCACGCAACCTTCTGCGCCCAGCGCTGTTTTTGAACTGCGTTCAGCGCCCTTATCCGTGTCAAGCGCTGTTATTATGTGTGTTGCGCACTTTATCCTGCATTCCATGCTCGTGCTCTTCATGTCTTGAATTTGTCCCTTTGTGTTGCGTTGCTCATGGGTAACTTTTTATAATCCCCATATTTTACCAAACAATATCTTCTCTCCCAATTCAAGAAATAATCAGTCTTTTCATGCAAGGTCGAGTCTGTCCTAAAAAGTGCATCTAGAAAATTGGTCATGGTAGAGTTAGAATCATCATGCATGTCTACCTTCTTCTTGCTATCCAACTAATCTTCCTTATCAATCCTACCCAACCAAATTCAACAAATTTCAAAATCTTACATTTTTTTCAAAATCAATCCTACATCCATGTCTATTCTACCTTTTTCAAAAAGTATGTATTAATCATTATCATACATGACATTTACGAAAACATCTTCAAAATTAATCCATCATCTTTTCCTAACAAAAGCTAAAAACAAGGGGTTCTTTTCATAAATGAATTTCTAAATTTCTAAGCCCAGCCCAGACACCTTCACCAATTCAATCCAATCAACCAAATCCAATTCACTTGCATTCATTCTAGGCCCATATGCATTAGAGTCATTTTTGCATACATATTAGGTCCATCTAAATTTGAATCCATGCATTCATATTAGGCCCACTAGCATTAGAGTTCATCTTAGGCCCATACAAGTCTAGTTCATGTCAAATCTAGGCCCGTTTGCATCTTTATGTGAACCCTAGTCTATGTCAAGCCCAGTCCAAGTCTAATCTAAGTCTGTTCTAGTCCATTTCCAATGTCAAGCCCATCTGCATTTCCAAGTCTAAATTCAAACCAATATAAGACTAAGTCCAAAATTAGGTCCATATAAGGCCCAACTCATTTCCTAAGTCTAATCTAGTCCATTTCCAAACCCGTATAGGACGAAGTCCAAAGCAATGACCTAGCAAAGCTAGTCATCGTTAAGACCATAACGGCACCCATTGACCTAGCGAAGGTAGTAACCCTTTAAGACCATAATGGCACCCTTTAGACCTAGCGAAGCTAGTCACCCCTAATACCATAAAGGCACCCTGCGAGTTTAGCGAAGCTACTCCTACCTTACATCTATAGCAGTCTAAATCCTCAAGTCTAGCAAAGCTAGTCTCCCCTAAGTCCATAATGGCTCGACACCTTTAAATCTAGCGAAGCTAGTCCATCTTAGAAAAATCATCGAGTCTGGCGAAGCCAATCCCCCTAGGTCTAGCGAAGCTAGCATAGGATATCGTTTTGGGTCTAGTCTGCCTGTAAGCTCAAAGTCTAGTCTAGTCTGCTTGTATAGTCCAGTCCAGTCCAGTCCAGTCCATGCATATAGTTAGGCCCATGTCGCCATCGTAACCATAATCATACCCATTTCTAATCAATTTTCCATTCCCATTTCCACTTTCATCATCATTTCTCACCTCTCATTTCCATTTTCATTTCTCCATCCCTCATTTCCATTTCTCATTTCGAAAGCATCATTTCTTAAAATTTATAAGGTCCACCCGATTCTGTTCATGACCGGTCGAGAAATTATAACTTTGGAATGCCTAAAGGAGGAAAAAATGTGAGCCTACTCTAAACTCATCAATCGCAACATCACCACCCCGACTTCATATAGAGTCATGAAGATTACTTTTGACCGCCTTCACAATAGAGTCGCATCACTTCCATAGGGTCTACCGCCTTCACATTAGAGGCGTGATCACTTCTATAAGGTTACTCCGAACCCTGCACCTAAAAGAAAATTTAATAAGTATCAACCTATATTTCTACTGCGAATTCCAACAGGATAATGAACATCTGACATGTAATGTTGGATTCTCAAATGCACTACGAAACATGGTCGATGACAACAGACTTCAAATACTTGCTACAACGAGAATCAGCATCACCATCAACCCTTTTGCGCGGTGCATCAAAAATTCAAAGGCTTAGTCTTTTATTTCTAGTTTCTTAGGATGAGTCAGAGAGTCCTCACCCTGAGCCATTTCTGTCCTTTCCCATCGAGTCTATGTCATTATAGGTCTTCATTCATTATAGCTGTAACAGCCTGCACATCCGAGCTGGTAGCTAATCACACCTAAGATTCACTAATCACAATCAACACTTAATAACTTCGAATTTACATTTACTCGCAGCGGAGACAAACACCTATAAAACGATCCTGGACATGTGGGTTATGGGCTCACAACATAATAACTTCAAAACCAAATATCATATTACAGAATACTTTATTCGATTCCCAAAACTATAGAAGACATGATTCTCACATAAGCGCTTAAATACTTCTAAATACAATTTCTTATCACTAATTTAATTACCCATTCTTGATCCAATTCTATCTTACAATCCACTCTGAGCTGCCAACACGAACCTGCAATAACAGAGGGAGAATACAAAACAAAAACAAAACTAAAATGAGCGAAAAACTCAGTAACTTTACTTCAGCCCGTCAAATCGGTTTTAGTTAGCAAACGTTTTTCATATCATAAACAAACTTGGTAATTGTTCGGAAAAGAATCCATCCTTTAAAAATATATCGCTGGCATAGCTCAATTACTTAACACAAATCGCTGGCAAGTACAGGCTTTGGCATAACATAACGTAACATAACATAACATAATATTCGACCTTCTCTGGTCTTAACTGAACTTATATCCGAATCATTTTCTCCACCTGTACCTTGCCCACTTTTCATCTTAGTTTTTGAGCTAAGCCGGCTAAAACAATTACGAAATCCTTTTCTCATTATCATACTCACATCATATCTTAAGAAACATAAATAATTCCGAACAACTCCAATAACTGAACAAAAGCTCTCTTTTGTAATCATTCAATATCAAATTAAAACTAACTTATACAGATGCATCTATAACCATGGCCATGACTATAAACGATATATAATATCAAAAATATAATATAACACACACGGGCATGTAAATTCATTTTGCTGAACATAAATGTTACCTCATACGCACAGCAATTCCTTACTAATACACCTCCAATATCATAAACTTGATCACCAACCTCCAAAAATCACAAACTTAATCTTCATCTTGAACTCCATATATTGTGTCCATGAACATAGCAACACCAATAATAAGAATTAGAACCTACTCATAATTTTACTATATGGAACCCAATCTAACTTTTCTAACAATATGATCATCTCATCCTCGAATCTCATACCATTTCCATTTTCTAAACAGAATCCAATTAATCTTGCACTTTATACTTTAACTCAACAACAATAACTATAACCAATAATACTTTTCAGCTCTATTAACTTTCAGGGAGTACAATCAAATCCAATTTAAATGCTCCATTAATCGGTATACATTCACAAATTCCATCAACTAATATATAGACATAACCCCATTAGTCCTTATACATTCACACTTCCATCTCCCATAATTAACAAAACAGTTTCATAATAAAAAGGAATTAGACAAATATATAATCTGATTTTGAAATCCTTGAAAACCAGTTATATACCAAAATTAAGCTTAGTCCACAACTATCTTGATTTTTGCAATAAACAAGAGGAAGATGAGTACTTATATATGGAGTAAACATAAGCTAGATGTTACTTATCTCAAATTTCAAAGGAACAAAACAAGCAAACCCAATTTTAGATTTCTTAGAACTACAATATGTGGAATCAGACTAGTACCGGTATGGTGACACCACCACCACCACCGACACCGCAGCACTGCCGGACATGCAGCAGCGGACCACGTCAGCGACGGCAGCAACCCACCACCGGGGAATCGAAGCAGAGGCGAAAGAAACACAGCAGCAACACACGACAGGAACACGGAAGCAGCAGCACCGACAAGGCTCCGGTGAGACCCAGTAGCGACACCGACAACTTGATTCACAAAGAGGAAATGAAATACGAGAGAAGGGAAATTAGTTTTGGGGTTTTGGACTTTTTAGCTTTGGGTTTCAATTCTCGAAGCTTCTTCTTCTTCTTTTTTTTTCTTTAGATTTTCGAATGAATGAGCGATAATGGATGAGAGTTGCTGAACTTGAAGACTATTGAATCCTTGTGGTGGAGCTTGGAGCAATTGACAGCTCAAATATTTCAATTACATGGCACCTCTTGAGGGAGACACGAGAGAAAAGAGAAGAGGAGAAAGTGATTGAGTTTTTTCTTTTTTTCAAAATATAACTTAAAGCCAAATTTGATTTTGGAAATTAAAATTTATTTTTTTCCAATTATGCTTTACAATAGTTTAACATACAATTAGACTAATAAAATATAATTATCTTTTAATGAAACCTACTTAAAATTTAGGCTATTACATACTACCACCCTTAAAAATAAAATTCGTCCTCGAAATTTAAAAATGTAAAACTTTAGCTCATTTCAGAATGAGTACATTTCTGTAAACATTTTCACAAAAAAAAATCAAACCAAAAGGAACTCAATGCCGAACTCTAACATCTTAAAAGATATATATGACCCCAATCCAATTACGAATTTCTCCAGAATCTAAATCCATATAATTCGATCTTTCTCTAATAGCTACTTAAAACTAAAATCCCAATAGAACTTTTCACTTTTTCAATCTCAAATTTCAAGACTCAATCTTCAACTTCCTTTATTCCGATTACTCAATTCTTAATTACTAATAACCCAAATCAATTTCAGACAATCCCGGAAATCTTTCTTGAACTCATATGCCATGATATGAAGATCACGACAACTATAAAACAACCATGCTCTGATACCATCTGTAACAGCCCGCACATCCGAGCTGCTAGCTAATCACACCTAAGATTCACTAATCACAATCAACACTTAATAACCTCGAATTTACATTTACTCGCAGCGGAGACAAACACCTATAAAACGATACTGGACCTGTGGGTCATGGGCCAACAACATAATAACTTCAAAACCAAATATCAGATTACAGAATACTTTATTCGATTCCCAAAACTATAGAAGAAATGATTCTCACATAAGCGCTTTAATACTTCTAAATACAATTTCTTATCACTAATTTAATTACCCATTCTTGATCCAATTCTATCTTACAATCCACTCTGAGCTGCCAACACGAACCTGCAATAATAGAGGGGGAATACAAAACAAAAACAAAACTAAAATGAGCGAAAAACTCAGTAACTTTACTTCATCCCGTCAAATCGGTTTTAGTTCGCAAACGTTTTTCATATCATAAACAAACTTGGTAATTGTTCGGAAAAGAATCCAGCCTTTAAAAATATATCGCTGGAATAGCTCAATTACTTAACACAAATCGCTGGCAAGTACAGGCTTTGGCATAACATAACGTAACATAACATAACATAATATTCGACCTTCTCTGGTCTTAACTGAACTTATATCCGAATCATTTTCTCCACCTGTACCTTGCCCACTTTTCATCTTAGTTTTTGAGCTAAGCCGGCTAAAACAATTACGAAATCCTTTTCTCATTATCATACTCACATCATATCTTAAGAAACATAAATAATTCCCAACAACTCCAATAACTGAACAAAAGCTCTCTTTTGTAATCATTCAATATCAAATTATAAATAACTTATACAGATGCATCTATAACCATGGCCATGACTATAAACGATATATAATATCAAAAATATAATATAACACACACGGGCATGTAAATTCATTTTGTTGAACATAAATGTTACCTCATACGCACAGCAATTCCTTACTAATACACCTCCAATATCATAAACTTGATCACCAACCTCCAAGAATCACAAACTTAATCTTCATCTTGAACTCCATATATTGTGTCCATGAACATAGCAACACCAATAATAAGAATTAGAACCTACTCATAATTTTACGATATGGAACCCAATCTAACTTTTCTAACAATATGATCATCTCATCCTCGAATCTCATACCATTTCCATTTTCTAAACAAAATCCAATTAATCTTGCACTCTATACTTTAACTCAACAACAATAACTATAACTAATAATACTTTTCAGCTCTATTAACTTTCAGGGAGTACAATTAAATCCAATTTAAATGCTCCATTAATCGGTATACATTCACAAATTCCATCAACAAATATATAGACATAACCCCATTAGTCCTTATACATTCACACTTCCATCTCCCATAATTAACAAAAGAGTTTCATAATATAAAGGAATTAGACAAATATATAATCTGATTTTGAAATCTTTGAAAACCAGTTATATACCAAAATTAAGCTTAGTCCACAACTATCTTGATTTTTGCAATAAAGAAAAGGAAGATGAATACAACTTATATACGGAGTAAACATAAGCTAGATCTTGCTTATCTCAAATTTCAAAGGAACAAAACAAGCAAAACCTATTTTAGATTTCTTAGAACAACAATATGTGGAATCAGACTAATACCAGTATGGTGACACCACCACCGACACCGCAGCACTGCCGGACATGCAGCAGCGGACCACGTCAGCGACGGCAGCAACCCACCACCGGGGAATCGAAGCAGAGGCGAAAGAAACACAGCAGCAGCAACACACGACAGGAACACGGAAGCAGCAGCACCGACAAGGCTCCGGTGAGACCCAGTAGCGACACCGACAACTTGATTCACAAAGAGGAAATGAAATACGAGAGAAGGGAAATTAGTTTTGGAGCTTTGGAATTTTCAGCTTTGGGTTTCAATTCTCGAAGCTTCTGCTTCTTCTTTTTTTTTCATTAGATTTTCGAATAAATGAGCTATAATGGATGAGAGTTGCTGAACTTGAAGACTATTTAATCCTTGTGGTGGAGCTTGGAGCAATTGACAGCTCAAATATTTCAATTACATGGCACCTCTTGAGGGAGACACGAGAGAAAAGAGAATAGGAGAAAGTGATTGAGTTTTTTCTTTTTTTCAAAATATAACTTAAAGCCAAATTTGATTTTGGAAATTAAAATTTATTTTTTTCCAATTATGCTTTACAATAGTTTAACATACAATTAGACTAATAAAATATAATTATCTTTTAATGAAACCTACTTAAAATTTAGGCTATTACATACTACCACCCTTAAAAATAAATTTCGTCCTCGAAATTTAAAAATGTAAAACTTTAGCTCATTTCAGCATGAGTACATTTCTGTAAACATTTTCACAAAAAAAAATCAAACAAAAAGGAACTCAATGCCGAACTCTAACATCTTAAAAGATATATTTGACCCCAATCCAATTACGAATTTCTCCAGAATCTAAATCCATATAATTCGATCTTTCTCTAATAGCTACATAAAACTAAAATCCCAATAAAACTTTTCACTTTTTCAATCTCAAATTTCAAGACTCAATCTTCAACTTCCTTTATTCCGATTACTCAATTCTTAACTACTAATAACCCAAATCAATTTCAGACAATCCTGGAAATCTTTCTTGAACTCATATGCCATGATATGAAGATCACGACAACTATAAAACAACCATGCCCTGATACCATTTGTAACAGCCCGCACATCCGAGCTGCTAGCTAATCACACCTAAGATTCACTAATCACAATCAACACTTAATAACCTCGAATTTACATTTACTCGCAGCGGAGACAAACACCTATAAAACGATAATGGACCTGTGGGTTATGGGCCCACAACATAATAACTTCAAAACCAAATATTAGATTACAGAATACTTTATTCGATTCCCAAAACTATAGAAGAAATGATTCTCACATAAGCGCTTAAATACTTCTAAATACAATTTCTTATCACTAATTTAATTACCCATTCTTGATCCAATTCTATCTTACAATCCACTCTGAGCTGCCAAGACGAACCTGCAATAACAGAGGGAGAATACAAAACAAAAACAAAACTAAAATGAGCGAAAAACTCAGTAACTTTACTTCAGCCCGTCAAATCGATTTTAGTTCGCAAACGTTTTTCATATCATAAACAAACTTGGTAATTGTTCGGAAAAGAATCCATCCTTTAAAAATATATCGCTGGAATAGCTCAATTACTTAACACAAATCGCTGGCAAGTACAGGCTTTGGCATAACATAACGTAACATAACATAACATAATATTCGACCTTCTCTGGTCTTAACTGAACTTATATCCGAATCATTTTCTCCACCTGTACCTTGCCCACTTTTCATCTTAGTTTTTGAGCTAAGCCGGCTAAAACAATTACGAAATCCTTTTCTCATTATCATACTCACATCATATCTTAAGAAACATAAATAATTCCGAACAACTCCAATAACTGAACAAAAGCTCTCTTTTGTAATCATTCAATATCAAATTACAACTAACTTATACAGATGCATCTATAACCATGGCCATGACTATAAACGATATATAATATCAAAAATATAATATAACACACACGGGCATGTAAATTCATTTTGCTGAACATAAATGTTACCTCACACGCACAGCAATTCCTTACTAATACACCTCCAATATCATAAACTTGATCACCAACCTCCAAGAATCACAAACTTAATCTTCATCTTGAGCTCCATATATTGTGTCCATGAACATAGCAACACCAATAATAAGAATTAGAACCTACTCATAATTTTACTATATGGAACCCAATCTAACTTTTCTAACAATATGATCATCTCATCCTCGAATCTCATACCATTTCCATTTTCTAAACAAAATCCAATTAATCTTGCACTCTGTACTTTAACTCAACAACAATAACTATAACCAATAATACTTTTCAGCTCTATTAACTTTCAGGGAGTACAATCAAATCCAATTTAAATGCTCCATTAATCAGTATACATTCACAAATTCCATCAACTAATATATAGACATAACCCCATTAGTCCTTATACATTCACACTTCCATCTCCCATAATTAACAAAACAGTTTCATAATATAAAGGAATTAGACAAATATATAATCTGATTTTGAAATCTTTGAAAACCAGTTATATACCAAAATTAAGCTTAGTCCACAACTATCTTGATTTTTGCAATAAAGAAAAGGAAGATGAGTACAACTTATATATGGAGTAAACATAAGCTAGATGTTGCTTATCTCAAATATCAAAGGAACAAAACAAGCAAAACCAATTTTAGATTTCTTAGAACAACAATATGTGGAATCAGACTAATACCAGTGTGGTGACACCACCACCGACACCGCAGCACTGCCGGACATACAGCAGCGGACCACGTCAGCGACGGTAGCAACCCACCACCGGGGAATCGAAGCAGAGGCGAAAGAAACACAGCAGCAGTAACACACGACAGGAACACGGAAGCAGCAGCACCGACAAGGCTCTGGTGAGACCCAGCAGCGACACCGACAACTTGATTCACAAAGAGGAGATGAAATAAGAGAGAAGGGAAATTAGTTTTGGGGTTTTGGACTTTTCAGCTTTGGGTTTCAATTCTCGAAGCTTCTTCTTCTTTTTTTTTTTTTCTTTAGATTTTCGAATGAATGAGCTATAATGGATGAGAGTTGCTGAACTTAAAGACTATTGAATCCTTGTGGTGGAGCTTGGAGCAATTGACAGCTCAAATATTTCAATTACATGGCACCTCTTGAGGGAGACACGAGAGAAAAGAGAAGAGGAGAAAGTGATTGAGTTTTTTCTTTTTTTCAAAATATAACTTAAAGCCAAATTTGATTTTGGAAATTAAAATTTATTTTTTTCCAATTATGCTTTACAATAGTTTAACATACAATTAGACTAATAAAATATAATTATCTTTTAATGAAACCTACTTAAAATTTAGGCTATTACATACTACCACCCTTAAAAATAAATTTCGTCCTCGAAATTTAAAAATGTAAAACTTTAGCTCATTTCAGCATGAGTACATTTCTGTAAACATTTTCACAAAAAAAAATCAAACCAGAAGGAACTCAATGCCGAACTCTAACATCTTAAAAGATATATTTGACCCCAATCCAATTACGAATTTCTCCAGAATCTAAATCCATATAATTCGATCTTTCTCTAATAGCTACTTAAAACTAAAATCCCAATAGAACTTTTCACTTTTTCAATCTCAAATTTCAAGACTCAATCTTCAACTTCCTTTATTCCGATTACTCAATTCTTTACTACTAATAACCCAAATCAATTTCAGACAATCCCGTAAATCTTTCTTGAACTCATATGCCATGATATGAAAATCACGACAACTATAAAACAACCATGCTCTGATACCATCTGTAACAGCCCGCACATCCGAGCTGCTAGCTAATCACACCTAAGATTCACTAATCACAATCAACACTTAATAACCTCGAATTTACATTTACTCGCAGCGGAGACAAACACCGATAAAACGATCCTGGACCTGTGGGTTATGGGCCCACAACATAATAACTTCAAAACCAAATATCAGATTACAGAATACTTTATTCGATTCCCAAAACTATAGAAGACATGATTCTCACATAAGCGCTTAAATACTTCTAAATACAATTTCTTATCACTAATTTAATTACCCATTCTTGATCCAATTCTATCTTACAATCCACTCTGAGCTGCCAACACGAACCTGCAATAACAGAGGGAGAATACAAAACAAAAACAAAACTAAAATGAGCGAAAAACTCAGTAACTTTACTTCAGCCCGTCAAATCGGTTTTAGTTCGCAAACGTTTTTCATATCATAAACAAACTTGGTAATTGTTCGGAAAAGAATCCATCCTTTAAAAATATATCGCTGGCATAGCTCAATTACTTAACACAAATCGCTGGCAAGTACAGGCTTTGGCATAACATAACGTAACATAACATAACATAATATTCGACCTTCTCGGGTCTTAACTGAACTTATATCCGAATCATTTTATCCACCTGTACCTTGCCCACTTTTCATCTCAGTTTTTGAGCTAAGCCGGCTAAAACAATTACGAAATCCTTTTCTCATTATAATACTCACATCATATCTTAAGAAACATAAATAATTCCGAACAACTCCAATAACTGAACAAAAGCTCTCTTTTGTAATCATTCAATATCAAATTACAACTAACTTATACGGATGCATCTATAACCATGGCCATGACTATAAACGATATATAATATCAAAAATATAATATAACACACACGGGCATGTAAATTCATTTTGCTGAACATAAATGTTACCTCATACGCACAGCAATTCCTTACTAATACACCTCCAATATCATAAACTTGATCACCAACCTCCAAGAATCACAAACTTAATCTTCATCTTGAACTCCATATATTGTGTCCATGAACATAGCAACACCAATAATAAGAATTAGAACCTACTCATAATTTTACTATATGGAACCCAATCTAACTTTTCTAACAATATGATCATCTCATCCTCGAATCTCATACCATTTCCATTTTTTAAACAAAATCCAATTAATCTTGCACTCTATACTTTAACTCAACAACAATAACTATAACCAATAATACTTTTCAGCTCAATTAACTTTCAGGGAGTACAATCAAATCCAATTTAAATGCTCCATTAATCGGTATACATTCACAAATTCCATCAACTAATATATAGACATAACCCCATTAGTCCTTATACATTCACACTTCCATCTCCCATAATTAACAAAACAGTTTCATAATATAAAGGAATTAGACAAATATATAATCTGATTTTGAAATCTTTGAAAACCAGTTATATACCAAAATTAAGCTTAGTCCACAACTATCTTGATTTTTGCAATAAAGAAGAGGAAGATGAGTACAACTTATATATGGAGTAAACATAAGCTAGATGTTGCTTATCTCAAATTTCAAAGGAACAAAACAAGCAAAACCAATTTTAGATTTCTTAGAACAACAATATGTGGAATCAGACTAATACCAGTATGGTGACACCACCACCGACACCGCAGCACTGCCGGACATGCAGCAGCGGACCACGTCAGCGACGGCAGCAACCCACCACCGGGGAATCGAAGCAAAGGCGAAAGAAACACAGCAGCAGCAACACACGACAGGAACACGGAAGCAGCAGCACCCACAAGGGTCCGGTGAGACCCAGTAACGACACCGACAACTTGATTCACAAAGAGGAGATGAAATACGAGAGAAGGGAAATTAGTTTTTGGGTTTTGGACTTTTCAGCTTTGGGTTTCAATTCTCGAAGCTTCTTCTTCTTTTTTTTTTCTTTAGATTTTCGAATGAATGAGCTATAATGGATGAGAGTTGTTGAACTTGAAGACTATTGAATCCTTGTGGTGGAGCTTGGAGCAATTGACAGCTCAAATATTTCAATTACATGGCACCTCTTGAGGGAGACACGAGAGAAAAGAGACTAATGAAACCACACGAGAAGAGGAGAAAGTGATTGAGTTTTTTCTTTTTTTCAAAATATAACTTAAAGCCAAATTTGATTTTGGAAATTAAAATTTATTTTTTTTCCAATTATGCTTTACAATTGTTTAACATACAATTAGACTAATAAAATATAATTATCTTTTAATGAAACCTACTTAAAATTTAGGCTATTACAATAGCCTTTCCATTTTCATTTCATTTTATTTTTCTTTTCATTTTCATTGGCCTTCCATCATTTTATTTATGTTTCTAATTCAATGATGAAACTTAAATCACCTAATGAACTTGTCTAATAATAATGATAAAAAAGAGATCTGAAAAAAAAATGAAAATGAAAAAAGGACATACTTTCGATTAAGAATTATTCCCCTCTTCCTTCCATCATCTCCATTAGCCAAATAACCCTTCAAAATCAAAGGCCCAGAAATAACCTTCAAAGCCTTCTAATACCCTAAACCAAACTTGTGTGCAAGCCTTACTACATAAGAAAATCAATGCCAGGCAAAATTTAAAATGAAAAATTTTAAAGTGTGAAAAAAAGAACAAAAGCATAAAGAAAACGCACATGACAAAAGAAAAAATGCAAAAAAAGAAAAAGCCAAAGGCAAAGAAATAAAAAATTCTAGGTAAGGGGCTTGCACATAAGTTCTACCCCTCATTCAATTCCTTCAATCCATCAAAACCTTATCCCATATAACCCAAATCCATGATCCTCTATTTGCCAAACCAACTAAACATTCATCAAAGCCTCAAGCCTTAAACCTTTCATCAACCCTAAACCCTTTTTCAAGGTATGTCCAAGCTCGCTAGGTTGAAAACCCGAAAGGGTGGCCTAGGCAAAAATTAGGGTACAAAAAAAAAAAAGAAAATATAAAAAATATATCAGATCCAGAACTACGAATGGTCTGATTCCGCATGGATACATAGGAATCCTATCTCGTGGTCCGACCGCTTTAATAAAAAAAATAGTCAAGGTATAATTATTTGACTTTCTAGAATTCAGGAGCATACTCTTTCTAGATCCCGACATAGACTCGAGTCTGAACCTAGCGTCGTTAAAGCCTTTCCCACCTACATTTATTTAAGTCACAAATTTAAACGTTTTATTTTTCAATCCAAACTATCCCTGTCCCTGAAAGACTCTCCGATAATTCCATGGTTTCTGGCGATATTTGACTTTGCCTAATCAACTTCCCAAAGAAGAATCCCCAATGAAGAACTCTAAATGCTCAAGACAGATCAAGTACATTTCAATCAAGGCTTGGATTGCCTAATTCAAGACAAGCTCACCCAAAGTAGGAGCTTCTTATATATGTGGTGGTTCCTCCAAATCAAATCAAACTCACCAAAAGTTGTAATTTGCGGACCTTGTTTACGGACCCCGATTATTTACTAAAAAATGGTTTTCGAAAACCACTCTATTTATATCTGATCATTCCATCATTCTACATATCCAGATCTTCTAACCTTGCAAAATCCTGACCTTGCATTGCATTTCATACATTCTAGTCTTGCATAACCCTGACCTTGCATGATGTGTCATCTTCCTTAGCTTTGCATAACCTTAATTCTTGCATAGCGTCTCATGCATCCTTAGAGAGTCTAAGTTTGCATTATTTGCATTATTATGTGCCTTATGTGAGTTATTTGCACCTATCTGCTAACATCTTTCTCCTGCAGGTAATCAAATTGCTTGTAGTTATTCCTGCATACTAACTTTGTTTTGCAGAGACCGACGTATATAGATCAGTTTTAAACTGCAAAGCGTTTAGAATAGTTCTCCGTCCCCACATCGTGTACTTTGACTTTCGGTTTCTTGAACCTCGGTCAAAATGGAGGCTTTTGTGGACACATAATCGTGTCTCGCCATTTAAGGATCCGATGATGAAACATACCGTGGTCTTAATTGGTCCGACCCAAGGGCAGCGATCTCCGAAGAGCCAAAACTATTTTTAAAGCCCATAAATATAGTTTTCGAGCCCAACTCTTTGAAAAGCCCATTTAATTATTCATTGATAATTAATTATATTATTTAAATAAAATAAATATTTTCAAAGATAGTTTTTATAATTAAAATCGGATTTTATCCCGTAAAATCAGATTTCTGGTGTTAAAAGATAAAAGAAAATCTTTAAAACGTGTTTTTACACAAATGTGTGCCGAGCGCACGTGTCCTGCCACGTAAGCGCGCGCCTAGCGCACCGCAGTGTGCTAAACACACAAGACTGCCACATAGACTTGTGTGTCGGAGTCTTGCTCCAAGCGCACTTCTCTGGGTGAGACGCATCTTTTCTTTCTTATCTTTTTCAAAGCGCGTACCACGTGTACGCTTTCTACTGGGCATACCGCGTCAAGCGCGCCAATTTGCGCCTGACATGTGGATTTGCGCTTGACACGTCATCCTGCGCCAGGCGTAGTTGGCGTGTGAAGCGCAGTTTCGTGTTCCCTATAAAGAACGGTTTTTCACACTTAAACACTTCGAACTGTACGAATATATTTACGAATCTCTCTACCAAACCTCCCTACAAAAACTCATACTTTCAGACATACAAACACATATTTTCATATATACATTCAAATCTTTCAGACATTCATACTTTCAGGCTTCACGATTGCTCGTCCCGAATGTTGTTGTCAATCTCGCAGACCCAAGCCACGGTATAATCCTAAGGGTCCTTAAATAAATTCTCTATTTTTATATTAAAGTTACTAACTGTTTCTTTCAAAATGTAGATCTTTGGTATAAAATCGTTCTACTGTATATCATTTTATTTATTTTCATACATTATTATATGTCTGTCTGATTGTTTTATACATATTGTTATGATTGTCCAGGATAATTTTATCACCCACATGTTATTATTGCTAAACAAAACCTAAAGAATTGGTCTAACTAATTCAGATAATTTGGAAAACCTGCTAGGTACCCTGTAAATTGATAGCATAATAACTTGTCGCTAAGAATTAGTCTTTTATGTGTTTCCTGAAACAACGTAGACTAAATATTTTTAGGGTGTATAAAATATTATTTGATTATTCTTTGGCATAATATTTGTTGTGAATGGATATTTAGTAGAGGCCAACAATGGGCGAATGTGGTTCATTATGACCGTGTTCGTACCCTCACCTCCGAACTCAATCTTTGGTTCATCTAGACCATCTATGGAGTCAGGACGGGGAAATCTACATTAGATAAGTCTCTAATTTGTCGCTACGATTTCCCAATATCCAATTAGGTTTATGAATCTTCCTTTAAAGACTTATTGGCGACTTCAAAATAATTTTCAATAAAACCTTAACAATGGGGTAGTCAAATACGCGTTCACATCGCGTAGGCGAAATAAAAACACGCCTACAACCACCCATTAAGACCGGTTTTTTTGGTACGATTTTTTGGTTTCGGTTTTTTATGAACACCTCTACCTAGGGGTGTTAATGAGCCAGGGTGGCTCGCAAACTATTGCAGCTCGGCTCGGTCAAAGCTCGGCTCGAGAGTGCTTGACTCGAGTTCGAGATCGGCTCGATACGTAAACTAGCCGAGCCTGAGCCACCTTAAGTTCGACTCGAAAGTTCGTGAAGAAACTCGAAACCATTTTGATAATTTTTATGTAATATATTAATGTCCCACATTGACATAGAAGGTAAACAACAAACTTATTTCTCTATAAAATCTTATTACCAAACTATTTTTCTTGTTTGATGTCTTATTTATATTCTTGGACTATTTATGAAATCTTTCATTTGTGTATATAAAATTAGCCTTCAATTAACTAATTTAATCTTTTTTAAAATTATATATATATATATATATATATATATATATATATATATATATATATATATATATATATATATATATATAAACATTTGAAGACATTGAACACGTCGCTGCAACATTACAATTAACAAATAAAAAAAAAACTTGCAACAAATCCTAAAGTCTTAACTCTTACGTTTGCTTTGCTGAGTTCTATTGTTGGAGATTTGTTAAGTCCCATATTGGTGGGGTATCAAAGAAAGGGGTGGACGGGATGTTTTAAAAAGGCATACGGGAAGAGTTGGTCATGGAACAAGTGGAAGTTCGACCTAATTTATTTAGTGGGCATGACTTTTTGACTCCATAGTAGTTTAAAGTTGGGCTATACTTTTTATCAAAATCTAGACTTTTTTTATATTTGAAAATTTTAGTTCTCGAGTCGAGCGTGGTTTTGATCTTTTCGAGCTCGAGCTGAGCCTAAATTATTGAGCTCGACGAGCTTCGAGCTCGAGCTGAGATGTACCTCAACCGTTCTCGGGCAGAGCCGAGCCTGTACATGTTCGGTCTCGGTTCGCATCGTTAACACCCCTACCCTTACGTAGAGGGAGGGAGAGGAAAAAAACACTCAAGGGTCAAGGTCCTTGTCCTCTTCAAGAGAGTTAGGAGGTTGCATATAAGGGCGGTAGGGGTGCCGGAAGCTTAGTGATGATTAACTAGTTAGCTTATCGACTTATATCAATATCTTAATCTTATCCAATAACAACTTGTTCCAGTTGAATTAAACATTTTTAAGTAGTTTTATCGACTTAAAGACGATTAACTTACATTGATTTTTTATATCTTTAATTAGCTTATCGATTTATGTTGATGCGTTGATCTTATCCAATTATAGTTTGTTTCAGTTCAATTACATGCCTTTATTTAGTTTATCGACATAACACATTCATTTATTCCGATCCAATAGCTACTTGGAATAATTCATGTATAATGTTTCCAATATTAAAATGAAACTAAATTTATCTTAAACTGAATCTAATCGATGTGATTCGAAATATCAATCAAGTACAAGAGCAATAAAGTACACATTTACCCGATGTGACTTTCATACACTTTTTTTAATAACAATTGAAATTAACCAAATGGATGCGACTTTCGTCAAGAATTGAATTGAACCGGGAAGAATAACGAATCGATGCGATTTTTGTTATGGACAGAAGTTAATAGAACAGAAACTGATAATAACCATCGATATGTGCTCAACTGTTATTGATGGAACCATTAACTGGTCGGGTATAATCGAAAACTAAATGCAACTAAAATTAACTGAACCGAAACTACAAATAACTGCTAATGCGCCGAACTGCTATGGCTAAAACCGTTGAACTGATCGGGTATAATCCTTATAAAACTGCAACTGAACTGAATCAAAACTGAAGATAATTGTGGAAGTGGTTAACTATTATGGATTGAACCGTTGAATTGTTTAACTAATCTCTAAAATTAACTACAACTGAACTGAACCTCAACCGAAAAAAATTTAACTGAACCCAACTGAATTAAATTGAACTATTGGTATTTTTACCTGTTTTAAACTAAATTTGATATGAATTGAACTGTTTAGGTAAAACCTGAACTGAATAGTTGGGCCGAATTAACACTTAAAGGGTACATCATAGAAAAAACCAAAAAAAAAAATGGTTACAACTTAGAAGCTTCAACTGAAAAAATGGATTTTTCACCATATACTCTCGATAAAAAAATTTAATCACCATATATCCTCGCACTTTTCAAAATTCATCATATACCCTTCAATTTTTCAAAATTCACCATAAGTCCTTAAGAGCATGTACAATGGGCTAGTTTTTAGTTGGTCTACCACCCACAAAATCCCCAAAATAACGTAATTTAATTAACATAATCTAATTAGCATTTATTAATTTAAATCATATATTTCATATAAAAAATAACATTGGGTAGGAGAGAGAGTATATAGTGGGGTATGGTAAAAGTAGGAGACAGAAATTAAAAAACCAAGTAAGACCAACCAAACCATTGTGAGAAAAAAAAAAAGATGAGTTGATGGGAATTTTAGTGGGATGTGAGGGGTAAGAAGGAGGAAAGGAGAGAGAAAGAAAAAAAAACTCAAAGATCAACTAAGACCAACCAATCCACTGCTCATGCTCTAATAGGAAAAAGATCAATAGGAAACAATTAAAAAAACGAAGGAGTATTTTGGTGCCGAGTTCTCCTAACTTTGGATCTCATCGACAAAACGCGCCGTAGAGCTAAACCTGAGAAATTGAAGTAAGAACGGACTAACGGAGGGAAGGAGAGAGAAAAAGAAAAGCTAAAAAAAATGGCGTGGAGTGCGACTGCGATCGGAGCTCTTTTAGGATTGGGTACCCAGATGTACTCAAATGCTCTTCGTAAGCTCCCTTACATGCGTCGTAAGTCTTTCTCTATCTCACTTTACATCTCCTTCCAATTTTTCCTTTCCATGAAATCCCTAATTTTGACATTGTTGATGTTATTTCGTAATTTTAGATCCTTGGGAACATGTATTGGGAATGGGATTAGGGGTTGTCTTTGTAAATCAGCTTGTAAAATGGGATGCTAAGCTTCAAGTAGACCTCGACAAGATGCTTGAGAAAGCCAAAGCCGCCAATGAACGACGCTATATGGGTGAGTTTTTCTCGCTCTCCACTCTTTGATTTATTGTATTGTTTTCTATATTGTTTCTCGACCCGATTTCCGTCGAATTGGTTCAGGTCAATATTAAGCGGGTCCGAAAACTGCTTGACCTAAAGTCCTAAACCATAAGCTAATTATTAAACGGTTTAACTATTATTGACACAAACATAGAGTATTGATTTGTCGTTGTGATATGCAATTGTTGTGGTAATTTTTGTTAGTTTTATGGAAAAAAGATATTTAAACTTCCTGAAGCATTCCACACTATGCCCCCTGAAATGCTACTATTACAATTCATGTGATGAATTGTTACAAGCTGCGGGGCAATCTTTTACCGACTAATATTTTCTGGTTTAAGATTTTGGTCCAAACCTAAGCCACTTAATTTCGAGGTTGCGTCCATATCAACCCAATTAGGTAAACAGTTTCGACCCAAATTTGTGTATTTCGTGTCAGGATTGTGTTGGGGTTTTGTCTCATGTTAGCTTTTGCTAGCCCTGGGTTTAGGTATTTCAAATTATGTGGTGATGTTGCAACTTATTGGTTTCGTATCGTTTAGGATGCATAGTTTCTTCATGTGTCCTCCATCTTTTGCTTGCTCGGATTACTGATCTATTACAAGAAAATTTGTTGTTTGTAGCATGTTTTTTGCTTTAGATCACTCTGGGATTTCCTACGAGAAAGTTGTGACATAGTTTTGTTTCTCTTAGGGTTGTTTTTTTCTATTCATGCGCAGAAGAAAAAACAGCATTGATTTTGATAAATTCTCGCTTTAATTTTTCTTTAAGGTGGGGATGTGATGGGTTGGTGAAGGTTTACCAAACCGGATTGCAATTGCGTTGGATCAACCCAAACCGGATTGCAATTGCGTTGCATCAACCCTAAACTTAACTGAATTATCATGATCTTGGGGATGATGGTTAGTGGGAAAAGGATGTCCAGTCGTAGCAGCCATGACAGGTCTCAGCTTCAAGCTTCATTTCAAGACAGCCAAGAAAATTATAACCTCTTTGGAAAAAAACGTGTATCTTATGATAAGATCAAAAATTAGGGAGTAGAGTATGAAGAAGAGTAGAGGACTTATGGATAATGCAATGTTTTGCACCTATGTGATCTATTTAGGGAAAGTGAGGTGGTTGCTAGTAGTTCATTTAAGCTTGTCTCTCCAGATTTTAGTAAGACCACCTTTGAAGACAGTGAAATCTTCTAACTGATAAAGCTCATTCCGGCGCCAAGTATCAGATTAGGATTATTCCTGACACTCTCAACCAGCCCATTCAGCAAGGCCATTTTGGATCCTCTTTGCTGCTTTATGCTTGGATTTACTCAACTGGCAAACCCAAAAAAGGCTTATTCCATCTGTATGGAATTGAGAAGTTTATTAGAGAAGTTCGAATCTGATGCACTCGCCTAACAAAAAAGGCACGGGAGAGTTTGCTACAATGATTCAGTCAGTTCCTTTTCTCTTTGGCTGAAAAGCTAGTATTCTAGCCTCTTGCTAGCTGGAGATTGAGCTCAGCGACTCCCTCCATTGATATTTGAGGAAGTCCCTCTTGGCATGAGGGTTACACAAGAAACACCTTTTCTAGATCCCCAAGTCTCCATGTCTTTTGAATATCTCTTTCTATTCTTCTAAATGCTCTAAAAAACAATACCTTTTTTTTTCTTATGTTAGTACAAGCCTAGAAAATCCAGTTCTGCAGGAAGGAGGTGTGGAAAAGGTCAGCACGGCCACATTATATTCTATAACCTAAGTCCAGGGTTGCCACCATCCCATTTCCAAACTTTTGCAGATTTATATATTGCTATCTATTGAGTACTCCAAGTATCTATATCCATCTCCAAGTACTCTTCTTTTTTTCTATTTCTCTCTTTTTTTGGGTGATGGACAGCTTATAGTAGAACGCAGAGTAGCATATGTTGGGGCCTACATGTGTGGCTGACATATCATTGCTTAAAAAGTTTAGCCAACAATGTTGGTTGTACTTTATAATCTAGATCGCCTCTTTCTGTCTGGTATTCTAGGTTTCCTTTTTCTGTTTGGCGTCCTCTATGTTATGTAAGATATCATTATCAATTTATCATCATTCATGTTCTTGGGGAGTATGCCTTTCCCCTGCTATAGAATTTCTGTGAGGTTCAGAAAGGAGGCTTTACTGTTTATATCATAAGTAGAGTTGAAACTTACATCCACTGGTATGTTTCTCGTTGGAGCTTCCTATCTCTTTCCTACTTGAGTGGAGTTTCCAATAAGCTTGTAAGTAAGTGCGGGCAAAGAACTCCAGGTGGATCATCACACTGTTGCAGAGGTCTATCATGTTTATCATTAGTAGACTGGAAATCCACATCCATTTGTATCGGTATTCAATCTGTGTTGTGCTACTCTTACTTTACTGATAGGCTCAGAGGTCAGTGTCAGCAAATAACTCTAGATAGATTATTCTAGGATTCAAATGCTGCTGGAGTTCTTTATGAATGTTCTGTATGTGGCTACTCTCTTCTTATTTGCAAAGGACTTTAATATCTTGTGGAAGTTATATTTATACCGTAACAGTTTTTTTTACTTCTATTGAAGTGATTTTTAATTTTTTTTTTCTTTTGTGTAACATCTCTTCCACTTGAACTCTTCCAAAATTCTAGTTGATAGAATAAACTAGCTCCATTGTGCTGCTAGCTGCTTTAATTTATATATGTGTGCTCTGGATTGTTTCTGGAACTTTTTCTGTCTTTTCACCCTTTTCTTTGTTTTCTTGGACATTTGAGTAGATAATCTGAATATGAAGCCTACTTCTTAGCTAAAATTGTATAGTACGTACATATTTGTCAAATACTATTTATATCTTTACATATCTTCATGACATGGTAATCAATTATGATTGGAGGAACTAGAATGGTCAATTTGTTATATCGACAGTGGTGACAGTAATTTAGCTATGGGAGAAGCTGGTTAGGAAGTTATACCTTGGGTGCTTGTGCTTTTAATAGAGAGTTAAGTAGATTTTTTTAAAAGCTTTATTGAGGCTTTAGAATAGTGAAAGTATATTATTTTTTAAACAAAAGTAATCAAACATCTGCTAATAATATAACAAATAGAGTTGATGAACTGTTGTTAAAGCTTGATTTGGATTAGTGGGGACCTTGTCACAATTGACAACTTGTATACGAATGTGGCAAAAAGGTGTTATGATATATACCAATCTATTTAGTTGATCAATTTAATTAATGGCAAAGGGTTGAAATTAATGAGACTATGAGAGGTTATGATCACAAGGATTGTTGAAGTACTTGATGTAACTGATGCGACAGCAAGTAAGCCAGCAAGTGTCTTCTTTGGGCTTCATAAAAGGGTGGTTAACCCTTCCATGCTAGATAGCCTTTTTTCTGCTTTTGATGCAGAGAGTATCATACTATTACAATGATCCGGATCCCGCACCCCCTCCTCCTCCCCTTTCCTAGGTGACCGTGACTCCGTGACTGGTGGTGAGGAGGTAATGTCTTTCCTAATTACCAGTGAGATAAGTTTCGTAACAAAAGAACTTCCTTTTTAGGTTAAAAGCGTCAATAAATTTATAGAATACCGTTCAAGTATTGACTCTGTTGCATAACAAACACACCAAAAAGAAAAAAAAAAAAAATTAAAACTTAACAATTTAAAATAAATATAATCCGTCATATGATATTTTGCAGATCTTTTATGTAGTTGAATCACGAACAATTATGCCTGGATCCCTTGTGCGATTTTGGTAATATTGTAAGAAAAGATGTAGGCAAGAAATATCTGAAGGGAAATGAAATTATTCTCTGGCACTCTGGTGGTTATCCAGGGAAATCTAGTACTCCTCACTGCGGCAATTGAATTGGGCTGTGTCGGGTCAGAAGTTGTACAGGTCAGAAACCTCTTGACCTGATCGACCCGATTAGTAAACAGGCCAGGGTCCTTGACCTGAACACGACTCGTTTAAATATTAGGTGATCCGACCCGCCCCCGATGACCTTTTTTTTTTTTTTTTTGGTGATAAAATGGCCTGTTTAACTTTGAAGTAATTTTGTTTTTGGCAAGTAATGTTGGACTTTTATTTATCTAAATATGTTTTTTTCGAAATTCTATGTTAACTTGTTCAACCATTTTGAAAATTAATCCAATTGATCTTCATATTCATCCCAATATTATCAAAACAAAACCCAGAAAAATGACATTCTTAAATTTTTCTTATTCAATGATAATACAACTCAATAGAAATTTCCCAAGAAACATAAAAAATACAAAAAAAAAAAAAAAAATACAACTTCAATTTTTTGCCTTCATCATCCTTCAATTTTTTGCCTTCATCATCCTTGAATTCTCAAAGCAACTCTCCAATTCTTTGGAAACCAAAAATCATTCCCACATCCATTCTTCAAGACTCTCGCATAACACTACACAGAAAAAAAAGAAACAAATTGAATGAAGATCTAGTTTGAAACAACAACTTTTTTAGACTTGTAAGAGTAAGGATCTAGTTCTTTTTCGTGAGAGTTAAACATTGCCTGGGGCTTCAGAGAGAGAAGATGAGAGAGAGTCCTTGAAAGACATAAATGAATGACAGTAGTCAGTAGGAGGGCATTATTGAAATTAGGGTTCCAAAACCACTCTTAAGATTTTATATTGGTGCGCCCGTTGTCAAGTGACTGAGATGGGCAATGGGCGAAAAACCGAGAAATGGGCTTTAGTTTTAAATAAAAAAAAGCAGAATGTCTCATTTGATAAACGGATAGTGGGTGACCTCAACCCGGATGTGACCCAATTATTAAACGGGTCGAGTTGTGTCGATTCGTTAATTTAAACGGGTTGAAATCCTTGACACAAACCCGTCAATTTTGTGTCGCGTTTGGGTCGGGTTATCGTGTTGTGTTAGTTTTTGCCTCTCCACTCATCACTATGCAAATTCTGCTGTTAACTTGTTTTACTTTCTTCATTTTGTAGATGAAGATGAGTAGCTGCTCTTGTGGATACACATAATCGTGATTTGGTTGAACGTTTAAGTGGTTGCAACATGAGTCCTCTTTGAATCAGTACATGCTATGGTTTGAATTCCGTGCTTTGTTAGAATTTCACAATTTGTTTGAATCAATTTGTTGTTTTTGTATCCAGTACAAGCTGTCAGATTGCACATCTATTAGGCTGTTGCAAATGTCTTGTAATAATGAAGGCACTTTCGTTTGTAGCTGCTGCAGTTTTGGAAAATATATGATTCGCAAATCTTTGATAATAAAGGAAGATGGGGTAGTGCTAATATTGGCATTGTTGTTTCAGATATTGAGTCCTGTTCAGAACTGCATATTCTAGTAGCAATATGGCAGGCATCAGCAATTTAATTGGGTTCAGTCCAGGTTATATGTTTACCTAAATACCTAATGATGTGAGTTAGGATAATAAACTTGATTAGTCTAACCTTTGTCATCATCTTAGCATCAACCAATGTAAATAACAGGAAAATGGAGATGTATAGTAGTTACAGCTAACAAGTATAAACCCTTAGAGCAATTCCAATGGTGTAAAAAAAGACTTGCTATTGCTATTGCTATTGCTATTGCTATTGCTTAGCTAGTTGCTAAAACATTTGGAGCACAAGTTGGAGTTTTGCGTGCCAAGAAAATTTGCTCAACAGATCAAATTGGCTAAATAGCTTTTTGCAATAAATGAGAATTTATATAGTATAAAATAAGGAAAAGGTATAGTGGACCTACCGAATTAGCAAATAGTTTAACTAAACTACTAAATAGGACTTAGCTAAAAATGGAGTTGGGTAGCGAAAATGATGTGGCATGCTCCATCTCGTTTTTAATTTTTTGCTTTATTTGTTTAGTTTAACTCCCTGAAAATTGGGCTATTTTAATTTCTTTGGGATCTAAAAGTTTTGAATTTTTTTTAGGTTGTACTATAGTAATTTGAGTTACTCATTTTTAACAGATCCAAAACATGGGTCAGCCTTACTTGAAAGTCAAATGACTTGTCTTCGTTGTTTTTGGGGTGATAAAGGTGGATTTCAAGAGGGTGGGGTCAATTTTGAGTGACTGGAGGTTATTTTTTCGGATGGTGGGACGGTTTTGAGGGTGGATGCTCGGCATTTTTTAGGTCTATTAGTAGTGACTTTCGAGGTGGTTTGGATGGTGGAAGGGATGGGGTTGGATTGAGAGCGAGAGAAAGAAGAGGGAAGAGGGAAGAGGGAAGAGGGAAGAGGGAAGAGGGTTATGGAGAAGAAAATAAAAAAGATGGGGTTAATTAGAGATCTATAGAATTGATTAGGGGTTAATTAAATTTTAGTGGTGATATTATGAGTTAATGACTAACGGCATTAGACTTTTGTTAGTATTAAGGGCATTTTGTGTGTGTGTGAAATATTTAAGGATATTTGGCGAATTTTCAAAACATTTGGGGTACGTAGTGAAAAAGTCGAAAATTATCATCAAAGTGACACATGTGAATAGTGGAAAAATCAAAATGTTGCAACTGATATGATTTAGAGGTACTATATTACTCCCTTTGTTCTTAAATAGAGTGCCCATTTCCTTTTGGGCACAAGTATTAAGAAGAAATCATGTGTATGACCTTAGTTGTATTAAATCATAATTAAATATAGAAGTTGGTACACTTTTTATGAATTATTTATTAAGGAGAGAGAATATGGGCCATATGGAAAAGAGGGTGATGTTATAGAAGTTGAAAGCAAAATAATATTGGTGGACCCATACCAAATAAGGAAATGAGAAATCTATTTGGGACAAACATAAATGGAAAATGGGGCACTTTATTTAGGGACGGATGGAATAATTGACAATCCATCTTCCTACCCCAACTTGCATTTATTATTGTAATTACTGTCTTCAGTTTTCCAACCTCCACCACCTACTTAGTTAAATCTGGTGAACATATTTTCAAAGGCTTCTCCTTGTTCGTAGAGATTAGAGGTGATCATGGGCCAAGCCAGTCTAGGCTTTTGCCCAAAAGAAGTAAAGCCTCAAGCCATTTTTTTATATGCCAAACCCCGCTATTTTGAGTCGGGCCAAGCGTGCTTTTTGTGCCATTTTCTAGTGGGGCCAAAATATAGCCTTAAATTTCATATTTGGGATGTTCATAGCCCGTCTTTTTTGCCCAATAATCGGGTCAAGTCTGAAGCGTGGCCTCAAATATCATGTCTAAAACTCGCTAATTTTTGGGTCGGGCCGAGTCAATGTGGATTACTTCTAATACAAATATCTGGTGAGTTCTTTCAAGTTCGTTCAAGGTATCTCTTGTATCACTAAAGATTAAGGTCACTTGAATCTCTCTTTTATTGTTCATCTCACTCTTTTAGGATTTTTCTTAAAATTTGCCTCCTCTCATATATATATATATATATATATATATATATATATATATATATATATAAACAATATCTTTCTCGTCAAACATACTCTCTTGGTGTCTGATTGAGTATGATATTTGCAAAAAAAAAAGTCCCAGTTTTTTTGTGTCAGGACAAAGAACTCAAATGACTTTTAAAGATCTAGTTATGAATCTTTGAAAATTTGATGATTGTTTGAAGAACCCTAGTTTTTTTTTTTGAAATTTTTTTGCTAACTTCTTTTTTTGGATTTTTTGATGGGAATAATCTCATCTTTGTGCGGTCTACCCAAAACAGTCTGACCTTTCAAAAATTTAAGAATAATCCAACATTTGGGGCGTGTCTGCTCAAAATGGGTCATTTTATGTGACATGTTTGACCGTTAAAAAAACTTGTTGACCTTTTTTTCCCTTCCAAAAAAAATTATTAACTCAATTAAAAGAAAAAATAACTGACACTCCCCACCCCCCTCCCACATTGCCCTTCCTGCCTCCTCCCACGCCCTTGCCACTAGCAGCCACCCCCAGCTCCCTCTCTGTCCCTCTTTCCTTCCTTCCTCCCTCACCACCACCATTACCTCTCTTTTTCCCTCTCTTTCCTCCCTTCCGCCCTTCATCTCCTTCCTCCCACGAATCCCACCACCACCCTCTCCCAAACTACGCACCCTAAAACACCCATGAAAACCCTAACCCACCGGCTTCGCATGGAGGGGTAGAGAAGGAGGGAGGGGGACTCCGTTTTTGGGTGTGGCTTCCTCTCCTCCTCCTCCTCAAGAGCATCATTCTTCCTCTTGTCATACAGCTTCTCAGTGAGGTTATGGAGCACAAATCCCATAATTCATTTATAGCAAAATTCACAAACGATAAGTTTTTCGACTTACCAAAATTCAACCACAGATTTAGGAGTAGAGATAGAAGGGAGATTGTGAAGCTGGGTTTCATGGGTTTTTTAGGGTGGGTAATTTAGGAGGATGGGGTTGGGTTCGAGGTTTCGGAGGGGGTGGGGTTGGGCGTCAGTAGGCTAGGGTTTGGGTTGGTGGTGGTTGGGTTTTAATATCGTGGTGGGTGAGAGGATTTTGTGGGTAGTTTGGGTGAGGGTGGGGCTGGCGCTGGGGTGGAGGTTGCGTTCAGGCGAGGGTGG
The DNA here is from genome assembly GCA_947646795.1 of Beta lomatogona. Taxonomy (NCBI): domain Eukaryota; kingdom Viridiplantae; phylum Streptophyta; class Magnoliopsida; order Caryophyllales; family Amaranthaceae; genus Beta; species Beta lomatogona. The sequence continues at coordinate 1,453,252 of CANSNZ010000951.1, forward strand.
GGGTGCATATGTAGGTTAAGAATTTAGTTGCTTAATTAAAATAATTAGATTTAGGTGCTTAATTAAGAATTTAGTTTAAAGCACATCAAATTAGTTCTTAATCACATAATTAGGGTATTAAAAACAGGAAACGACCTATATTGAGCAGACACGCCCCAAAGATTGGATTATTCCCATATTTTTGAAAGGCATGATTGTTTTCAGAATACCCCTCATAGGTAGGAATTGGGGATGGAAATGGATCGGGTTCGGAGCGGGTGGAGCTTCACCCGCATCCATCCACTCCACTCGCATCCATCCATCACCCGCATAAGGCATCACCCGTATCCATCCATGTGTCATCCAGCGGGTGACCGGGTGGGTCGGGTGGTTAGCGGGTGATGAGATATATAACAATTTTTTCAAAAAATTATGCCATAAGATACACATTTATTAAAATTTTCAGCTAAAAGATTTAATAAAGTAAGTAAATAAACATGTGTAATTGATAATATGGATGATGGGTGGGTGTTAAGCGGGTGATGGGTCGGGTGACGGATGAAAAAAACCTCACCCGTCCGACCCTCATCCATCACCCGCTTCAACCGCCACCCGTTTTTCATCCGTTTATTTCAGATTGTCACCCTCTTAATAAAACCTGGTTAAGCGGATGATGGATAATCCATCATCCATTTCCATCCCTACTTGGAATAATCCCGTCAAAAAATCCTTTTTTTTTAATTTAAAGGTCAAAATCTTGTCGAAAAAATTAAGCACGTATTAAAAAAGAAAAAAAAAAGAGAACTCTCTGGAACACCAGACCAATTCGCTGGAAATGACACGCCAGTAAACACGCACTAGCACGCCGATAACCTCGCCTGAAAATGCACACAAAAACCGGGAAGGTTCGAAAATTTCGAACCTTAAACTACTCAAAATCACACAAAACTTGAAGCAAAGTAACACTAAGGTTCCCTCTCGCTCCGATCTGAAGTAACTCGGAGTTCCCAAGCTAGAATTTCGAGTTTTAAGCATGCAGCAATGGAGATTGAAGCTTGGAGAAGAGAGAGAGGAGAGAAAAACGACGCAAGAGAGGAAAGAAATGAAATGAGGGTTTTCAGATATAAACCCGCATTTCAGATCATTTAAATGATCTGCGCTTCACGCGCCAATTTGCTTCCCTCGTACGTACAGTTCGGCGCAACGCGCATGACAATGTGTCAAGCGTACATCAGCTGCACCCAGCGCAAACCTTTGCGTCCTGTGCACCAGGTCAAGCAACACGCTTGGGGGCTTCATAGCCAAGATGGGGTCCGGCTCTTTAGTTATCAATGGTTTTGAATGTTTGTTACGCATAAAAATCACGCGCGGCAAATCAACAGACTTTTTAAATACCTTGCAAAAATACAACTTTGCCACTCACACTATATGCAGTACTTTACACATATTTTCAGCAACAAATCTTCATACCACAACATCAAAGATTGTTCCCACAACTGAGATTAGATATTAATGCAGACACATCTGGGACAACTTCAAGAAAGCATTCTCTGGTCAAGCTTACAAGAACTGCTTTTGGAAAGCTGCTAGCCTCAATTAAGGTAATGCATTGTAAATTAAATATATAACTAACTTATGCATTATCATCTGCTAACACATTCCTAATTAATATAGGTTGAATTTGAAAGAATATGGAGTCCATTAAGTTTCTGTCACATAAGGCTTATGAGTATCTTGCAGAGATACCACCAGAGAGATGGTCTACGCATGCTTTCTCCACCAAGAGTAAGTCTGCAATGATATTAAATAACTGTTGTGAGAGTTTTAATAATGTAATCAAGGAAGCTAGGGAAAAACCAATATTGAGTATGATGGAGAGGCTTAGAAGGTATATTATGTGGAGAATGATGGAAGGGAGGGAATGGAGCATTATCAAGGTAAAATTATGCCTATTGTTATGAAGCAACTTGAGATGGCTACACAACAGTGCAGAGGATGCATACATTTTCAGGTTAAAGAGGATGAGTTTGAGGTTGAGCAGGGAGGATATAAGCATGTAGTTAACTTAAAGGAAAGGACTTGTGGTTGTTACAAGTGGGATATAACTGGGATACCATGCTGTCATGCAGTTAAATGCATAATAAGTAAAAGGAAACACCTAGCATATTTTGTGGATCATTACTACACCAAGGAGTTCTTCATGATGGCTTATACTCCAGTCTGACATGCCATGGCAGGGAGGCATATGTGGGAGAAAACTATAAATCCTAGGCCAAAAACTCCCCCGTTTAGAGCAATGTCAGGGAGACCATCAATGAAAAAGAGAAGAAAAGAGGTGGGTGAAGGGCAGAAGGTGCTTCACTATGTGGTCATGAAAAGGAAATCCAACCAACCTTCAAGGTGTGGGAATTATGGGCACAACAAGACCAAGTGTGTGAACAGGGGTGGATCTAGCGTGGATTCAGTGGGTTCAACTGAACCCACGAAGATTTGGAGAAAAAAAAGAATAAAATCGCCGAAATTCGAAAAATGAGAACCGTCATATATTTTCCGCACCATTTTATTTCATGTATGGACGTTTGGTTTAGTGGTTTGTTGGGCTTGACTTACGCGGTTCGATTCCCTGGAGGATTATTCCTTTATTTTTTTTCTTTTCTTTTCTTTTGTTTGTCTTCCTCTTTTCATGGCAATATATTGAGACAGTTGAGTTATTGACATATGGTTTTTTTTTTTTCAATTTCTTTCTATACAACTTACCTTTTTTTTTTTGGCAATTCAAAGTTTTTTTTGAAAACCAAAAAAAATGATGATACAACCTAGCACACCCAAGGTAAAACAGGCAAAGATCCATAGTCCCCCACCTTCTAGGAAGGGTTTGGACTAAGAACCAAAACCTGAAAATACCAATTTACTCCTGGACAGGCCCAGTAAAACACCAACACTAGAAATTAAATCAACAAAAGATCTCTAAGGGAAGCATCAAGTCTACTAGCAACAGAGAAAATAATAAGCTTCAAAGTCTGCTGTGGAGAAACCAATTTTTTTTCCCTTTTATGATTTAGGGAGAACTCTACTTTCTAATTTAGTTTTTTTTATTTAGTTTGAAGTTTTATAAAGCATTTTGTTCATTTATGTTTCAATTTGGAAAAGTTTAACCAAAACGTGGTCTTGCAACTGCTGCAAGGAAATTACTTGCTTTTACATGTTTTGTAGGCTTTTTTTTCTTTGGGGAGTATGTAGTAGTTTTGGGTGCCTTTTGTCAAGTATTACCATTTCTCATCTACATGGATTGTACATTTCCTTAAATTCTGGATTTACATGTAAACTTTCTTCTTTTCAATTACCAATGCACCACTTAAGCCTATTGATCACATTATCATCAGTTAGTGTTGGCTTAATGGCATTTGAATGTCGAAGAATTTTTTTTTTTGCTTGACTAACCTGATGATGTAAGATTTGGATACCCCATGGCTTTTGCAAGAGCTCTCAGGTTTGTTCTTTGATGTAACGGTATTGCTGCCACTCTGTTGATAACGAGGCGAAAACCTATCCAACCACATTTTCCCTTCTTCTTGGCATCAACATTGAAGGCTTCTCCTCTCACCTTGCATTGTTGTCCCCTTTTCCATAAGTTGTAAATTGTCTTTCAGCAAAGGTTGAATTCAACCTGGGCATCATTAAAGCCACCTCGTCTGACTTTGCCACGAACTGAGTTCTCCAATATGAAGTGAAAAGCACGATTACGCTCTTCATTAGTAAGTTCCTTTTCTCGGCTTCTGGCCATGTGGGGTTTCTACTTTTTTTGGAACCAAAATTTGGTTGGAGAATTTAGTTTCTCAGTTAAGAGGGACTTTTTGTATATCAAAATTATAGCCGCTCCGGATTTGCTGGAGGCTAATTAAGTCACCCAATTCGTCGAAGTGGCTAATTCTGAAATTTTACAACTTCCTCCTCTAATACTGCTTGATAAAATACCCCCCAAATCTTATTGGAAGCAAAAACTAGAAATCCCACACAACCTCAATGATGATACTATACTGAGAGGTTAAAAAAAAAACATTTTCACATCCCCCCCCCACCCCACCCCACCCCACCCCATTGTCTATTTTTTTTTCCCCTCAACTTTTACTTTGGATGATTGTAATTTTTCTTCTTCTTTCTATTTTTTCAATATGGCAACCAACTTTAATTTGTGGTTTGTAATAAATGATCATATATATGTGGCATGTCTGATGTCATTAAATCTTCAATCCATGAGTAGCTTTTTGAAATTTTGAAACAAGCTGAAAAATTTAAATTTCAAACGAATTGCAATATTCATATTAGTGCTGGCGGGAACTTTAATTTTGGAGCCAATATTTCACCTCTAAAAAAAGTGGCTGTAAACTAAGTGAACTGTTGGAGCCAAAATACTCCCTCAAAATTTTGGCAGATCACACGTGAATGGGGAACTAAAACAAACTGCTAGCTGTCACTATCTCTCCATGACCCACACATCCAACTTTAAGTATAAATTAATCTTTTCTCTCTCTTTGTATGCCCCACAATACTATTCCTTCTAAAACTCTATGCAAAAGAAAGAGGTAAACTAATAAGGACCGGAGGGAGTATCTTGGAAAACACCCAAGTTCGAATGCTATTCTACCAAAATAATATAAACTCTTCAATTTCCTACATATAATATACCCAACATGGTTTTTTTTTATAATATACTCAAAATGTACCTTTTTAATATAATATACTGACACTTTTTAGTGACAACTAAATAGATAAAAATTTCGATTATTATGAGAACAATCCCTAAGCTTGAAGATATGTATATCGATTATCATATCAAATTTCTCTTTCTTTTAATTGTTTTAGAACCCAAACTATTGTATGATTGTGATACTACATATTACTTTTGGACTTTTTTCCTTCCAATTTTTAGTTTGTAAATATATACGGATTTATGATTCTTCCGAAAAAATCGATGATTTAATTGTCCTTTTATATGTATTTTTTAATGGTTGAATATTATGTGATACATAATTGCTAATGCATAAACAATTTTAATTTTTTTATTTCGAATTTTTTAAAGGACTCCGAACCCACGTGGGTCAGATCCTGGATCCACCACTGTGTGTGAATGACCCTGTAGCTAAAGAACCACCTCTAAAGAAAGGAATAATGCCCAAGGAGAATAATGTTGTGAGAGGGCCTGGACAAGAAAGATAAAAGCAGTTGCACTTGGTGCAGCTGAGGCTATTGTTGTCTCTACTCTGGCCTCAAGTTCTGTAGCAAAGCAAGTGAAGAAGAAAAGGAAGGGAAAACAGAAGGCAACTGCATCAACTACTTGTGGGGCAAAGAAGGGAAAAGAGAAGGCAAGCGAATCAACTACAAAATAGGAAGAAGTGGCTCACAACACATGAATGGTGTAGAAGAGAAAGTGAAGAAGAAAAAGACGACAATGTTAATCCAAAAACTTTGCTCCCAACCACTTACATCCTTTTATCCAACCTAGGCAACCACTAAGGCCATCAAGGATAGCCCCTAAGACTCAATGAAGTAACTAATATAGCATATGCAGTGGTTTTTTTTTTTTGAACATTTGTGAGAATAATTTTTTTTATGGATATTATTACTTTAGATTTCATTTTATTTGTATGTGTAATCCCATTGTTATAGAAACAATTATTGGCCAAATGTGCCATTTTAGTTAATGCAAGACAACCACTTATTTTGGTCATATCATGTATTGCAATTATTAGTATAAAGATGCAATGGTTTTATTTGACTAAATTTATGAGAAGAAAACATAATTCTAGAACATTCATTATATAGTCTTAGTCAAAATATGACAACCATAATCCTTGGTTTAAATCAACCAGAGTAGAATACATCAACCATCCTAACATCTTCTAGCACAACAAAAGCCAAAACCAACATCAACATCCAACTACCACTCACATGGATACAAATTTGAAATAATCACTTACTAAATTAAAATTCATGAACCACGATTAAAGTTGTAGATTTTTCCTTCCTTTTAGTACCAAAGTCAACGACTTTCTTTGGCTTTTCCTTTGCTTTCAACGACTTCTTCTCTAATTCTTCTATTTTACACTTTTTAGTTTTCATGGATTCATTCTCATTCTTCAGTATACGCACTTCATATTTTCCAATTGAAACTTGATTCTCCAAAAATAAAGCATTAATGCGGACTTATCTTTTGAGATGATGTCATACAGTTCAATTTTGGGGACGAGAAAGTAGCAGGAGATGTTGAATATATATGGAAGATAGCAGAGGAGGAGAGAGGAGAAGAGTGCGTGAAATTAGGATGAATTTTTTTGGGGGTTTGGGGTTTTAATTAATTTAGGGATAGTACTTGAGGGAGATTAAATGGGAGGAAAGATAAAAAAAAAAAAGAAGGATAACAAAAAGAAGTTTGGAGAACCCCAAGTCAACGCCAGAGTCAATGTGATTTTTGGCAGGAATCATTAAAGTGGCTTAACAAAACAAGTTGGATTATCATAAGTGGCTTTATTAGACAAAAAAATTATATGTGGTCCTACATCACAAAAAGTGTATCTAAATTGGCTTACACTGGTAGAATAATATCATTGTGTTGCGGTTCTTAAGACATATTGCTGCGGATTTAATCATGCCGCAAATAAGGACGCAACAATAAGTAATTCTATTGCTGCGGTTTTTAACCACAATAATAGAGCAACCTATTGCTGCGGTTTCTTCGCAAAACCACGACAATAGGGTTTTTTAAAAATATAAAAAAAATGCAGGTCTATTGCTGCATTTTTGGGAAGAAACCGCGTCAATAGGTTGCTCTATTGCTGCGGTTTCTTCCCACAACCGCAACAATATACCTGTATTTAAAAAAAATTACAGGCTGCTGGCAGCAATAAGTAGTATACAGCCAACAGTAGGCAACAAGCAGTATGCAACAACTGCACTATTTTCTGTATAAATTTCGACAGAGCTACGTTTGTAAATTGGATAAACCCTATAATTAAGAAACAACCAGCACAAAATTACATCCAACAAATCCAATTTCATCCAACATCCATCATCTAATTTCATCCAACACCCATCAATCTATCATCCAATATCCATCTCCTCCAACAAACAACAAACAACATCCATCATCCAACAACAATTTTTCCTCCAACATCCATCATCCAATATCGAAGTTCAACAAGAAATAAATATCATTCAATCCAACACAAATGTCATGCAAACTAACATCAACACTCAACATATATATCATCAAATCCAAGTCAATATCATGTTGGTTGGTACAAGTTACACTATGTTCGTTTTAAAGATAGATAAACAAAGCACATTAACAAAACCTCAAAGAAACTATGCAATACAATAATCAAAGAAATATCTTGCCCACTTATTTTTCAACTCATTGATTTACTCTTATGTGCAAGGATCGGATGTAAAGGAACGAGAAACTTGAAAATAATTCACTAAAGTTAGTCTCAAATAGCTAAATAATAGATCAAATGAATTGTAAGTGAATAAAAACTTACTTCATTGAAATCCTCCAAACCGGAATATAAAGTGAGTAAGCATGATAAAAAAAAAAAACCGCACTCCTCGCCTCCTTGTTGTTGTGGGCATTTTATCAAAAGGTTTAAGAAATTGAGAAAATTTATCATATGATGAGAATAATATAGGCTTAGCTGAATAATATAAGTCTATTATACCTCAACAAGCTTCCAAAGAAGACTATCCCTACGAACTTTGTTGCCGCTCAACCTAAACCTCCTAAAAGCATTGCATAACATAAAATCAAATGATTTAGACTTTTTTTCCCTTATACTATAATTTTAATTCATTTAAGATATATTAAACCAACTTACACCGTCATAGCCTATTTAATCTTTAACTTTCGCTCATTGTTTGCTCTAGCTGAATCAAAGACATAAATCGTCCCTTCCATATATGACAAGGAGCATCCAATGACGGCTATTGCAAAATTGAATAACACAAGTCACTATTAAATCATCACATCATGCAACAATCAACATTTATAAAACTATGAAGATAGAATATTGCTCTTGAAAGATTAGAGCGAATATGATACTAGCATTATCAATGACATATTGAGTCAGAGCACACTGAATATAAGTCATTACATTCTCCAATGTATTCACATCCGCGGTACTCTCCAGACACATCCAACAAACACGAATAGCATCCCAAAATGCTATCAAGTCAGTATATGATTCCCTATAAAAAGTAGACAAATGTAAAATTCATGTGCAAAATACAACTATCATACAATCAAATATAAAAAATCGTAACTTTGATTCTTGATTACCTGATCATGTACACTTGTATAATAGAAACATTAAGCATCTCCCTTTAAAGAATTGAGCAACATCCTCCTTGGTTAGATAAGCGGTAGAATTCTCGTTATAATGAAACAAGAAGGCTGGCAAGGTAACACCAATAGTGTCATCCTCTGTGACGGCAAGGGCAATCGTATCTGCCAACTCCCTATAGTGTTCAGTGAGCGATTCCAAGAATGAGACATCTTCGACAACGGGATTATAACTAGTAGTCGAACCAGCTGAAAGCTACTGGACATCTAAACAACCTCCCCCGAAATACCCTTTTGTTTTTTAGGTGTCGGCCTAACCAAATAATTATTTTTGAGAACTCATATAAGATTACGTAATTTTTAAATTTAATGCTATTGTTTTAATTAAAATGGATAAGATTTGAACAATTACCTCATCACCTAACATTTGCACTAAGTTTTGTGGCCATTGCACCCACGTACCCAAAGCACTACCTGGATCCACGATATCAAATGAGGTGACAAGGACAGGTAGTGGCACATTAGCATACTTTTCTACATAACGATGAACTTTCACTCGAAGGTGATCCTTCATCATTAGAGACCCATGAATTGTGGTGGTCTCATCAAAAGGATAAGAATGTGCGTCTGCCACGAGACAAACCTCTCCACTAGTTGGGTCCATCATATACAATCGACATGGTGTCTCGGCCTAACAGTAAAGTAAAGTTGTTCCACCCAGAACTGCAGCAATAGGTTGATTTTCGAATTTTCATTTTCTTTTGACGTGGTTTATTGCTGCATATGGATAAAATTGCAACAATTCAACCGCAGTAATAAAAAATTATTCTACTAGTGTTAATCTAACAAAAATCCTTACTAATACTCCCTCTGTATTTTTTAGTATGTCTGTTTTGATTGTGCGCGTTTGCAAATGTACTTATTTTTTTCAATTTCAATCATGCCAATGCACTTATTTGACCTTAAATATGTTTATTACATATTAGTAAAATTTATAACGATTGAATATTAATAAAGTACTAAATGAGACGAAACAAACAAGACCTCACATGACTATATTTTTCTTGTATATTGAGAAGAATCTCTTAGTTGTGAATCATGCCAAGATTCTAAGTGATTAAACTAAAAATATACAGAGGGAGTATCATATTAGGACACTAATGAAGATTAATTGATTTGGTTATTTTACGTGGTCATAGTGTTATGTTAAAAACCACTTATGATCTGTAGGCGTAATTAGTGGGAGCAAAGTCTTACCAAATAATTTTGGTCACACCACTTATTTTGTAACTTATACTCTTAAATTTTAAGTATTATTTTGTAATTCTTAAACTTTTAGTGACTGCTATATAGATATTTACCTATGTAACTTATTATATAATTTTTGGTAATTTGATGGTGTTTTACTTGACTAATTGATGGTCTGACCGACAAGTAATCTATCTTAAGACTTTGCATAATTTCAGCTTATAGCTAACTATAATAAATTAGATCAAGTATGTCCTAAGTCCATGAAAGGCAAAGATTTTCGGTATTACTGATAGTAGAGTTAGTGGATTTCACTTCTAAGTATATATTAGAGTAATATACTAGACGACTAGTTTTGAGACACGTGCGATGCACCAGGTTGTTTTTCATATTTTCAATTTATTAGTTTCTTACTTGTAAATTACAAAACTTTTTTATAGTTTATTTAGATTTATTTAAAAGTGTAATTTTCGTACATGATAGGTTAATTAATCTAACACACTTGTTATGACTTTTATTTTGTACAATTTACATATTTGGAAATCTTTAGATGTTTACTATAATCAAAATTATATCAAAATCTTATCCTAAAATCTCCATATATATTTTTTCTAATAATTAAATTTATTATTAGAAATATTGTTCACCGAATTTTCTAGCTTTGAGACTCGTGCGATATGCATGGATTCCTTTTAGCGTATTAAAACTAAAACAAGTTGTTATTTGGTGTGACAATAAATCAAATTTTGTATGATCAATGTTAATGTTTGGTTGGGCGCAAAATTTGTAGAAAAAAGTAGTTTTCTATTTTCATTTATATGGTTGGTAAAGGGGTTATGTGATTCCATTACTAGCATCAAAACCCAATAGTGGTATCACGAGCCTCTTGTATAAATTTATTTTGATGGATCATTTTGGAAAAACCCTAATATGTTTAAGTTGGTTCGATTGTGATTAATTTTCGTAGGTTGTTTAATAAGGTTAAGTTAATGAATAAGATTGATGACATTTGCCTAACATGCCAAAAAAAAAATCAAACTTCCCAGTAGTGTTATTCTGGTGGAAATAATGTTTTGAGAAAGATTCGCTCCATATTAATAAGTACCACACTCTCGAGTCCAAATTCCATTGAAAAAAGTTTTTTGAGCAGTTGTTTTATAATTTTAAGACAAATTTCTTGAATCTTGATGCATGTTTATGATTGACAATTAGGGAGAGTTTTATTATATGAATTAATTGCATGATTGAAATATGATTTAATTGATTGGTTGAATTATATTACTTATTATCACTCAAAATATTGGCCCAAAAGGTTTGGAATTTTTTTGGAACATAAATGTGATATTTAATATCTAAATTTATCTTAGACTAATATTCAAAGTAGAAAATTTGTGTTTTTTTTGCTTTAATTTGTATGAGATTCGAAACATATAATAATTTTATCCAATAAATTTTATTTCTTGTATATGATTGACCAAACATTTAACATAATTGACGTTTATCTTAATCAAACTCTAATCGTTATTTGAGTTATTCAAATTATTTTGAATAATATGATTTTTTTTTATTATTTAAATAACATTCCCAAAACATATTATATTGTTAAATTTGAATTCTAAAATCAATAATATCTATAATTGTAAAATCGAGTTCAATTTTTTTTTCTATTGCCAAATAATTTTATAAGTTTGGTGATTTTCTTTTAATAGCTCTCTTGCTCTTGATATTGCTTTACTATTTAGGATTGAGCACCACATCCCAAATTTATCAAATCCGTTAGCCCTATAGCCTAAGTACAACCTTAAAAAATCTTTTTGACACAAGTGGGTTGAGTCATTTGTCGCTGGTGGGAGAGATACATTTTGGAATTTAAAAACAACACATTTTGTTTTGTTATTAAGCGAAGGTGGTGTAACAAGTTATTTTTTCCCACTTGCTAGCTTAACAAGAAAAAATTACTTGGTGACCGATGAAAACAATTGGTACCATTTGGGTAGCCTAGTGCAACAAAATTGTTTTACAAATAAAAACCAATATTTAAGAGTTGTGAGGGATGTTAAATAGAACTAAAGATAAAACTTTCATTGAAAACTTTCAATTCTTTTTCGAGGGATGGGATAGAGGAAAAAAAGAAAAGAAAAAGGACAAAAAAGAAAAGAAGTTATAATAGAATGATTTTTTTTCTTTCCTTTTTTGAAGGGAATAAGAAAAATATTATTAATAGAGTAAATCTCTAAAGAGACCGTGTCAAGCTAAGACTAACGTGAGAGGTGATGATTCATACAAGTTTGATTATGGCTAGCAATGCAACTTAACTAAACTATAAAAAATGTTATCTAATTGCAAAAAATGGCAACTATTTTACAGAATAACTTTTAATGAAAATATGTTAACTAATGAATTAAAACTCATAATATTAACCAATAAACCATAATTATCAACCCAAAACCATAACATCAACCAAATCACCATAATCATAACCCAAAACAATAACTTTCTATCTAAATATATAACTAGCAATCCAAAATAATTATTAACCCAAAAACAATAACAAATAACAAGCCAGCCAAAACTATTTAGTATCCATCCAAGAGCATATTTTATCTTGAAAACTATAACTAATTACATGAAAATTATAATTAACAACGTGTAAACAATTACTGATAACTAAAAACCATAAGTATTAACCTTACAAATATAACTATTTACCCATAACCATACCTATTTACCTGGAAACAATAACTAATTACTAGAAAACCATAACTACTTACCCAAAACATATGTTACGACGAAAACTATAACTAACTACTTGAAAACTATAACTCATAATGAGAAATACATTAGAGTTTAGATCCATTGACAGAGGGAAATAATGAGCTTTGAGAATTAAGAATATACTTACTTGAATTTAATGCAACAATGTCATCGTTTAAGGGGAGAAACTAAACTAAGCATCATCAAATTTTCATCATCAAGATTGAAGAAGACGCGGAAAAGATTATTAGTTGAAAGTTTCAAATGTTCGAAAAAGAACTCATTCAGATATGATTTGTCCTACTTTAGCTTAATTTCACACAAAGTTAGCAGCAATTGAGCTAAAACTCTAACAAATATGGATGATTTTGGTGTTTTAGCTCAAAGGAAAAGTGAAAGAAAAAGTGAAAGAAAAAGTGAAAGAAAAAGAGAAGTTTTAGGTTCCAAGTTTGAGTATATACAACAAAAAGAGAGAGAAATGGAAGTTACGTGGAGTAGAAGGAAATGACAGTGCGCATGAGAGAGAAACGAGAAGGGTAGTGGAAAGAGAAATAACAATTGGTAGAGGAGAGGGGCATAGGAGAGAGAAATGAGGGTTGGCAGAGGAGATAGAATATATAAATTGAGGAGGATATGTGATGGTCTTACGTTAAGCTTAACGTAAGATCGTCTTTTTGAAGAATTTGTGTTATTAATAAATCGCCATATGACATCTACAATAATAATAATCCATAAATAAAAGATAACTAAAACATCAATTTCTAATATAAAAGTTTCAGAATCGCTTCTTTGCTATGGTAATATTCCAACCATCAACAAAATTCAATGACTCAATACTCCCTCCGTCCCAGAAAGATCTGAACACTTGTTGGGACACATAGTTTACGGTGATAAGTTGTAGTGTGGTTATCAAATGTTATTTTATTTAAAAAGTATATGTGATAGGAGTTGGTGAGTATTTTTTATTAGAAGAGAGAGAAAGTCTGGTAACTTTTTCATTGATAAAAAGTGTGGGCCAAAGATGTGGAAAAAAAGTAATATATTAATAGTGGGACCATGTCAAAAATGGAAGTGTTCAAACTAATTTGGGACAAACATAAAAGGAAAGTATTTAGACTATTCTGGGACGAAGGGAGTATCTTTTATGCCTGATTTTATATTAAATTGAAATCTGACCTTCATTTTGATATTCTTGATCTTCAATCAATAAGTTCAAGTTCCTACATCTTCAACTCTGCAAGCTAAAAAACAAACTAAGACTCTCAAGGCGAAAGTAGATAGAACCATCATATTGATGGAGACAATCCACACATTAAGAGGCAGAGTTATTTAAAAGAAACTAAAGTATTTTTTTTAACAACTTTATAAAGTTGACTTTTTTTCCTTATAAACACTTTGTTTTTAATATAATCACCTTATATGATTATTTTTATTTTAAATTGCCATAATTTGACATATTCATCCATTGTATATTCGTCAATTTTTTTACATATTATTTCAATGTTTTTTGAAATATGTCAATTGGTAGTAATTTAAAACAAAAGGAGTTATATAAGGTGTTTTTTTTTAAACAGAAGAATTGTTTATAAGGAGGCATTTAGAAGAGGTCGACTTTTAAGATGGTTAAAGTCAAATAATCCCAAATTAAAAACTAATTAAACAAAGATTTAAGGTTCGGTTGGCTAGTTTTAATTTTCATTACGAGTTTCTAGTTTTTCTAGAAAATAAAAACAAAAAAAATATGGAAACAAGAAAAGTAGTTTCCAAATTTTTCTTTTTAGTTTTCAAAATTGATTAGATAGTATAAGTGGTATATTTTTATTCATTAAACCACTTCTGTCATTTACTCCCTTTGGTTTTTATTAGTTTACCCATTTTTTTTTTGGGCATATTTGCCGATGCTCTAATTTGAACCTTAATATCTCTAATTATCAATAAACAAAAATCACAAAAAGTTGATATTTGGATAATACACATTGAGATTCATTAATACACATTGAGATTCATTTAACAAGATCTCACACCACTATATTGTTAAGTATAAATCACAAGAAATATTCAAAATCATGTATGTGGTAAACTAATAAAAACCGAATGGAGTAGCTTTTAATATCATTAAATCCAAAAACTAAAAACGATGAAAATTACCAAATTTAGTGCTTTACATCGATATAACGATTCTAATGGTTTGCTTTGGGAAGGAGGCTAGGGTTTAAGGAAAAGCACAAGAAGTTCGTAACTCTCCAAATACCAATCCGTAGATTTAGCGGCGATTAGAAAAGAAATTCCTTCTCTCTCTTTACAGAGTTGCATATTACAGATTTCATTTCAGTTTTCTTCTCTATCTGAAAAGTTCGATTTCCAGCATTAATTCTAGTTATTTTTCGAGGAAAGAAATTGAAGGAATTTTCGACGATTCCAAAGAATTGAAGGTTTGTTTAGAACTAATATTACTATATATTGTAAGTTATAAGTGTTAAAATTTGTAGTTTAACATTAAATATTTGTTTAAGAAATTTCCAATTGAAGTCAGTAGTATGCGAGCTCAAAAAACAACCCCACTGACTTCATTTCTTATGTTTAAGATTAGTTGAAGCTCTTTTTGGAAAAAGTAGTATTTCTAATGGTTGTATTTTTGGGTGTGGAATTGTGAATATTTTCAGCTGGTTGAAAGATGAATTTCAAGAATGTCAAGGTTCCCAATGTGCCTGGTGGCGGTGCTGCATCTGCTCTAATTAAGGTCGGAATCCTTGGTGCTGTTGGATTGTATGGTATCACTAACAGTCTTTACAATGTTGAAGGTGGTCATCGAGCCATTGTTTTCAACCGCGTTTACGGTGTTAAAGACAAGGTGAAAGTTCTGTCGAAATTGTATCACTTTAAGTTTTCAGAAATGAATTCTTTTTATACTTGTATAGTTATCCTATGACAATCTATGTTTTTTCCGTCTTTCAAGTTGTATTAGATTCATATTTCCATTGTATCGACATGTAGGCTTGTGTAGTCAGCTATACTTTTTGATAATATCATGGCACATACGTTGCTCGCGTGAATTTTGTTGCAAGGGGAGCTTGTTTGAGAATTCTTAATCATATTGAAACTGGGACCTCTAATAACATCATCCTTAATAAGTTAGTTCAGATACTTTACAGAAGTAATATTGCTGTATGTGGTCTATTATGGTCGTCAATTGGTCATAATTTCTAAAGAGTTCGGCAATCATATTTTAGGGGCTTGTTGTAAAAGTTGGTTTTCCATATATATATATATATTTGCAGAGCGTTTTTGGTTAAAAATTTACTAATAGACAATTGGATTGTTGTTCATAAATACAGATGGAAAAACTCAGAAATGTGAAATGTAAAGTTTAGGTTGTGTGCCACTGGTTGTGCTTATATGTTTAGGTTGCGTGATTTGCACTTTGATATATATTAGCTTGTGGTAAATGGTAAATTTTGAAAGCTTAGGTTGTGTGATCAGGTTCAACTTTTATTTTGTCGCTTGCTTTGCACTTCTATAACAGTTAGCTTGCACTGAAACTTGGATTTTGTACATTTAGGATGTGTCCCTCTAGTCATGTTTATATGTTTCCGTTGCTTGCTTTGCACTTTAATACTTCATGTTAGCCTCTGCTGAAACTTGAATTCTATAAATCTATACTATTCAGAGGATTATTTTTCCTGCTATAGTTTATTTTAGTAATGTCTGCATTCATGTAGTACATTTGATGATTTTTTTTGATTCACAGGTTTACCCCGAAGGCACACATTTCATGATTCCTTGGTTTGAGAGACCAGTCATCTACGACGTTCGTGCACGCCCTCACCTAGTGGAAAGTACATCTGGAAGTCGTGATCTTCAAATGGTAAGTTCCTGGTTTAGTTAGTGTTGTCTTATCTGTAGCTCTGATTTACGTGTACTGCATTATTGCTTGAAGATAGTATCAAATTGGTATAACTAAATTCTTCATGGTGGTGTGCCTTTCTAGAGTATACGTCCACTTTGCCGTCCTTTTCTCTGCTTGAGCTAATCTCTGTACATTTTTCTATGTGACTAATCCTCTCCTATAAGACCCTTATCTTCCCAGCTACTATGACAAATACTCAAACTAATTAAGAAACAAAAAGTAGGTCCATCGCTCCATTGCGACTAAGAAGTAACCTTTATCCGTTCCTATATGTCCTCCGTCCATAATTGCCATACAGTGTTTTTTCAATATGCACTTGGTGTAAGAACAATGGTTATGTTTCAAGAGGCAAAGCAAGTTATACTTTCACCAGTACATCTATTGCTTGCAAGAAGCAGTCTTTTGCGTTCTTAGTTGATTTCACTTTGGTTGGATGGTTATGGATTTTAATCACCAATCTTTAGTATTTTTTTGAATTATTTTTCTTTGAGCTGGATTTAAATAATGAGTCAACGTTTGGACTATGTTTGCTGAACTGTCTGATTATGAGTTTCAGGTCAAGATTGGCCTTCGAGTTCTTACTCGTCCTGTGGCTTTAACATTGCCTACAATCTACCGTACACTTGGTGAGAATTACAATGAAAGAGTCTTGCCATCCATAGTCCATGAAACTTTGAAAGCTGTAGTTGCTCAATACAATGCAAGTCAGCTACTCACTCAGCGTGAGGTAATCCAATATTGTTTTTCTATGTGTAGTTTCGAGTACGAAAATATCCTACATAGAATCATGCAAGATATTTCAGCAGCTTTATACCACTTCAGATATCAGAGGTTTTCTTTTCGAATTATATATGACTATATGAGCGTACTGTTATTCAGTGACATGGCCCTAAGGCGCTCACACAAGTGCTAGCAATTGTAGATAACTTGAGAAAGCATAATGTTAAATAATTAAACTTGATTCAAGTGATTTTTTTATGTCTCAGGCTGTTAGTAGGGAAATCCGGAAGATAATGACAGAAAGGGCTGCAAACTTCAACATTGCTTTAGATGATGTGTCCATCACAACTCTTACCTTCGGTAGAGAGTTCACTGCTGCAATTGAGGCTAAACAGGTAGCTGCACAGGAAGCTGAAAGAGCCAAGTTTATTGTGGAAAAAGCTGAGCAAGACAAGAAAAGTGCTATTATCAGAGCACAGGTAAGAAAGGATAGAGATACCAAAAACTTCTTTAAGCATAATATCAGATTTCATAAGTAGTTTGGCCTTCACTTCATTGATTTGTGTGACATGGAGGGTCATCAGAAAGTTCTGGAAATGTGCCACCTTTGTGGAACATGTCAATTGTCTTCCACTTTATTAGTTTTCTCCAGTTCTTTCCATCTGTAACTTGATCAATGTGCAGCAGCCCATGTTCTTCTCTAGTGCAAATAGTTGATGTGCGTTAAAGCTGGATGTTCTGTTAGTTATGGCCTTTTTACTGGGTGAACTTTTTTCCGAATCAGGGTATTTTTTGTCTTCAGTGTATGCATAGTTGCATAGTAGCATTAAACTTTCTGTCCATCAAATGGTTTTGAAGTGTGTTTGTATAGAGGAATTTGGAGGGAAAGGGAGCATTTTCCCCTATTTAGATATAGCATGGGGGCAGGGTAGGAAATTGAAAGGATTCATCTCCCCTTCTTTGGATATAGCATGGGTGGAAGGGTAGGAAATTGAAAGGGTTCGTTTTTGTTCATCTTCATAAGCCAAGTCATTCTTGGAATGATTTGAAATGAATCTGCATACTCATTCTTTCCTCTCCTTCCCCTCCCTACCTTTTCCTTCATGATTGCTGTTCAAACAAAGTATTAAGGTTATCCTGGATGTTTCTTCTCAAGTATGTTGGTAATAATACTATATCTCTTTGATGTTGTTGCCAGGGAGAAGCCAAGAGTGCTCAACTCATTGGTCAAGCCATTGCCAACAACCCGGCGTTTATTACTCTGAGGAGAATCGAAGCTGCCAGGGACATTGCTGGGACAATATCTAATTCCGCAAACAAGGTGATGTTAAGTTCAGATGATCTTTTGCTCAATCTTGGTGATATGACACCCGAGCCAGCTAGCGGGAAGAAGTAGAATACTGTGCTTGAGATACCTAGTCTGCAGTTGGAACATGCAACACCCGTTATTGGGAAGATTTGATGAAAAGTGATAGAAGTTTTTTTAGAGTTTGAGGAACTTTCTGTAAATGACAGGCTTTGATGATCTTCTCAGCTGCTTATGATCTTACAGATCCTCTGAATGTTAATTACATTCAAATCTTAAGCAACATTTTTCCTAAACACTTGTTGAATAAGCAGCCACCCTATGGTAATGAGATTTGAACAATCCTTATTTTGTTGGTTAGAAATGGACGTTGATGTTCAAATAGGAATATTGCCTAAACACTTTGTCTGTTGTTTATATAGTCAGGTAATTTATTTACTTCATAATTCATATGGGTTTGTCATTATTGTTGTATACGAGTATCTTGCGGTAGTGGCTTGTGAGCGATGTGTTACTTTTCCCGTGAACTACGATTTGAATTGTGTGCTCAGTTTAACAAAATACTCCCTCTGTATTTTTTTATCTTTCTCACTTAGAATCTTGACACTATTTACAACTAGAAAGAATTTTTTAAATTTTTCTCAATATATAAGAAAAAATATAGTCCTGTGGGGTCTTGTTTGATTCGTCTAAATGAGTAGTTTATTAATATTCAATTATTATAATTTTTACTAATATGTAATGAAAGATATTTAAGGTAGAATAAGTGCATTGGCAAACGTGCAAAGTCAAAGTAGGGAAAATAAAAAAATACAAAGGGAGTACAGTATAATATATGAAAGCCTTGCCCCACCCGACTTCAGTTCATGTAATGTGGATCTTTGGAATAATATTATTATATTTCTATCTCTATGTATTGTAGTCTATGTAATACACAAAAATATGTTTACACTCTTATTATTTTGCTTATTATGAATTGCCAAACATAACATGTTAAATTAATTGAGGAAAAAAAAATTTAATTGAAAATGGAAGCAGTAGCGCGTTTCGTTACCTAATGGAGGTTACCTGCAAGATTGTCTCGTGACATAATCCTCGTGAGTCGTGATGTCCATTGAGTAGTTTCCGCAAGTTTAAAACTCAATAAATGGTCTTTTACGAGATGTATAATGTAGGACATTTCTACCATGGTCTTTTTAAAAAAAAAATCATTGAAACAAATCAATATGAGCCACATATTTGTGTTACTGGACCCCTTTTGTCATTTCTTTTAATTGCCAAAACTCATGTCTTTTCTTTTCTTTTCATTTTGTTTATTTACCAAAAATCATGAAATTAATTTCTGAAAATCATGAAAATAATAATAAAAAAAAATTACAAAAAATCCGAAAATATTTTTTTGGCTCCCAAACAGTAATTTACGTATGGGAAAATTTTTTGGAGCCAATTTTTTTTTTACCCATTTTCTCTCTCCTCCTTGTTGTTCATGTTCTTCACCAAATCCACCATTATCAATCGAATTTCTCCCAAATTCGACTCATTCTTCCACCTTCTCCCTCAATTTCGACTCTATCTTCCATCTTGTTCCTCCATTTCGACCCATTCTTCACCTCCATTTCGCCCCAAAAACCTTCACCTCCATTGTTGAACTCTTCACCCCAAAAACCTTCACCTCCATGGATTTCGATCTAAACTCTTTACCCGTCGATGAAATGGATGTAAGTTTACTTGAATATTTCGTATATAGTAACGAATTAATGATTTTCTATCTTCATTTGTGTGTTTGAATAAGATTAAACTTGCAAATTTGGAAAAGTTTCCCCAAAAATATCTAGGGTTTTAAGGAAAAAAAAAATGACGGTATTGGTGACTAAATTTCTCTAAATCAACGCACTTCACACTTTTATGCGACAATTTGTGGTTACATTTGAGTAGTTCATACTTTAGTTTAGCTATGATGCAAAGAAAATTCAGCTTTTTCGCGATCTCCATGAGAGGTTGAGCTGGTTTTTAATCTAAGGTATTGCAGTTGTTTGGTGATTACTAAGGATATTTTGGACGTGACCAAACTTAAAGATGTTTTGGTAATTACTAAACATATTTTGGACATAACCAAAAATAAATTTAAGGTGTGTGAGATAATGGCAATAATTCAATGCACTTCACACTTTTATTGGGTTACATTTGATGCGTAGATCATATTTTAGTTTAGCAATTAGATGAAACAAACTTGTAGCATTTTCGGGACCTCAATTGCAGTGGAATGTCACTTATTTTTTGTGCAAGTTAGTGCAGGGTATAGGTAATTACTAAAGATATTTTAGTCATGACCTAACATAACCACTATATATGTTAGGTGATCACCTAATTAGATTAGGATATTACCAAAATTCTTAGGTCATTACCTAAACCATTTTAGGGCATTTCCTAAAATAATAATTGTCTTGAGCAATGACCTCAAATCATGTGACTATAATATATAGGATGAGGGAATTGTATGGTTAAGATGTGGGTTACTGATAACCTAATCCATGAGATTTTATGTGGTTTATAAGATAAGATAGCACCGAGGTTAAACATTGCATTTTTTCCTTTTTCTTTTGCTTTCAAATGATTGAATTGAATGACTTTTGTGATATGAAAGGTTCATCGATAGAATGTTTATGTGAACAGCGGATTGAAATGGTCAAACAATCTATCAAAAGAATCATCTGTATTGTAGTGGAATGTCACTTGTTTTTTGTGCAAGTTAATGCAGGGTATAGGTAATTACTATAGATATTTTGGCAATGACCTAATATAACCACTATATATGTTAGGTAATCACCTTATTAGATTAGGATGATACCAAAAATCCTAGGCCATTACCTAAACCATTTTAGGGCATTACCTAAAATAATAATTGTCTTGAGCAATGACCTCAAATCATGTGACTATAACATATATGATGAGGGAATTATATGGTTAAGATGTGGGTTACTGATAACCTAATCCATGAGATTTTATGTGATTTATAAGATAAGAGTGCGTTGGGGTAAAACGTTGTAATTTTTCCTTTTCCTTTTGCTTTCAAATGTTTGAATTAAATGACTTTTGTGATATGAAAGGTTCATCGATAGAATGTTTATGTGAACATCGGATTGAAATCGTCGAACAATCTGTAAAAAGAATCCTCGCCACTGTAGTTGGATGTCACTTGTTTTTGATGCAAGTTACTGCATATTTTAGATAATTACTAAAGATATTTTGGTCATGACCTAATACAACCACTATATATGTTAGGTAATTACCAAACCTTTTAGGTCATTACCTAAACCATTTTGAGGGCATTTTCTAAAATAATAATTTTCTTGGGTAATGGCCTGAAATCATGTGACTATAACATATATGATGAGGGAATTGTATGGTTAAGATGTGGGTTATTGATAACTTAATCCATGAGGTTTTAAGTGGTTTATATGATAAGATTGCATCGGGGACAAAACGTTGCATTTTTTCCTTTTTATTTTGCTTTCAAATGATTGAATTGAATGACTTTGGTGATATGAAAGGTTCATCGAAAAAATGTTTATGTGAACAGCAGATTGGATTGGTCGAACAGTCTCTAAAAAGAATCTTCTCCATTATAGTGGAATGTCACTTGTTTTTTGTGCAACTTAATGCAGAGTTTAGGTAATTACTAAAGATATTTTGGTCATTACCTAATACAACCACTATATATGTTAGGTAATTACCTGATTAGATTAGGATATTACCAAAACTTTTAGGTCATTACCTAAACCATTTTAGGGCATTATCTAAAATAATCATTGTCATGGACAATGGCCTCAAATCATGTGACTATAACATATAACCCCATATCATATGCTTTTATGTAATTATCAAACATGTATTGGCCATGACCAAACCTACTAAGTGGAGGATGGTCTGCCAATCACAATCCATTTCCATTACTCATCAAAGCAATCCTATGGGGATTGGACAATCATGCCACTGAGTCCATTAGGCCCAATACCTCACCAAACCCCATTGACTTAAGTTTCTAGCCCCCATTGTCTCTCCTTGTACTAAAAAGCCCAAATTAACCCTAGATCATATGCTTTTAGGTAATTATCAAACATGTTTTGGCTATGACCAAACTTACTAAGTGGAGGGTGTTCTCCCAATCACAATCCATTCCCATTACTAATCAAAGCAATCCTATGGGGATTGGACAATCATACCACTGGGTCCATTAGGCCCAATACTTCATCAAACCCCATATCATATGCTTTTAGGTAATTAGCAAACATTGTAGTAGAATGTCACTAGTTTGTGCAAGTTATTACTGGGTTTAGGTAATTACTAAAGATAGTTTGGTAATGACTTAACATA
Source organism: Beta lomatogona (assembly GCA_947646795.1). Classification (NCBI taxonomy): domain Eukaryota; kingdom Viridiplantae; phylum Streptophyta; class Magnoliopsida; order Caryophyllales; family Amaranthaceae; genus Beta; species Beta lomatogona. The sequence continues at coordinate 1,475,875 of CANSNZ010000951.1, forward strand.
ACCACTATAAATGTTAGGTAATCAACTAATCAGGTTAGGTTATTTCCAAATGTTAGGTAATTACCTAATCAGATTAGGTTATTTCCAAATATTTTAGGTAAGCACCTAATCAGATTAGGTTATTTCCAAACATTTTAGGTAATCACCTACACATTTAAGGGCATCACCTAAATTAGTAATTGACTTGGCCAATGGCCTTAAATTATGTGACTATAACATATATGATGATGGATTTGTATGCTTAAGATATGGGTCATTGATAACCTAATCCATGAGGTTTTATGTGGTTTATATGACAAGGTTGCATCGGTGTAAAATGTTGCATTATTTTTTATATTTTCCTTTCAAATGATTGAATTGAATTCAAATGATGATATGAAAGGCTCATTGATTGAAATGTTTTTGTTAACAGCGGATTGGAATGGTAGAAGAATCTCTAAAAAGAATCCTCTCCAAGATGGATGCTATATTCTCAAAGGTGGTGCACATGGATGTTGCATTAGAGAAGGTAATCTCAACCGTACCTCCAGAAGATAAAGAAAAGGCACGTGAGAAGGATGGGAATGATGTTGATACAAACAATGTATCACAAGGTAATGCTGGGGGAATGGAAGGGGACGAAATCTTCAACGATCTCCGAACTGTCCCCACCCAACCGAAAACACACAGAGATAAGACGTGTTCTCCGTTTATCTCCCAAACTTAGTGATACGCTTAAATGTGCAAAGCGTAAGTTGGATATTGACGATAATGACGAGACTTTTGTGCCTAGTGTGCAAGTTAGATCATCGTTTAGCATGAAGGAAATTCGCTTTGTTCGGCCCGAACCTATCTTTGGTTTGGAAACCCTTATGGACATGCCAATAGAGAAGTTGACGCCAAAAAAGACCACCAAAAAAGCCAAGACTAAAAAAGAAGAAGATGGTGTAGCAAGTGATTTGGACACGCCTTCAAAGGAGGTTACTCCAAAGAAGAGCAGCAAAAAAGTAAATGTCACAAAAACACCTCCGAATGCCAAAAAGAACACTCAGGCGAAAGTTCAGGAAAAAAACACCCCTCGAGGAGGATGAAGAAAAGTTAATGAGCAGCGTATGAATAGTTTTTTTTTAATTGGCTCTCATTTTATCCATACACATAATTTTTTGGTAATGACAAATTTGTATTTGGTCATTACCATATGTTTATATGCTAGTATTTGTTATTGTATTTTCTGAATGTGCGATGGGTTATATGACCCCCAAAGTTTTCAGGCCGTTATTTTCAGGCCATAGTTGTAACAAGTAAACAAATTTAGATTGATTTGGTAATGACCAAAATTTTCAAGCCATTATTTTCATGTATTGTGAATGCGTCAAGGGTTATATGACCCAAAGTTTTTGAAGCCGGAGTTGTAACAAGTAAACAAATGAGTTGGATACTCTCAATTGAGATCATGTTTTTAATTATGGTCAACAAACAATACGCGCAGCAAGGTACATTGGTCAAGGTTTTATGATTACCCTATCCCATGCTAACCATTTACCTGTAACTATTCAATATCCTTATGAAAAATTGGCCGAGTTGTGTTTGGTATTTGACTTTTATGTTAATTCGGAATATTACTAACATCAACGCGTTGAAGGTAATGGATGCCATCGATGTATGTTTACTAACTTAACTTGATGTTATTTTATTTGTTATTTTTCTCCATTATGGTAGGCAAAAAGATCAGGATCGGAAAAGGTTAAGATATCAGAAGAAGGTGGGAGTGACACCGAAGAATCATCGGTATAAAATAAATTTTTCTCATATTTGCCTATCTATTTAATTAGTGTGCAAACTAATATAATCCAACAAACCATGCCCCGAATTGTTGGAAAATGCTAAAGAGAAAGCGGTTGGGCAACAACTTAAATTATTTAATAAGGCCCTTAACAATGGAATGTCCAAGACGAATGAAGATTTTGTCGATCCGTCATTTACGCCACAAAAAGATGGTAGGCCGCTTCAATTTTTCGAAGAGTACTTACCCTCTTTGGACCCGATTGAAAGAAATATTTGTAAGAACATATTGAAAGGGCCGTCAAATGAAACTATTTACCGGCCACAACAGTATTGGAGTTTTCTTTCTGCCTATGAATGTTTTTGCGTATACCCAGATAATTGGCTAAGCACTCAGGTACATATGGTCATCCTTTTTTTTGTCCTTTTACACAAGTGTGGGGATCTTGTGGTCTGACAATGTTTGATGATCACCCGAACATGTTTTGGTAAATACCTAAACCTATTCAGAACACAAAATAGTGTCCTGATATTGTTTGGTAATTACCAAATGATGGTTTGAGTATTACCCAAATTATTTGGGTCACATGGTAGTTTTGTTTCACATGAGTTTGGGTAATGACTTCAGTCTTAAGGTAACGACCCAAAATTATTTTGGTCATTACCTAACACTGTCAGAACACCAGTTTAACATGTCAAAAGGTTTTGGTAATTAGTCTGATACTAATTAGTGTTGGTTTTCAACAGTTCCTTGACGTGTATATGTATGACTTACAACTGACCCGGATTGAGAAGAAGAAAGCCAAAAATTAATACTTCCAAGTATATTCATGGTGAGGTGATCGACAAAATTTTAAGTTTATTATAGAATTATTAGCACCGACAAATTTTTTATTTTGTAGGCTGTTCTGTTACAACAAGATGAACGGACTGGTTTTAATGGTTGTAACAAGACCCTTTTGGACACCTTTGCTGCGTGGTTAAATTTTTATCTCCCAACTGACTTAAGTAGTATTGAAGAGGTTTGTACTAAACATTGCTATGTGTGTTTCTTTACATGGTTTCGTTTGAGTTTTACTAAACGTTGCTTGTGACTTGTTTATAGGTGTATATTCCTTTGCTTGATGTGAATCATGAGCATTGGTTCTTGACAATCGTTGACTTACGTAAGAAAAAGTTGTACATTATGGATTCTCTTTCCAAATCGAACCATCGGCTTGTGACAGTCATGGACATGATACTCAAATTTGTACTTATTACAGTTTCGGTAATTTCCAAACAAGACAGAGCCCTAGTAATGTCTGGTAACAGTTGTTTTTCCCTATTTTGTTTTGCATCAGATGACTGCAACTTCGGAAAGGCTTCAAGGTCACCGTTTGGCGTCCTTGTTCGTGGACATGAAAGATTTCACTTACGAATATCAACCATGTACACGACAACTGAATGCGTGCGTAATACAAAATTTTGAACTCTCTTATTTTTCACATTGTATATAAGATAGACTTATGTACTTGTTCTTTTTGTAGCCATGATTGTGGAATGTACGTGATTAAGTACATCCACTGCGGTGATGTGAACGTCATCCCAACCATTTTTTACACTGTACGCATTGTAAATGTATATATTTGACTTTGTTGCATGATCTTATTATAGTAACTTGTGTAACTTTCTGTGCAGACAAAAGCAATGCGTGTCGAACGTTTACACGCTATAGCCATAATTCTGAGAAGCAAACATAACAAAATCGATATAGATCGATATTGTCGCGCGAAGTACGTTGGCAATGCCCGTTAAAAAAACAGTTCATATGTAAAAGTTTAGGTAATCACCTCACTAGTCTATGGTTGTTACCTAAACTTTTGATGCTACACGATGTCAATTTTTTGTGTAAATAGGCCTTTGTTGTACTTTTGTAATTGGAGTTGGTTTACTTTTGTATGTATACATATGCCAATGTCCTTTAGTAGATCGAATTAAATAGTTCATATGTAAAAGTTTAGGTAGTTACCTCACTTGACTATGGTCATTACCTAAACTTTTGATGCTACACTGTCAATTTTGTGTAAATAGGCCTAATTAAATAGTTTTAATGTAAAAGATTTAGGTAACTACAAACTTTGACTATTGTCATTAGCTAAACATTGTATGCTACACTTTGTCCTTTTATGTTTAATTATTGATTACCTTCTCCTTTTATTATTATATGATGTCTGGAAATTACCAAAAATGTGTTTGGCATTATTAAACCTATTAAGTGGAGGGTGTTTTCCTAATCACAATCCATTCCCACTACTCATCAAAGCAATCCTATGGTTTTTGGACAATCATGCCACTGGGTCCATTAGGTCAAGTACATGACCAAACCCCATTGACTTGAGTTTTTGTCCCCATTGTCCATCCTTGTACTGAAAACCCCAAATTAACCCCATATCATATGCTTTTAGGTAATTACCAAACATGTTTTGGATATTACTAAACATACCTAATCACAATTCATTCCCATTACTCATCAAAGCAATGCTATGGGGATTGGACAATCATGCCACTGGGTCCATTAGGACCAATACCTCACCAAACCACATTGAATTCAGTTTTGGGCCCCCATTGTCCCTCCTTGTACAAAGAATCCCAAATTAACCCTAATCATATGCTTTAAGGTATTACCAAATGTTGGAACACAAGGTGACACTCAAGAAGGGGGGGGTTGAATTGAGTGGCTAAATCTAATCGATTTTCGCAAAAACACCTTTATGGCACAGTGCCGTTCACTGTGTTATTCACTTGTTAAATCTCAGATTAACGTTTTTGCTCAAACGAAACTTAATCAAACACTAAAACAATTATATCAAATAATAAAACACAGGAATTTAACGTGGTTCAATCTCACCTCTGAGATCTACGTCCACACAAACTACTCTTTTATTACTTGAATCGTAAAATATCAAACTCTCGATACAATTCGATTCCCCCACTACTAACTCTAGTAGTGCTCCCCAACACTTAACCCTAAGTGTTGCTACTCTCTATAATATAAGAAATTACAGAAAGAATAATCCCTCAAAAGCGTGCTTCTTATTCAAGCAAATTAGAGGACAATTACAAACGTTGTTTAGTTTCCTAATCTGACTAGAACTCTGTGCTATACTCTGTGCCTTAGGAAACTGTTTTCAGCTCTTAATATCTCCGATTTTTTCTCTCTGAAAACGTGAGTTATAAAACTGAGTTGCAATCCCTTATATATCTTGGTGAACTGAATAAAAATCCTTCTCCAAGATATATTATCTTTTGAACAATTTTTATTCCTAAAATAAAGGGATAAAATTCTTTTCCTATTCAAAAACCAATTTTATCTTTTATAAAAAACTGATTTTCCTTTTTCTTATAGGATAAGGATTTCTCCATATCTTATATTAACTATATCAATTCTTTAAATCAGATTTCTTATCACACAAACTTGATCACATCAGTTTTTATGATATATTTCGAAAATTCTTTTCCAAAACTATTTTCGAAAATCTAATTATTATCACAAACTTGTTTTACTCGGTTTTTTAATAAAAACACGTTTTACCAATTCTTGTTTTTCAAAAGTCTTTTTCCTTTTATATAGATGTATAAAATTAACATAATTATTTACTTCCTTAACTCTAAGAAAATAATAATTATCCTAATTTAATATTTCTATACTTGGCACATAATATATCACCTAGTTCAAGTATATTACATTTTGCATATAGTAACTAAACTTGGACTTCAATCTTGATTCTTCACTTCTTCAAAGTCTTCATTTATTTATTCCTTTCTCAACCATCTGTCACAAACTTTCATACTATAACATATTATATTATTTTTCATCATCAAAACTTAACATGCATATGCACAACACCAAACATGTTATGAAGATTACCAAACTACTAAGTGGATGATGTTTTCAAGATGACAATCATTTATCATTACTCATCAAAGCAATCCTATGGGGATTGAACAATTATGCCATTGGGTCCATTAGGCCCAATAGTTCACCAAACCCCATTGAATTCAGTTATGGGCCCCAAAGGAATTCCATATCATATGCTTTAGGTAATTACCAAAACTATTTTGGGCATTACCAAACTTACCAAGACATTCTTATCTCTTACATGTTGTGACTTTATAACTCTATTTGGGTTATTTGGATTAACACATTTATATCATATTGATTAATTTGTACTTAGGATTGTTGATTTCAATTGTTTATTTTTAATATACTTTGGAATTGACGGTTTTGAGACTTCTATTAGTTTCTGTTAAAATTTGGTCATTATTGGAACCCCTTATAGTAATAACTTAAAGTTTCCGAAGTATTAGAAGGTTATTTTTTTAGGTTATGAGATGTTTGCTTCAAATCATGAATACATTATCCATCACATGCATTATGCACACTAAAACATCCATATTATTTACTAAACTAACATCCCATCAGTGTTAGGATATTACATCAAACATCATAGTCATAAACAAATTACATCGAAAAGTCAAATAATATCCAAACATATGTCTTGTTAATAATAATTATCCAAACCAGAAACTGAAGTTCATAAATATTATCCAAACCACAACCACGAAAATAGCTTTTTAGGAAATTAATGCGTTGGCCACAACCTCATCTCTGAGAGTATTATGCTCCAAGCAAATGGCATCGACCAAGGTGTCGATGCGGTACCGGTCCATATCCTACATTAAGACAACAAGAACCAAGTTAATGAAACACCTTTTATGAAAAACAAATTGGTGCTAGGTAATGACTGAAAAACTATAGGTCATTACCTAAGACTACAAGAAAACCAAATAAAGAGTTGTGGATGTTTTTGGTAGTAATTAAACATGTTACGGTAATTACCCAATAACCCCAGACTACTACCTTAAAATGTTGAGGGTTGTTCCAACCTCCAAATTCCTTTGTCTCCAGCAGCTTAATGACATACATCCCACAATCATATCTGATAATGATTTAACAATTAATTAATATGATTTCTTAAACCCAAGATCACTATGTTCACACTAGCACACTAAGATTTCAGTGGCCAATTATATGTTATTGGAAATTTACCCATTTTCCTGAACTGGAATACGCATAGATTTCAGTGGCCAAGTAGGCATATCCTCGATCTTCCTGCTGTATGCATCCTTCATTCCAGCCGACATAAATTCAGACAACTTCTGCTCCTACGTTGGTCAAATTATAAAAAAATTTAAACGACTGAAAATATTAACCCTTCGTATAAAGTACTAATAAGATTTGTTTCAAAGTTATACCTGTTCCCCGGCATACTTAAATCGCTTTTTATAATTTGCCCCCAGATCCGAATAAAAGAAGTATGTACAACATTGCAGCAATGAGATAATAATTAGGAACCAATGGTTTGGGTCCGGCAACCACAGAGGAACAAGAAACTACATCATAAATATCGGGACCCCATTAACAGAGAAGTTAGCAAACAAATCTTTTGCCTAAGGAGTGCATAGTGTATACCTGACGGCATCGACCAAGTGCTGTAGACAGGTAGGTCGTCTTAACAAGTGGATATACGGCAATAGTCCTTGCTTCCCATCATCTTGTTCTTTCTTATCAAATTGTGCCGAATCCATGTTCTTAACGAAAATAACACATAGTAAATAATTAAAAAGTTTAAGGTAAATAAAATAAACATACTAAATAATTTAAAATGATAAGGAAAATAAAAGATGAAAACATTTTCTATATAAATAACGTACTCGGAATGTTGTTGGGATGTAGAATGAAGATGGGTTTTTCACACTCACTCTAACCCTAGCTACATTGATTGCCAGCATGTGTGTTATGTTTATGTGTAATTAATGGAGTCGCCTAGATGCTCATACCGTTTCCGTGACAAGCGCTGTAGGATATAGAGTCCGGAGGTCGGAACGTGTGGCCTGGATCCACTCAGAATCAACTAATAACTCACTGCTTGCCAAACAAACAAAATCACCTTACATTAAACAGTAATGACAAGCAAAGAAATAATGTGATACAAGAATTATCACAAAAACGTACTCCATGTCCTTTGTGTCATCAAACACATACTCCACAATAGCCTTTTGAGTCTTTTCTAATCCGTGCAATACGTGACAGATTGTGGCAATCCTTATCTTGAAATTCCACTTCACCTCATCCTAAATGCAATCATTGATGAAGAATTTTTTATTACTTGTAAACAAGAAACGGTTATGTTTGGTTATTACCTAAACCTGTTTGGTAATCACCAAACAGGAAAATAGTGAAAACTGTATTTATGTCTATGTTAAGTTATTACCTAAATAAGTTTGGGTAATGATCAAAGTTGAATCATTCCTGTTTGAATATTACTTAAACCTCTTTAGGTAATCACCAAATAGTAAGAAAGTTGAATCAGTCATGTCTGGGAAGTACCAAGACATTTATAGGTAATCACCAAATTGTATGAAAGTGAAAACTCAGGTCCTGTCATGTTAAGTCATCACCTAAACATCTTTACGTTATAACCAAAATAGAATCACTAATTTTTACTTATTACCTTAATACATTTAGGTTATTACCAAATAGTAACAAAGTGAAAAATGTACCTTAATATTTTTTTTTCTTTCCCTTCACATTAAGGTCTTTATCTTTCTCCTCTTCAGTTGGTGCTGTGTAGTGTCTTCTAAAGGATTAGGCCAACCCTCTTGCCCCATAGGAGGCTTAGAGCATTCCTCGGGCTTATTCTCAGACGAAGTCCCACCTACATCATTGCCTTTTCTTGACCCATTATCATCATCATTGTCTGGTTCATTTTTCTTGTCCTTCTTTCCATCTCCCTCTGCCTCAGTCTTCGTTTCTTCATCTTCCTCCTCCTCAACCTTATTTTCCTCCTTCTCTTCCTTCTTCTCCTCCTTCTTCTCCTCCTTCTTTTCTTCCTTCTTCTCATCCTCCTTTTTCTTTATTCTTGCCTCATGCTTCTTCTCTTCCTCCACCTTATCTTGTTCCACCTTTTTCTTTTTTCCTGTCTTCTGCTCTTCCTTCTTTTCTTCCACTTTCTTCTTATAATCCTGTTCTTTCTTTTTTGGTGCCTCTTTTTTTCCTTTCCCCTTCACATTGCTTTCTTTCTCACTTCCTTGTTTCTCTTCAACACCCTTAATTGAGAGAATAGGGTTGCTTTTATCTAAGGACTCAACATCAACATCACCAATCTCCTCAACATCAATTACATCCTCCTCTCCTTTTTGAGTTTTCTTACCCTTTTCAGTTTCTTTTGGCAGTTGAGGTGTTTTTTTGGATTTTGGTGTAACCATCCAATCACTCTTTGTTGGTGTCTTACCCTTTTTGGGTGTCTTACTTTCCTGAGGTAGATTGACAAATGTCAACTTCTTTTTGTGTTGAGTCGGCTTCTGCAACTCCTCGTCACCGCTCTCACTAGCAGAATCCGTGCCAGCTTTCTCACTCTTAGACATAGGGCTGCCATCACTGAATTCTTCATCATTATCTCCATCATCATCACCATCTGAGTTTTGGGCAACCTATTTACTACTTTGTTCTCCATAAACAATCAAATGACAAGATTAGAAACAATCAAATAACAAAGATCAAAGCTAAAACTTCTCTCATTTATAAAAATGCACCATCAGATACAATCCAAAAAAAAAAATAGAATTTATGTCCACCTACTGACCATATTGGGTATTAAATAAGTACATGTAGTGTTAGGTAATCACCGGACTGAGTTTGGTAATTACCAAACATAAACTCATTACCTAATCGGATACTTTTTTCAATTTAGGTAATACCTAAACTTGTTCAGGACATTACTAAACTATTTCAGATAACATAATCCTAAATTTTTCAATCTTAGGTAATGACTAACCGTATTTGGGTAATTACTAAACTTTGGCATATGACCTATCACCATCTTTTTAAGTTTTAGGCAGTGCCTAAACATGTTTAGGTCATTACCAAACAATATCAAAAAACCTTATTCCACATTTCTATAAAGTATAGGCAAGACAACTTTTGAAATATCAACCTACACTATTATAACTACAATCCACATAAGAAATTAGCATCTCATTTAACAACCAAAGAACCCAAATTAATGCAATCATAACATATTAGGTAAGAATTATACTACTAAGAGCACGAACCTTCAAGCATCCATTTGAACATGTGGTTAAAATTCTGCGATAGTTGTTCAATTTATTCAATATGACAAACTGCATCTTCAAGCAATTTGCCGCGAAATCGCTGGGCAAATTTCCTTTGATCAACTCTTTCTCATTTTCAATCTTTTGCATCAACTGAGATAAACAAAATCATAAACATTTACTTCAATAAATTGTCAAAAAACAACTTGCAACTCAATGACTTAATGATCATTTACAAACTAACTTTCGAGGTTCTGTAAGAATCTTGCAACTGAACGACGGCGTCATTCAAGCGCTTGGTGTTCGCGTCACTCCAGTCAACCACTCTTGGAGTCTTCAACCTCCAAATCTCATCGAGGCCAGAAGCCCAAGATTACTCAGCGAAAATCAACTGTTGCAAATATAACAATTAAAAAACAAAATTATTGGTCAAGGTAAAGCACACAATTGAACATGTTATCATACTTGTGTTATGAAGATTGTTAGGTAATTACTAAAACTTTTGTGGTGATTACCAAACAATGTCTGACCAACTTATATACTTGTGCTCTGAAGAGTGTTAGGTAAGTACTAAAACAATTTTGGTAATAACCAAACAATGTCAGATAAACCTGTATGTGTTCTTAAAATGTTTAGGTAATTACTAATACTATTTTGGTGATAACCAAATAATGCGAGACCAACTTATACGTGTTCTGAAGAGGTTTAGGTAATGCCTAAAACAATTTTAGCGATTACCAAAAAATGTCAGACCAACTTTTACATATGTGAAGAGGCAAAAAAGTAATGAATACTTACCATCCAAAACAGGAAACAACCACCAACATTTGCACCGGATGGGTTGGCTTGAAATTTAGCCACTTCACTGACTGAAGTGTCGAAGATAAACTTGGCGTAATTCCATTGCAGAATCATCTCCGCGTTAAGCACAACATGAAGCCATCCCTCCTTGGGTTTGCGATCAGGAGTGGGCGAAAGAATTGTAGTCATCATGAAGAGGGTGAACAATGCCTTGAACAATTTACCGTCATGATAAAGTTTGCGTAGATTCACGACCATACTTTCTACATCCATATTAGCCAACCCCATAAACATTTCCTCATAATTGTCGTCAAGCATTTTATTCTCAATATCAAAGCCTATGCTTTTAAACCCCAACAACCACTCCACATGCGTCGGGGTTATAACAGTTTGCTTCCCATGAATATCTAAGATGTGTGTTTTAGGATCGAAGTGGTAAATCACCCACTTACACATTGTTTTCCTTATGACCTTGCAATTTATGGAAAACAAGAAATCAAAACCAAGTTCGACCAAAACGTTCTTCTTTTCTCTCGGAAACTATTTAACGACCTCAACAAACTGCTCAAGATCTCCTAAAGTTGACCACGTATTCTGTGTGGATATTAGAAAGTATTAATAATTACTCAAATAATAGAGTTTGAAAAAAGGCAACAAAAGTCCATAAAGAATTATAGTTTCGTCCATACCTTGCTTATGGATGAACTCAGCATAGTTGTTTGCCGTTTAGCAAGAGGTATGATAACTGGGTCATCCGATTCGGATTGCTTTCGATTTGACATCGTGCCTAACAACATTAAAAGATTCTCAACAATTAACAAAAATCACAATTACAGGACGGTTTTGGTAATTACCAAAACCAGTTTGGTAATGACCAAACATTTTCCAGGTATCACCAATCACTTTTAGGTAATCACCATATATTGCATCTTATTGATAAAAAAACGACATCTAAAGCATAAATAGCAACAAATTTAGGAAATATATTGCACAACTTTGAAGAAAAATCAAAGAAGTTCCCATTAAACTTTAAAGAAAAATCAAAGAAGTTCCCATTAAACTTTAAAGAAAAATCAAAGAAATTCTAAAATAAAACAACCCGAACAATATACATCATTCCCCAAAATTAAATGTTACACAACTTTTGTGACACAAGATATAATTTTCCATTAAACTTTGAAGAAAAATCAAACAAGTTCACAAATAAAACAACTCCGATAATACACATCATTCCCAAAAATTAAGATATTTACCAAAACTCTCTTTGTAATCATTACATATTCAAAATTACATGCACAAGTGGATTTTATTCAAATGTTTTTCATCAAGGATCATCCTAAAACGATAGTATAACCAAACAGATAAAACAACATTTTACAACACTCAAAACTTTTTTAAGGCAAAATTCAAATTAATTACTTATCATAACAAACCAACCCCATCATATAATTCACTCACAAAATAACTACATTGAAACATAGACAAATAAGCAAAAAATAGAAGAACACTATACTTACTCTCCTTTCTAAGATTGGAACATAAAACATTAACCAAAACATGATGAAAATGTGGGTCGAAAACTAACCTCGGTAAGCGTTTTCAGGTGAGTTGTGCAAGCTCTTTCACGCCGGCGATGGAAAAATACAGTGGATGCTAGGTAGGAGAGAGAGAAACAAAAAAAACAGGGGAAGATGAAGAGAGAAAAATGGCGATTAGGGAGGAGAGAGAAAATGACAGTGACTTAAGAAGAGTGGGAAGAGAAAATGGGGGGAAGAAGAGTAAAAGGGGCAGTTTCCCCAAAATTAATTATGTCCAATAGTTTTTTTTTTTTAAAAAAAAGGTTAAAGCAAAAATATATAATTTTTTATACCTTAACTTCTATTTTCTTACTTACTTTCAACTTTTGTTACACAACCCATCAACTCAAGTCAATTCTAACAACTCAAGTTCAATCTGCATTGGAGGAAACCTTCAACTAAAAAGAAAAAGGTTAGATCTTTTATATCCTAAATTTATATTTTTGTTCTTAAACTGTGAATTATGTATTAATATTACAAAATGAGTCTTTACTTCCATTACATGAAATGACAAAATCCTAAAAATATAATTATGTTAACATTCGTAATCATCATCTAAAGCATTTATTGTTGTTTTTTTTATGGTTGTAACAACAATAAATGTAGTATTTGACTTTGATAAACCAATCAGTGCTTAACATTTCACTTTTATAATATTATAGTTCCACATAAATTAAAAGTTTTTATAAAAAGTAAACCCTACAAATTTTGAACTTTAAAAACCATTATATTTATTATATTTTTTGCAACAAAAGAACCATAGTGAACATTCTAAGTTTAAATATAGCTTTCTCTTTCAATCGTATTTTTTTCAAACAAAAAAAACCTTTCTCTTTAAATGGTATTTTTTTTTCATAAATAGTGGTATAAATGTATCCTTCTACAGAACATGTTTAGTAATTACCTGCATATATTTAGGTAATTACCAAACATATACAGAATTTCTTAACAAAGTTAAGGGAATTCAAAAATATAGGACAAGTTTTAACCTACCATTATTATTGTCATCATTAATTATTCATAAACAAATCAATACTAGCCTAATCACATGAAAACTTACAATTCATAACATCACCACAACTTCTCGAACATTTTGGTAATCCCCAAATATACATCAGGTAATCACCAAACACAAGTGAGGCAACACTGGAATAAATTACCAAACACAGTTAAGGGAATTGAAAAGGCTAGGACTAATATAAACCTACCCTTATTATAGATATCATTAATTATTCATAACACAAATAACACTAGCATGCATAGATTACATGAAAACTTCCAATTCATAACATCACTACAATTTCTGGTAATTACCTGGTAATCACCAAACATAATTAGGTAATAATCAAACACATGATTGCATTGGCATTCCACTTAATTTTAGTGATTGCATTGGCTTTAGCAAATGTTAATGATGTAGATTTCTAATTATATTCAATATTTTGCATTCAGAGATTATTGGAGTGCGTATGAACAATACGTAAACTCATGGTGTCATCGGAGCACAATGAACATATACATGGCTTGGATGACTTGGAGGTTAATAAAAAACTTAATATGGAATATGAAGCTATTCACACACCAAGGTCCGCAAAGGGTCACGATACTGAAAATATTGATGAGTTGGATGACTTGGATGACTTGGAGAATACTCACAAAATTCACGAACAAGACAAAGCTCGTGATACACCTAAATCCCCGATGGATGAAGATATTGACGAGTCAGATATTTTCATTGATATGGACATTTGGGAGAAAATTGACAAAGATCTAGAAGATTTCAATGAGGAAGATATGAAGCAATTATACTTTGACACTCTTGAAAATTGTGTTCAGTTTTATAAGTTGTATGCCAAGGTTAAAGGATTTGGAATCCGACACAAGGCCCCAACTAAGGGTGCAAGGGGTGATCACTTCACCTCAAAAACCATATGGTGCAGTAAGCAAGGTTTTCGGGATAACCAATACTTGGATAATCCAAATAGGAAGATTTCAGAAAGAGCACTTACAAGATGCGGTTGTCAGGCGATTGTTAAGTTCAAATGGGATAAGGTTCAGGAAAAATACTTTGTCAAAGAATTTAATGATGTCCACAATCATGATCTTGTTCCCCCACACCAACAACCATTCATAAGGTATTTTCAATATGGGTTCATTACATTTACTTCTTCTATGATCATGTTTATTAAGAAATTATCTTCACTGTTAGGTTATTACTTATCCTGTAGTTGGCTATTACCTAACCAGTCCATAAAATGAAAATATTTGGAGTAAATGGTTTTTTATCTTTGGTTATTACGAAAATACTATCTGCTGATAACCTAACACTCAATGTATTTGTTTCAGTGATTACTTAACTTGTGTTTGAATACTACCAAATATGGTCAGTAGGTGGACATTTGTGATTAGTAAACATGATTTATATCAAAAAATGTGCCATTGTGTGGTTCACCTTGACAATTAAAAATGTGTCTTTTGCTTATCTTTTGACAGGCACCATCGTCATATTTTTGAGGCTGACAAGAGTCGTATTAAATCCATGATCAATTCGGGAGTTTCTCCTTGTGCAACTATGCGTAATTTTGTTCATGAAGCAGGAGGTCCAGAAAAAGTTTCTTTCCTAGCAAAGGATATGTACAACACTATTAACCAGTTTGAAAAGGAAGAAATCGGCGATGGTGATGCAGAGGCGGTAATGGCATACTTGCTATGTGCAAAACAGCATGACAATGACTTTTTCTTACAATACACATGGGACAAAGACAACGACATAGAGAAGATGTTTTGGTGTGATGGGAAGTCCCGCCGCAATTACAAAGCATTTGGTAATGTCATTGCGTTTGACACGACTTACAAGTGCAGCGCTTACAATAAGCCATTAGTGGCGATCGTCGGTATCAATCACCACAGGAAAACAGTCACATTCACCGTTGCTTTGGTTTCGGATGAAACAATAGAGACCTATAAATGGGTTTTGGAGCAGTTGGTCCAATATGGGGAAGGAAATATACGACACACGGTCATAACTGATGGAGACAAGGCCATGGCCGCTGCAATCAAGATTGTCCTACCAAATGCCCATCATAGATTATGTTTGTGGCATTTGATGAGGAATATAAAAAAATGGAGGAAAACGGTTTGGCAGCGGCTTCATGAAATGCGTTGACAAATGCCGAACAAGAGAAGAATTTGATGAGGCGTGGCGTGAACTTGTTGTAAAGTACAAATTGCAAGAAAAAATATGGGCCTCGGATCTGTACAATGACAAGGAAAAATGGGGAGAAGCATTTATGCATGGCCAGTTTTTTGCCGGTAAGAACAAACCCAAATTATTTTCCTCCAGGCATAGCTTTTTAAAGTTTAGGTAATTACCATACCTAGTCTAGGTGATTACTAAACAGTCAATACCCACTTAAGAACAAATCCAAATTATTTTCCTCCATGCATAGCTTTTTAATGTTTAGGTAATTACCATACCTAGTCTAGGTAATTACTAAACAATCATTAACCACTTCTGACTACACACTAAGGTCATTGTGAGTGTTTAGTAATTACCTAGATGTAATTTGGTTAGTACCTAACATGTTAAGTAAGTATTAATGCTTATTCCAGTAATTACCTAAATTATTCCTGTACAACGTTCTCACTTATTTAACCAATGAATAGGTATGAGAAGCACACATAGAGATGCGAGTCAATGAACCACACTTTGAAGACTGTTCTTGGAACCAAAATAAAGTTGTATAGATTTGTTGCATTGTACGACATAGCACTAAAAAGAATCAGATTCACTGAGACAGAAGATGACTACATCACGGAACACACAACACCGATGATCAAAGGAGTCTTGAAGAATGTCAAACAACATGCATCAACTATATATATATGTGGGGTGCTTATGACTTGATGTGTAAGGAACTTGAGTATGAAAGAATGCACGTCGTGATTGATACTCAAGTTGAACATTTCCATCCCGATGGTCCAGTTACATGTTATTGGCTATCAAACACCGAGCACAAAGATGCACAGTACGCTGTTGCTCATTATAAAAGAATTAAGACAATGTATTGTTGTTGTATGAAGTTTGAATCGGTAGGTTTACCATGTCGCCACATGTTTGCTGTCATGAAGTCTGCTTATTTTGATCAGATTCCGGTGGGAAATATTCTTCGTCGATGGACAAGACATGCAAAGACAACCTCTAATCCAAGCGAGGCTTGGACTAGGGGTGTAAATGATGCTAGTCGAGTTCGAGCTCAGCCAAACTCGACTCGAACTCGTGAGCCATGAGCCGAGCTCGACTCGACTCGCAAACTCGCGAGCTCAAAAATTTGAAGCTCGAATCGAGCTCGAAAACCAGAACTCGAGCTCGAACTCGAGCTCGAGCTCGGTTCAAGCTCGAACTCGAGCTCGAAACTTTTTTTTTTTATTATTTTTTATCCTTATTTGTTACCTTAGACTTTGCTCTTGAGCATGCGTTAATGATAATACAAAATACATGCTTTTTTTTCCGGTACATCACTGTTTTGAACTAAGAGAAAATATAATAAAGAGTCTAAATCCACCATAAAAAATTACAACCCAAAGTCTAATGAAGATAAAATCAGTTTACTACAAGTTCAAAGCCATTGAGCAAATAAAGATTACATCATATATGATTAGTTGATTACATTAGGCTCCATCACACAAAGGCATACATCAAACCAACCTGCTATTTCCACAAATCTGCCAAAAACATAAAAACCTCAGCTTCTTGGTCTCTTAAAGTTATTAAAAGGGTTTTCAACCTCAGCTTCTTTAGAAGCTGTGATGTCAGGGGGTTCTTCATTAACATCTTCAAGTTCAACTTCATTGATTTCATCATCTCCTCCATATTCATCATCAACATTCACAAAAAACTCCTCAACCCTTGAAACACCAACTGGTGTAGAAGATCCTTGTGGTCCACTAGACATCTCTAAGAATATAAATAACATAACTGAATTAAATTGACATCATGCATGCTTAAATTAATATAGAAAATAACAATAGTAGACATAGCCCTAATTTATTTTAACCTCTACTGAATGATCTCAAAATGTCATCTTCCATGCAAATGTGCAGTAAAAACTAACATCATAAAGAAAACAAACTATCTGACCTAAAAAATGATGTAAGTTATGAACCAACTATCTGACCTAAAAAATGATGTATCAGATACGTTGAGATGGTTGGCATATGGGTCAAAGATGCAAGTTCTTTCCTATGAAGGGTATGATATCAATGGTTATTCATTTTACACTAAACGACAAGATGACAAATCCACTATGCAAAACAGTGGTGTTACGTTAGGGGCTTTGTCATCAGAGTATAAAAGTAGAAGCGATAGAACCATTATTGAGAGAATGAAGTCTTACTACGGATTCATTGAATATATATTAGAATTTGACTATGTTGACTTCAAGATTCCGCTCTTTCAATGCAAGTGGTTTGATATTCGTCGTGGTGTAAAGAAGGATGAACATGACTTTTTTACATTAGTCAATTTCAGCCGGTTAGGGCATCATGAAGATTCTTTGATATTGGCATCACAAGCAAAACAAGTATTCTACATGGTTGACCCCGTCGATTCAAAATGGCCTGTTGTCATTGAAGGAAAAAGGAGAATACTTGGAATTGATGATGTACATGATGAAGAGGAATACGATAAGCAATTCAATGAAGTCATTGCTTCGCCAGTAGTCATTCCAAGTACATTAGTGGAAGATCTGGACACGAATTACATTCGTCGAGACCACAATGAGGGATTTTATGTTGTCAAAGAAAAAACTGATTAATAGGTAACTAATGTAATATTATTGCAGCTACTATTGTTTATATTCTTCAATTATATATTTTATGCTTCGTTAAAATAATTTTGTATTATTTCATTGATGAATCTAATATGCCTTTATGCTTTATGGTTTCAGGTGTAGTGATGGAAGATCACATAATGCATGATGCATCCGATGATGATCGACAGCCACGTTCTGTGACCGAGATAACTGATGGAGGTAGTTGGAAGAAAAGAGTGAGCAAGCCTAGAGGTCCTACAAAAGGGATACGTTCCAAACCCGGGGTCCAAAGAGTACTTCAGTGGGATGATTGGATGCGTCCGATTGGGGATCATGCTGATGCGTACAAGACACATTGCGGCGAAATCAGTAGAAGCAAATTGTCTATCTTGTTCGATAGTTGGGATGATGTTCTACAAGGCCTAAAAAATAGTTTATGGGAAGATGCTAAAGTATTAATTTAATTTGAATCATGTTTATTATACTAATCGTGTATTATTGGTTCATTTTATATATGGAAGAAAGAGTTTGGAATACAAGAGGATGAGAGGAAGAAACGAGATGTGTTGACTACTTGTGATAAGCGGTGGAGAGATTTCAAGTCAAGATTAGTGAGTCGATGGATCACAAAAACGAGGCTGGGCCTAACAATGATATGCAACCGTACGTGCTATATCCTTTCATCACGAAAGAGATTTGGGACGAATTTGTGAAAAAGTGTAGCTCTAAGGAGTTTAAGGTATATAATATGTACGTTACAATTACATAATATGTTATAATCAATTTTTTTTTGTGAATATTAACTAGTTACTTGTTTTCATATTAGGCTAAAAGTGAAAGAGCAAGAAAGTCTCAGGCTGCCAACATTCATCCTCATTTTTTGGGTCAAAAGTCATATGCGGAGATGATTCCCGTTTGGAAAGACAAAGGGTATATCCCTAAATCCTCTACAACATCATCTGTTGACTCATCCACATCATCAATTATTTCCTCCTTGCCGGATCGAACTTTGCTATGGCTTCTCGCTAGATCAAAAAAAGATAAGGAAGGAAATGTTTTCTTCTCTCACTAGTGGAAAAAACCTCTAATGCTCCGATTTTTAAGGCCACAAATGCTCCGTATTTGACTCGTAGCAGACGTCATACGAGCATTTGAGGAACTTACAAATGCTCCGGTTGAAACCGGAGCATTAGATAGTACAAATGCTCCGGTTGATGGTAAAAAACGGAGCATTAGATAGCACAAAGGTTTCGGTTAGTTGTGAAAACCGGAGCATTTGAGCTATCTAATGCTCCGGTTGTTACCATCAACCGAAGCATTTGAGTCTTTTGCATTTAAAAAAAAAATTACAGCCACTGCTAGCTGTAGCTGCTGTCAACAGCAGTGCTACTGCCAGCAGAAGCTGTCAGGGAGTCTAAGGATAACATTACGTTGCAGTGTAATAAATAAACCTAAGAACCAGTTAAAATAATTTATTGAAGCTAGGAACCAATTATAATAATATATTAAGTACAAAAGAGTTTCACCTCAAAAAATTAAAATACAAAAAAGTTTCAAATGCAATGTATATAACCAAATTACATAACAAAAAATTTTGAACTCTCTGCTCACGTGCACATTCTCAGCAGTGCTTGGTCCCAACCTGCATTTACTGCAAATTTTAAACACCAAATTTTTTTGAGTGTCTTAATTCTAAGTTCATAGGGAGTCCATAAGTGATTAATAAAAACATCATTGAATTACTCATAAATGATAAATAAAACACCAAAATAATTCAGCTGTCCAAACTCTAAGTTAATTTAACGAGGTCATTTAATTCAAACAGCTAATCTTCTAAATTAATGGCATAGTTCTGCAAAGCATTTAAAAATGACAAGTTGACACCAAAACTTAACCATATAACTAGTTAATAGTTCTTTTTTCTGTAGAAAATTATAACTTATCAGAATGCAGAAAGGAAAACAGAATGAAGACAAGAGGATGCACGATGCAGTCAACACAGAAATAACAGAAACAATCAGCAACAACTATCCTCTATTCAAAATAATAATACAGTCATGAACGACATAAGGGCAAATATAAAAATAAGAGAACTTCATGAGACTTAAATGTAAGCAACTAACTTTACTCTCTTAAAATATTTAATGTGAGACTAAGTGGAAAATTACATCAAACATGATACGGGACCGGGGAGGAGATGTATTTTGCATTCCATACCTTTTTACTTAACCTTAAGTCTGATTGGCTATTGTTCCTCGAATCTCTTAGCTTAAGAGACGGAGCATATACTTCAACATTGAACTTTTTGTTAAATGCGCCCTAAGAAATCAGCTTCCTCGGCAGTGAAGGTACTCCATTGTACCTATATAAATTAACCATAAATCAAAGGTTATCAATATGTTAGGACAAAATAAGCAGCAAAACACTTTAAAGTCTCTTACTATATAAAAAATCTAGAGAGAATAAAAGAACCCATGGCCACTTGCATGAGGTGGGTTTAGTTGACTAGTCTCATATGCATATTCTAGCTCAACATAGGTGAAGCCAAAATTAAAAGAACCCATAGCACAGTTCTTGAATTTGAAGTACAACAACATAGGTGAAGCCAAAATTAAAGCTGCATACCTTTCTTTGCGGCAGCTCTAATATGTTTGCAGTAGGATCCTGGCCTGAGCAAGTGGATTCCCAGCTGGAGCAAGTGGGTTCCTAGCCTCCCCACCAGTAGCAGCAGTAGGAGTTTGAGTAAGTTGAGGAACTTTAGCTTGCTCAGGAATTCCCTAATGAATCAAGATATCCTCACAAGTTTAGCTATTCAGAATTGATATAGAAAGCCAACCAAAGTTCTTCGATCAGCAGGAACCATAAACAATTAGAACGCAACCATGACAAGCTAAGGGCAGCAAGTTGTACAATATCACTTGAAAAAATAGCTTGTAATGATAGCATATAACTCACTTAGAGAGCTAGGTACAGTATTGTGCAAGCAAAAAAGGAACTTTTAGTTCTCCACTATGTATTAACTATTAATTACCCAAATAAACAGCAAGCAATCAAGCAACATTCCGCAAATAGCCCAACATCAGACGCACACGACAATAAGACACCCAAAAAGGAAACATATTTAGACATGTACAATTAGTGAAAGACTTATTACTCACAAGTATCATCAAAAGACCCATTTTCTTCATGAATTACGACTAATTGACAAGAAACCACATCAATTATATCAATAATCATGCAAACAGCGAAATCAATCATACACTATGAAATTGAAAGTAAAGATAAACGGAATCCATAATACATGCATAATATCAATGTCACTCATCACCTAATCCATAATACATTCCAATTTCTCAAAATTTCCCCTTTCTCAAGAATCACTTCAAACAAACACACCAAACTCTTCCATTCTACATCTCCAACTTAGCACATAAGTAAATCACAAACACTAAATTCAGCCAAAAAAAATTGAAAAAATACAAAAAAAAAGGTGTAAATCACAAAGAAAGAGAAGAATACAAACCCTGGCTTCATAAAAGCGAGTTCCACCTGCGTAACCGGGCTTTTCCACAGGTGTTGGAGCTTCCCATCAAATTAGATCCAAGAAAATTGCAATTGAGAGGTAGCCTGTGCAAGTGCATTATCCTCCTCTTCATTCAGATCTAATGCCTAAAAAGAGAGAGAAAATAAACCTGCTGCGCAGCATCGGAAAAGCTAAGAAGGTTTGATTACAGAGTGCATGAGAGGAGTTATCGGTGTATAATGTCAAGGGTTGAACAGAATATCAAGTGTATATTTAGACATGTACAGACACACAAATTCCTCTCAAAATCCTGATTGACGTCAGTGCAACCAAAAAAAGCATTTGTAACTGAGCTAATGAAGGAAATTTTTGATTTGTTTGAGCTATGATGCATATAAATATATATGATAGCTACAAACAACAATGATCAAAATGAGAGGAAATCAAATACTAACATGAAAAAGGGACAGGAAGCTTACTATTAGTGCAGCAAGCTCGCCCAACAGGGCCATAAACTGCTTAAAGATTCCTATATTTGTACATACCATCAAAACATCATTGACAACTCATATTCGGGGAAATAAATTCGTTCTTTCTAATACCAGTCTCTAATTCACGCTTGAAAGCCAAAATAAGTACCTAAAATCATTAATGAGAAAGGAGTGCCTAAATGTTAGCCTAGGTCACATGGCTTAGCATTTCTTTCTTCATATTGGTTCTTGTACTGCATCATGAAATGTGTTGTAGGAAACATAAGCCTGGAAATTCTTAGAAATCAAAATACGGGCACAAATTAGCAGAATATTTCTGTGGGGACACGGAGCGCAATAGGTTTCTAATTCATTCAGAACACGATATCACATATGAGGACTTGTCTTCTCATAATGACTTTAAATCAGAAGATGAAAGCCTGAGTTTAAATTATCTTAAAAGTGTGACATAGGAGACAAAGAAGGATTTTCGTGTACGCCATCACAATTGATTACGAGTGCAGCTTCTCCAGAACACGCTGCATGTGGGAGAACACATAAGTGGAACCTAGGTCATAAATGGGCCATCCATTCCATGCAGACGGGTGCCCAACACAGAGGTAAGAGTATCCAGTTCTCTTTTCACATAAGTAAAAAGATAATCAAGCAGGAAGAGAGCACTTAATCCCATCAGTCAAATTCTATGAAGAATATACTTGAACAACAAATGGATATTTTAAGAGCTGAAAAAGGGCATCAAAAATTAAAAGACAAGACTCGAAAAGGTTCCTAAATCGCATAGATATCCCCCCATCCCGGGCTCTCTTTTACTGTTACAATTTTTTTATTTTCTTTTCATTTCTGTTTTAATCGCTAAAAGATTCTGTCCAGCATTACTAGGTTATCATTGTCATATTTGTATCTCTAAGAGACCCTTAATTGGATTCTAACATGATGCAAATTCATCTAATCTTCATAGACAATGAACTTTGTCCAATGAAAATATATACCTAAAAGTACCTACAATGTTCAATACTCGTACTATAACTAAACAAGTATAATATGTCCGTTCAAAGCAGGAAAAAAAGCATAATATTATTTTCTGGTTTTTTTTCTTTTTGTGGATAATCCATTGCAAAATTCAGCCGTAGATTTGTTCAACACTTCAGCAAAATTCAGATTTTCCGCACAATTAAATAAATCAAGGCATTCAAACCTTGTTGATTGTGTAGATTTAGCTGAAACAACAGAAAAAGGACCACACAATTTCATTTTTTTTTTTGCTTCAATTTCACAAGCAAATAGAAAACCTAAAGTTCGATTAGAAGGTTACCTTAATTCCAAATCAAGCCCTAAAAATTCAGTCTTGAAGAACGAACTTGAAGTAGCTTGGCGAATTGAGCAGCGAATCTTGAGATTGTCTTTGTAAAAGAAGGAAGAAGGCAGTTCGTCAGTTCGACTAGGAGATTTTTGATACTTGCCCCTCAATCTCTCTCCTCTTTTCCATCTCCTATAATTGAACAATAAACACATCAGAGAAAGAATCGAAAAATAACGAAGAAATTCATAGAGAATAAAGAGATTCGAGAAATTAACAAAAATATTCGATAAAGCCCTAAAATACAAAAACTTTGAGATCCAGAAATATTAGTAGAAAAGAAACAAAAAACCCTAAATTTCGACAACTAAGAAAGTATGAAAAGCGAGAGATGCAGAGATCTATTCGGGGGAAGTCGAAGGACGCAAATAACAACCAATATACTCAAGCAAATAACCCTAAGACGGCGAAGCACAACAATATACAACGAAAATTAGCAGAAAAAAACAAAAAATTAGAGCGCGAAAAGCATCGAAAGCAAGCCAGCGAACTAAACTACAAGAAAATAGAAAACTTACAGTGATTTTAACACAAATTAAGTGAAGGATGATGGAGGGAGGGACGTCGGAGGGGTACAGTGGGAGGTTTCAACTTTCAATTGAGCGGGGTACTTGGGAGGGAGGGAAGGACTGATGAGGTGGTCGAAATAAAATTTAGTAATACGTATACTGCTAGGTTTAATGTCGTGAATTGAGAGATGGTCGACCGTCCAAATGCTCGGGTTGACTAGTCAAACGGATCATTTGACAAGTCAAATGCTCCGGTTGACTAATCAACCCAAGCATTTGTGAATTTTTATATTTAAATTTTCACAAATGCTCGGGTTGATTAGTTAACCGGAGCATTTGATAAGTAGCAAAAGCAGTTTTTTCCACTAGTGTAATGAAGAAACACAAAAGATAAAAGCGTCCATTGTAAGAATTCTTCAAATTTTATGATATTTTCTTGTCTAATTACTCGTATTCTAGAATTCTACTAATCATATGATTTTTTTTTTGAATTTGATGCAGGATGATTGGAAAAGGAAAGAAAAGGAAGGAGAGTTTGTTCCAGGTCGGATGGATGATGTTCTATCCCGTGCTCTACAGAGGAAAGACCGTCCTGGGCGTGTGTTAACAGCTAGGCGTAGCATTGGGATTACATCGGTTTGGGGAGATCCTGATCGGAGTAGTATTGCTCGAAAGGATAGGGGCATGGATGATGAGGAGATGAAGGAGTTCGAGGCTAGAGTGAGCCAAAGAGTTAGAGAACAGACGATGGAAGAGATGAACTCGAAGATAGATGCAATAGTTCAAGAAAAGTTGAAGGCTTTTGCAGCGTAATTAGGTCTTCAAGCACCAAATCAAACAAGTCCTCATACTCCAGTTGATCCTAGTAGCTGTCACTCGGGGGGCAATGATCCATTTGTGAACTTGCAGGTATATAGTTATTTTATATCTTCTACGATTATGATTTTATGTTTCTAAAACACTTAATTAATGACATTGTGTTCTCATTGGATGTTATGAGTCCGGCTCCTTGTCGTTTGGCAATAGCGGATAACTCGGGACCGATCATTGTAGCTGAGGGTACCGTACATCCGCAAACGGAGTCATCATCACATCCTACGGCCGTGAAAGTGAGTGTTGATGATTTTTTTTCGGACTACGCAGAAGCTCTAGTTCCACTACCTACTCCATACATCATGAAACTCAGTCAAGCCGAGGGTTCATTCATAGAATGGCCGAAAGATTTGGTATTTTTAGTCTCAGATAATCAGGTAACTTATGTTTAATATTTTGATTTATATACTAAGAAATGAAAATATATATACTAAGAAATCTTGATTTACATATGCTAAGTAATCTTTATTTTGTATACTAAGTAATCTTGATTTATATATGAAATAATCTATATACATATATAATATGAATTAAAAAAGAAGTCAAATTGAATTAGGAACATATACCTAAAGAAGGTGCGATGAAGAAGAAGAAGAAGAAAAAAAAAACATAGTTGGTAGTGATCCTTGCACCGATGAGTCTGCACATAGGCACGTAGATCCTTTTATTGACTTGGCACTGGATGATATGGATGATAATATCATGGAGATGCACCGAATATTTTGCGACAAACCCTCAGATGAGCCTTTTCATATGCAAGTTCCGAAGGGTACCGTCTTCGACTTTGATAGAGATCATATGATCATTCTCTCGCGACAAGATGTTTTTCAACTTCTCACGGGAGCATGGATTAATGTATCCATTTTGCAAGTATTTATGATGTGAGATTTCTCAAACTCTAAACTAATTAACATTGCTATTTATTTTTATTGTTTCTCCTAATTATAAGTGTTTGGATCTTAGGTACTTGGCAGAGCAGTATGAGGAGCATGGAGAGAATAATATTGGTTTCATGTGTCCAAGTATGATTTCAGCGACCATGATACGCAATCACTTAGATGCCGTGATCAACTACATGGCAAGTTCAATGAAAGCGAATCAATATATGCGTTACATCCTATATCCGTATATTGAAAAGTATGTTAGTTAAACTAATCTTTACTTTGTTTTATATTTATGAACTTGTGGTTATATATATAAAACATCACATTTTGCTTCATGCCTTAGGGATCATTGGATTCTTCTTGTCATTTGTTTATCTAAGAGAACGGTATATATAATTGATTCGATCAAGAGAGATAGATCCTTAGCTATCAAGATACCATTGAATACGTAAGTTCATAGTTGTTATACATGTTAATAAGTTTACATGCATTTTATGATATTTTAAATAATTTATAAATGTTTATAGTAATTAATTGTTACAAAATCTCTATACTTAGTGCATATACAAAATATACGTGGCTTGAAGGATCAAATAAAGGAACTAAATTTTCTTGGACATATATGCGGGTAAAACTCTTATGGTTTTGTATTTGATACTTTATAATTCTATTTAGGATTTTTTTTTTTCGATTCTAATATATATCTTAAATTTGGTGTAGTGTGCTCAACAATCGGGAGGAGTGAAATGCGGCTATTTCGTGATGAGATACATGTTTCTAATCATCCGCTTATACTATTAATCAGAGAATTTGTATGAGGTATATGTATGTTGTAAATTCATTATTTATACTTATAGAATTTAAAGTATATTAACTAGTTTAATATATTTCTAGGCTTTTCCGTCAAGTCTTGAGCCATACTCCATATATGAGATCAACGACCTCAAAGAACTTTTTGCGGAATACTTTGTACGGGTCGTTAACGAAGCAGACTAAGTTTGATGGTTAGTGTATGTATTTGTAGGTTAGAATAATATTTTGTTACTTGAACCTTGTTGGTTGATTGATTGCAACATTGGTTGCTTGAACCTTGTTGGTTGATTGATTGCAACATTGGTTGCTTGATTGAGATGTACTGAAATAGGTTTTGGTTATATATATGCAAAATTTTCCCAACGATTTCTTGGGTTGTCCAAATTACAAAGGAGACTCTGCTGAATTTTCTGCTCATAATTATTAACATAATGTTTGTTTAGTTTTGAAAATAAAAAAAAAATAGCTGGAAAAAAAAAGCTGAAAAAAAAACAAAAAAAACATACCATCTGTGTCGCATGCAGTGCCATATGCGACGCAAATGGTACTTCGTCTGCGTCGCATATAGCACTGCATGCGACGCAGATGGTATGTGCGCAGCAGCCAGCAGGAGCCCAGGAAGCCCCATCTGCGTCGCATGTAGCACTGCATGCGACACAGATGAAGCACCATTTTCGTTGCATATGGCACTGCATGCGACGCAGATGGGGCTTCCTGGACTGCTGTGGGTGCTGTGGGTGCAGTGCTATATGCGACGCATGTTTGTTGTGTCCGACGCAAATATTCGATTAACTGCGTCGTGTCTTATCCGACGCAGATGGCTGTCTTCCCATTTGCGACGAGACCTGTGCCGTCGGACCAAGGTCCGACGCAAATGGCGGTCCCAGGTCCGACGCAAATTGTCATTTCTCTACTAGTGATAGTTTTCATTTTGTTCATATTTAGTGATTACCAAACGAGTTGAGGTAATAACCAAATCTGCAAAATTGAAATCACACATTTATAGCATATTGATTAATTTGTAATTATAAGTTTTAATGCCAATAAGCAATGGAAACATCGTGCTTAAAAACCAAATACAACCCATATA
Source organism: Beta lomatogona (assembly GCA_947646795.1). Taxonomy (NCBI): domain Eukaryota; kingdom Viridiplantae; phylum Streptophyta; class Magnoliopsida; order Caryophyllales; family Amaranthaceae; genus Beta; species Beta lomatogona. The sequence goes on from CANSNZ010000951.1 coordinate 1,503,521, forward strand.
TCCTAACGGAAAGACAACATTACAAACTTAATAGTGAGTATGTCAACAAAAGTTATAGTACCAACTACCTAGAGAAACATTACAAACTTAATAGTAAGTATGTACACAAAACCATATTATAAATATATAATTCAAGCACCAATCATTACACATCTATTTAATTCTCGGGGTCAGAGGCATAGGTATCACTTGCTTCTCCATCATCTTCCTCTCCTTCTCCATCACCATTACCATCACCATCAGCACGATCAGAACCTGTGTACATTCAGTAACCAATTCAATGAAATACATTGAGTTTAATCAAAACTGGTAACGACTGAAAATCATTACCTAAAACAGGCATAGTACCCACTCAAAACTATATCATATAACATTTAGGTAATACCTAAACATGTTCAGTACATTACGAAACTATATCAGATAACATAATCCTAAATTTTTAAGTATTATGTAATGACTAAAAGTGATTACTAAATTAGGCAGATGAACAATCATCAGCTTTTTAAGTTTTAGGTAATACCTGAACATGTTTAGGTCACATTTATATATTATGTAATGGTGACAGAAAAAGGCATAGTGCCTACCCTACACTTGTTAACATTTAGGTGATACCTAAACATGCTCAGGTTATTACTAAACTATTTCAGATAACATATTCCTAAATTTTTAAGACTTAGGTAATGACTAAAAGGATTTTGGTGATTACTATAATTAGGCAGGTGAACAATCATCAGCTTTATAAGTTTTAGGTAATGCCTAAACATGTTTAGGTCATTACCAAACAATATCAGATTACATTATTCCACATTTATATATTGTGTAATCGCATAACAACCTAATAAGTACCATATAAATGACAAATTTAATAATTATTACCATAATTTTCATCCCCTCTATCTGCGGCTTGCTCTTCTCCCTGTGGAGGCCCAGTTGTAGTGGTCGCTTTCATCACCTCCAAATGCATCCTCTTCCTTAGGCCATGCATGTAATCATCGGGAAAAAGTTTCGGATATGCACGTTTGAGCATTTCTTGAACAATTTTGGTCTCCACCAAGGCATATTGTGAGTTACTCAATGTCTCGGCAACATTTCTCCCAATGGATGGAATAACTGTAGCAAAAGTTTCTCCACTTGGCCCATCGGCCCTTCCACTTAGCCCATCGGCCCTTTTTCTCTCCCCTTTGTCAGCTACAGCTGTACCCCTCTTTCTCCCCTTCACCCATTTACCGACTGCTTCATCAAAAGTGAAGCCTAGAGCATGAGTAATGGTCTTATGGTCAAATGAATCATGCTCCAATTCCTTCACAACCTCGCCTTTCAAATCCACTCCAAATTTTTGAAACACCTTTGTCAACCACATGCCATAGGGCAAACAAGACTTACGAGCATCTGATCTGCTTATATGGGACATCACCTCGACCATGAAACGGGGCATGTTCATTTTTGTCTTTGAAATGACACAAAACATAATCAACATGTCAGCCCACGTCAATGTTGATTTCCCCCCTATACGAGCATTGAAGGTCTGTCGAATGACAAGGTGGAGGAAACGAGTTTCGAGCGGAAGCTCATCAACTTGAGGCTTACGGGTCCTGTCGTCTTCGTCATCCATCAACAATAGTTTGATGCACTTCTGAAGATCAAATTCATCGACTTCACTACATTTGTTACCAGGGTAATCCCACAATCCATCTACAGGCAAACCAAGAATGGCTCCAAGTTGTGTATCATTGAACTCGATTTCGACACCTTTCACCCAAGATGTGAGCCTGCCATCACAACTGTCATCCACTTCAAGATGTGTGTAGAATATCTTCACAAGTTCAGGATAGCAAGGGAGCTTAATCTGGAGTAGTCTGTGCCACTGTTGGTATGAAAACCACTCAAAAAGGAAGTTTGCATTGTCAAGGTTCAAAGACATGAAGTCCACTGTCCTACCTGAGTACACCTGACGTGCACCAAAATTTTCGTTGTAACGTTGAGCAAGCTCTGGGGTGCGAAACCTTTTATTTTCATCAACATTAGTTTCGGTAATGATAGGATCACCACCCTTTAAGATACGCTGCCTTTTCTTTGAACTCTTAGAAGTAGATGCCTCTTGTTTTTTTGGAGCTTGCCTTTTTCTATATGGAGGACGTGGCCGGGGATTCTTCGCCTTCCTCGGATTCCACATAATCCGAATCATTTTCAGTATTCTTGTCCTTATTCTTTGTCGACTTGAAAGTTGTCGACTCTACCCTTGCCATCTCATCGCCCAAAAATAAATTATAAACAGATTATAATTACACATACTGACAAGTTAGGTAATAACTAGACATGGTTTTGGTAATAACCAGACATGGTTTTGGTAATAACAAGACATGGTTTTGGTAATAACCAAATATAATATAACATAGAAGCACAATTTCTGCATTCATTTGGTAATCACCAAACGTACATCAGGTAATTACCAAACACAGTAGCATAGATTACCAAACACAGTTAAGGGAATTGAAAAAGCTAGGACAAGTAAAAACCTAGCATTATTATAGATATAATTAACTATTCATAAACCAAACAATACTATAGAATAGATTACATGAAAATTCACAATTCATAACATCACCACAATTTCTTAAACATTTTGGTAATCACCAAACATATTCAGGTAATCACCAAACACATGAAAGGCAATACTAGCATAGATTACCAAACATAGTTAAGGGAATTGAAAAAGCTAGGACAAGTAAAAACCTAGCCTTATATATTATAGATATAATTAACTATTCATAAACCAAACAATACTATAGAATAGATTACATGAAAACTCACAATTCATAACATCACCATAATTTTTCTAACGTTTTGGGAATCACCAAACATACTAGCATAGATTACCAAACACAGTTAAGGGAATTTAAAAAGCTAAGACAAGTATAAACCTATCCTTGTTATATATATCATTAACTATTCATAAACCAAATATTAGCATAAATTACATGAAAACTTACATCATCACCACAATTTCTGAAAAGTCTTGGTAATCACCAAACATAAACCAGGTAATTACCAAACACAGTTGACACAACACTAGCATGAATTATCAAACACATTTAAGGCAATTGCCAAAGATAGGTCAAGTATAAACCTAGCCTTATTATAAACAACATTTAATATTCATTAACCAAACAATACTAGCATATATTACATGAAAACTTACAATTCAAAACATTACCACAAATTCTATAAAGTTTTAGTAATCACTAAACATGTTAAGGTAATTACCAAACACAAGTGAGGCAACACTAGCATAGATTACCAAACACACTTAAGGGAATTGAAAAGGCTAGGACAACTAAAAACATACACTTATTATAGATATAATTAACTATTCATAAACCAAACAATACTATAGAATAGATTACATGAAAACTCACAATTCATAACATCACCACAATTTCTTAAATTTTTTGGTAATCACCAAACATATTCAGGTAATCACCAAACACATGAACATCATTTACTATTCATAAACCAAACAATATTTGCATAGAATACATAAAAACTTACAATTCATAACATTACGACAATTTCAGAAACGTTTTGATAATCACCAAATATACGTTAGGTAAATACCAAACACAGGTGAGACATCACTAGCGTTTACATAACCACACAACAAACTGTAAAATATCACAATTATATATTTGTAATTCATCAATGACACCATGGTCCGAACTTCCATCATTTCTAAAACTAATATGATGATTAGATTCTTACAAATTTCTTCTATTGTCAATTTCAAACTAATCTTACAACAAAACCCTAACTTTCACTATTCGGATACTTAAATCATAGGACAACAACAAATAATTATATGCCATTATTCCCAAAAAAAAGTCGAAATTACCACAAATCAAGACCCTAAATTTCAATATTGAGATACTTAAATCATGCTTTTCAGAATTTTGGTAAGCACCAAAATTGATGTGTTAGAAAGAATAGAAACGCATAACTCATAAGATTCAAACACAATCCTTCCTCTTCCCCCCAAAATATCAAAAAAAGTACTTTTATCAATTCAAACAACATAATGAAGTGGTAACAACAAATAATTAAATATCATAATTCCAACAAAAATCGAAATTGCCACAAGAGAAAACATTAATTTTCACTATTCAAATACTTAAATCATATATTTCAAAATTTAAATCATGAATGGAGTTGTATGGTGCCACTATTCAAAAGTTCGAAATTGCTCTAAAAAATTAAACGCTACATTCAAACTCACCTTGAACAAATAATGCCGAAAGTGTTGCCGGATATGATGCCAAGAATATGCCGTGCGTTTTTCAGAGAACCACTGTTTTTTTTGGGAGAAGAAAGTGTGGTTGATGAGAGAGAATGTGGAGGAAGTTGAGAATGATGGAAGGTTTAGGAGAGAGAATGAGGGTAGTTTTAGGAGAGAGAAATTAAGGGAGGGAGAAGTTGGCGGTTCTTTGAATGCAATAGTGGTCGGGAAAAGTACAATAATGCCCTTAGTTTCTTGGTTTTACAAATTATTTAAAACAAATTCAATTTTCGTATTTTACCCACAAAACGGATAGTTTTAGATATTACCAAAACTTTACTTACTCTACCCATAACACTCTCATTATAGTGAACAACTAAACTTAATTCTACACAAATTTTATATCCTATGGCTAACTAATAATTCTAAAGAATCATTAGCAACTCTTTTTCAGAGTTTAGGAGCGTTTTGCTCTGATACCAACACACAAGACTATATTAAAATAAAATTAAAGCTTATTTGTAGAGGCAGAAAAATTAATTTACTTGAATAATATGTACTTCCGTGAGTTTTTACATGTTATGTAAATTTTTGGTAATTTTTGGGCGTCTGTTTATATTTTTAATTATTATAATGGCTTATTTGAGGAATTTGTATATTAACTGTTAAAAATACTTTTGGAGTCCGAAAATTATAAATAAAAATTTTACCATGTCAGTAGAGCCATTAGGGTCATATGATAATTTTTATGTGATTTTACTGCTCGAATTTGTTAGTTTCATAATTATTATGGTGTTTTTGTGATGAAATTGAGGATACACTTTTAAATTGTTTGAGGGCTTGTAAATCAGAAATAAATCATAATTTAATATATTCTGGGTTGCTGATTTTCAGTAGTATACAGTATGCATCATTTGGGTAGCCACATGTTTAGGTTTGATTTATGAAATAAAATGATTTAATTGTTATTACTCTTTTAATGAATATGATTTAGAGTTAATTGGTGATGTATTTGTGATTGAGTGTGGTTGCTGTGAAAAAAAAACCAGTATAATATCATTGATGATGTTTAGAGATGATTAAGTTTTATTGTGGGAGATATTTGTTGAAAATTTGTAAGTGATTTATTTTGAGGATTTTTGAAGAATTACTTTTGATGAATTATGGGTATAAGGCCGGGTGGCATCCCTTTTGATGAATTTTTTTTTTGAGATGGATGATACTTTGATGATATTTATGATTTTATTTGAGATAAGAACATCCGGTGGGATAGATGTAGTCCCCGGTGAAGAACATGCCAACCACCTGGTTTGCGAACTAGGGGTACACCTAGGTTAATTGTTGTCGTCCGAGAGTCAGGGAGTTCTGCGTGTTCTACCCTGCATCGGGAGTTTGGCCATTCTAAGACACAGGCAGTGGGGAACGTAAGCCCATAGACTGACCTGGAGATTGCGATCTGACAAACCTTAGGAAGTGATTTGCGAATCACTAGCGTTCGGTTTCTGTCTCAGACACTTGTTTTACCTATACTTTTATTTTTCTAAAAGTACTCTTGAGATGATTTATTTATTTTTTTATCCAACTCACTTGTTATTTATTATTCATTTGCGTTATTTGTGAGTTATATGGAAGTGGATGCATATTGTAGTTAACTTGACTTAATTATTTCCTTTCTTATTAATCTATGTCTGAATCGTACTTTGATTGCTTTTGTTCTGGGAGAACTGCTAGTTACTCCCCACTGATTGTGGATATTTGTTGTATATTTTGCAGGTTTTGTTGATGGGGATTTTCTTTGATTTTGGGCTTGGGTTGAGATGCGAGAAATAATCTATTAGGGGTTTTAGTTCTAGACTTCTCTTTAGTTTGAGATAGTTTTCTCATTTCGATTTTAATCTAAGTAATTAATTTACTTATAGTATTTACTTATGTTTATTTTTATCACTTAGTTATTTAAACACTATTCTTGTAGTAGTGACATTCCCAGAAGACGATGTTTCCGCCATCGTCCTATTAAATATATTATTATTTCTTTCTTTTCCGCCTTTAAACACTATAAGTAAATTAATTACTTAGATTAAAATCAAAATGAGAAAACTATCTCAAACTAAAGAGAAGTCTAGAACTAAAACCCCTAATAGATTATTTCTCGCATCTCAACCCAAGCCCAAAATCAAAGAAAATCCCCATCAACAAAACCTGCAAAATATACAACAAATATCCACAATCAGTGGGGAGTAACTAGCAGTTCTCCCAGAACAAAAGCAATCAAAGTACGATTCAGACATAGATTAATAAGAAAGGAAATAATTAAGTCAAGTTAACTACAATATGCATCCACTTCCATATAACTCACAAATAACGCAAATGAATAATAAATAACAAGTGAGTTGGATAAAAAAATAAATAAATCATCTCAAGAGTACTTTTAGAAAAATAAAAGTATAGGTAAAACAAGTGTCTGAGACAGAAACCGAACGCTAGTGATTCGCAAATCACTTCCTAAGGTTTGTCAGATCGCAATCTCCAGGTCAGTCTATGGGCTTACGTTCCCCACTGCCTGTGTCTTAGAATGGCCAAACTCCCTATGCAGGGTAGAACACGCAGAACTCCCTGACTCTCGGACGACAACAATTAACCTAGGTGTACCCCTAGTTCGCAAACCAGGTGGTTGGCATGTTCTTCACCGGGGACTACATCTATCCCACCGGATGTTCTTATCTCAAATAAAATCATAAATATCATCAAAGTATCATCCATCTCAAAAAAAAAATATTCGTCAAAAAGGGATGCCACCCGGCCTTATACCCATAATTCATCAAAAGTAATTTTTCAAAAATCCTCAAAATAAATCACTTACAAATTTCAACAAATATCTGCCAAAATAAAACTTAATCATCTTTAAACATCATCAATGATATTATACTAATTTTTACAGCAACCACACTTCAATCAAAATACATCACCAATTAACTCTAAATCAAATTCATTAAAAGAGTAATAACAATTAAATCATTTTATTTCATAAATCAAACCTAAACATGTGGCTACCCAAATGATGCATACTGTATACTACTGAAAATCAGCAACCCAGAATATATTAAATTATGATTTATTTCTGATTTACAAGCCCTCAAACAATTTAAAAGTGTATCCTCAATTTCATCACAAAAACACCATAATAATTATGAAACTAACAAATTCGAGCAGAAAAATCACACAAAAATTATCATATAACCCTAATAGCTCTACTGACATGGTACAATTTCTATTTATAATTTTTGGACTAAAAAAGTATTTTTAACAGTTAATATACAGATTCCTCAAATAAGCCATTATAATAATTAAAAATACAAACAGACGCCCAAAAATTAACAAAAATTTACATAACATGTAAAAACTCACGGAAATACATATTATTCAAGTAAATTAATTTTTCTGCCTCTACAAATAATTTTCATGAATTAAATACTGACAGAATAGAAATTACAAAAACAGATTTATCAATTAATTAAAACAGTAAAAAATAGGTAAAAATTGTTCTACGGCATGGAATACATTATACGCATGTAACGTGATCTAAGAAAAATGATTTCATCAATTTTAACAGTCGTTCAATAATTATTATGAAATTTAGCCTAAACCACACAAAATACTAATTAAATCAAATAAATATTAAAAATCATGCAAAAATTATTTTTCTCTACACAGTATTCACATAGCATGTGTCACGTATGTTCATGTCAAATTTCATCAAAAATCTCATTCAAAAAGTATTTTAGATAATTCCTAACGTATTAATCTAATACCGAATACTACTCTAATCACTATGTTTCTAGGATAACAACTAGTTACCTGGATCGTCGGGAGGAGAGCTGAGTCTAAAGAGACAATCACGAGTTAAGCATGCAATCCAAATCCTCTTCTAACCCCAAGGCATAACGAACGAGAATTGTAGCAACAAGACACTAGGCATTTCTTCTTGAACGTTGAAAACTCTTGTTTCGTACTGCTCAGTTACGACCATGATTCCCGATGATCAAAAGCTCAGATTCTAAATCGCTCCGGTCAGAATGTGGAACAAGACGTTGTAAATGCCTAGTATATTTTGCAGGTTTTGTTGATGGGGATTTTCTTTGATTTTGGGCTCGGGTTGAGATGCGATAAATAATCTATTAGGGGTTTTAGTTCTAGACTCCTCTTTAGTTTGAGATAGTTTTCTCATTTCGTTTTTAATCTAAGTAATTAATTTACTTATAGTATTTACTTATGTTTGTTTTTATCACTTAGTTATTTAAACACTATTCTTGTAGTAGTGACATTCCCAGAAGACGATGTTTCTGCCATCGTCCTATTAAATAATTCTGGAAAGTTTTGTAAATAATAAAGCAGATACGTAGTACTCACATAAAAACAACACTCAATTGAAAAAGAACAGAAAATATATACTGTCTCACATAATAACATATACTATCAAGCAACTAACAAATAAAATAAAAGCAATGCAACACATAAGACTATATTAAAATAAAATTAAGTTTATTTCTAAATTGCAAAACACAAAACAAATTAAACACAACGAAACCGAGAAGGCTATAAATTACTTCGTTTTCGCTGCGCACTCTGATAAAAGAGAAAATAAATTACATGTAAGAGGCCCTGCAAATAAGATTAGCAAACTTGGTAGACTAATTCCACCAATAATACAAATAACTATACATATAACATATGCTCCATAAGCATGAGAGCACATCACATTCCCATAAGGCTTCCCTTTACTTACTCTACCCATCACACTCTCATTATAGTGAAACAACTCAACTTAATTCTAAACAAATTTTATATCCTATGGCTAACTAATAATTCTAAAGAATCATTAGCAACTCTTTTTCAGAGTTTAGGAGCGTTTTGCTCTGATACCAACTGTAACACCCCAGATTTTCAAAGACCGAAAAGAAAGAAATAATAATATATTTAATAGGACGATGGCGGAAACATCGTTTTCTGAGAATGTCACTACTACAAGAATAGTGTTTAAATAACTAAGTGATAAACACAAACATAAGTAAATACAATAAGTAAATTAATTACTTAGATTAAAATCAAAATGAGAAAACTATCTCAAACTAAAGAGAAGTCTAGAACTAAAACCCCTAATAGATTATTTCTCGCATCTCAACCCGAGCCCAAAATCAAAGAAAATCCCCATCAACAAAACCTGCAAAATATACAACAAATATCCACAATCAGTGGGGAGTAACTAGCAGTTCTCCCAGAACAAAAGTAATCAAAGTACGATTCAGACATATATTAATAAGAAAGGAAATAATTAAGTCAAGTTAACTACAATATGCATCCACTTCCATATAACTCACAAATAACGCAAATGAATAATAAATAGCAAGTGAGTTGGACAAAAATAAATAAATCATATCAAGAGTACTTTTAGAAAAATAAAAGTATAGGTAAAACAAGTGTCTGAGACAGAAACCGAACGCTAGTGATTCACAAATCACTTCCTAAGGTTTGTCGATCGCAATCTCCAGTCGGTCTATGGGCTTACGTTCCCCACCGCCCGTGTCTAAGAATGGCCAAACTCCCGATGCAGGGTAGAACACGAGAACTCCCCGACTCTCGGACGACAACAATTAACCTGGGTGTACCCCTAGTTCGCAAAACCAGGTGGTTGGCATGTTCTTCACCGGGGACTACATCTATCCCACCGGATGTTCTTATCTCAAATAAAATCATAAATATCATCAAAGTATCATCCATCTCAAAAAAAAATATTCGTCAAAAAGGGATGCCACCCGGCCTTATACCCATAATTCATCAAAAGTAATTCTTCAAAAATCCTCAAAATAAATCACTTACAAATTTTCAACAAATATCTCCCACAATAAAACTTAATCATCTCTAAACATCATCAATGATATTATACTGGTTTTTTTTTTTTACAGCAACCACACTCAATCACAAATACATCACCAATTAACTCTAAATCATATTCATTAAAAGAGTAATAACAATTAAATCATTTTATTCCATAAATCAAACCTAAACATGTGGTTACTCAAATGATGCATACTGTATACTACTGAAAATCAGCAACCCAGAATATATTAAATTATAAATTATATCTGATTTACAAGCCCTCAAACAATTTAATAGTGTGTCCTTAATTTCATCACAAAAACACCATAATAATTATGAAACCTACAAATTCGAGCAGAAAAATCACACAAAAATTATCATATAACCCTAATAGCTCTACTGACATGGTACAATTTCTATTTATAATTTTCGGACTCAAAAAGTATTTTTAACAGTTAATATACAGATTCCTCAAATAAGCCATTATAATAATTAAAAATATAAACAGACGCCCAAAAATTAACAAAAATTTACATAACATGTAAAAACTCACGAAATACATATTATTCAAGTAAATTAATTTTTCTGCCTCTACAAACAATTTTCATGAATTAAATACTGACAGAATAGAAATTACAAAAACAGATATATCAATTAAATAAAACAGTAAACAATAGGTAAAAATTGTTCTACGGCATGGAATACATTATACACATGTAACGTGATCTAAGAAAAATGATTTCATCAATTTTAACAGTCGTTCAATAATTATTATGAAATTTAGCCTAAACCAAACAAAATACTAATTAAATCAAATAAATATTAAAAATCATGCAAAAATTATTTTTCTCTACACAGTATTCACATAGCATGTGTCACGTATGTTCATGTCAAATTTCATCAAAAATCTCATTCAAAAATTTTTTTAGATAATTCCTAACGTATTAATCTAATACCGAATACTACTCTAATCTCTATGTTTCTAGGATAACAACTAGTTACCTGGATCGTCGGGAGGAGAGCTGAGTCTAAAGAGACAATCACGAGTTAAGCATGCAATCCAAATCCTCTTCTAACCCCAAGGCATAACGAACGAGAATTGTAGCAACAAGACACTAGGCATTTCTTCTTGAACGTTGAAAACTCTTGTTTCGTACTGCTCTGTTACGACCATGATTCCCGATGATCAAAAGCTCGGATTCTAAATCGCTCCGGTCGAATGTGGAACAAGACGTTGTAAATGCCTAGTAGATTTTGCAGGTTTTGTTGATGGGGATTTTCTTTGATTTTGGGCTCGGGTTGAGATGCGATAAATAATCTATTAGGGGTTTTAGTTCTAGACTCCTCTTTAGTTTGAGATAGTTTTCTCATTTCGTTTTTAATCTTAGTAATTAATTTACTTATAGTATTTACTTATGTTTGTTTTTATCACTTAGTTATTTAAACACTATTCTTGTAGTAGTGACATTCCCAGAAGACGATGTTTTTGCCATCGTCCTATTAAATAATTCTAGAAAGTTTTGTAAATAATAAAGCAGATTCGTAGTACTCACATAAAAACAACACTCAATTGAAAAAGAACAGAAAATATATACTGTCTCACATAATAACATATACTATCAAGCAACTAACAAATAAAATAAAAGCAATGCAACACATAAGACTATATTAAAATAAAATTAAGTTTATTTCTAAATTGCAAAACACAAAACAAATTAAACACAACGAAACCGAGAAGGCTATAAATTACTTCGTTTTCGCTGCGCACTCTGATGAAAGAGAAAATAAATTACATGTAAGAGGCCCTGCAAATAAGATTAGCAAACTTGGTAGACTAATTCCACCAATAATACAAATAACTATACATATAACATATGCTCCATAAGCATGAGAGCACATCACATTCCCATAAGGCTTCCCTTTACTTACTCTACCCATCACACTCTCATTATAGTGAAACAACTCAACTTAATTCTAAACAAATTTTATATCCTATGGCTAACTAATAATTCTAAAGAATCATTAGCAACTCTTTTTCAGAGTTTATGAGCGTTTTGCTCTGATACCAACTGTAACGCCCCAGAATTTCAAAGACCGAAAAGAAAGAAATAATAATATATTTAATAGGACGATGGCGGAAACATCGTCTTCTGGGAATGTCACTACTACAAGAATAGTGTTTAAATAACTAAGTGATAAACACAAACATAAGTAAATACTATAAGTAAATTAATTACTTAGATTAAAATCAAAATGAGAAAACTATCTCAAACTAAAGAGAAGTCTAGAACTAAAACCCCTAATAGATTATTTCTCGCATCTCAACCCGAGCCCAAAATCAAAGAAAATCCCCATCAACAAAACCTGCAAAATATACAACAAATATCCACAATCAGTGGGGAGTAACTAGCAGTTCTCCCAGAACAAAAGCAATCAAAGTACGATTCAGACATAGATTAATAAGAAAGGAAATAATTAAGTCAAGTTAACTACAATATGCATCCACTTCCATATAACTCACAAATAACGCAAATGAATAATAAATAGCAAGTGAGTTGGATAAAAATAAATAAATCATCTCAAGAGTACTTTTAGAAAAATAAAAGTATAGGTAAAACAAGTGTCTGAGACAGAAACCGAACGCTAGTGATTCACAAATCACTTCCTAAGGTTTGTCAGATCGCAATCTCCAGGTCAGTCTATGGGCTTACGTTCCCCACTGCCTGTGTCTAAGAATGGCCAAACTCCCGATGCAGGGTAGAACACGCAGAACTCCCTGACTATCGGACGACAAGAATTAACCCAGGTGTACCCCTAGTTCGCAAACCAGGTGGTTGGCATGTTCTTCACCGGGGACTACATCTATCCCACCGGATGTTCTTATCTCAAATAAAATCATAAATATCATCAAAGTATCATCCATCTCAAAAAAAAATATTCGTCAAAAAGGGATGTCACCCGGCCTTATACCCATAATTCATCAAAAGTAATTCTTCAAAAATCCTCAAAATAAATCACTTACAAATTTTCAACAAATATCTCCCACAATAAAACTTAATCATCTCTAAACATCATCAATGATATTATACTGGTTTTTTTTTTTACAGCAACCACACTCAATCACAAATACATCACCAATTAACTCTAAATCATATTCATTAAAAGAGTAATAACAATTAAATCATTTTATTCCATAAATCAAACCTAAACATGTGGTTACTCAAATGATGCATACTGTATACTACTGAAAATCAGCAACCCAGAATATATTAAATTATAAATTATATCTGATTTACAAGCCCTCAAACAATTTAATAGTGTGTCCTTAATTTCATCACAAAAACACCATAATAATTATGAAACCTACAAATTCGAGCAGAAAAATCACACAAAAATTATCATATAACCCTAATAGCTCTACTGACATGGTACAATTTCTATTATAATTTTCGGACTCAAAAAGTATTTTTAACAGTTAATATACAGATTCCTCAAATAAGCCATTATAATAATTAAAAATATAAAAAGACGCCCAAAAATTAACAAAAATTTACATAACATGTAAAAACTCACGGAAATACATATTATTCAAGTAAATTAATTTTTCTGCCTCTACAAACAATTTTCATGAATTAAATACTGACAGAATAGAAATTACAAAAACAGATATATCAATTAAATAAAACAGTAAACAATAGGTAAAAATTGTTCTACGGCATGGAATACATTATACACATGTAACGTGATCTAAGAAAAATGATTTCATCAATTTTAACAGTCGTTCAATAATTATTATGAAATTTAGCCTAAACCACACAAAATACTAATTAAATCAAATAAATATTAAAAATCATGCAAAAATTATTTTTCTCTACACAGTATTCACATAGCATGTGTCACGTATGTTCATGTCAAATTTCATCAAAAATCTCATTCAAAAATTATTTTAGATAATTCCTAACGTATTAATCTAATACCGAATACTACTCTAATCTCTATGTTTCTAGGATAACAACTAGTTACCTGGATCGTCGGGAGGAGAGCTGAGTCTAAAGAGACAATCACGAGTTAAGCATGCAATCCAAATCCTCTTCTAACCCCAAGGCATAACGAACGAGAATTGTAGCAACAAGACACTAGGCATTTCTTCTTGAACGTTGAAAACTCTTGTTTCGTCATTGCTTCTGTTACGACCATGATTCCCGATGATCAAAAGCTCAGATTCTAAATCGCTCCGGTCAGAATGTGGAACAAGACGTTGTAAATGCCTAGTAGATTTTGCAGGTTTTGTTGATGGGGATTTTCTTTGATTTTGGGCTCGGGTTGAGATGCGATAAATAATCTATTAGGGGTTTTAGTTCTAGACTCCTCTTTAGTTTGAGATAGTTTTCTCATTTCGTTTTTAATCTTAGTAATTAATTTACTTATAGTATTTACTTATGTTTGTTTTTATCACTTAGTTATTTAAACACTATTCTTGTAGTAGTGACATTCCCGTAAGACGATGTTTCGCCATCGTCCTATTAAATAATTCTAGAAAGTTTTGTAAATAATAAAGCGGATTCGTAGTACTCACATAAAAACAACACTCAATTGAAAAAGAACGAGAAAATATATACTTGTCTCACATAATAACATATACTATCAAGCAACTAACAAATAAAATAAAAGCAATGCAACACATAAGACTATATTAAAATAAAATTAAGTTTATTTCTAAATTGCAAAACACAAAACAAATTAAACACAACGAAACCGAGAAGGCTATAAATTACTTCGTTTTGCTGCGCACTCGATGAAAGAGAAAATAAATTACATGTAAGAGGCCCCGCAAATAAGATTAGCAAACTTGGTAGACTAATTCCACCAATAATACAAATAACTATACATATAACATATGCTCCATAAGCATGAGAGCACATCACATTCCCATAAGGCTTCCCTTTACTTACTCTACCCATCACACTCTCATTATAGTGAAACAACTCAACTTAATTCTAAACAAATTTTATATCCTATGGCTAACTAATAATTCTAAAGAATCATTAGCAACTCTTTTTCGAGTTTATGAGCGTTTTGCTCGATACCAACCGTAACGCCCCGTAATTTCAAAGACCGAAAAGAAAGAAATAATAATATATTTAATAGGACGATGGCGGAAACATCGTCTTCTCGGGAATGTCACTACTACAAGAATAGTGTTTAAATAACTAAGTGATAAACACAAACATAAGTAAATACTATAAGTAAATTAATTACTTAGATTAAAATCAAAATGAGAAAACTATCTCAAACTAAAGAGAAGTCTAGAACTAAAACCCCTAATAGATTATTTCTCGCATCTCAACCCGAGCCCAAAATCAAAGAAAATCCCCATCAACAAAACCCGCAAAATATACAACAAATATCCACAATCGGTGGGGAGTAACTAGCAGGTTCTCCCGTAACAAAAGCAATCAAAGTACGATTCGGACATAGATTAATAAGAAAGGAAATAATTAAGTCAAGTTAACTACAATATGCATCCACTTCCATATAACTCACAAATAACGCAAATGAATAATAAATAGCAAGTGAGTTGGATAAAAATAAATAAATCATCTCAAGAGTACTTTTAGAAAAATAAAAGTATAGGTAAAACAAGTGTCCGAGACGTAAACCGAACGCTAGTGATTCACAAATCACTTCCTAAGGTTTGTCGATCGCAATCTCCAGGTCGGTCTATGGGCTTACGTTCCCCACCGCCCGTGTCTAAGAATGGCCAAACTCCCGATGCAGGGTAGAACACGCAGAACTCCCTGACTATCGGACGACAAGAATTAACCCAGGTGTACCCCTAGTTCGCAAACCAGGTGGTTGGCATGTTCTTCACCGGGGACTACATCTATCCCACCGGATGTTCTTATCTCAAATAAAATCATAAATATCATCAAAGTATCATCCATCTCAAAAAAAAATATTCGTCAAAAAGGGATGTCACCCGGCCTTATACCCATAATTCATCAAAAGTAATTCTTCAAAAATCCTCAAAATAAATCACTTACAAATTTTCAACAAATATCTCCCACAATAAAACTTAATCATCTCTAAACATCATCAATGATATTATACTGGTTTTTTTTTACAGCAACCACACTCAATCACAAATACATCACCAATTAACTCTAAATCATATTCATTAAAAGAGTAATAACAATTAAATCATTTTATTCCATAAATCAAACCTAAACATGTGGTTACTCAAATGATGCATACTGTATACTACTGAAAATCAGCAACCCAGAATATATTAAATTATAAATTATATCTGATTTACAAGCCCTCAAACAATTTAATAGTGTGTCCTTAATTTCATCACAAAAACACCATAATAATTATGAAACCTACAAATTCGAGCAGAAAAATCACACAAAAATTATCATATAACCCTAATAGCTCTACTGACATGGTACAATTTCTATTATAATTTTCGGACTCAAAAAGTATTTTTAACAGTTAATATACAGATTCCTCAAATAAGCCATTATAATAATTAAAAATATAAACAGACGCCTAAAAATTAACAAAAATTTACATAACATGTAAAAACTCACGGAAATACATATTATTCAAGTAAATTAATTTTTCTGCCTCTACAAACAATTTTCATGAATTAAATACTGACAGAATAGAAATTACAAAAACAGATATATCAATTAAATAAAATAGTAAACAATAGGTAAAAATTGTTCTACGGCATGGAATACATTATACACATGTAACGTGATCTAAGAAAAATGATTTCATCAATTTTAACAGTCGTTCAATAATTATTATGAAATTTAGCCTAAACCACACAAAATACTAATTAAATCAAATAAATATTAAAAATCATGCAAAAATTATTTTTCTCTACACAGTATTCACATAGCATGTGTCACGTATGTTCATGTCAAATTTCATCAAAAATCTCATTCAAAAATTTTTTTAGATAATTCCTAACGTATTAATCTAATACCGAATACTACTCTAATCTCTATGTTTCTAGGATAACAACTAGTTACCTGGATCGTCGGGAGGAGAGCTGAGTCTAAAGAGACAATCACGAGTTAAGCATGCAATCCAAATCCTCTTCTAACCCCAAGGCATAACGAACGAGAATTGTAGCAACAAGACACTAGGCATTTCTTCTTGAACGTTGAAAACTCTTGTTTCGTACTGCTCTGTTACGACCATGATTCCCGATGATCAAAAGCTCAGATTCTAAATCGCTCCGGTCAGAATGTGGAACAAGACGTTGTAAATGCCTAGTAGATTTTGCAGGTTTTGTTGATGGGGATTTTCTTTGATTTTGGGCTCGGGTTGAGATGCGATAAATAATCTATTAGGGGTTTTAGTTCTAGACTCCTCTTTAGTTTGAGATAGTTTTCTCATTTCGTTTTTAATCTTAGTAATTAATTTACTTATAGTATTTACTTATGTTTGTTTTTATCACTTAGTTATTTAAACACTATTCTTGTAGTAGTGACATTCCCAGAAGACGATGTTTCTGCCATCGTCCTATTAAATAATTCTAGAAAGTTTTGTAAATAATAAAGCAGATTCGTAGTACTCACATAAAAACAACACTCAATTGAAAAAGAACAGAAAATATATACTGTCTCACATAATAACATATACTATCAAGCAACTAACAAATAAAATAAAAGCAATGCAACACATAAGACTATATTAAAATAAAATTAAGTTTATTTCTAAATTGCAAAACACAAAACAAATTAAACACAACGAAACCGAGAAGGCTATAAATTACTTCGTTTTCGCTGCGCACTCTGATGAAAGAGAAAATAAATTACATGTAAGAGGCCCTGCAAATAAGATTAGCAAACTTGGTAGACTAATTCCACCAATAATACAAATAACTATACATATAACATATGCTCCATAAGCATGAGAGCACATCACATTCCCATAAGGCTTCCCTTTACTTACTCTACCCATCACACTCTCATTATAGTGAAACAACTCAACTTAATTCTAAACAAATTTTATATCCTATGGCTAACTAATAATTCTAAAGAATCATTAGCAACTCTTTTTCAGAGTTTATGAGCGTTTTGCTCTGATACCAACTGTAACGCCCCAGAATTTCAAAGACCGAAAAGAAAGAAATAATAATATATTTAATAGGACGATGGCGGAAACATCGTCTTCTGGGAATGTCACTACTACAAGAATAGTGTTTAAATAACTAAGTGATAAACACAAACATAAGTAAATACTATAAGTAAATTAATTACTTAGATTAAAATCAAAATGAGAAAACTATCTCAAACTAAAGAGAAGTCTAGAACTAAAACCCCTAATAGATTATTTCTCGCATCTCAACCCGAGCCCAAAATCAAAGAAAATCCCCATCAACAAAACCTGCAAAATATACAACAAATATCCACAATCGTGGGGAGTAACTAGCAGTTCTCCCTAACAAAAGCAATCAAAGTACGATTCGGACATAGATTAATAAGAAAGGAAATAATTAAGTCAAGTTAACTACAATATGCATCCACTTCCATATAACTCACAAATAACGCAAATGAATAATAAATAGCAAGTGAGTTGGATAAAAATAAATAAATCATCTCAAGAGTACTTTTAGAAAAATAAAAGTATAGGTAAAACAAGTGTCTGAGACAGAAACCGAACGCTAGTGATTCACAAATCACTTCCTAAGGTTTGTCAGATCGCAATCTCCAGTGTCGCCTATGGGCTTACGTTCCCCACGCCCGTGTCTAAGAATGGCCAAACTCCCGATGGGGTAGAACACGCAGAACTCCCTGACTATCGGACGACAAGAATTAACCCAGGTGTACCCCTAGTTCGCAAACCAGGTGGTTGGCATGTTCTTCACCGGGGACTACATCTATCCCACCGGATGTTCTTATCTCAAATAAAATCATAAATATCATCAAAGTATCATCCATCTCAAAAAAAAAATATTCGTCAAAAAGGGATGTCACCCTAGCCTTATACCCATAATTCATCAAAAGTAATTCTTCAAAAATCCTCAAAATAAATCACTTACAAATTTTCAACAAATATCTCCCACAATAAAACTTAATCATCTCTAAACATCATCAATGATATTATACTGGTTTTTTTTTTACAGCAACCACAATCAATCACAAATACATCACCAATTAACTCTAAATCATATTCATTAAAAGAGTAATAACAATTAAATCATTTTATTCCATAAATCAAACCTAAACATGTGGTTACTCAAATGATGCATACTGTATACTACTGAAAATCAGCAACCTAGAATATATTAAATTATAAATTATATCTGATTTACAAGCCCTCAAACAATTTAATAGTGTGTCCTTAATTTCATCACAAAAACACCATAATAATTATGAAACCTACAAATTCGAGCAGAAAAATCACACAAAAATTATCATATAACCCTAATAGCTCTACTGACATGGTACAATTTCTATTTATAATTTTCGGACTCAAAAAGTATTTTTAACAGTTAATATACAGATTCCTCAAATAAGCCATTATAATAATTAAAAATATAAACAGACGCCCAAAAATTAATAAAAATTTACATAACATGTAAAAACTCACGGAAATACATATTATTCAAGTAAATTAATTTTTCTGCCTCTACAAACAATTTTCATGAATTAAATACTGACAGAATAGAAATTACAAAAACCGATATATCAATTAAATAAAACAGTAAACAATAGGTAAAAATTGTTCTACGGCATGGAATACATTATACACATGTAACGTGATCTAAGAAAAATGATTTCATCAATTTTAACAGTCGTTCAATAATTATTATGAAATTTAGCCTAAACCACACAAAATACTAATTAAATCAAATAAATATTAAAAATCATGCAAAAATTATTTTTCTCTACACAGTATTCTCATAGCATGTGTCACGTATGTTCATGTCAAATTTCATCAAAAATCTCATTCAAAAAGTATTTTAGATAATTCCTAACGTATTAATCTAATACCGAATAATACCCTAATCACTATGGTTCTAAGATAACAACTAGTTACCTGGATCGTCGGGAGGAGAGCTGAGTCTAAAGAGACAATCACGAGTTAAGCATGCAATCCAAATCCTCTTCTAACCCCAAGGCATAACGAACGAGAATTGTAGCAACAAGACTCTAGGCATTTCTTCTTGAACGTTGAAAACTCTTGTTTCGTACTGCTCTTTTACGACCATGATTCCCGATGATTAAAAGCTCTGATTATAAATCGCTCCGGTCAGAATGTGGAAAAAGACGTTATAAACGTTGTGTCCAAAATTGAAGACGATCCAACGGTTAGATCTCCGGCTACGGTTATTTTCGTGAAGGTGCGACAGAGAAAAACCGGGTTGAACCTTTCTCTTCTTTTGCTCTTCCTTTTCTTGAAACGGTGGGGGGTTAAATGAGAATGATGCTGCTGAACTTCTTTGAATAAAAATAAGAATTTTATGGATGTTTAATGGTTGAAATAAAGGGTTTTAATGAAGGAGAATGATTAGGGGGGTTACAAAGCAACAAAGAGTCATGAGAAAAACAAAAGAGAAAAGAAAAGGAGAAGGCTCCCCTTAATCCTTCACTTGGCCGGCTGCCCCAAGCCCAACACCCACACAAAACTTTCGGCCCAATTCAACAACGATCCATGCTCCGAAATCCCGATACGCGATAAAACGGTTAATTCCTAAATCGCGCCTAAACTTTGAACATACTTAATAATAAAAATAATTCTAATAAATTATATTATAAATATAAATATAATGCACACACTAACACACCATATAATAAAATAATAATTCGGCTCCCAAATTATAAAGAATAAAAATCATTGATCTAGAGAAAATAATAAATTATTTTTTTTTACGAAAAGAATATCATTTTAAAATAAACTAACACCAAAAATAAAGGGTGAAAATTACGGGGTGTTACAGTTTTAGATATTACCAAAACTAATACAGGTAATTACCAAACTATAGCTCAAACAATTACGAAAACTCGACAAAGAAATAACATAGGGATTAGGGAAATATATAACACTGGGTCTATAGGCCAAGAACCTCATACAACCTAATTTATATATATAAATGCTCATAAAAATTACTCAACCATGAATCCTTCTTATTTTGTTTGGCCTAATACTTATTTTTGATTTTCAGTTATCACTTAAAAACTTTTGATAATAACCAAACTGTGCAAATAATATTACAGAAATCTTCACTTTTGTTTTTCATAAGCTCCATTCAAGTTGCATTTACATAGTATTTCAAATTTAACAACTTCTAGCCAGAAATCTTCACTATCAAAATACTCACTATTACAGAAATAGCCAAACAGAGAGACATAATACCACATAACCCTTCCCTTGGATGAAGCTTCTTCTTTCTCATCCTGTGCTTCATCTTTTCTAATTCATCAACAAGCCTCTTATTCTCATTCTTCATCAAATTAACCTCAGTTGCCAGTTGTTTTTTTCTCAAATAGAAGTTGGTTTGCCACATCCCTTTGCCAATCTATAATTTCTTTATCAATCCATCTAAAAAATTCACACCCCCTTGAATTGGTGTCACGGTCCCAATATTTACATGCCATAAGTCTCCTTCCAAGATTCTCATGAGTCCAAGACTACAACTTTGCAACTGGAAAACCGCAATCGCAATATATTTCTTCACAGTTCACAGACGAGGAGATTTCCCTTGACATACTTGTACACGAAATAACCACAAAGAAATCAACAACCTTCACGCAATAACATATAATTAAAAAAATAATAATAATAAAAATTACATATGCTAAATATTCACCTTAGACAATTTTGTAATTCTTCTCAACTCGAATTCTACAGTGGTGCAGATTCTCTCAAAAGTTGGAGAATTAATTAGAAGCTAGTAGCTAGAACAATTATAGAGAGAAAAAAATGTGACATGATAGATAGAATGCAAATAATATGATATTAGTACAGATATAATATGGAAGGAAGCCAAAATTTTGAACTTTAAATTTTTACCAAACAATCCTTTTTCAAATTTGAAATTTTCGTTTTTAAGCCATATCATAAGGTGTTTGGTTATTACCAAACATGTTTTGGGTATAACTAAACCTATCCAATCACAATCATTTATCATTAGTCAACAAAGCAATCCTATGGGGATTGGACAATAATGCCACTGGATCCATTAGGCCCAATACCTCACCAAACCCCATTGACTTGAGTTTTGTGCCCCTAATTTACCTCCTTGTACAAACAAGCCCGAATTAACCCCAATCCTATGCTTTAAGATAATTACCAAACATGTTATGAAGATTACCGTAGTACTAAGTGGATGATATTCTCCCAATGTCAATCATTTATCATTACTCATCAAAGCAATCCTATAGGGATTGGTCAATCATGCCACTTATTCCATTATGACCAATACCACACCAAACCCCATAGACTTGAGTTTTGGGCCCCCATTGTCCCTCCTTATACTAAAAAGCCAAAATTAACCCTAGATCATATGATTTTAGGTAATTACCTAGCATGTTATGAAGATTACTAAAGTACTAAGTGGATGATGTTTTCAAAATGACAATCATTTTTCATTACTCATCAAAGCAATCCTATGGGGATTGGTCAATCATGCCACTGAGTCCACTAGGATAAATACCTCACTAAACCCCATTGACTTAAGCTTTGGGCCCCCATTGTCCCTCCTTGTACTAAAAAGCCCAAATTAACCCTAGATCATATGCTTTTTGGTAATTACCAAACATGTTTTGGTTATTAATAAACCTATCCAATCACAATCCACTCCCATTACTCATCAAAGCAATCCTATGGGGATTGGACAATCATGCCACTGAGTCCATTAGGATCAATACCTCACCAAACCCTATTGACTTGAGTTTTGGGCCCCCATTGTCCCTTCTTGTACTAAAAAGCCCAAATTAACCCTAGATCATATGTTTTTAGGTAATTACCATACATGTTTTGGGTATTACTAAACCTATCCTAACACAATCCATTCCCATTACTCATCGAACCAATCCTATGGGGATTAGACAATCATGCCACTAGGTCCATTAGGCCCAAGGCCTCACCAAATCCCATTGACTTGAGTTTTATGCCCCTAATGTACCTCCTTGTACAAAGAAGTCCAAATTAACCCCAATCCTATGCTTTAAGGTAATTACCAGACATATTATGAAGATCACCAAACTACTAAGTGGATGATGTTATCCCAATGTCAATCATTTATCATTACTCATCAAAGAAATCATATGGGGATTGGAGAATTATGCCACTGAGTCCATTAGGCCCAATACCTCACCAAACCACACAGACTTGAGTTTTGGGCCCCTATTGTTCCTCCTTGTACTAAATCATATGATTTTAGGGTATTACCAAACATGTTTTGGGTATTACTAAACCTATCCAATCACAATCATTTATCATTACTCATCAAAGCAATCCTATGGGGATTGGACAATCATGCCACTGAGTCCATTAGGCCCAATATCTAACCAAATCCCATTGACTTGAGTTTTGGGCCTCCAATGTACCTCCTTCTACAAAGAAGCCCAAATTAACCCCAATCATATGCTTTAAGGTATTTACCAAACATGTTATGAAGATTACCAAAGTACTAAGTGGATGATGTTCTCCCAATGACAATCAATCATCATTACTCATCAAAGCAATCCTATAGGGATTGGACAATCATGCCACTGAGTCCATTAGGACCAATACCTCACCAAACCCATTGACTTGAGTTTTGGGCCCCCATTGTCCCTCCTTGTACTAAAAAGCCCAAGTTAACCCTAGATCATATGCTTTTAGGTAGTTACGAAACATGTTTTGGGTATTACTAAACTGATCCTATCACAATACATTCCCATTCCTCATCAAAGCAATCCTATGGGGATTGGACAATCAATGCATTGGGTCCATTAGGCCCAATATCTAGCCAAATCCCATTGACTTGAGTTTTGGTCCCCCAATGTACCTCCTTCTACAAAGAAGCCCAAATTAACCCCAATCATATGCTTTAAGGTAATTACCAAACATGTTATGAAGATTACCAAAGTACTAAGTGGATGATGTTCTCCCAATGACAATCAATTATCATTACTCATCAAAGTAATCCTATAGGGGTTGGACAATCATGCCACTGAGTCCATTAGGACCAATACCTCACCAAACCCATCGACCTGAGTTTTGGTCCCCCATTGTCCCTCCTTGTACTAAAAAGCCCAAATTAACCCTAGATCATATGCTTTTAGGTAATTACCAAACATGTTTTGGGTATTACTAAACCTATCTTATCACAATCCATTCCCTTTCCTCATCAAAGCAATCCAATGGGGATTGGACAATCAATGCACTGGGTCCATTAGGCCCAATATCCCACCAAACCCCATTGACTTGAGTTTTGGGCCCCCAATGTACCTCCTTCTACAAAGAAGCCCAAATTAACCCCAATCATATGCTTTAAGGTAATTACCAAACATGTTATGAAGATTACCAAAGTACTAAGTGGATGATGTTCTCCCAACGACAATCATTTATCATTACTCAACAAATCAATTCTATGGGATTTGGACAATCATGCCACTGAGTCCATTAGGACCAATACCTAACCAAACCCCATTGACTTGAGTTTTGGGTCTCCAGTGTACCTCCTTGTACAAAGAATCCCAAATTAACCCCAATCATATGCTTTAAGATAATTACCAAATATGTTATGAAGATTACCAAAGTACTAAGTGGATGATGTTCTCCCAATGACAATCATTTATCATTACTCAAAATAGCAATCCTATGGGGATTGGACAATCATGCCACTGAGTCCATTAGGCCCAATATCTCACCAAACCCTATTGACTTGAGTTCTGGCCCCCCCATTGTCACTCCTTGTACTGAAAAACCCAAATTAACCATAGATCATATGATTTTAGAAAATTACTAAACATGTTTTGGTTATTACTAAACCTATCCAATCACAATCACATATCATTACTCATCAAAGCAATCCTATAGGGATTGGACAATCATGCCACTGAGTCCATTAGGACCAATACCTCACCAAACCCATTGACTTGAGTTTTGGGCCTCCATTGTCCTTCCTTGTACTAAAAACTTAAATTAACCCTAGAATATATGCTTTTAGGTAATTACCAAACATGGTTTGGGTATTACTAAACATATCCTATCACAATCCATTCCCATTCCTCTTCAAAGCAATCCTATGGGGATTGGACAATCAATGCACTGGGTCCATTAGGCCCAATATCTCACCAAACCCCATTGACTTGAGCTTTGGGCCCCCAATGTACCTCCCTCTACAAAGAAGCCCAAATTAACCCCAATCATATGTTTTAAGGTAATTACTAAACATGTTATGAAGATTACCAAAGTACTAAGTGGATGATGTTCACCCAATGAAAATCCTTTATCATTACTCATCAAAGCAATCCTAAAGGGATTGAACAATCATGCCATTGAGTCCATTAGGCCCAATATCTCACCAAACTCCATTGACTTTAGTTTTGGACCCACAATGCACCTCCTTGTACAAAGAAGCCCAAATTAACCCCAATCATATGCTTTAAGGTAATTACCAAACATGTTATGAAGATTACCAAAGTACTAAGTGGATGATGTTCTCCCAATGACAATCATATATCATTACTCATCAAAGCAATCCTATAGGGATTGGACAATCATGCTACTGAGTTCATTAGGCCCAATACCTCACCAAGCCCCATAGACTTGAGTCCCTCCTTGTACTAAAAAGCCCAAATTAACCCCAGATCATATGCTTTTAGGTAATTACTAAACATGTTTTGGGTATTATTAAACCTATCCAATGACAATCATTTATCATTACTCATCAAAGCAATCCTATGGGGATTGGACAATCATGCCACTGAGTCCATTAGGACCAATACCTCAACAAACCCCATTGACTTGATTTTTGGGCCCCCATTGTCCCTCATTGTACTAAAAAGCCCAAATTAACCCTAGATCATATGCTTTTAGGTAATTACCAAACATGTTTTGGCTATTAGTAAACCTATCCAATCACAATCCATTCCCATTACTCATCAAAGCAATCTTATGGGGGTTGGACAATCATACCACTGGGTCCATTAGGCCCAATACCTCACCAAATCCCATTGACTTGAGTTTTGGGCCCCCAATGTACCTCCGTGTACAAAGAAGCCCAAATTAACCCCAATCATATGCTTTAAGGTAATTACCAAACATGTTATGAAGATTACCAAATTACTAAGTGGATGATGTTTTCAAAATGACAATCATTTATCATTACTCATTAAAGCAATCCTATGGGGATTGGACAATCATGCCACTGGGTCCATTAGGCCCAGTACCTCACCAAATCCAATTGACTTTAGTTTTGGACCCCCATTGTCCCTCCTTGTACTAAAAAGCCCAAATCAACCCTACATCATATGCTTTTAGGTAATTACCAAACATATTATGGATATTACCAAATCTATTCAATCACACTATGAGGATTGGACAATCATGCCACTGGGTCCATTAGAACCAATACCTCACCAAACCCCGTTGACTTCAGTTTTGGGCCCCCATTGTCCCTACTTGTACTAAAAAGCCCATATTAACCCCATATCATATTATTTTAGGTAATTACCAAACAAGTTTTGGCCATGACCAAACCTACTAAGACATTCTTATCTCTTACATATTGTGACTTGATAACTCTATTTGGCTTATTTGGATTAACTCATTTATAGTATAATCATTAATTTGTACTTAGGATTGTTGATTTGAATTGTTTATTTTCAATACACTTTAGAATTGGAGATTTTGAGATTTCTCTTAGTTTCTGTGAAGTTTTGGTAATTACCGGAACCTATTTTAGTAATTACCTAAAGTATCGGTTCAGTCATCTTCTTCAACCTCCATCTTCAACCTTTCGATTTTTTCTCTCTCCTCTGAAATTCTTCTTCTGCTGTGAAAATGGTCATCAATACTCCAAAATGCACAAATCGGTCCCCAATCGGTGGTTTTCCAACAGATTACAACAATCAAATTATGTTTTTGTCAAATTCATATTGACCTAGAATCTTGATTTTTAAATTTGTTCATTTGAAAAGTCATACTTTACTTTCCATGGATTTTGGGTGTTCATGATCTACATAGGATCATCAATTTTGTGTTTGTTAGTTCATCATTTCATCTATTTACAAAGATGTAAAAGAGGAAAGTGAAACAAATTTCACGAAGATTTTTCCCGAATATTTTCCCACAAAATCGAAAATTGCAATTTCGATTTTACAACTTTTCATCACAAATTCATGATTTCTTCATGAATTCTTACCATTTGATGGAAAGAGAATGATTGGGGGAAAGAAATCTACTGAAAATTCAACAAGAATTGAAGATCCATGGAAGATTTGAGGGAAGAAGGGGTAGAGGAGAGGAGAGGAGAGGAGAGAGAAAATCTGGGTAAAAAAAAAAAAATTTTTCCAAAATTTTTTTTTTGGCCGAAATTATTTTTCGGATTTTTCAGAATTTTTTCAATTTTTTTTTAAATTTTCGAAATTATTTAGAACATTTTAAGAAATTACAATAAATGATTTTGGTATTTTCTTAAAACATTTCAAAGCAAAAAAGAAAAGGGAAAAGAAAATGAGGTGGGTGGCTCACATTGCTTGTGGCCCCACTATTTCCATGGTCTTTTTTGAAAAACGACCATTGTAGAATTTTCAGTATAATGTATTGGAAAGTAAACTTTCAGATTGCATATAAGTTAGGATTTTAACATATTCTTGAGTTTTTAGACAATGTAAGTACAATCCTTTTTTTCTCTCTTTTGAATGGAGAATATTTTTCTTTTCTTTAATTCTCTCAGCTTAATAATACCTTTACACATATTATTCAACACAAGGGAGAGAAAACATTTCTAGTTATACTCTTTAGCTTAATTATATTCTTACATAGATTTTTAACACAAGAGAGAGAGAACATCTCTAGTTATACTAAATATGCTATACTTCCTCCGTTACTGACGAGTGAGATTTATCTCTCTTGGGGTAGTATTAAGGTCATTTTCACTTAGAATTTCTTTTTAGCTCTTTCCCCCTTAGTTTCGCCTCTTTTGCTGATTATCTCTCTTTTAGTTTATATATTGCCTCCCCTCCCCTATTTCCCTACTTGTGAGGTTCATGTAGGAATTTGATGCGCACGAGCATTAAAGGGGAGCAAAAAGGAGCGCTAGAGGGAGTAGCCCTCCCGAGAAGTAAGTAACCCGTCCACGCCAAGGAGCCCGCTCGGTCAGTGAGCTAGCTCGCCCGGGCTTTACAGCTTGCCCGAGCGTGCACCTCTCTCGCCCGGGAGCCTAATGATAAAAGTCACTGCCTATTTTGCTGGAATGAAGGTACACGCCCAGTGGATCTGCCCGGGCCTGGTTACGGTATACCGCCTAGGCAAGTTATTTGCTCCCCCGATTCTCATAGTTCTCCCACCGGGTTGTTTCGAGTTCGCCCGGCCTTTCTTGGTCTGCCCACCTAGGCTGTGTGGCCTACCCGGATTGCTGCTGGACTGGGTTCTTTTTCGGCCCGTTTAGGCCGTTTTATTTTACGACTTTGTAATTGGGAGAGTTTAAATACCCCATTAAGAGGGAGGATCCAGATTTTTTTAGAATCCTAATCTTAGCTTCTTAGTGTAAGAGAGGGAAAACTTGTTATAAGACGTGTATTTTGGAGATTGGAAATCAATGAAATGTGACAAATTTCTTTGAAATTATGATTTTCTTAGTAATCTTCTCAATCCTTTATTTCTTTCTTATTATTTTTATATATTTCTAGTTTATCATTTTCATGCTTTAGTTTCTTTTTTTTATTGCTTAATCTTCATGTTTAATAGCTTAATCTGTATTTAAGTTTCCACCTTTCTTTAGTTTCTTCTTGTTTCTTCTCTAGAGCTTGTTTTCACTTTTGCTATAAAGTCTTGATTTTTAATTTTTCATGTCTTTGGATTGGTGATTTTATTGTTGGTTTTTCCATGTTTAGGATGCTTGTTAGTCTAATGGGTACTGAGTAGTTCATTAACTAGGATTGGGGAGTAGCCCAATCATTGTTTCCATCCTTTTCTAATGAGTAAAGTTTCTTGGGTTTACTATGCTTGGGATTTGTGCATTTTCAATCATTAATGTTGTTGGTGACTTAGTTGATGTGAGTTCGATCACCTTTTGACCCATTTGTTGTCCCTTAATAGCTTGCTTTTAGGTGGTTGACTTTCATTAATGATTGATTAGTTGTTATGCATCACTTGTTGATTTGTATTGACTTGAGTTTTATTTCAATCTCTATCTTGGCCTAGTTAGGTGATAACACCTCGAAATGTAGGTTTTGTTGCTATAATAACACTAGTGGAAAAAACGCTAAATGACACAATAGAACTGTCCAAAATCGAATCCATTACTTCAGTGTTTTTTTGGCAAAATATTTAGATTACTTAACAGATTCGGCGGGGAGGAGAACCAGACAGTTTATGTTAACTGATCCGGTTCTTTATGATCCAAATCAGTTGCTGATCAAAATAATCTCGGCCCAAACATGAGTTTTTGACACGACCCAACACGCTTCCTTTTAATGCCCATATGAATCACTCCACTCCCTACAAACCCTCTATTCCTCTCCACCCCCCCACAAACCCTAGTCAGTATTCACCCCCTAGTCCTCCTCTCTCCTCTCTTTTCCACTCCACTCCTCCCAAACCCTAAACCCACGAACCCCATGCAACATCACTGCCCACAATTCCTTCTCTCCTCCTCTTTCGTCTGTTAAACCCCTCTCTTCCTCTTCACCAGAACCACCACGCAACATCACAACCCACCATTCGAATGCAGCATTCACGTCTTTGTCAGTCTAGAACCACCACCCATCATTCGCGTCTTTGCTAGAACCACCACAGCCGTTTTCGCTCTCTCATCCTCTTTCCTCTTGTCACCGTAAACTGCCACCATGCAACATCATCATCATCGTCATCAGCAACCACTGTAACACCCCGATAATTCTCTCTTTTCAAAAATACCTTTATAATATAAAACTTAGAGAATTACCCAAGTATTATTGCCCGTGTGATAACGTATCGGCTTATTCAGAATTTTGCAGCGGAAAACATATATATCTAAACTTTAAACTTTATTATAAATAAATAAATAAATAAATAAGTAAGTACCGTAAAATCAAACATTCTAAATAAGTCTACTCAATTAATCTTAACAAAGTACGTTCCTACTAATGCAGAAATAAAATATACTAGATTACCACTAGTACAAAGTTGGTCTAAGGTAACATGTATAGGGTAACACTTTACAAAATTCAATTTTTTTGAATATGTACGTAACACCTTGGTAGCACTTTATTAATATGTAACACTTAATGTAACACTTGTTTTATAAGTAACATTTTAATGTAACACTTTTCAATTGAGTAACATTTTGATGTAACACTTTAAAAAAGGTAACATTTTTAAGTAACACTCTGATATTTGTAACACATTTTAAAGTAACACTTTAGAATAGGCATTTGTTCTTAGAGTATAAGTAATTTTCTTTTTAATATAACATTATGATTTTCTTAATTAAATTGTTTTGGGAGAAGTTTACTTAATGATACTCATCTTAAATTAATTGAGTAATCCTAAATTTTATATTTGGCCCTTTATTGGCCGCCAAACACAATAAGTCCAAAATTGAAGCATTGGTATTTTGACAAAGTACTGCTCACTGTATCTCCTAGGTTTTAGGTCTATGTTCCAGCATTTGTTCACCATCGAGGGAGTTAATTGACCACCGCTCCTTATTTCGTCCACCGCTTCGAAATTCAACGGCTTATATCGGGGTTCAATCTTCATTCTTCCAGGTGATCAGAGTAAATAATCGATTTGCTTTAAATCTTGTTGTTCGATTTTTTTTGTTTTACTTGACAATCTTCATTAATTTTTTGTTCGAATTTCCATTGAATTGTTCATCTTCAACCTCCCAATAGTTTTAACGCAATTGGGAAGCTACAAATTTAGACAATTTAACAACGAAAATTGGGAGATTTCATTAAAAGTCTTCTAATCAGCAGGTTTGTCTCCAATTATTGTCTTTTTTTACCAATGAATCTTGTAAATTTCAATTGGATTTTTCAAATTACCATTGAATTCTTTGTCTTCAACCTCTCATCAATCTTAGGCTTCATCATTCATCAATTCTGAAGTTTTTTTTTTTTTTTTTTTGCCTTTTGTGTCTTTAATCTCAAAGATATTCTACTTTTGATTTCAATTGAATTCTTAGTCTTCTTCCTTTCCCCATCTTTGACGGTCAACTGCTTGGTCATCAAGATAGTCAAAACAACTGCTAATTCGTCATCTCTTAATAATAGGTAAGTAATTATGCTCTTATCTTCTACAATTCATGCTATAAGTTCTAATTTGTGCTAATGTAAGTAGTATGGTAACTTAGCTCGGGGATGGAGGGAATATTTAGTTAATTAGTCCTCTTTACCTTCTAGAGAATTGTTGTGTCTCTTAGCTGATTTTTTCTTGTTGTCCTGTTTCTTGCATTTCTTTTGTTCCATCTAATTTGGTTAGTATTCCTCATTGGTTCAGTTAGCATCACAATAGTCAGGGGATAGAGTAATTCCTAGATAGTTATGCTGGGGAGGTTGTGCAGGTGAACGGGGGGTGGGGCTGGCAGGGGGTTGCTGTGGAGGAGGGGGGGTTTCGTGCGGGTGGGGCTGGCCGGGTGCGAGGTGTGTGCGCTGTGGGGGGTTGCATTGTAGGGGAGGCTGTGCAAGAGGGCTGCTGGCCGGATGTGCAGGTGCGAGGGGATGGGACTGACAGGTGGTTGCTGTAAAGGGGGGAAGGGGGAGTTGTGCAGGGTGGGCTAGCTGGCATGCTGTGCAAGTTGATTTTGTTTCGAAGCCAGATAACTAGAGTATAGTATGCAATCAAATATTAATTGGAATGCCTTCTATATCATGGATTGATGATTTCTTTATAAAATGCCAAGTTGCGCTACAATGCTAATGTGTGTTAATGATAGTAGTAAGTTTATTGATCTCGAATGGACCTGTTTAGGAACTTCGAGAGGATGATATTCTGGAAATAAGGCGATAAGAATATGCTTCAATCCCGCCACGCTTCTTCTGAGTTTTATACAGTTATAGTTCCATAGGGAGCACTTTCGTTTTTCATTTTTGTTCGACAAAGTTGGCAACACACGATAACGTAAAAATAGAAAAACGGTGAATGGATGAAATTATGTCTACCCTGCTATTACTCTCACATATACAATACTTAAGTATGATTTGGATGTGTAATCCTACTTATTACCGAACAGTGGTTTATGTGTATGGTTGTCAGAGTCATGTATATGCCAGTCCTTGTTATGCCGTCTAACTTCTAAGTCCGTTATTGGTTGGAATGTTACCTGCTGCATCCTGAAAATCTTTGTCACGAATTCAAAAAGGGAGAAGCATTTATGAATAGAGAGCAATGGTTCACTTGGTAACTAAGATTCTAGTTGGTTTCCCCACAACATTATACTGCTAGAGAAAATTTAAGAAGTGGCACTAATGATCTTTCAAGAAATTGAACATGCAATTATTTTTCCGTATGTGAACAAATAATGCTGGTGAGTATATCCATCTGTTTGATCTTGGACATTATCTGATAAAAACTTGAATTAATGAGACTTTAAAAGTATCCCTAGAATGAGATTATTTATACCAAACGTTGAATGTGACTTTTTATGAGCATACTTTAGTGCAGCGTTATGCAGGCCTACTTGTGTGAAAAAGATGTTTTTGTATCTAGTGCAGATGCAAATACCTTCTTACTTTCTTTATTAATTTGGCTGTCTTGAGTAAGCAAAATTCACAATTTCCTTCAGTTTGGCCAATTTGTTATAGCTTTCTTATGCCCTGAATATGGTTTAATCTGCAGCTTGAGATTGTCACTGTGGCTATAAGTTGCAATGGTGGTCTAAATTAGCAGAGGAGGGCCGTGAGTGCTCACTTCATTGCCTTCAAATTTATTAATGATGATGCATGTCTTGCCCTAATAAACTCTTTTCTTTTTTATATTTTATACCAGAATGCATAGCCTTGATGTGTTCTCTTTACTCCTGTCTCAAATTACCTGTTCAATTTTTCATTTTAGGATGTCTAAAATACTTGTTCCTTTTGCCATTAAAGGATGTCTCATATTACTTGTCATATATTGACTTTGATATACTCTTTGATATCATGAACACAACATTATAAGATTAGACTATAATGCAAACCACATCATTTCCTTGATCTTTTTTTTTTTTGAAGCACATCTCTTCCTTGATCTTAAACTAGTATTGTAACTTCATTCATTCACATAAATGTAACATTTTTTCTTTTATTGACATTAGATAAATGTAATATTTATGGCTTCGTACATATTATAAAAATGAAACCAGTGTGATAAAAACATAATTATCTGAGTTATTGGTCTCGACCTAGTTACCCTCGTATTTAAAATCCCCATGTCATTTTCTATGTCTTTGCATCAGGGAAACCTTCCAAGGCTTCACTAGTTTGCTTTTACCAAGGGAAACCAATCTTTTACCATATTACTAATTATATCTCTAGTTCTGTTATCATATAAGACTTTGAAGATTCTTTTTTTTGTTCTTACTGCAGGATGATGAAGATAACGGATTAGAGTAGCAAGTAGGCATGATGTTACAGGAAACATGCATGCATGGATGGGGCGATGGAGTTGAAGACGGAGGAAAGAAATGACCTTCAGAATGATTTAGGTTTATTTTAGGAGATATATATATATATATATATATTATGACTAGATTCCAGAACAACTATTTATATTTTGAATCCAATAGTATGTTTTCCATTGATGAATACTACTCTTTGGCTCATTCTTTGCAATGACCATTGAGTATTTGTACTTATTTATATCTATAATATCATTCTATTTCCTTTTCGATTATTACGTTTGTAAGTTTTAGTATTATTATAATTGCATATGCGTTGACAATTAAAAAATATTATTATAAAACATGTGAAATGGAATTGTTATTATAAAGCTACCTAATAAAAAGTGTTGCCTAATAACTAATAAAGTGTTACATATGTTGACTTAAAATGATACATAATATCTAATTAAGTGTTACTATAATTCAAGAGATGACATAGAAAATGCTACTTTAGATGAAAAAGTGTTACCTAAAAAATTATGAGTAACACTATAAGAATGCTACATTAGTTTAAGAAAGTGTTACATTAGATAATTTTGTGTAACACTTGAGAAACTGAAACATTAACACCGGAAAGTGTTACCTTAGTGAATAGGTAGCACAGACAGATGTTTCACTTACAAATGTGTTACACTTTTAGGCCTTTAAGTAACACTTTTGGGGTGATACTTTAGGCCAATTATGCACTAGTGTACACATTCTCTCCACTCCCAGGTTCCCAATGATTCATCAACTGCAAACCTGTAAATTCAATGCTTTAAAGAATCTGCTCACCAAAATGGGTCATCACAGGATCAATAAGGCAAAGCCATGATCACAATCACAAACAAAGTACATAATCAGCAAAGCTGAGTACTACATACTAATACATAAGCATTTCTAGCAGGATACTAAATAAATTAAATAACATGCAGGAATAAATAATAATATAATCATATAACATTCTGCAGACAACTTTAACTGAACTAAACTCTAAACATCTTTTTATTACTCAAATGGAATAGTTATTGGACCTGAGTTGTCTTATCTACTAGTGCCTTCATTAAGAAGACGAAATACGGGAGCTACCACGTATTCCAGAAATGACCTGCGATATCGAGGAACCTTTGCTAACTGAAAAAGGGATGGTGATCAATCCATCTCCTGTAAAAAGCCATGGCTCGCTCATCATGTACCCCAACTCCTAATGTCCAACTCTAGACGTGCACCAGTCTAAAGTCTATAACTATCCTCGTTACATTTTACGTTCTTTACAAGTTATTGCTTGTTATGACACACATATAAGCAACACATAAATACAATTCAAACATTCACAAGAACTTCTTTTATCTTAGGATTTAATAAGTGATCACAACTTACAACCCAAGACTTACTTTCTTTTAATCTCAACTTTCTTATTTGTTGAACCTAGCCAACAATCAAACTTGCCTTTAAAAGGCATACTTATCAACTTACCAAATAAGGCCCACAGTCCTCATAAAGTAGTGAAAATAATACTTGTAAGGAACACATGAATAAACATGATTCAATCTCAATAATATATTAATTCCCCCATGTGAATTAATAAATAAAGTTCCCGTCCACATGCTTGCAT
This sequence comes from Beta lomatogona, assembly GCA_947646795.1. NCBI lineage: Eukaryota > Viridiplantae > Streptophyta > Magnoliopsida > Caryophyllales > Amaranthaceae > Beta > Beta lomatogona. The sequence continues at coordinate 1,539,062 of CANSNZ010000951.1, forward strand.
CAATAATTCCATACGAACATGACAATCTCTAACTCATAATCAATCTCATAATTAACATGCTTGCACACATGCATAAAACATGTAAAATTCAATCATACTATAAATCACATATGAACTTATTAAGTTCCTATACATGATACTATAACTTTTCCTTCTTATATCACATAGCACACAGGTATCTACGTACCTTGTGTAGACAAATTGAGAGGCCACTTTTCTACTCTAAAAGTTGCCTAGGAAATAATCTCCGCCTAACAAAATACAAAACATTGGTATATCAATATACCAATAAATTTACAGCAATAAACTTCACTTAAAAACGTGTCAAAACCTTTTCTAAAATTCTTTTGACACCAAAGATTAAATATTTCAAACCCTAAAATATGGTACTACTAAAATAGGTTTTTAAAACCTCAAAAATCAAGACTTTAATATTTGAATCTCTCCTTGAACATAAAATATTAAATCTGATTTTTTTTTTTGCTTAATAATATGAAACATATAATCTGAAATAATTAAAGATACAATCTTTAAACAATAATTTAACAAAATAATACTTTAAAATATTAGATCAATATATATGAAATCAATATATAAGAATACGAGGAGAAGAATCAAAAGAAAAAGGGAGAAAAAGAGTGAAATACCGAAATCGCGAGTGAAATATGGCAGCAAAATTGCGAAACTTGCAGAGGCCATAACTGATAGAATAATAATCGGAATCGAGTGATTCTTGAGCGTAAGTTCAATAACTTTTGGAGATCTACCATTTCTTAGAAGGAATTTTTGGCTAAAAATAAACGGAACTATGAGAAATCTGGACAATCAGATTCGGGTGAGAGAAAAAAACGAGTGAAGGGAGGGAAAGAATAATTAGTGGAAAACAAAGCCAAATCTGAAAATATGAATCACGGGAGGTTTAATGAAGTATTTATAGGTTCCCTTTCCCTAATCCTAGTAGAATTAGGAGTACATAAGAATAAGAGTCTTATTAGGAAAATAATTACTCATTTGGGATTTCAAATGGGCTCAAAAGGCTACAAATTGGGCTCCTGAACCCATAAGCTTAATTTAATAATTAAATATACTTTATATACTACTCTTTAAATAATTAAAGTTCCACTTAATGAAACATTTAATTAATTTAAGAAATAAAAAAACCATAAAACTCTTTTAACTCCTCAAAATAGTCAAACATTAAAATAATTCGACTCATAAAATATTAAAATTATTTATAAATATACTTTAAATATATTTATAAAATTCATAAAATTACAGGGGATTACAGTCTATCCCTCTTAAAAGAAGTTTCGTCTCGAAACTTGGGCACGAAAATCAAAACTTTTAAGAAAACTCTCTTTCAAAACTTTAAAGTAGGCAAACTCGGAGATATTTGCGACACAACATGTGTACACTATTCCCAAAATAACTAGACTGCGCCACATAGTTGACACTAAACTTTGCACCAACATGTGCAAAACTCAAAATCAAGCATAAAAATATGAAAAAAGATACCATAAAAAAATGGACAAAAGCGCGAAATTCTATCGCATTCTACCCCTCTTAAAGAAAACGAGTTACGCCCTCGTAACTCACCTCAAGGAACAAGTCTGGATACTTCTTTTGCATCTCATCTTCGGCTTCCCACGTTGCCTCTTCAGACTCGTGGTTAGACCAAAGTACTTTCACGATGTGGACGTCCTTATTGCGTGTACTACGCACTTTCCTGTCGAGAATCTTGACAGGTCTTTCCTCATATGTGAGGCTACTATCGATCTGACTTCGTTCAGGCTCTAGGACATGACGCTCATCAGGGATATAGCGTTTGAGTTAGGAAATATGGAACACATCATGCATCTTCTCTAACTCCATTGGCAATGCCAATCTATAGGCTACTTTCCCAATTCGCTCTAAATATGGGCCTACATACATAGCACTTAACTTGCCCTTTTTCCCAAATCTCATGACGCCCTTAGTGGATGATACTTTCAAGAACACCTTATCACCTATAGCAAACTCATCCTTGCGTCGTTTCAAATCAGCATAACTCTTCTGCCTATCTTGCGCAGCTTGGATTCTAGCCTGAATTATTCTGACATTCTTGACAGTTTCCTCAATAAACTCTGTCCCCAAGACTATATTTTCACTAAAGTCATTCCCACAAATGGGGCTTCTACATTTCCGTCCATATAATGCCTCAAAAGGTGCCATCTTAATGCTCGCATGATAACTATTGTTATAAGAAAACTCAATCAGGTCTAATTGGTCCTCCCAACTACCTTGAAAGTCACTAGCACATGCTCTCAACATATCCTCCATAGTCTGGTTAGTCCTCTCAGTTTGACCATCAGTCGCAGGGTGAAAGGCTGTACTCATATTCAATGTTGTCCCAAGATTTAATTGGATCTTTTTCCAAAATTTTGAAAGACACCTAGAGTCACGGTCAGAAATGATATCCTTTGGAACTCTATGTAGTCTCACCACATGCCTAATGTATGTCTTAGCAAGTTGCTTCTTTTTCTATGTCTCCTTAATGGGTATAAACACAGCGGATTTGGTCAATCTATCCACAATAACCCAAATAGTGTCGTTTCCACTCCTCGTTTTAGGTAAGGCAGTCACAAAGTCCATAGAAATAGAACCCCACTTCCATCCAGGAACCTCTAAGGATTGAACCTTCCCCATGGGTCTCTTATGATCTATCTTCACTTTCTGACAGGTTAGGCACTTAGACACATACTCAGCTACCTCTCGCTTCATATTTGGCCACCAATAGATACCCTTAAGGTCCTTATACAACTTGTCACTCCCATGGTGCACAGAATATGGAGTATTATGCCCCTCATCCATAAGGCGTCTCTAAGGTCATTACATTTTTGTGGTACACACCACCTCCCTTTAAACCTTAAACTCCCATCATCATGAATCATAAAGTCAGCTTCCTTACTTACCTAATTTTCTCCTTGATCTTATCTAGGTGCTCATCCCTAACTTGACCCTCTTCGATCTCATCGAAAACTGAAAAACCCAAAGATAGAGCGCTAAGTCTTGCCTCACTTTCCCCATGATTTAAGAGTTCTAGGCTCAACCTTTGCATATCTCGACACAACTCCTCAGGGACTATCAAGGTACTTAAGCTATGACATGATTTTCTGCTCAAGGCATCAGCAACCACATTTGCTTTCTCCTCATGATACTGGATGTCTAGGTCATAATCCTTAATCAACTCAAGCCATCATCTTTGCCTCATATTCAGGTCTTTTTGAGTGAAAATGTACTTCAAGCTTTTATGGTCTGTGAATATCTTACAAGTCGCTCTATAGAGGTAATGTCTCCAAATTTTCAATGCAAACACTATGGCAGCTAACTCTAGGTTATGGGTAGGGTAATTAGCCTCATAAGGTTTCAATTGACGCGACGCATACGCAATTACCTTCCCATTCTGCTGTAGCACACATCCTAGACCATTCTTCGAAGCATCACTATACCTCAAATCCCTCATTCCCATTAGGCAGGGTCAAAACAGGTGCAGAGGTTAAACGATCTTTCAAAATCTGAAAGGCTTCTTCACACTTTTCACTCCACTCAAATTTTGACTCCTTTTTCATCAAGTTGGTCATAGGTCTTGCTATTTTCGAGAAATCTCTCACAAATCTCCTATAATAGCCAGCTAGACCTAGGAAACTTCTGATATCTGACACGCTCTTTGGAGTTGGCCACTCACTCACAGCTTGAATCTTAGCAGGATCTACTGAGACTCCTTCCTTGGACACATAGTGACCCAAAAACGCTACTTTTTCCAAACGGAATTCACACTTAGAGAACTTGACATACAATTGGTTTTTCCTCAATGTCTCCAAAACGATCCTCAAATGCTTATCATGCTCAGCCTCATTCCTCGAATATATCAGTATGTCATCAATGAAAACTACCACAAACTTATCTAGAAACTCATGAAAGATCCTATCCATTAAGTCCATAAATATAGCAGGAGCATTGGTTAACCCAAATGGCATTACAGTGAACTCATAGTGACCATAATGCGTTCTAAAGGCAGTCTTAGGTACATCCTTATCAGCTACCCTCAATTGATGATATCCTGAACGTAAGTCAATCTTTGAGAACACACTTGCTCCATTCAATTGGTCGAATAGGTCATCTATTCTAGGCATAGGATATTTGTTCTTGATGGTTACATTATTCAACTCCCTATAATCAATAGAGAGCCTCATGCTTTCATCCTTTTTCTTCACAAACAACACAGGAGCTCCCCAAGGTGATGCACTAGGCCGAATATAACCTTTATCCAATAGCTCTTGCAATTGCATTTTCAGCTCACTCATCTCAGGAGGTGCCATTCTATAGGGTGCCTTAGATATAGGTGCAGTTCCAGGAACTAAGTCTATGGTGAACTCAACAGCTCTCGTAGGTGGTATACCTGAAATCTCACTTGGAAACACATCCATAAACTCGTTCACAATTGGAACATCCTCAAGCTTCACTTCAACTTCCTTACTCACATCCTGCACACTACAGAAGAATAACTCACACCAATTTCTCATCAACTTTCTTACTTGCATAGCAGAGATAACTCCAAACTTCTTAGGTTTCCCAAAGCGTCTATTGGAGGTCAATTTTCTTAAAGGGTTTCTTAACACTACCTTCTGAATCTCACAATCGATATTGGCCTTGTAAAGACTTAACCAATTCATCCCAAGAATCACATCTAGGTCTCCCAAATTGAATTCTATTAAGTCAGATTGGAAAAACATAGTTTCCTATCTTCAAAGGCAAATTTCTAAACAACTTCGTACACCTTATGATCTCTCCATTAGGAATACTGATAGACAAGTCAATTTCTTCATAATCTACTAACCCCAATTGAATTTCCTCAATCAAACCTTGCGCAAATCACTAAGCCTTTAACTCCTCAGTGGCTACTACCTAAAACCCTAGACAATGCTATGGATTTGCTATAATACTCAGAGATGGTCATGCTCCCCATCCTAAGGTCTATGAACTCCTGAGGCTTTTCTTTCTCATAAAAGTAGGGTAAATTATTTCCTTTAAAGCAGCAATAAAGGATTCCCAATTAAGCTCTTCCACAACACTAAGTCTATTTCCATTTTCTTTCCACCATAAGTCAGCCACATCTTTCAGATACAGTACAACTTGACCTACTTTCATACCTTACAGGACAGTTCACAGCCCCGAAAATCTTTTCAAACTCCCTAATCCACTCTTTAAGAAGGTAGGGTCAGCTTGCCCCTTATAGTACAACGATTTAATCGTCTCTCAAACATGTCCCCATCAGAATCGGGACTCTCAGTTCTTTCCTGAGTCAATTTCTCTGCCAATAGGCGGCGAATTCATCATTGTTGTTTGACACTCTACTTCGCGACTGAAATTTACCGTAACTCTACTTTGGTTTCGATTCACACTTACTTGCCATTTCCTACGAGGACAACAATTGATTTGACCATAAAGATCGCATCAACAAACAATTTCTCATGAAGTTACTATAACACTAAGTTCACACATTATGAACCATAACAATCATATATTCACGCATGAATAAATAATTACATAAATAATCACATAAGGATCAAATGAAACCAATCATAATAAATAAATTATTTCCCCTTTTCACATACTAAATTATATTCTCACTCAACTCAAATAACTGAATAATAACTTTTATTCCTCGAACGATAACAAGAATATTGGAAAATAACCAACTTATTCCTCAACAATATAAAGATGCTAAAGAAGGAAATCTAAACCATTGTAGCTTGACTACTTTCCAACAATTAATGTTAAAGCATAAATAAATACTCTTATGGAGTTACATTATCATTCCTATCCTTATTTCCTTTATGCTTTTATGGAGTAAACATTTAATCTTCAAAGTCTCCAGAGTCTTCACTATAATAATAATAATAATAATAACCTGAATTCCTAGATCTAGTAGATCTTCGAATTTTTTTGGGTTGATGTCCATTTTCATCCATCTCTAAATCACTAACATTGCTCAGATAAGGTCTCCAAGTAACATTGTAGATGTCCTTTCAGTTTTGCGCTCTAGTACGATCAAACTCTTGAATTAATTCATATATCGCTAACAGGGATGCATACTTTTAACACATAACGCATAATGCTCTCTAAGCTAGTGTAGCTATCACTTCCAGGCTCATGACATCGAACATTCTCATCATCACTCAATACAATTGGGTTATGATGGCTTCCTACTCGATTAACTTGCCTGACAGTTCTATTAACTTGCCTGACAGTTCTATTACCTTGCCTGACAGACATGGTTAGGGATCTATAACAAATAAATTAAACCTATTCCAATAGATATACTTAGTACTCTCCTTGTACGCATTCCCAAAAATAATAATACACAAGTTGCCAATAACATCATAGGCACAAGAATATAACACTTAGCAGGTAAGAAAAATACAAACAGTTTGCAGGGAAGAAAAAATAATCATGAATAGTTAGCAGGGAAGAAAATAATAATCATGTTGAACTAACTATTCAATGCAGGCATATAATATTTCTATCCTATATGCCCTTCCTATACTACCCGTTCTCACAATGCAACAATTTAAACTTTGAAGACATGAAAAATAATGCAGGCATCCTTATAAAATAATACTCCCTCCGTTCTCTTTTGTTCTTCTCATTTGGAATCAGGGGAGGAACCAATGCAACATTAAATGCTTAGTTAGATTCCCCATATTTAAGGAGAGATAAATCAATTTAATATTGAGATTCTACCTCTTTACCCTTATCCATGTGCACGCATTAACCTAATGCTCATAGTGAAGAGAGAAAGCAACCATGAAAAATGATGTCTGGTGATTTGCTTCCATTTTCCTTAGCTTTTAATTTTTTTATCGTCATTAACTTTTATTCAATAAACAAATCAGAAACTAATTTTGTTATTATCTCAGACCGTATTTTGAATTCCAATTCTTGAAAGTTATACATTAATTCCTCAAGTGATTTTTCTGTTTCCCTGATTTTGCTTCGAAGAACCCTTCATTTTTCTATCTTCTCTACTTTGTCTTCTTCTTATGCTTGCTGCTGCCGCATTTTTTCCTTTGATTTCCGGACGATTCCTGCCATGTTTGTCAAGTGATGCCTTGTTCGCCGCCGCGTCAGTCTGGGTGCCACTGCTGTTGTTCCTAGTCACAGGTGTTGTTGCAGTAGCGTGGCTGTGCTCGCTGCTGTTGTTATTCCTTTTCCTTCTCTCTCCTCAGTTTTTGTCTTGTGTGTTGCTGCCATTGCTCGCCTGCCATTCTTTTATTTTTGCCTAAGGTTTATCAGTTAAGATGAAGATGAGTGAAAGAAGATGAAAATTATGGAAGAGAGAGAAAGACTCAAATATAGAATACCGAGATAAATGAAGAGTAAATGCGGTTCAATGACATAGAAAATGTAATTGGCTTGTGAGGAGCGAGTAATAAATATAGTGGGGAATACTGGGGAACAAAAGAGGGACAAAGTTGATATTTTATATTTTACTAAGGGTAATTTTGTCCAAAAAATAGCCTTTAAATGGAAAAATTCATAATAAGAAGAACATTATGAAATTTCCCGATGGGGAATACACGAAGAACAAAAGAGAACGGAGGGAGTACTAATTAAATGTCGAACAAAAAAATTTCGACTAAATAAAAAAAAAAATTCAGACTTCTAAAATTCGAAAGAGGAAAACAATTCGAAATTTTTTTTCCTTTAAAAAAAAATTTCGGAATTCTAAAATTTTCGAATTATAACAAAAATTCGAAATAACAAAAAAATTTAGAGCAAATAAAAATTTCAGACAATGACAAAAAAAATCGGACCCCTAAAAAAAATTCGGTCCTCTGAAATATACATATAATAATATATTCCTATAAGTTTTTCAAAATGAACAAGTAGGAGCAATTCTAAGAGTTTATTCAAATAACTAGTAAGTTAATTAGGCGCCTAAAAGTTTTGAAAATAACCTAAAGCTCCCAAATACCACTTTGTAACACCCCGATAATTCTCTCTTTTCAAAAATACCTTAATAATATAAAACTCAGAGAATTACCCAAGTATAATCGCCGTGTGATAACGTATCGGCTTATTCAGAATTTTGCAGCGGAAAACATATATCTAAACTTTAAACTTTATTATAAATAAATAAATAAATAAGTACCGTAAAATCAAACATTCTAAATAAGTCTACTCAATTAATCTTAACAAAGTACGTTCCTACTAATGCAGAAATAAAATATACTAGATTACACATTCTCTCCACTCCCAGGTTCCCAATGATTCATCATTTGCAAACCTGTAAATTCAATGCTTTAAAGAATCTGCTCACCAAAATGGGTCATCACAGGATCAATAAGGCAAAGCCATGATCACAATCACAAACAAAGCACGTAATCAGCAAAGTTGAGTACTACATATTACTCCCTCCGTCCCATAATATAGTGCTTGTTTCTTTTTTACACGGTCTCCAAGATAAACATTTGACCTTCAATATATTCAATTCCTTAATAATAAAAAATATAAAAAGTTGATATTATGAAACTACACATTGAGGCGAATCTAGCAAGATCACACGTGAATATGTTTTTTTATATATACAAATGAGAATATATGGTCAAAGATTTTAAAGTTTGACCTCAAGAGAGAGAAACAAGCACTATATTATGGGACGGAGGGAGTAATACATAAGCATTCCTAGCAGGATACCAAATAAATAACATGCAGGAATAAATAATAATATAATCATATAACATTCTGCAGACAACTTTAACTGAATTAAACTCTAAACATTTTTTTATTACTTAAAGGGAATAGTTATTGGACCAGAGTTGTCTTATCTACTAATGCCTTCATTAAGAAGACGAAATAAGGGAGCTACCACGTATTCCAGAAATGACCTGCGATATCGAGGAACCTTTACTAACTGAAAAAGAGATGGTGATCAATCCATCTCCTGTAAAAAGTCATGGCTCGCTCACCATGTACCCCAACTCCTAATGTCCAACTCTAGACGTGCACCAGTCTAAAGTCTATAACTATCCTCGTTACTCTTTACGTTCTTTACAAGTTATTACTTGTTATGACACACATACAAGCAACACAGAAATACAATTCAAACATTCACAACTGAACTTCTTTTATCTTAGGATTTAATAAGTGATCACAACTTACAACCCAAGACTTACTTTCTTTTAATCTCAACTTTCTTATTTGTTGAACCTAGCCAACAATCAAACTTACCTTTAAAAGGCATACTTATCAATTTACCAAATAAGGCCCACAATCCTCATAAAGTAGTGAAAATAATACTTGTAAGGAACACATGAATAAACATGATTCAATCTCAATAATATATTAATTCCCCCATCTGAATTAATAAATAAAGTTCTCGTCCACATGCTTGCATCAATAATTCCATACAAACATGACAATCTCTAACTCATAATCAATCTCATAATTAACATGCTTGCAAACAGGCATAAAACATGTAAAATTCAATCATACTAGGGATCACATATGAACTTATAAAGTTCCTATACATGATACTACAACTTTTCCTTTTTAAATCATGATACTATATCACATAGCACACATGTATCTACGTACCTTGTGTAGACAAATTGAGAGGCCAATTTTCTACTCTAAAAGTTGCCTAGGGAATAATCTCCGCCTAACAAAATACAAAACATTGGTATATCAATATACCAATAAATTTACAGCAATAAAACTTCACTTAAAAACGTGTCAAAACCTTTTCTAAAATTCTTTTGACACCAAAGATTAAATATTTCAAACCCTAAAATATGGTACTACTAAAATAGGCTTTTAAAACCTCAAAAATCAAGACTTTAATATTTGAATCTCTCCTTGAACACAAAATATTAAATCTGAATTTTTTTTTTGGCTTAATAATATGAAACATATAATCTGAAATAATTAAAGATACAATCTTTAAACAATAATTTAACAAAATAATACTTTAAAATATTAGATCAATATATATGAAATCAATATATAAGAAAACGAGGAAAATAATCAAAAGAAAAAGGGAGAAAAAGAGTGAAATACCGAAATCGCGAGTGAAATATGGCAGTAAAATTGCGAAACATGCAGAGGCCATAACTGATAGAATAATAATCGGAATCGAGCGATTCTTGAGCGTAAATTCAATAGCTTTTCGAGATCTACCATTTCCCAGAAGGAATTTTTGGCTACAAATAAACGGAACTATGAGAAATCTGGACAATCAGATTTGGTGAGAGAAAAAACGAGTGAAGGGAGGGAAAGAGGAAAGAAGAATTAGTGGAAAACAAAAGCCAAATCTGAAAATATGAATCATGGGAGGTTTAATGAAGTATTTATAGGTTCCCTTTCCCTAATCCTAGTAGAATTAGGAGTACATAAGAATAAGAGTCTTATTAGGAAAAGAATTACTCCTTTGGGATTTCAAATGGGCTCAAAAGGCTACAAATTGGGCTCCTGAACCCATAAGCTTAATTTAATAATTAAATATACTTTAAATACTACTCTTTAAATAATTAAAGTTCCACTTAATGAAACATTTAATTAATTTAAGAAATAAAAAAACCATAAAACTCTTTTAACTCCTCAAAATAGTCAAACATTAAAATAATTCGACTCATAAAGTATTAAAATCATTTATAAATATACTTTAAATATATTAATAAAATTCATAAAATTACGGGGGATTACAACCACCATACCATGCAACATCATCTTCATCCTCATTAGAATGGCGGCGGTCGAGGTGGCCCAGATAATTTCATTTACAATTGTTATTCTTTAACTTTTTTTCGATTTTTAATTTTGGCTTTTTGCTCTCTGTATTTTCTTTTTTGTATAATACATCATATTTTTGTAATTTTTATTTAGTATAATATGTATAATGTACTTCGTTTTTAGTTTGTAAAATATTTGTATAATGTAATTGATTTTTAGGTAGCTAGTTTGCATAATATTTGTTATTCTTTTATTTAGTTTGAATATCTGAATTTTTTTCGAAGTTTGATTTAATTTTTTAATGTATCACATTCCGTTGTAATTGCTTTGTTAAATTTCGCTTTGTATATTTTTGTTGTATATGCATAATATCGTATAATTAGTGTGTTTTTTTAAACCTAAACCAGTAGTTAATTGGTTCGGTCTTTCTATAAGAACAGGATCAGTTTATACCATGTATGCAGTGGACTTTGGCGCCAGCAGGACTTACTGATCCGGTTTGAAGGTTTGCAATGTACTCAAGGGGCGGGGGTGAATTGTGTACTTCAACGATTTGGTGCCAAATTCAATTTTTTTTGGATTTAAAGGGGAACCAGTTGGGCTGGTTCTTGACAGCGAAAACACTTGAACTTGAAAGCAGTAAAGAACACACCAAGTTTAACGAGGTTCAGCCAAACAAGGGCCTACGTCCTCCTACACTAGTTTTCTTATTAATCAACTCTGAAAAACAAGAATACTCTCGCACTCTCCTATTTCCCTTACTCGAGGAAAACAACACACCCCACACTAACTCTAGTGTGCAACTTCACACTTGAACTCACAAGCACTCGCGAAAGAACTCACAAACGCTACCCAATTTCTAACCCCTTCGTTAGAGATTCAATACAACTATTTTCTCTTAACTCACGCTTCCTTACAAAGCAAACAAAAAGTAATGTAAAGCTCTATAAGATGCGTACTCTATTTTAGGAAATTGTTTTGTTGTTCTCTTTGTGAAGGCTCTTGAAAATACTCAATCAAATTCGGGAGAGCATAAAGGGTGAAGGAGAATCATGATTCAGTATTTATAGACCTAAGGCTAACCTTTGAGCGTGCCCTAACTCAAGATATCAAAGATATGATTTTCTTAAGTTATGGAAAGTATATCTTGAACAAGATCTTTCTCGGAGTAAAGATATTATCCAAGATATATTCAGGCTTTAAGACATGTAAATACTGGAATATGATTCTAAAGGCTGGCAAACATTTCTTATGAAAAGTATTTGAGAAAATATTTTCACGAAAATATTTTCTAAAACAGCCTGATCAATCACCCAACAAAGTAACTGGTACCTAGACCTGTTACCCTACTTAGTAGTGTTCTGAATATATGTAACCAAATGGTTTCCATATTCAAGCCCCTATTATTTGACACTTAAGAACAACACAAACAATTCCACTAGGAATATCAAATGTAAATATTACATGAAGACCTAAGATGAATCAATTAAAGAATCCTAAACTATCTTCATGCACTTCAATCCTTGATGCTTCCCTTGAATCAACAATGTAGAATTTTTGTTTCCTTGAACATCTTCGAGAGGGCCTCCTAGCCTCAAGTCTTGGAATAACCTGTTTGCTACACAAGATCATATTATATCATAGCAAATACTCTTTCGTCTGTTTCAGTATACAGTCAGGATTAATTAGTTTCTCAACTGGTTCCTAACAACTTAGAACTACCGGTAAATAACAACTGTTCCCTGTAGCTGTTTGTCATCATTCAAAAACCTAGGGGACTCAACAAATTCCCCCATTTTGATGATGACAAACTCTTTGAAGTTTTCTGCAACTTAAGTTAGTAAACACAGATAACTTCAACCAAAGCTCAAATAACATATTAAGAGAGCCTATTTAACATAAGACTCACAGGGTGAAACGGTTAACTAGTTCAATTGTTTCCTAAGACTCTTTTTGTTTTCTTTTTTTGTATTGAACTACAACTGAAACTATACTAGAACTGACTCAATCTATACTAGACGTAGGCGCTTCAACTTCAACTAATTTTCCTCCTTTAGGCATCATTAAAAAGTACTCAGAGATAGATCCATTGCACATAAGTTATCACTTAATTCAAAAATAGTATCAACTACCAATCAAGTTATCATGTTGTAAGAAATTAAATCAAGTTAGGCACACAACTCACAGTCCATAACCAAACACAAATTATACAAATACAAAACAACAAAGTTTAACGAGAACCCAAACTACATAAGAGAATGTTTTGTAATAATAAGGGGGGCAATAATGCAAAAGCAGTTTATTAGAATGGGGTGGGGGAAACATCTAGAAAGATCAATCACTCCTCGTCATCCTCTTCTTCCTTTCCATCAGAGGCATCATCATCATCATCTTCTTGGTTGGAGGAGGAGTGTGCGTATCCAACACCTTCTTCATCTTCCTCATCATCATCTTGCTCCTCAGCCATAGGATCAACAGGAAGACGGGGATAAGTGGGAAGACGAGGATCAACAGTTGCAATAGCATCCTTAACAGCAGGAAGCTGAGCTTTAATCTCGGGGAGGGAGAGAACCAACATCTTAGTCTCGGCCAACTTCTTCTCAAACTTAGTGACCTTAGACTTATAGGATTTGGACATACCCTCAAACAACTTATACATCTTATCCAAGGTCTTCTCCTGGTTGTCCAACCTTTCAATCAGCAAAATCTGTGCTGGTTCCCGCTATCTTTCTCTTCTTCTGCTCGGGATTTTCTTCTCAGCTGGTACTCCTAATTCCTTAAACCTCAACATATCTAAGGAAACATCCAACCCGTTCTGCCCCAATATTTTCCTTGTGAACACCTGGATGGGAACTGTTTCCCCATTGAGAGGAATCTTTTGCTTCTTGAGTAAGAGGGTGATGATTGAACCATATGCTAGGGCATGGTGAGAGGAAGAACAACATGTTGTGATAGGATCAATGATTATGGCAGAGAGTTTGATCTTGATATTTTTCATCATTACGTAAATCAAGACCATCTTCATTATACGAATTGCTCTCCTACCATGAGCCCTGAAATTAACACTTTATTGCAAATGGAGTGGAGGACTAGCATAATAGTTTCATGTAGATTAATAGATTGATAATTAGCCTTCTTGGAAGAGGGAACAACAAACAAAAATTTATAAATCTCCTCAGCTGTTACCCCAACAATAGTAGGCCAACCATCCCCAACATACTTATCAAACCCATCCCTTGGAATACTAAGCAACGAAGCCACAAAAGATACAAACATAGAGATTTCACTTCCAAAAACAGCAGAATCCAAAGACATATCGGGCAATTATTTTAATTCACATAAAATTCCCTAACATCCACAAACGCATTCTTAACATTCTTAAACAAAGGCATCCAACCTTGAAATTCCAAAATTCAGAAACTCAGATAAAGCAGGCACATCAAAATAACCATTTTCTACAGAACAACTAGATAACACACTTCTCTCAACAATAGGAGTACATAGAACGAGTAGAAACAGGGTCGAGCTAGTACCCCTTTCCTCTTGGTTCCCCTAGTAGAACCAGCAGATTGATCCTCAGAAACTTCTTCTATTTCCTTCTTCATGGCAGATCTGGTCACTCTCCTTCCGCTAGTCCTATTACAGGCAGATGGAGACCATTCCTTGTAGCCAGTAACCACTAGATCTACTTTCTCCTTTTGTTCCTTCTCAACAGGAACTTCATTAGACAACTCCTCTAAAACTTTTTCAACAGTTGCAGTAACATAATCCTTCTGATGTTTCCTCTCGGGAACAGCTTCACCCTTCTTAATGGAAATTAGGTTATGGGAAACAATAGAGGCGGCTTAGTTTTCAGTTGAGAGAGTGAGAATTAGGTTCATGAGTGGGAGGATGGGTAGGAGGTGAAGTTACAGAGGGAGAAGGTTGTATTGGAGGATGTTGATTTTGTGGTGGAGGAGGTTCATTTTGTGGAGTAGTGGTGGTTCGAGTTTGAGCGGTGGAGGGAGGATTATCGGAGACAGTGGTGGAGGAAGTAGGTTTTTCGGGTTGAGTGAGAGAGACAGTTTCCTTTGAAGAGGGAGGCATTTCAGTAGAACTCTTTAATTCCCACCCTTCTTCCTAACACTAATAGAAGATTTCTTCCCCGTTGGAGAAAAACAGAGAACCTTGGAGAAACCGGTTTCGAGAAAGAGAGACAGACAGACAGACAGACAGACAGAGAGAGAGAGAGAGAGACAAACATTGCTCGACTGTGACTTGAAGTGATTGCATAGAAAATGGGGATATATATATATATATATATATATATATATATATATATATATATATATATATATATATATATGCATGAGAGAACAAGTACTAGAAGAAAATCAGTTGAGATTTCAAAAGCAATTCAAATTTCGAAAGTAATCATAACTTCCCATTACTCAATTATCGAAAATTAAGGCATGTACAAGAGTTGTACATTGGACGCGCCTTTTTAAGGAAAGATAGTTGAATCAAAATATCTCAACTTGCAGAAGTTAAGATATTCGCTCAATTTTCGGAAAGAATCAACTTCCCAGAAACAAATCTGTGCGCTACTACTGTTCTTCTTAGCTGTTTCGTATAAGAAACACTTGGTTTTGGCAACTTAGCATGATTTCACCTTCATTCAAGCAACGATTCTTTCTAATCTTGGGAGATATATAAAGTATCTACATCACAACATGAAGAATTACGCAAAGATATATGTATACAATTTCACATCAAGGAGTACTAACTTAACCATAGGGGGAAACTGTTGAAGCCAAATAACCTAAACCGAATAACTCCTAATAAAGACACTTCCTAAAACTTAATTAAACATAATAAGACTGTTAACTTACAAAAAGACTCTCTACACAAGGGTTTTGTGAACGTATCAGGAATTTGATCTTCCCTTTTGCAAAACAATAATTCAACCAAGCCTTTCTCAACATTCTCTCTAAGAAAATCATGTTTGACCTCAATGTGGTTGGGTTTAGAGTGTGGAACAAGATTTGTTGAATTATTAATAACACCAGTGTTGTCACACATGAAAGGAACACTTTCATAGACAGCAACAAAATCTTTCAGCTGGTTTCGTATCCATAACAGCTGGGAACAACAAGTTGCGGCTGCGATATATTCCGATTCTACATGGATAAGGCCACTAACTTCTACTTTTTGGAGCCCATGAGATCAAACATGAGCCTAAGAAATGAGCCATACCTGATGTGTTTTTCCTATCAACAAGGAAACCAGCATAATCTGCATTTGTATGCCCCACCAGCTCAATGGAAGTGCCTTTGGGGTGCGAAAAGCACAAGTCAACTGTTCCTAACCAAATATCTAAGTATTCTTCTAACATCCTTTAGATGAGACTCCTTGGGATTGCTTTGAAATCTTGCACACAATCCTACAAAGAATACAATATCAGCTCTACTTGTTGTTAGGTACGAGAGGGAACCAATCATACCTCTATACAGTGTAGCTTTCACATCCTTACCCTTTGAATCAACATCAAGCTTTGTGGAAGTAGGAACAGGAGTGTCATAAGCTTTGTTGTTCTCCAATCCATACTTCTTTAGAAGCTCTCGAAGGTACTTTTGATGATGGATCATGATTCCATCAGCTGTTTGCATAATCTGTAGGCCAAGGAAGAAGCCAAGTTCTCCCATCATGCTCATTTCAAACTCACTCTACATAAGATTAGTAAACTCATGACATTACAACTTATTAGTAGTTCCAAAAATGATATCATCAACATAAATTTGAACTACTAGCAATTGTTTCCCCCTGGTTTTGATAAATAAAGTTTTGTGAACTGTTCCCCTCTTGCATTTATTTTCCATCAAAAACTTTGACAATCTCTCATACCAAGCTCTTGCTGCTTGTTTGAGACCGTACAAAGCTTTATCAAGTTTGAATACATAGTAGGGAAACAGTTGATCAGCAAAACCAGGTGGTTGTTCTATATACACATCCTCCTTCAAATAGCCATTCAAGAATGTTGTCTTCATGTCCATCTAAAATAATTTCATATTCATATAAGCAACAAAAGCAATAAGAATTCTAATAGCCTCTAACCTAGCAACAGGTGCACATGTCTCATCATAATCGATGCCTTCTTGTTGATTGTAGCCTTGCACCACAAGCCTTACTTTGTTTTGAACTATTGTACTAAGATCATCCAACTTGTTTCTGAACACCCATCTAATGCCAATGGCTGACCTATCTCTTGGTCTTGGCTCAAGATGCCATACATGGTTCCGTTCAAATTGATTCAATTCATCTTGCATGGCCAACACCCAATCTGGATCATAAACAACTCTTCTTGTTTGAATTCCCTTATTGATATCACTAATGATTTGATAAGATGGATGAGAAGAATGATATCTAAAACTCTTTGAAGCTGGACCATCTTGTACTCCTGAATCAGCCTGACTGGAACCAGTTTGCATTCCAGCATCATCTAAGTTAAATCTCTCAGATGTGCTACGATGTAAAGTGGTTCCATGCTCATTCCTTATCTGTCCCTCATTAGGGTTACCACCAGCTTGCGTAGTGGTTCCCCCTAAGGTGTTTACCTGTTGATCTCCATGGGAACCATCAGTATTTGGTTCCCCCTCAGACAAATCCTCACTATTCTCTTCTCTTTCTAGATCATGTCCTCCACCATCAGCATTTGATGGATCAGTAGATAGACCTGTCTCCTCTTCTGGATCCTGAGCGGAACCAGCTAGCTGTTGCCTTGTAAATTCAAGCATTCCAATAATATGTCCTTGTTCAACCTGAAAAATATCAGAAGACATACTAAACTCTTCAAAAATCACATGAACACTTTCCTTAACACATAAGGTCCTCTTATTGAACACCTTGTAAGCTTTAGTTGAGGAGAGTATCCAAGAAAGATTGCCTCATCACTCCTAGAACAAACTTATCAAGTTGGTTCTTCCCATTATTATGCAGAAAAACTTGCATCGAAAGATACAAAAGTGTGCAATATTGGGCTTTCTACCCTTTAGGAGTTCATATGGGGTCTTATTCAATTTAGGTCTAATGAGAGCACGATTCAAGATATAGCATGCAGTGTTCACAACTTCTCCCTAAAAGCTCTTAGGGAGACCACTTTCAATAAGCATCGTCCTCGCCATCTCCTCTAGAGTTCTATTCTTTCTTTCCACCACTAGTAGAAAAATACTCAAATGCTCCGGTTAAAAAGCCCACAAATGCTCCGTATTTGATGCTTAGTAGACGTCACACGAGCATTTGAAAACCGGAGCATTTAGTTTATCAAATGCTCCGGTTGTGATTAAAACCGGAGCATTTGATGTATTTTACATGCCTAGAATAGATCAAATGCTCCGGTTTGTAAGAGAAAACTGGAGCATTTGTGGAAATAAATGCTCCGGTTTAAGCGTACAACCGAAGCATTTGTACAATTTTATTAAAAAAAAAATTATGCACAGGTTTAAAGTAGAGGCACCTACTGTCATACATTATATCTTATATATTCCAACAACAAATGACATTAATTAAGCAGCATTTGAATTCCTTCATCACACTATGTGTATGTCAGAAAGAAGCAGTTAACTTCCAAAATGCAAACATCCTATATTCAATCATAAATCAACCCCCTAATAGCATAAAAATAATCGTCCATTATGCTTCCTTCTATTAGCAAGGAAAGATACAAATTTCACCCTAATCAGACCTAACACATATCAAAATCCAACTATTTATAATTGAACATTGCACTGCTAATCAGAAATTTAGCTCCTAAGATCTGAACCAGCAGAACAAGATAAAACCAGTAATTACATTGATAAAAACATTTCACTTATGCATGTTTTCGCACCTTACAAAGTACAGGTGAGAAAATTTATAAACATTTAATGAGAAGAGGCAAACTTAGGCGTCATTTATTTGTGAATATCTTATTTACAGCAAGTGACAGTTCTAGTAGTGAAGGAATGTTCACAGCATACCAAATGTCTATTTCGCAAGTCTGCGTGTGCGACAAGAACGAGTGACTGCAGCTGCATAGATGTGAGAACCATTGAGAAAAGCCTCCTGTCTCTGGCGTCACTTCACATCTCTCTCCTTTTTCTACAAGTGGAACAAGAATAGACAATAAAACTATGAACCAAGTGAATTTGGCAAAAGCCCACTTTCTGAGCGCTAGTTGAATCATGGAGATATCATTAAGAAGGAAACATCCTTACTTTCGGCACTTCCTCAAGTACAGGAATTACGTCAGTTTCAATAGTCTCATGCACTGCTGCCTTAACTCCAACTTGGCAAGATGGATATTTCTCCTGCAAATAATTGGAAAAGATGTTAGCTAGGTTAGAAGGCAACTGATATTATGAGAAGACTTGCGAAAATATATACAATACTAGTTCCTGATTTCGCACCGAAACTTTACGAAATTCCTCAAGATTGGTAGCAAGAGTCTCCCACTTTTAATTGGTTTCTTGCAGATCTAGACAGTATTTGCCCTTCTGCTTCTGTTTCAAATTGACATAGTTTGCTTCTCTATGACCGATCACTGAGTTTCCATCATACCTACCAGCAGTAACAACAAAGAATATATTATTAATATAATTTTCTGCTTATAATTACGTAATATAGTAGTACAGAGCATTAAATACCAGTAAGATATTCCATTTCAGTCTTGACCAACCTTATCTTTACGAAAATTAGAGATTTGGTCCCCTTGCTTCAGTGCATCATTGATATTAGAAACCAAATCAGGTTGCTATAAGCAAAGAAAACATATTAAACCAAAATTTAGTGCCTATATAATATCATTAAGATACAATTCAAAACTTAGCTTTTACCATCAACAAATGTATAGTTGGATCAATTTCCTTGTCTCCGGATATTTCTTCTCCCCACAAGAAACTGCAACACCTCAGCAGTCAAATTACTCAAAATAAAAAGAGTAAAATAGGGGGTCAGAGTGAAGAAGCAAACGGTGATACCCATTTTGGGGGATTTCACCTTCCACAACCTACCCAGAGCCACCAATCATCAAGCTTCTTACAAAGGATTGTCACCCAAACATCACTGACTCAATATCTCTAAAGTATTTGAGCGGGGTACAAAGATAAAGCTAATTTGTTCTCGCTAAGCATTTGAGCAGGGTACAAAGATTTAATACAAGATAGAAACAAATATAATTTATCTCGATAAGCCAAAAGTGCAAGCCCTTCTAAACTGAGATATCCAAGCATAAAGCCTATACAAACAGATAAGATCAACCAAAAATGATAATGGTAAAAGAGGAAGTACTTGGGCCATAAATCCTTTAATTATGAGGTGGAAATTCGTTCCCTTGAAGTGTAAAGGTTTCGTCATAGTACCTCCAACACCTTTCTCACCTGAGACATATAAACAGCAAACAGATTTCTTCATTCAGTGCAATATATATGGAGTGCAAAAACCCACAAAGAAGGCCGAGTCATGGTTCTTGATTCTGTTTTTATACTCTTAAAAGTGAACAGGGGAAATTTCATTGCTTGGAGAACGAGTTGCAGTCACGCGAACACGCAGAAAATCAAGAAAAGGAAAGACGCAAGGGTTTCATTGAGAAAAAGAAGAGGAGTTACCTGTGCAGAGTACCCAGAAGTTTTCTGCAGATTTAGTAACCAAATCAGGTAAAAGCTGCAGGCAAGCATATCAACAAAATGACTTACTAAGGATATATGTATGTGCAAAATGAGAATGCCTATATCACTAGAAAAGATCAATGAAATTAAAAAAGAATGAGTCAAATCCCAATTACCTCTATTACGATTCTTTGGACAGGATCCCCACCAGTTGATACATCTAAAAACACATGAGGGTTCTATATCTTATCCATATTTCTTCATAGTGTAGAACCTGAAAAGGTAATCCATTTCAAAATTAGGATCAACTCCAACAACGTCAGATACTAAGGATATATGTATATGCAAAATTAGAATGCTTATATCACTAGAAAGGATCAATGAAGATAAAAGAATGAGTCAAATCCCAATTACCTCTATTACGATTCTTTGGACAGGATCCCCACCAGTTGATACATCTAGAAACACGTGAGGGTTCTATATCTTATCCATATTTCTTCGTACTGTAGAACCTGAAAAGGTAATCCATTTCAAAATTAGGATCAACTCGAACTACGTCAAACACTAGTCATCGGCAATCTCCAACTTTTGAAAAATTGAAGACTTTCATCGTTGAAGAAAAGAAAGTATCACCAGTTTCATTCGTTTAGCGTCACTAGTGATTAGAGTTTGAAGCTATTAGAACATGCACTTCAAGAAATGATAACAGTAATAGCTAGTAGCCGACCTCAAGTTGCCTAACAAATTCAGATAAAAAACACCATTGACAGAATAAAAACCATCCCTAACTTTTAGTTTCTTTTGCAGAAACTAGAGAACTGCACCTATACCAACCTAGCAGTCTTCTGCCTCAGCAATAAGTGGCTTGCTTAGCCAGATAGTTCTTCCTTTATGAACTAGACCTAGCAAGGGAAAATGCGTTTTAATCACATAAGCATTCTTAACAGCCACGAGAAAACTATAGAGGAGCTTTTTTTATGGACAAACAACATATTGGAAATTTGAATCTACAAGTAGTAGCAAATATTAAATGTATACAACTGCTGAAAGGGAAGACTCTGTCCTGCCATCTTGAGACCAATAAATGACTTGTATGGTTTTTGAGGTTTCCTTTACCATTTCTGTGGAAGCATCATCAAGTGAATTTAGAGGATAAAACGCTAATATGCACCAATAAACATGAGTCCACTCAAACAAGACCAACAAATAACAATATTATGTTAGTAAGAGATTGAAACAGAAACACCAAGCATACAATTCAAGCACATGGTTCTTAAATCCATATATTGTGTTAACATTTTGAAACATCAATAATATTAGTTAGCGATTGAAACACTAGAGGATATGTGAAATAATTAGACTAGAATGAGATTCCAGCAGTATTATGAAAAAAGAATTTGGAAGCATAAAAAATTTTAGAGCCACCACCAAAGGACTCAGGTCATATAGTGCTAGCGAGACTTCAGTGGGGCTTGATTTTGCTAATACAAAAGGTAGTAGCTAGTGAGATGTATGAATCAAGAGCCAATAAGTGAATAATTGAACATATTACCAGAATTTCAGAAATGTTTTTAATTTTTACGGCTCCTTTGCTTTCTCGTTGAAAGTAGTTGTATAAACTTTGTCATTTTTAACTCTATTTACCGTATCCTTCAAATTCATTATATAAACTACACTTAAACGAGTTAATTATAAGTTACTAGTAGTATAAAGGTTGTTGAATAAGGGATTTTAGATAACCGAACACGAGTTATAAGTTACTAGCAGAGTAATAATTGCTCGTAAACAAACATGGTAGGTATTATTAAATCACTCTTAAATAGAAAAAGTAAGATATCTAAGGTTATTGAATATATAAGGATAACACTGCATACATATGAAATTAATGTTATGGTTGTTGTTCTATGCCTCCTTCTTGACAAGCTTTATACAGGTTGGTTGATGTTAAGGTTGTTGTTGCTCTATACTTCATTTTTTAGTTCGCTAGTTAGGTAAATAGTATGGTTACCCATGTTTCATTTAAATAGCTTTTGTCAACCATAACCAGATAACAATGCAAGAGAACATTAATGACTCTGCAGGCAAGATAGCAACCCATAATAAATTATTTTAATAGCTATAATCAACATCCGCATTGCAAATTTGCAGCCATACATAATTGCTTTGATGTTTCTCAACATCATTATATAACTTACATAACACTTTGCAGAGAAGTTGTTACCAAAAGAGTTTGTGCGTCAATCTTCACTAACTAATAGTCTTCTGCTGCTGCTGTAATCTGCAAGCTCTATCAAGCATCTCTGCCAACAGACAGATAGCCACCTACTCTCTCAAAATGTTTGCATATGTAGTCCCAGAAGTTCTGCAAAAACTGAACCCTAAGTTAGGATCATTCAACCAAAGTTAATCCTACTAACTTCGTAAAGAAAAAAAGAAACTAAATTTCGCAAAAAACCATAAAATCAATCACCGAACTGAAGAACAACAATGAAAACAAACCTGGCCAATTCGCGCACGACCGACTAAATCACAACCATTCATAACCATTCATAACCATACCAAAGGTCATAGCTTAGAATAGGAAACAAAGCCTGAAACCCTTTCAAAATCAAAATATATTTCAATGGCTATAAAAAACGAAAATTCGAAAGTGAATTAGGGTTTTGCGCTTCATCTTCTTCATCCGCCTCTCATCCATTAATTTAGGCTTTTTAAGCTTCAAATGAACAACATGTTCAACTAATTCAGAGTCTCTTCTTCTCCTTTTCCCTTTCTTTATCGGCCTTTTTACTGGTCTTGATTTCTTTTCGAATCTAAGGATTCATGCTTCGTGCTCTTGATTTTCTTCTTGGATTTAGGGTTTCATGCTTCGATTTCTTTGATTGGCCAATGCTTTCTCTCTCTTCGATTGGTCCATTAGATTAAACCCTAGAATTGATTCGAGTAATTCAAAAAAAACCTAGAAATTAGGAGAAAATCAAACCTAAAGGAGCTTGGCAATTTGATTAAAGAAATAGCGAGGTCGACGCCTTGTGATGCAACCCACTGAACTGCGGCGGACTTGAGAGAGAGGGGGACTTGGGAAGGAGGGATGTCGGAGGGAGGGAAGGCGGAGGTTTCAATTGAGAGAGGGTCCAATTGAGAGAGTCGGGGGACTTGGGAGGGAGGGAAAAAAATGGAGAGAGAGAATGCCGGTTGAGGAGATACGAAAATTAATTATTTTAGCACGTACAATGTGAGGGTTCATGAATTGAGAGAGGGTCCAAATGCTCGGACTAAATAGTCAACCAGAGCATTTGATATCAAATGCTCCGGTTGACTAATCAACCCGAGCATTTGTGAATTTTTCAAATTAAAATTTTCACAAATGCTCGGGTTAATCAGTTAACCGGAGCATTTGATAAGTAGCAAAAGCAGTTTTTTCCACTAGTGCACAACACCATTTTGTTGAGGTGTTCTAGGGGCAGAGAAGTTGTGACTCACTCCATGCTCTCTACAAAAATCAATGAAACTTGTATTATCAAACTCAAAACCATTATCAAATCTTACTGCACCAACTGTAGATTTAGTTGATTATGTACTTGTTTCACTAATGCAATCAACTCATTAAATGTTTCATCTTTTGAGCGCAAAAAGATAACCCATGTAAACCTTGAAAAATCATCAACCATATACACACATGGGACCACATAAATCAATATGTACAAGTTCAAAAGGTCTGCTGGTACTCATACACTTTTCGCCTTAAAAGAGGATTTTACATGTTTCCCTTTGCCACATTCTGAACATACTTTATCAATCTCGTACTTAATATTTGGAAATCCAATTACTAAGTCACGAGTTTTAACTTTGTTCAGAAGTGTCAAGCTAGCATGTCGACACCTCTTATGCCATACTCATTTATTGACTCGGAAACAACATTCAAACAGATGGACTGGTTCTCCAAAATTTTATCCAGTAAAGTGATGTAGATATCATCTTTCCCAGTTCCCTCATAGACAAGTTCACCTGTTTGTGAATTAACTATGTGACAAAGGTCAGCTTGAAACTTAGCTCGATTGCCTTCATCACATAATTGAGAAATGCTCAAAAGATTATGTTGCAAGCCATCAACATAATACACATCATTAATAGCTTGTGAAAGTGACTCACCGACTTTACCTATACCAATAATAGAACCTTTACTATTGTCTCCAAAGGAAACACTTCGACCATCATAGGCTGTGAGTGAGAGAAATTGCTTCTTATCTCCGGACATGTGTCTTGAGCAACTACTGTCCAAATACCAAAAGGTACTACCTCTCACTTTAGCCTGCAAGAAACAATCAAATGTTAGACTTAGGAACCCAAACTTACTTGGGTCTGTTTCCACAAACAGTTGAGTCTATCTGGTCTTTTCTCATCCAAACTTGCTTAACATGTTTGTTGTTTCTTTCAACACTTTTCTTCCTAGCTGGAAAATTAAAAATCTTATATCCATTGTAACATAGTTATAACACACACGCATGTCCTTCGCAAGAACATATATTACCTCTTTGAAATTCCTCGATCCAAGTGGTTCCCCTGAGGTGCTAGTTGGTCCTGGTTCTCGTACCAAGATCAGTTGTACCACTGTTACCT
This sequence comes from Beta lomatogona, assembly GCA_947646795.1. NCBI lineage: Eukaryota > Viridiplantae > Streptophyta > Magnoliopsida > Caryophyllales > Amaranthaceae > Beta > Beta lomatogona. The sequence continues at coordinate 1,564,075 of CANSNZ010000951.1, forward strand.
TCCATGGCAGTAAGAAGGTTCAAGGTATTCCTTACAGATCAGAGTTTGTCTACGTGCCTTTGACTGCTTTGAAGCTCTTTGTTCTTGGTTTCAAGAACTCTTATTAGGAAAACATTTTTCTCATCCATAGCTTTTAAATCCTTTTTGATTTTTTCTCAAGATCAAACTCAAGTTTTGAAATTAGGGAGTCATCAAGCACGTTGAGAACCACTTTATGCTTTCCCTTATTCAATTGATTGATCTCAACATACAAGTCACAAATTTTCCTTCATATTCATCAATAATCTTACTAACTTTAGCACAAGGACCTGCGGGGGAAACAATAAGCTGGGCAGTATTGAGTGTGACAAACTCTCTATGCAATTCTTCTCCATCATCAACCAAGAGGTTAAAAGCATGCAGTAAATTAGGCTTGCTTAGAGTGTTTGCCTTACTCTTAATAGCTATAAAATTTAGGGGATCATCTGAGTTAAATAAATCATACAGAGGGAATAGTTAAGTTTTCTTCACTATCACTAGGAGTATCGTCATCATTTTCTAGAAAAGAAGACTTAGCTGTTTCCATCTCGACTTTGCACTTGTTAAGTGCAACTTCAAGCTCAGCCACTTGAACCTTTAATTTAATACATACTTGCTCTAAGTGATCACAACTAGGGATAGTAATATCACATTCATTTTTCATTTCCTTCAATTCACGTTTGCCAGTTATCTAAGCCTCACTTAGTTTAAGACATTCATCTAATAAAGAATCAATACATTCAAGCATATTATCTCTATCATATTGATACATGTCTTCACGAATTTGTTCCAAATTTACCATGTGTTCACTAAGTACATCCTTCTTTGCCATAAGACAGAAATTTGATGTACTGTTCCCCTTCCTGGTTCAATCAGCCAAGCTATTTCCTCCTTGATCCATAATAGCAGTCATGCAAGTTTCATGATTAGGTGACTCTTCATCCTCTTCTGATCCAAAATCAGAGTCACTCCACATGGCTACTACCATAACCTTCTTGAATGCTTTCTTATCATTGCTCTTGGATAACTTGTCCTTCCACTTTGAGACAATCATGAATGATGTGACCAAAATCTCCATACTTGAAACAACCTACACTTGAAGGGTTAGTTTTCTTAAAATTCTTACCTTTGAAATTCTTCCATTGATCTCTGAAATGTCTCTCAAAACGCTAAGCCATCATAGCTATATCATCCTCTTCTTCTTCAACTTCCCTTCAAGGCAACGCCTGTAATTGGTTCATTGTCACTCTTAGACTCGACCAACATTTCATAAGTCATAAGGGAACCAATCAGCTGTTCCAGACACAGCGCTGTGAGATCATTTGCTTCATAGATAGCTGTTACCTTAGCCGTCCATGCACCTGTCAGACTTCGCAACATTTTTCTAACCAAATCTTTGTTAGAAAACTTTTGCCAAGAGATTTTAAATCATTTACTATAGTCATAAATCTACTAAAGCAATAATTTATCTTTTTCATCTTTATTCATGTTAAAAACTTCGTATTTAGACGTAAGTAAATCAATTTTAGACCTCTTTACCTCATTGGTTCCTTCATAGGCAAGTTCGAGGGTATCCCAGATTTGTTTGGCGGAGACACAAGCAAATATTCAGTTTGTTTCATTCTCTCCAATGACCTATTCTAATATGGATATTGCTTTAGCATTCTTCTCTAGCTTCTTGTAGTCAGTAGAAGTATATTCGTTTTCCTTCTTCGTCATTGAGGAACCATTAACCTCCTTAGTAATCTCTGTTGGTCCGTTCTTGACAACTAACTAACACTCGTAGTCAATACCAATGATGATGTTCTTCAATCTATTCTTCGACCAAGCATAGTTTTTCAAATTGAATTTAGGAGTCTTGTTGTCGTATCCCATAACATTCATTTCTTGAGTACTCATGATCTACTTCTCTAGGTGTTAACCAATTAAGAAGAACCCGCTCTGATAGCAATTGAAGGTCTGCAATCTACTTAAGAGGGGAGGGGGTGAATTGAGGACTTAAACGATCTGGTGCCAAATTCAAATTCTTTCGATTTAAAGGGGAACCAGTTGGGCTGGTTCCTAACAGCGGAAATACTTGAAATTGAAAGAAGTAAAGAACACACAAAGTTGAAAGAGGTTCAACAAAACAAGAGCCAATGTCCTCCTATGCCAGTTTTCTTATTAATCAACTCTGAAAAACTAGAATGCTCTCGCACTATCTTATTTCCCTTACTCAAGGGAAACAACACACCCTACACTAACTCTAGTGTACTACTTTGCACTTGAACTCACAAGCACTCGTGAATGAACTCACAAACGCTACCCAATCTCTCACCTCTTTGTTAGAGATTCAATACAATCATGATTCAGGAAACTGCTTGGTTGTACTCTTTGTGAAGGCCCTCGAAAATACTCAATAAAATCCGGGAGAGCATCAAGTGTTAAGGATAATCATGATTCAGTATTTATATACCTAATTCTAACCTTTGAGCATGCCCTAACTCAAGATATCAAAGATATGATTATCATAAGTTATGGAAAGCATATCTTGAACAATAACTTTCTCGGAGGAAAGATATTATCCAAGATATACACACGCTTTAAGACAAGTAAATACTGAAATATGATTCTAAAGGCTGGCAAACATTTCATATGGAAAGTATTTGAGAAAATGTTTTTTCGAAAATCTTTTCCAAAATAGCCATCTCATTCACCCAGCAAAGTAACTGGTACCCACACCTGTTACCCTACTTAGTAGTGTTCTGAGTATGTAACAAACTGGTTCCCATATAAAAACGCTCTATTATTTCACACTTAAGAACAACACAAACAATTCCACTAGGAATTTCATATGCAAATATTACATGAAGACCTAAGATGAATCAATTAAAGAATCCTGAACTATTTTCATGCACTTTAATCCTTAGCTTGAAGCTTTAATTTCCTTGAATCAACAATGTAGAACTTTGTATTTTCCTCGAACATCTTCGAGAGGGCCTCCTAGCTTCAAGTATTGGAATAACATGTTTGCTACACAAGATCATATCGTAGCATAGAAAAAAAATCTTTCGACTGTTTCAGTATATAGTCAGGAACAGTTAGTTTCTTAGCTGTTTCCTAACAACTTAGAACCACCTGTAAATAACAACTGCTGCCTGCATCTATTTGTCATCATTCAAAACCTAGGGGACTCAACACGGTTGACAAGAAAAATGGGCCAGTTAATCAACTTTACTGGTACGATTTTCTTTCCCAATCGGATCAGTTAGTCCTAAACTGATCCAGTTGAAAAACGAATCAGTTGAGTTTTTAGCTGCTCATACTGCGCCCGTTTCGGCTCAATAATAGATCAATAACCCTTGTTTTGAACACATTTGATGATTTTTTTCCACTAGTGTTAGGACTCTAAACTCCCTAAGAATGATTTTAGAGGTGCTTAGGATTGTTTATTCCCTTTGCACATCCCCTTTGCTTTTCGGACAGCTCTACTTGATTTTTGGATGTGAATCGTGATTGTGGTGTTTCCCCACTCCTACCGCCTTTCCTTATTTGATTCCAATAGTTTAAATCCTTTAGTTTAGCCAAAACTTGATGTTTTCTTCGACTTAGCTGATATTAGTGACTCAACCTTAATGAGACCTGTGATCCTTGTAGTTCGACCCTTACTTACTATTTGAATAGTCTAAGTGGATAGTTAGGATTTTTATTTGATCTTAGGGGAAGTAGTCACGACCTAGTTTTCCCTTGTTCAGTTACCGTTATAATTTTTGGCTGTTTCATAATAAGTGTTAAGTACCTAAAATAGTAAAAAAAAAAAAAAAAAAAAAAAAAAAAAAACATGCGAAAAAGAGAAGGTATCGGGGTCCTTTGTTTTATAAAAGTCCTTCTACTTACCATAATTAATTGTTTTCACATACTAAACATCCCTAATAACTTTATCCAAAAATTAATCCCCACCCACCTAATCCTGCATCTAGACCTTTCCTCTCATTCTCGAATTTATCTATCTTCCTCGGCCTTTTACTTTGTGTTCTTCAACACACTAATAACAATTGCCTCCATGTTAGGATTTTATAAGATCGACTTTATCTCTTCTCAAATTTCCTTCCCTTCTTTTCTATGAGTGCGCATGTTTCTTCGATTAAGTTTTTTGGGCCTTCTGTGTGAATTCTCTTAAGTATTTCTTCCTCAATTGTTCGATCATTTTTGTTAGTGAATTTGCGAAACACACCATTGAAGTGATTGATACTTCACCCTCTGAATCTTCTGAAGGGATTGTATGTAACACCCCAGAATTTCAAAGCGGAAAAAGAAAGAAATAATAATAGTATTAATAGGACGATGGCGGAAACATCGTCTTCTGGGAATGTCACTACTACAAGAAATGCGTTTAAATAACTAAGTGATAAAACAAACATAAGTAAGTACTATAAGTAAATTAATTACTTAGATTAAAATCAAAATGAAAAAACTATCTCAAACTAAAGAGAAGTCTAGAACTAAAACCCCTAATAGATTATTTCTCGCATCTCAACCCGAGTCCAAAATCAAAGAAAATCCCCATCAACAAAACCTGCAAAATATACAACAAATATCCACAATCAGTGGGGAGTAACTAGCAGTTCTCCCAGAACAAAAGAAATCAAAGCATGATTCAAACATAGATTAATAAGAAAGGAAAGCATCAAGTCAAGTCAACTACAATATGCATCCACTTCCATATAACTCACAAATAACGCAAATAAATAATAAATAGCAAGTGAGTTGGATAAAAATAAATAAATCATCTCAAGATTACTTTTATAAAAATAAAATATAGGTAAAACAAGTTATTGAGTCAGAAACCGAACGCTAGTGAATCGCAATTCACTTCCTAAGGTTTGTCAGATCGCAATCTCCAGGTCAGTCTATGGGCTTACGTTCCCCACTGCCTGTGTCCGAGAATGGCCAAAATCCCGATGCAGGGTAGAACATGCAGAACTCCCTGACCTCTCGGACGACAACAATTAACCCAGGTGTACCCCTAGTTCGCAAACCAGGTGGTTGGCATGTTCTTCACCGGGGACTACATCTATCCCACCGGATGTTCTTATCTCAAAATAAAATCATAAATATCATCAAAGTATCATTCATCTCAAAAATATTCGTCAAAAGGGATGCCACCCGACCTTATATATACCCATAATTCATCAAAAGTAATTTTTCAAAAATCTTCAAAGTAGTAACTTACAAATTTACAACAAATATCTCCAACCACAATACTTTAAACATCACTAAGCATCAACAATGATAGTGAAATAGTTTTTACAGCACTAACAACATCAATCAAAAATGCATCACCAATTAACTCCAAGGCTTATTAAATAAATGAATAGTACACAATTAATCATTTTTACATAAATCAAACATAAACATAATGATACCAATAATACTTACAACAACCTACTAAACACCAGCATCCAAGAACATAAAAGATCACAAATTATTTCTGATTAACAAGCTCTCAAATAATTTAAAAGAGTATCCTCAATTTCACAACAAAAACACAATAATAATTATTAAACTAATAAGTTCGAGCAGTAAAATCATAAAAAAATTATCATATGACCCTAATGACTCTACTGACATGGTAAAAATTTTATTTATAATTTTCGGACTCCAAAAGTAATTTTAAAAGTTAATATACAGATTACTCAATAAAGCCAATATAATAACTAAAAATATAAATAAACGCCCAAAAATTACCAAAAATTTTCAAAACATGTATAAACTCACGGAAATATATATTATACAAAGAAATGAATTTTTAAGCCTGCAGAAATAATTTTCATTATATACTGACAGAAATGAAATTGCAAAAACAGATATATCAATTAAATAAATCAGTACACGGTAGAAAAAAATTATTCTAAGGCATAGAATACATACTACGCATGCAAAATGATCTAAGAAAAATAATTTCAGCAATTTTAACATCCGTTTAATAATTATTATGCAATTTAGCCAAAAACGTACAAAACACCAATTAAATCAAATAAATACCAAAAACCATACGAATTTTTTTTTCTCTTTACAGTAATCCCACAGCATGCATCAAGTATATTCATGTCAAATTTCGTCAATAATTTCATTCCAAAAGTATTTTAAATAATTCCTAGCGTAATAATCTAATACCGAATAATACTCTAATCACTATGGTTCTAAGATAACTACTAGTTACCTGGATCGTCGGGAGGAGAGCTGAGTCTAAAGAGATAGTTATGAGCTACGCATACGATCCAATTCCTCTTATAACCCCAAGGCACAACGAACGAGAATTGAAGCAACCAGTCACTAGGCATTTTCTTCTTGAACGTTGATAAATCTCATGTCACACTGCTCTGTTCTGACCATGATTCCCGGTCAGAGTGTAGAACAAGATGTTATAAACGTTCTGTCCAAATTGGAAGACGATCCAACTGTTCGATCTCCGTCTACGGTTATTTTCGTGAAGGTGTGACAGGAAAAATCGGGTTGAACCTTTCTATTCTTTTCCTCTTCCTTTTCTCTCTTTCTTTTCTTGAAAACGGTGAGGGTTAAATGCAAATGATTCTGAACTTCTTTTAATAAAAATCATAATTTTATGGCAAGGAAAAATGAAGGGTTTAGGAGAAATGATTAGGGGGGGTTATGGGGGTTACAATCTACCAAGAGTCACCAATTAAAAGAAATGAAATAAAGAGGAGAAACTTCTTCCTTCTCCCTCCCCATAGCCGGCTGTCCAAGCCCAAGTACACCAAGAAGATTTCGTCCCAAGTCATCAAAGGTCCATGCATTAAAAGTCCGTCACGCGATAAATCGATAAATTCCTAAATCGCTCCTAAACTTTGCAAATACTTAATAATGAAAATAACTCTAATAAATTATATTATAAATATAAATATAATAAACACATTAGCACGCCACATGCGATGCAACATTTCATCACCCAAGTCGGTCCAACAACGTTACAAAAACGCTACGCGACAAAACAACATCCTAAACGCCTAAACAAATCACGAAATTAATATAACCTTTAAAATAAATAACTAACAATTAAAATAAATATATATATAAATATATCACAACATATAAATATATATACACATTTTCACAACACGTTCCAAAATAATCTAAATAATAAATTATTTATTTTTACAAAATATATCATTTTAATGGAAACAAACAGCAAAAATAAAGAGTGAAAATTATGGGGTGTTACATTGTAAATGTTTGATGGTTCGAACACACCTCCCTATCTTATCGCTTTTGGATCTTGCAAGATTTTCCCTTAAAATTGTTGCAAAGAAAAGGGGTTTTGAAGACAAAATGAAAACCCCCCTTTCTTCTGTTAGCAGTGTGTTTCGATTGTTGGTTCTAGGTCTTCAAATTTGCGGAAAAAATCGAAGCTTTTTGGTCACCAATTCTGGATGACCACCCAGCTATTGTCATGGACTTCTATAAATTGACGTGACCTCGGTTATTCACTGTCGAATATTTCAGCTAAGATTTTCGATTTTATTTTCGTCATTTGATAAGTTTGTGAATGTCATGTTATGTTGTGATTTGTTGGTTGCGATATGTTGTTGTAAATCCCCGACTTCTAATCATCATTATAAGGTTTATTAATTAGTTAGCAGCGGAACCTAGATAGTCGGTAAATTACCGTCTTGCTTTCCGATTTACTAGTAGAATAATCGTATATTGTTGCGGTTTTGGCCATACGCAGCACTATATAGCGTGAGAAAAAAAAACAATGTGAAAAATAACCTATTGCTGCGGTTTTCTCGAAAAACCGCAGCAATAGATTTAAATAATTTTTAAATAATTATATTTTTATCTCTCAGAAACCGCAGCAATATGTTCATTTTAGTAATACATAAAGTGCCTTAGGGTTCGTTTGTCCAGTCCATTTGTTCTTATGTTAGGCGCCGCTTTCTCATTCATTATCCTTCATTCTCTCTTCCTTAGCGCCTCACTCCTTCACCATTCACCCTCCACCCTCCTTCACTCTCTCTCCTCTCAAGCTGGGGTCGAGAAAATAATCGCGAAGGCAACAACCTCGAAGAGACCTATCAACCTCTCTCTCCTCTGTCATCCCCTTTCTTCGTCGCCAATCGCCAGCACACGGTCGACTGTCGCTCGACCACTAGCGAAGCCTTGCGATGTCGCTCGATCGCAAGAAGGGTTTATGGTGCTCGTCGGTGTTAATGGCATTTTTTAAAATCTGAGAAGTCCTCCCCGGTGTTAATGGTTAATGGTTCTTAGTTTCATTTTTTTTTTTTTTTTTTTTTTATTGCTATTGTAGTTAGGTTTTGTTTTTCGTTATCAAGTACTGATGTTAGGTTGGTGATACTTGCTTTTTTGGATTTTTTCCATTTTTATTTCTTAGAATCAATATGGCTCCATGTTAGGTTGGATGATGAGTGTTTGCACTATGGCTCCATGTTAACTTGTAGGCCGTTTCTGGTTAAGCACTATGGATCCATGTTCCATCTATTTGTTAGTAATTTGTCAGTCTCCAATTTGTGACTATGGAGGTTCATGTTCCGATTTATGAAGTTATTGTCCCTTAAAAGACCTTCAATTCTAACTTTTAATCTTTATGGTCCTGATCCTGTAGTTATTTGATTTAAGAACTCATTTTTGGATTGCTGCGGTATCTTCTGGATCTTTTTGTAGTTGTTATTATCTTTCTACATTTTTACCTTTCAAATTTGATGGCAAAATGCAAAAAAAAAAAAAAAACATCTTTTTTACTTGTACCGCGGTTTTGGGCAAAAGCCGCAGCAATATGCTTCATTTTTTTACTAAAAAAAAAACATGTTCCTGCGGTTTTGGGTAGGAACCGTAGCAATAGGTTGCTCTATTGTTACGGTTAAAACGGCAACAAAATGCCACTTAATGACCACCGCAATTCAATGTTTTTCCACAAGTGATTAGAAAGCATAAGGCAAACATAAATTCATTAAAGCTTGAACATGTTATAACTAGAAATATAATCATCCATTACAAAATCTTAAGTTTAAACTTGGTTACCGAACATAGTATGACATTAACTTAAACCATAATCATAAGTATTTATAAAAGCTTAAATACCAAACAACTTCTCACTGCTACACCATCCCACTAGCACTATCAGTACTTAAAACCGAAAAAAAAATGTCATGAGCCGAGGCTCAATAACATACTACTCTAACATCGTAAGAGCATGTCAGTTCATTTTATTTGCAAACAAGGAGGAGAGAAATAGTAAAACCACTTCATAAACATAGCATAGGCTTCGTCGTTATATTTCCATCATACTTAAATCTTATTGGTAACTTGGTGAGAATAAGGCACGAAAAATAGTAGTCCTCTAAAAGAATGTGGCATAACAGAATATGGGTGCCACGATAGATTTTGTCTCCCAAACGAAGGTGGCATATCAGAATGCGGGTGTCACGGAGGACTATTGTCCCCCAACAGAAAGTGCCCAATATGCCAGATATCATAATGGAACGTGCACGACCAACATAACAGAATATTGCCAAGAACCATCTTTCACTTTTATTTATCATGTTTCATGACTTTTAAGTATCTTCCAGAGATCATAGCAGAATCATAACATAACGTCATCATAGTTCATTCATATCAAAACAGGAGACATACTTTTCATATCATTAGGAATTCATAAAACATGTTTTCATAATAAACGTTTCATATCCTGCAATTCATGATAAACACCGACATAAATCATATCATAATATATATATATATATATATATAATATATATATATATGTATATATGTATGTATATATATATATATATATATATATATATATATATATATATGTATGTATGTATGTATGTATATATATATATATATATATATATATGTATGTATATATATGTATATATATGTATATATATGTATATATATATATATATAACATATTCCAAAGGGGAAAGCGGGTGCTAGCAGCAGACGTTACCTGGTATCGTAGTTAAATTTTCTTGATAGACAGGGGGAGGCTTGTAATATTACTTCCTTTAATCTAATCAAGAATTGACTAACGGGATTCATTACGATTTAACTAAGACTTTGGCTTTTCCAAAATAAATATTCTTTCAAAGGTAAGTGGCGTTTTAGGAAACGCTTAAACCTCATATTCGTTCTAATTTTCCTGTATTAAGATTCTAGTGGTTAGGCAAAGTTTATGTTCTTTCTTTAGGCCATTATAATACTTATGTCATTACTCATAAAGTCTTCTTAAGCATACGGGACATATTTAGGAGTAAATAATAATCATAGTATTGACTCATAATTCATGTTATTACCCTAATGCCTTGTAAACATAAAATTCATATTTAGGTGGCGTCGTTGTGATAATAAAAATTAATCTTGATTTAGTATTCATGTTTAATGACTTGTGAATAAGTTTTTCATATTCTAAGTATTTCATTCTCTATATCTTAAACCTAAGCGCATAATAATAAGTCATTAACGTTTAATAATATTCACAACATTATTATTTGGCTATAATTACTCGTCCAACAATATTATAAATTTGTACATGATTAATTATAAAGTAAAGTAATTATAACCATAATACTAATTACTTATACATCATCATAACAAACACTTAAGTAATTTGTCATATAATATAGAAAGTGTTTTGATTAATTAATCAGATAACTAACTAATAATTTAACAGGAATATAAGCTAATGATCTCTTATACAAATGTGAGTTTTCTAATATTATGCTAAAAGGCTAGTTGACAAGAATTAGTGGTTAATCAGTTTAACATAACATACTTAGTTTAATCCGTATTACAAAATTAGCCCAACTAGATAAAGATATAAGCTAAACTAAGTGGTTTAATGTAAGCTACAGAAATCAGTCCATTAAGCCCAACAAGTTGAAGCAACAAGTCAAACTAAGTGGTTTAATTTATGTTAACCAATTTATTGGCCTAAGACTTAGCTAATTGAAAATGGGCAATTTTGGGCTTTGGTCAATTACTAAAATCAGAAAATTAATGAATTACAATAAATATATTTCTTACAGGGTTGGCTTTTCCTGATATCCATTCACAAATTTCCAATTATAAGAGTAAATGGTCGAATAGTAAAACGCAATCAGTTTAGTCTGTATAAAATTATCCCAACAGTTATGGTCGATTTTCTATGCAGGTCTAGACCAAAGTAGCGTCTGATGGTTCGTCTAGACCATATGACTATTGCAGGCGGTCCAGACTAAGCTCATAATTGATGGCCTATATTGTTGGAAGACTAAATCAACAAGAAAGAACGTGCAAAGGAAAACAGAATAAAGTCCGGCGTATAAAAAGCAGTCTAACCTAGGAAAGAAGGGATCTACAATACTTTTTCCGCAACAAGCTATCAAGAGAATAATCAAAAGATACATTGATATTTTATTAAGCAAATTGTACTCACATTCTCTAATTTTATCATTCGTTCTATAATTGCTAGTCTTAGATCTGTATTTATTGTCATACATCATTGACGATAGTTGCATTAGTGGATTGGTGGACTCATAGCCACCCGCGGTTTTTTACCCATGTTCATTGGGTTTTTTCCGCGTCAACATTTCCTTGTGTTCTTCCCCTATTTTTCCCAATTATCCATCTCCTCAAATTGTCACAAGTCTAGTTGTCATCGTCCCTTTGATCGACATCGTCCTTAAGCGGATTTTCACCTAAATAATTTGGCGCCCACCGTGGGGCCGACAACTAGATCATCCATTCTCTTCCAGTTCCAACGAGATGGCCGGACCAATGAACACCGATGAGATGCAAAAGCTCTACGATCAGATGAAGGTAGAAATGGCTGAAATGAAAAAATCAAACGAACGAATGTCCTCAGACTTCACTTCCTCGCAAGAGAAGATCCAAAAACTGCAAGATGAGTTGGCATCGACAAAAGCATCCAAGCAGCAACGTCGGTTCAGCACCGAAGATAAACCCACCATGCAGCCCCTGACTGACTCAGAAAGCGCTAAATCAGAAGACGGTGAAGATGCTTGTGATGACGAAGCAGAAGTAGATCAAGACGAAGGAATGCCAGAGAACATTCCACTAAATGAAGGCGACCTGATGGCGAAACATATGGCCCTGATCGAGAAGCAGAATCGTCGCATGATGAGGCTCTTACCTCCCCGGAGCGCCAACACCAAGCGTCGTCGAGCACCAAGACGAATATGCAGCCTCACCGTTCGTAGAAAAGATCTCCAAAGCGTCGCTGCCCAAGAAGCTCAGTCTTCCCATATTGAAGGCCACTTATGATGCATCAACGACCCCTTTGAGCATGTCTCCCAGTATAAGTAGAGAATGTACCAGGCGTCTATACCGTGGCATCTGGTCGATGCGTGCATGTGCAAATCCTTCAGAGCTACTTTGACTGGGCCAGCTCTCAAATGGCTTGGGTCTCTCAAACCAGGAAGCATTGGCAATTTCTCAACCTTGGTCAACATGTTCTATGATAAGTTCGAAGGAACCCGCAGTCTGGACAAGCAGACGAGCGATCTATATAGCGTCGTCCAAGGACCAGGAGAATCCATTCGCGATTATTATAATGTCTTTATTAAAGAAATGATTGGTATTAAAGATTTGGACACTAAAACTGCTATTGAATGTTTCAGGAAATGTCTCATCCTTGGTCGAAGCTGTACAATCGCCTGACGAAGTATCCTTGCACAACCTTCGAGGAAGCAAAATCCAAAGCTTTGGCCCAGATACGGCTGGAGGAATACAATGCCATCCTCAACACCATCTCCACCCGTCATATGTCAGAAGGGACAAGCGATTGCAAAGCCTTCGTCCCAAAGAGGAATAACTAGAGAAATCATTCCTACAGTCATCTAAATCAGGTACATAACACTAATGATGTGCTAGAAAGTGTAGGTACCGACGCTAAGGCAGATTCCCAATCATATCCCGACGTTGGATCTTACGGGTTCTCTGTCGATGACTGAGGCATCGTGAATGCCTTGAAGAAAATGGATCTCCCGTCCGGTGGCCACGGAAAAGCAATCGTCCATACTCGCAAAAGGACCAGACGAAGTGGTGCCAGTTCCATCATGACCATGGCCATAAGACCGAAGACTGTATCGCTCTTCGGAGGGAAATTGCATTCATGTTGAACAAGGGGAACCTGCAGGATCTTCTAAGTGACAAAGGGAAATTGTCGTTCAACAAAAATCCCCCGAAACATAATCCTCCCGCGTCACCATCACACGTAAAGGTAATCAATGTTAATTCTAGTGGATCTGATATTTATGGACTAACATATTCAGCAGCCAAAAGGCTAGCTAGAGAGGGATCGCCCTCGTCGAGTGTTCCCAAGGAAGCAATGTCCATCACATTCGACGCTAGACCTGCATGAGCACCATGATGGCCTAGTCATCTCATCGACCGTTAACAACTGCCATCTCAAGCGATTGATTACCGATGGCGGTAGCTCCGCCAACATATTGCTTAAGAGTGCCCTAGAAGGCATGGGACTAGACAAGAAGGATGTAACGAAAAAATCAACGGTACTCGTCGGTTTCAGCGAAGAGATGCAACAAACTCTTGGAAAGATCGTCCTGCCCACCTATGCAAAAGGTGTCAACCTTCAGACCAAGTTCAACGTCCTTGACTGTCCTTCAGCCTACAACATGATCTTATGCACTCCGTGGATCCACAAAATGAAAGCCACCCCGTTCACCTACCACTAAACGATCAAATTTTCAACCAAGGAGGAAGTCCAAGAGATCAAAGGAGAACAAAAAGCGGCATGAGAATGTTACAATTCGTCGCTCAAGCCCTCCAAAGCCGCCATCTAGCAATTATAGGGCGGATCAGCATCCGACGAGCCGGACGAACAAAAAATTAATGAAGTGGTGCTCGTTCCAGCCTTCCCTGATAGGGTCTTCAGAATTGGTGCTTCCTTGTCCACAGAACTAAAAACCCGGGTAATAGATTTTTTAAAGACTAACCAAGATTGCTTTACTTGGTCGCATGAAGATATGACAGGTATTAGCCCAGACATCATTACTCATAACTCATAAGTTGAGTGTTAACCCCAATCACAAGCTAGTCAAGCAGAAAAGGCGAAAGCTTGTCCCAGAGCGCAATCAAATCATTAATAACGAAGTGCAGAAACTCATCGAGACTAGAAAAATCCAAGAGGTGAAATATCCTGACTGGTTAGGATATGTCGTCGTCGTCAGCAAAAAGAATGGTAAGTGGAGAGTTTGTATCGACTTCACGGACCTAAACAAGGCTTGCCCAAAAAATCCTTTTTCACACCCACATATTGACGCCATGGTCGACGCAACGGCTGGTCATGAACGATTAACATTTATGGATGCTTATTCCGGATACAATCAAATTCTCATGCATCCCGACGACTAAGAGAAAACAACATTCATCACCGATAAAGGTAATTATTGTAATAAAGTTATGCCGTTTGGACTGAAAAATGTAGGTGTGACGTATCAGAGATTGGTCAACCATATGTTCAAAGAACAACTAGGATACACGATGGAAGTATACATAGACGACATGTTGGTCAAGTCTAAGAAGGACGACGATCATATCCAACACCTGACGCAAGCGTTCGAGGTGCTTCGACAATATGGCATGAAACTTAACTTTGCAAAATGTACTTTCGGAGCCTCTGCAGGTAAATTCCTCAAGTACGTCGTGAAGCAAATGGGAATAGAGGCTAGTATAAACCAGATAAGGGCGCTCGTTAACATCCAGTCACCTAGAAATGTCAAAGAGGTACAAAAATTAACAGGACGAGTAGCAGCACTTAACAAGTTCATTTCTAAATCGTCCGACAAATGTCGTCTATTCTACGATGTATTAAGAAAGAACAAAGGCCTCGAGTGGACTGAAGAGCATGATCAAGCATTGCAAGCATTAAAAGCTTATCTAGCCACACCACCATTGTTGTCAAAATCGAAAGAAGGAGAGATACTATAATTATACCTTGTTGTTAGCAGGACGTCAGTAAGCGCCATCTTGACGAGGGAAGCAGACCATCAACAATTACCAATTTATTATGTCAGTAAGTCCTTATTAGATGCATAAATCAGGTACTCTCTTGAAAAACTTGTACTCGCATTGATCACGGCGGTTAAAAAGTTAAGACATTATTTTGAAATACACCCTGTAGTTGTCACGACTAGCTATCCCATTAAAAGTGTATTGCGTAGACCATAATTAACAGGCCGAATGGGAAAGTGGGCGATAGCCCTAAGCGGGTACGACATACAGTATTTACCCAGCACGGCGATCAAATCTCAAGCATTGGCCAATTTTATGGCCGACTTCAGCCTAGACTTAGGTAAGTTGGCAGATGAAGAGCTTGCAAGAATCAACAATGTCAATGACGGTGCCTGGTCCTTGTTCATCAATGAATCTATTAACTTCCGAGGAGCAGGACTAGGTGTTGTGCTGAAGCCGCCACAAGGAGACAAGATAGTACATGCCATATGCTGCGATTTCAAGGCAATCAATAACGAGGCTGAGTACGAAGCTTTAATATCTGGAATGACGGTAGCCAGTGATTTGGGTGCAAAATCACTCAAAATGTATAGCGATTTGCTCCTGATCGTCAGTTAGATAAAAGGAGAGTTTGCAACAAAGAACTCGAAGATGATGTTATACCTAGAAGTTGCTAAAGATAAGAGTAAACAGTTTGATTCCTTTTCAATAACGCAGGTACCAAGAGACTAAAATGCCCAAGCAGACACATTGGCCAATTTGGGTTCGTCCCTAAGAGAGCCGACATTCAACTCTATCCCACTCGTCCATTTGGTGAAACCAGCTATCGACAAGGCCATGACAACCTCAGACGTTCACTCTGTCGAGACCATAGGAGAAGACGAGGATGAGGTAAGTATCGGTTGGACCAAACTCATCTTAAATTATTTGACTAACGATACCCTATCAGATGACAAAGGTGAAGCAAGGAAGGTAAGGTTTAAAGCATCATGATTTATAGTCATACAAGGAGTTTTGTTTAAAAAGTCGACAGCAGGCCCTTATTTGCGTTGTCTAGAATGCGACTAGTGGCCACAAGTCTTACAAGAGCTTCATGATGACACTTATGGAAACCATTCTGGCAGACGAGGCCTTTCCAATTGTGCATTACGGAGGGGATATTATTGGCTGACGATGAAGCAAGACACTATAAGGTACGTGACGAAGTACGACAATTGTCAACGTCACACATGTATGACGCATAAACCTTCTGAGTTATTATCCAACTTTGACTCCTTCTCCTTTCATGAAATGAGGAATGGACATAGTTGCTAATTACCACTAGCCCCAAGATAAAAGGTCTTTATTTGGCACTAACGGACTATTTTTTCTAAATGGATAGAAGTAGAGTCGTTCCAACAGGTACGTGTAAAGAGGTAATTTCTTCATACATACTAACATTATATGCAGGTTTGGAGTACCGTCAGAAATTATATGCGACAATGGGTCGCAATTCATAAGTGATAAAACCAAACGTTTCTGTGACGAATGGAACATTACTTTGCTAACCTTAACGCCACGGTACCCGCAAGCCAATGGACAAGTGGAGTCCATCAATAAGACCATCATTAAGTCATTAAATAAGCGCATAAAAGCAAGAAAAGGGAAGTGAATAGAAGAACTACCATCCATCCTGTGGGCATTGTACGACGCTATGGACAGCAATGGGGCAAACACCATTTTTGTTAGTCTATGGATGTGTCGTTCTACCGTCTGAAATTGGCATCCCTACTGCAAGGTATGGCCTCATGACAGAGTCGCAGAACCGAGATGAGCTCATACATGATCTAGATACCCTGGACGAACTCAGAGACACAACGCTAGTAAGGATGGCAGCCCAGCAATAAATTATCGCTAGAAGCTTTAGCAAACATGTCCAAGCCAAATCATTCAGAGAAGGAGATTGGGTCCTAATAAAGGTATTTCAAAATACTCAAGAGTTAATTGCAGGTAAGCTAGGAGCATCATGGGAAGGTCTCTACCAAATCGATGAAGTCATTGGGAATGGGGCATATCAACTTCGACACCAAGATGGATCAATGGTCCCACGAAGTTGGAACGCCATCCACCTAAAGAAATATCATTTTTGAGTACTTTAGTTCGTTTCGTTTCTCTCCCTAAGATATTAATAGAGTCATAGCATTCCTAAGATATGGTCTCCCCTTAGGAGACCCAAAAAATTATTCAAAAGTAACAGTCGCAAATACTAGATAGTCCAAGTATTTAACCTTAACGACAGAGTTATTTAAAGTATAAGTTAAAACAAAGATGTGATTGATTTAAGCATCGGTGAGCACGTCCCCAGACGCCACGACGGGATTCATAGTCACATCAGTTCCTTCGCCTGGAGCTAAAAGCTCCGCGACTTTGTCGACCACTTCGACTTAATTGATTTCCGTTGCTTCGTCTGGGACCTTAGGAGGAGACGACTCAGCTGTCGCCTTTATACCATCATCCCCTTGAAGGTCAGAGATGGGGCCCATGTGCTTGAGGTAGAAATCAATGTCGACAGAAGGCCTTCATTGGCCCGTCTGCTTCATCAAGAATTGGTGCATCAACTTGGCCCTAACCATCGCTGTTGTCTATGCTTTAACCAAATCACATTCGCGTTCCAGCCTACTGACCCTGTCCTCTAGCAGCTTTATGTCGTCGTCTTGTTGCACCATCAAAGCCTAAGTAGTGTCAATCTCCGCATACGTATCATCGACCTCTTTTTCTTTCCTCTCCGCTAACTCTTCCAGCACTTTTACCTTATCTGTCAAACTTTGAATCTCTTCGTCCTTCTTCTTCAGCACTCCGTCAGACTGTTCTAGCCTTTTAGTTAAGGCTTTATGGCCATTAACCATCAAGTCTATTCCTTTCTTGACCATCAAGAAATGCGGCGTCGCCTATTGACATGTACGAGCAAGAATTTGAGTGAGCAGAAGACTATAACAGACGAATCATTAAAGGTTTGCGATGAATACCTGGATCACTAACTCTGTCCCTTCTATCATGATGTTGGGGAGAGATTGGTTTTTGAGACGACGTGTAGCCACTGGAAAGAGGAGACCTTCAACCTCGGGCCACATCCTCATGCGATGGTCCAAGAAATCCTTAGGCACGACGAGTGTGTGCATCGCACTAGCCGATTCATTGAACAATGGAGTATTTTTGGTATCTTGCTTGGCTGTACGTGGGATTGATCGCCCTTAGATCTAGTAGTGACCTTAGGGTCCCCCCTGATGGATCGAAGTCGTAGGAGACGACATACTCACATTTTTCTCTTTGCCTTTGTCTTCATTTGGCCTCTTCCTTGTTGCCAGGATGGCCGAAAGTGTACCCAGGTCCGTTGACCCCCTATGACGCGATAGACTAGATCCAGTTGTTTAAAGAAGATAGTAACGACACAAGATACTGACGATCGAGCACGATGAGAGCTAAAGAGAATGATGTATACCTGATGTCATTGACGAACAACTCCCCTGGTCGGCAACAACGACCTTTTTGAAACAACGTTCTTAAGCGTCTATTAAAACGAATGAGTCAATCTTGTCCCTAGAGCCATCGCAGTATTTTAAGAGATCAGTTTCGATACCTGCAAAGACAAAGGTGTGAGCACCAAGTTAATGATGCAAAGCCCGACGAAATGATAAAAGGTACAATAGAACAGACCTCCATAATTCCATCCTCCTCTCAGGAAATTTCCTAATCCACCCAGTGACGCTTTCTCTACGAAGACGTAGCGACTTTTTCAGCCTCTGTCGTTCACATTTGTCCCTTCCACAAGCATAGTCATGCCAGGTCTGACATGCAAAGATAGTCTATTGTTCTTGACCTTGACGTTGTAGCTATAGATCAAGTCTTGAAGGGAGATCGGGTCATCCTATGTTGCAGTCACTCTCTCAAACACGCTTAACACCCTTCAAACTTGGGGCATTAATTGTCACGGGCTGGCGTCATAGATTCGCAGCAAGTCTCTCACCAGAGGAGAGAAAGGTAACCTAAAAGCTATCTTAAAGGGGTAGTCGTATAGAACGACCCAATCTTTGGGGCAATTTTCAGGGAGATCATCTTCACCCACCGTTCTAACTACGGTATCAATTGGTAAATCAACAATTGCTAAGAAACTTCCTAATTCCCTTTCAGTAATTGAGGATTTTACATCTGAGGGTTTGTCGTCATCAATTAGAAATTGTTTTGACTCTAAAGTTTCTTTCTTTGATTTTTCTATGTCGCTCACTGACACAGTGGCTACCCTAGTGCTTTGGCGACGAGGAGGTATTGTTAGAAAGTATTAAAGCAAATTAATGAAGAGCTCGGCTGTGCGAGATGGAAAAAGACAAAAAGTGGCGTTTTCTTTTGTATCGGCTCACTCCACGATGTCATCATTGGTTTACACCTCTAACAGATAAAAAAATGAGCCTAAAATGATATTTATTTGGATGTTTTCAAATTTTATCTTTTGTCCCTTGGTTTATCTAATGTTGAGTGTTAATAATTATCTTTTGCGATGTACGAACAGAGTTAAATTGCCTCATGTGCATGCTGACATCCCCATTTGACAATTGGGGGAAAATTGTTATGGTCGGTTTTCTATGCAGGTCTAGACCAAGGTAGCGTCCGACGGTTCGTCTAGACCATATGACTATTGCAGGTGGTCCAAACAAAGCTCACAAATGTTGGCCTATATTTATGGAAGACTAAGTCAGCAAGAATGAACGTACAAAGGGAAACGGAATAGAGTCCAGCGTAGTCCAAGAGTTGTTGGGATTTTCCCAAGGATCTCGCCTCTATTGGCGGCACTGCTAGAGCGTGTGGTCAAGGGTATAAAAAGTAGTCTAACCTTGGAAAAAAGAGATCTACAACACTTTTTCCACAACAAGCTATCAAGAGAACAATCACAAGCATACATTGATATTTTAATAAGCAAAATGTACTCCCATTCTTCTAATTTTATCATTCGTTCTATAATTTCTAGTGTTATATATGTATTGATTGTTGTACATCATTGACGATAGTTGCATTAGTGGATTGGTGGCCTCATAAACACCCGCGGTATTTTACCCATCTTCATTAGGGTTTTTCCGCGCCAACATTTCCTTGTGTTCTTCCCCTGTTTTTCCCTATTGTCCATCTCGTCAAATCGGCACAAGTCTACTTGTCGTCGTCACTTTGATCGACATCGTCCTTAAGCGAATTTTCACCTAAACAAAACTAATTAATTAAGTGGCTTTAATTAACACTAAGGAAATAAGATTCAGGCCCAACAATGTGATCAATTAACAGAGAGTATATGGGCTTAAACTACCTAAGCTCAATCAGGAAAAAAAAGTTTAAGGAGTTATATACGTACACTAGTGGAAAAAAGCCCATCAGATCCGGTCAAAATCGGGCTTACCGATCCGGTTTTGGTCCAGATCGGGTGGGCTCGCAGTAGTTTGTAAAGATTAACTGATCCGGTCCTAAACCGGATCAGTTAATCATTTACTGATCCGGTTTTGAAGGAAAATCGGTTAAGTTAATCATATTAACTGATCCGTTTTTCCTTCAAAACCGGATCAGTTAACCCTCCCCCCAAAAACCATTTTTTTTTTTTTTGCATTTTTACATTATTAATCGATAAAGCCAGACTTTGGAGAGGGACATATAGGTAGAGGATGGAGTTCCATATCTCAAAAATACGTATGTTTTACACCAACAAATCAAAATACATCCATATTCATCAAAATAAAAACATCAAATACATAAAATAATTCACAAAAATCTCAATAATAAGATCCAAGAATTACAAAAAAAAATTCAAAAAATCTATCTAAAATTCACAACGACATTACAAAAACAAAAACTAAACACTTACAAAAATAAACCATATAGAAAAAGAGAAAATATGAAATGAACTCACCTTACAAGAGAAGTATGAACGAAATCAATAAAAAAAATAAAAAACAAAAATCACCCAAAAAATTAGATAAACGAAAATCAGAAAGAAATTACAAAACAATGAATCTACATGACAATAAATTACAAACAAAAGTTACAATAAAAACGAAAATCAACAAAAAAATCAATTGAAAAAATTTCAAGCAAACGAGAAACTAAAGAAATTAAACGAAAAATCTAAAGAAATTAAACGAAAAGCCTAAAGAAATTAAACGAAAATCGTCTTAGATCTGACTTTTCCTCGGGCTTCTTTCTTCGCATTTCGTTGCTTCGTCGGCGGTGAGAAAGAGAGGATTTGAGATTGCGAGGACCGACGGTGGAGAAATTGCAGACTCGAAGAAATTGATGCACCGTCGCTAAATCTGGCGAATCAAGAGTTTGCGAAGAGAAAATTAGGGGTTTTACAAGCGAAATTAAGATTTTGAAGAAGCAAAATGGTCCTTTTAGCGAGGAGTGTGAGAGTTCTAATTTAGTTGGTGGTTCACTTAGATCGTCGTTCACCGTTCATTTGAGGTTAGATTTGAAAGTGGGAGGTGAGAGAGGAGAGGAGACGACGAACGACGATCGGAAATCTGGTGAAGAAATCCGGTGAGACTAAGAGATAGGGTGGTGGCATGAGTAGGAGAGGAAGGGAGAGAATAGACAGATTTAGGGTTTGTGGATTGAGGGTTTGAGGATTGAGGGTTAGGGTTTGTGGATTATGAGTAGGGATGAGCATGGGTCGGAACTGGGGCGGGTCCAGCCTGACCCAGACCCGCCCCAGATCCAGAGGGTCTAGAAAATCTGGACCCTTACCCAGATCCAACTGGTCTAGCGGGTCCTGGGTCCAAAACGGGTCCTAAATGGGTCTTCAGATTATTAGATGTTTCGACTGTTTTTTTTAACCGTAATATTTTTACACCCATTTTTTTTAGTTATTATAATGATAAAAAGACCTAAATAATACTTGTATAAAACATCTCAAATTAAAATATCCACTACAAGTTGACTTAAGTGTTAACAAAAAGTTTGTTACTCTTTATATACTTTGCATATAAGACATATATATTTAATATGTAAAAAATATGGGTCTGTGGGGCGGGTTTGGGTCTGAATTTATCAGACCCGGACCCAAACCCATATTTTGACACTCAGAACCAGACCCAGACCCGATGGGTCTCAAATTTCTAAACCCGGACCCTTGAAAATGGGTCGGTCCAACCTGGTCTGGATCGGGTCCTGGGTCCATGCTCATCCCTAATTATGAGGATAAAATGAGGGAAATGGCATGAGTAGGACAAGAGGGAGGCACGGCCCAACTCTTTTTTAAGGCCCAAAAGTAACTACTCCGGTTATTTGGCCAACCGGATCTAATACTTGAGGACACGAGTGATGGAATAAATAAAGCTGGCCCAAATAATTTTTACTAATCCGGTTTAGGCCTTGATCGGATCAGTTTGACTTTAGCTGATCCGGTTTGGGCCTAACCAAATTAGTTATCTTGTGACAGATGCATTTTTTCCACTAGTGGTATTATACCTCTTCTCAATTGAACAGGGATAAGACGGACAACGGGGAAGGCAAGCAGGCGGCATCCGAAGGGTGGTGGAAGCAACAAAGAGGTTGTCGCGTGGCGGAGGTCTGACGGCGGTGTTTGAGCTGTGGAGCTCCGGCGCGGCAACGAAATAGGGGAGGGTAGACCGAGCAAAGGAGAGAGTGAGAGAGGGAAGCAATTGGTGTGGCGGTGCGGGGGTGCAGCGTCCTGGCGAAGGTTAGCAGCGCACTTGAGGTGGTGCACAGGTGGCGTTGGTGGTGCTGCCGAGAAGAGAGGAGGAAAAACATTGTTGATTTTGTCGTGGTTTCAATGCTCAATCTCAATGGGTATTTATAAATTAATTTAGGGGGACAAAATCGCAGGAGTTTGAATTGTGATTGGTGCGTCTATACCTTGGGGGACAAGGGGAAACATGGGCAGCTTGGTATAGGGGATAGGAACTTGGGCAGAGGGGGAAGAAGGAGGAGGGGGTGTGCCGTAGGAAATTAGGGGGTTTTCCTTTTTTTGTTGTTGTTGTTGTTAATGTTAGTCCAACTCATTAACTAGTTATGGTAATTTTATAGTTCATTAATTTTAGTTTGTTTTAGTAACACATAATTTATAAATATGTTTATTTAACTAATAATTATTAGGGATATCATCTCAGATAACTCTGACTTATAGGAATTTTTCCAATATAATCATGACTTTGACAAGCCTGTCTCCGATAACCCTGAACTTGGTTTTTCCAATATACCTATGAAACAGGATCAAAAAATTAGCCAATCACAAACTACTCTACAGATCACTGAAACAATGAAGATTAATCCTCAAGAAATCTTCTTTTGGACAATCAAAACTAACACAACTCAAGGGTAACCTACTGATTTTTTACAGTAAAATTACGATTTCCCCAACTTTTCTTCATGTAGATTCAGATATCTGGAAAAAAAGGAAGCGATAAAGCAATGATTCTGAATCAGCTAAATTGAATTCTTAATTCAGCATCATAATTGCAACGCTTTATGAAAACCTAAACAAAAAATGTCGAAAAGCTTTATGAAAAAGATGGAAACTGGAATTATAAAACCTAATCGCGAAAAAAGTTTAGGAGAACATCAATAACAAACTCTAAAATTGCAACACATACTGTGGTATGGCGTCCAACTCCATTCTATCTCCCCTCAAATTTTCCTCTTTCCTTTTTCCATTTTTTCAACAAAAGCCAATTTTAAATTCAGGAATAAGATTTAGGCAAGGGATGCGAGAAACTAGAAAAAATTCCAATTCATCGATCATAAAAAAAGACTGAAATTAACATGAAAATTTGATCTCTGAAACTGGAAAAAAGAAAATACAAGAAGCAAACATGTTTGATGAGCATAGGCAGGGGATGCGAGAGAGAGGGGAGAAGTTTGGAGTTTTGAGATTTGGTCTTCAACTGGGTGAATAATTAAGTGATAAATTGAATTTGATTTTGTGGCTTTTTATTTTGTTTTGTTATGTTTTGGATTAAAGTTTTAAGGGACATTATCTCAGATGTTTTGAATTTGATTTTAAGAGATGAAGAACAAGAGAGAGAAGAGATAAAGAACAAGAGTGAGAAAGAGATGAATTTAGCAAAAGTCAAACCAAGTTAGGGTCAAGTTAACGCCGTGACAAATTCCGTCCAGTTTAATGACAAAAATCAAGTTCAGGGTTATCGGAGACAGGCCTGCCAAAGTCAGGGTTATATTGAAAAAAGGCCTATAAGTCAGGGTTATCTGAGATAATATCCCTAATTATTATTAAGCAAATATTTTACCTTCTTATTTACTTTATGAAACAAGTTATAATTTTAGGATACTACCGTTGTTATGTTGGTTTCTAATATGGTTTTGATGTACCGGTGTATTTGTTTTGTCATGTTATTATTATTTTGATTTTGATCTGGTTGTGGTGTCGGTGTTGTAGAGTTTAAATCTGGTTGTTGTTGATGTATTGATCTTGTTGTGTAGGTGTTGATATGTGGATGTGTTGGGTGTTGGTGTTAGTTTTATTGTTGTTATGGTATTGGTGATGGTGTTAGTTTTGTTGTTATGGTATTGGTGTTACTTTTGTTGTGTTGATGCTGGTGCTGGTGTTGATGTTAGTTTGTTGTGTAGGCAGTGGCGGATTTAGAGGGGTCATTTGGGGTACTGCAGTACCCCCCGAAGCAAAAAAAAAAAGAGATTTTTTTTATAAAAAGAATTCTAAGTGACCGTTTGGCGTTTGTGTGACTTAGAGTGTCAGCTTAGTATTTGCCAAAAGGAAAAAGCTCAATTTTCGTTTATTACTTTTTAATTTTCAACTTTTTCTTTTGTCAGAATTTGAATCATTTTTTAATCAAAAAGTAAACAAACAACCCAAAATATCGAGAGAAGAAAGTGTGAGTGCGTGACTCACTTTCTCACTTCTCTTTGTACACTTTCTCAATTCTACAACTTACAAGTCAGATCTGACTTCTGAAATCTGCTGCCTGGTGCTTGCCGGAGTTCTGCCGCCAAGAAAGGTCTGTCGACCCCTCCTAGTCCCACACTTCAACCTTGCCCTCACGCCGTTGCTGCCTAGAAACGAACGGTTAACGGGCCGCCGGAATTTCCGTTGCTGTATTCCAGTTAGTTCATCTACTTTTTTTTAAAGTAGGAGACATGTAATTGGATAGTCCTTATTCTAATTGTACTTGTAAAATTTGCGTGCTATTGTTGAATGTTGGGGACTCAATTGCTGTGAAATAGTTGTCATTTGTTGATGGATTAACATTCAATATGTATAACTTTAATCTTTGTGGAAAACTGATTTTTACAGCTTTAATCTTTGTATTTTGCTTGTCAACTATAGCCATGTTGATTTATTTTGCTCTATTTGACTTTTAATTTATGAATTGGGTCAGTTTTGATTGTTTTGAAAATATCATAGTAACTAATACAGTAATACTAGTATATAGGAATTTGGTGAATTGTAATGTGTTTATGAAATAGTTTGAATTAATTGATTTATAAGATATAATGATGGATTGGTTGTTGGTTATTTATTTGGTTTCATATGGACTATTTAGTAGATAGTGATTAGTTTATTTGTGTATTGGATATAGGAAATGACACCTAGATCCAAAAGAGCAAAGGGGAAACAACAACCTGATCTTCGACAATTTATGTTCAAGAAAATGAAATCTTAAGAAACTTCATCTACTTCTCCGGTAGATAGTGAAATTCCTTCTCCTAATGCTAGTGAGCCTAGTGTGTCTCCTCCTCATGAATCCCCTCAAACTCAAGAAAATAATATGCATTTGGGTGGTTCAAGTACTAGTAGTACACCATCGGAGGAGGAAGAATTGGTTTATGATGTTGAGCTTCTTCCTCATGATCCCGGAAAAAGAATAAACATAATGGATTATCTGGCGAATCAAAGAAATTCGGTTAGGAGAGGGTATATTCTTAAAAAACCTTGTCAACCAAAGTCTCATAACTTTCCCGTAAGAGACATTGGAGATCCACGTCGATATAGTATTTCTTGGTTTGAAAAATGGGATTGGCTTGAATATAGTATTGAGAAAGCTGCGGCATTTCGTTTTGTTTGTTACTTGTTCAAGAATGATGTTGAAGTTAATAATGGGGGAGATGCCTTTGTTAATGGAGGATTTAGGTCATGGAATAAATCGGTTAGGTTTAAGAAGCATGTCGGTGGAATTGAAAGTGCACACAATCTTGCTTATGAGAAATATGCGAACTTAAAAGATGGGAAAAAAAACCAAATGTTGTTACTCTTGATAATGTAAATGATGTGATTCAAAGTGAGTATGAACTACGCATGAACGCTTCAATTTCTTTTTTGTGTTATCTATTACGACAAGGGTTGGCATTTCGTGGGCATAGAGAAAATGAAGAATCTCTTAATAGGGGAAATTTCATTGAACTTTTAAAATGGCTAAAGTCACATAATGAAGATGTTTCAAAGGTCACTTTTGAAAATGCTCCCGGCAATTGTCAATTAACGACTCCCACGATTCAAAAAGAGATCATCAATTGTTGTGTTAAAGAAAAAACTAAGCGCATCATTGAGGAGCTTGATGATGACTACTTTGCTATATTAGCCAATGAGTCAAGTGATGTCTCTCAAAAGGAACAATTAGCTTTTTGTTTGCGTTATATTGAAAGAAAAACAGGGAAAGTTGTGGAGCAATTTCTTGGACTTGTACGTTCATGTTGGTGATCCAACCGCTTTGTCTCTTAAAGGTGCAATTGTGACTTTACTTGTTGAACATTCGTTGTGTCCGTCCAAGATTCAAAGGCAAGGGTACACTTGCAACCTTGTTGAATGCTGTTGGAGTTTCTTGTAAAAGAAGAGAAATGATTCGAGAAATTCAAGCTCAAAAACTTGATGAAGCCTTGGAGATGGGTGAACTTGTAACGGGGTCGGAATTAAATCAAGATCTTCGTTTGAAAAGGCCTGGTGAAACTCGTTGGGGTTCACATTACAAAACACTTATAAATATTATCAACTTGTTTCCTACAATTGTTAAGGTACTTGTGAAAATTTGGAAGAATGGCTCCAATGCGGATGATAAGGCAAAAGCCCAAGGTATTGTGTACTCACTAGAGTCATTTGATTTTGTTTTTATGGCACTATTAATGAAGACAATATTTGGGTACACTAATGACTTATGTCTTGCTTTGCGTAGAAAAGATCAAGATATTCTTAATGCCATGAGACTTATTGTTTTAACAAAACAAGCATTGCAAAGGATGAGAGATTGCGGATGGGAGACTCACTTGAATAAGGTCACCTAATTTTGCATGAAAAATGACATTGTTGTTCCGGATATGGAGGCTCATTATATCCCTCAAGGAAGATCTAAGCGTTTTGTTCAAGAAGCCACATACCTTCATCATTTTCGAGTTGAAGTTTTTATTAGAATAATTGATTTGCTACTCCAAGAACTTCATAGTCGATTAAATGATGTGAATACGGAGTTGCTTACATGTATGGCTTGCTTAAGTCCTAATGATGGCTTCTCTTCCTTTAACAAGGAAAAGGCATTTAAACTTGCTACTTTTTATCCTTGTGAATTTTCAAGTAATGATTTGGATACTCTTGATTGTCAACTTGATATATTCATGGATAATATGCAAAATGATGACGAGTTCTAAAATTTACCTGATATTAGTTCCCTTTCAATGAAGCTTGTTGAAACAAATCGACATGGAACTTATTGACAAGTTTTTTTGCTAATCAAGCTAATGTTGATTCTTCCGGTTGCTACCACAAGTGTAGAAAGGGTGTTTCCGGGATGACTTATGTGTAAAGTAAGTTGCGGAATCGCATGGGTGATCAATTTTTAAATGATTGTTTGGTGACATTCATCAAGAAAGATGTGTTTTTACAAGTTCCCAATGACGCTATCATTTAATCGGTTTTTTCACCAAATAACCCCGACAAATCACGAAATTCACCATAATGTTTCAGATATTCACCATATACCCCTGAGTTTCCGAAAATGTTCACCAAATACCCTTTTTCTAACGGACGTTAACTTGCCGTTAGATTTATTTACCATTTTGCCATTATTAACCCCTAACTCTAAAATCTAAACCCTAATCCCTAACCCTAATCTAAACCCTAACCCCTAAGATCGATCTAAATCCTAACCCTAAAATCTAAACCCTAGCCCTAAAATCAAAATTCTAACACTAACCCTAACCCTAAACCACTCCCTTCCCCCTCCCCTCCACCGGCCCCCCCAACCCCTCCCGTCCACCAGCCCCCCCCCCTCCGCCTCCCCTCCACCCCCGCTACCCCGGCCCCCCTACCCTCCACCAGCCCCCCAACCCTCTCCCCTCCACGGCCCCCCCCCCCTCCGCCTCCCCTCCACCCGGAAGAGAGGAGCTCCGACAACCTAAAGTAACCCCACCCCTCCCCCTTTGAATTACCCCCTCCCATGCTCCGCGTCTATCTCTCTCTCTCTTGTCCTCGCGCGCCTCTATCTTCTTCTCTACACCGCGCGCTACGAATTTCGAACCTCAAGCTTCGGATCTCTCGCTTGAGTTGCGAAAATTCGAGGCGGGGGTAATTCAAAGGGGGCTACGAAAATTCATCAATTAACTTTAGGTGGGGACTCGAATTAGGCCAGAGAAAACTCGTGCTTCGTGTGTGCTTGTGGTGGCTGGAAGTAAACCAGTGTGGGGTGAGTTGGGGGGATGTGCTGGCGGGGGGGAGGAGGTGGGGGGCTGCGACGGAGGGGAGGGGTGGCTGGGGAACCAGGTAGAGGTGTTCATGGGTGGGTAACCGTCCCGAAATAAAATTTCGGGACGGTAACCGGAAGTATCGGTTCGCCATATATTGCGAACCGTAACCGTTCAAACCGGTTACCGCATAACCGGTTAACCGGCTTTTCGGTACGGTTTTCCGATTAACCGTTAACCGTTACTCAAATTATTTTACTACTTTTATATATTAGATTTCAGATTTTTCTCAACATAAATAATATACCATTATTACCAAGATTCTCTATAAAAGACAATCATCTCTAAAAAAAATATTCCACACCATATAATATTACAATACAACGAAATGACGAATACATATTTCAAAGTTCTAAGAAAAACAAGCACAAAAATATAAAGTATTACAAGTTGGTAGTTCACAACTTCACATAGAGACAATTTCACAGTGAGTAGCAAGTGCACATAAAAAACAGCAGCAAGTTCACATAAAAAACAGCAGCACAGTGAGCAGCTTCTTCACAATGAGCAGCTTCTTAGTCTCCTGCCATCAAAAGAGATTCATCAATCTCTATTGTGGGCTGCTCCAGTGTTAAATCACCCAATTCTGCATAAATAAATACATAATTAATTCCTTTTTATACGCTACAAAAACATGAAAACAAAAACTTCAAAAAGAAAACTAACTTGCTTTCGGCTGTGTGGTTCGAAGAGGGAGACTCGAACTCTCGAGGTGCTGTTGCCGTGCTGCGTGTTGCTCGAAGAGGGAGACTCGAAGTGCCGTTGTTGCTCGAAGTCGAAGTTGGTTGATGGTTGTTGCTCGAAGTCGAAGTCGAAGTCCAAGAGAGAGTGATGAAGTGATGAGAGTCGAAAATGGGAACCCTATCTTTTCTCAGGGAAACTCGAAGAGGAAAGTTAGGGCTTAGAGCTGAAAATGATGACTGATGAAGTGATGAGAGACTGAGAGTCAATTACTCTATCTTGGACTTTTGGGCTTTCTCATAGTTTGGACTTTTGGACTTTTGGGCTACTCCCCCCTTACTCTCTTGTATTAATTCAGGTCCAGTAATAGGTTAATAGCAGTATCACTCCAACAAACACTCAAACAGGACAGAGGTACAGAACTACTGACTAAGTTGTTTTTGTTTTTGGTGATGTTTTGTTGGTGTTATTGATCCGTTGTTGTTGTTGTCGTCGTCGTCATCATCATCGTTGTTGCTATTGTTTTGTTATTGTATTGCTATGCTGAGAAGTCAAATGATGATCCTTTTTTTCTCTAGTAATACTCATCACACTCATGGTCTTAGGGTTTGAGGGATAAAAATTTGCAGCCACCTAGTATTTATTCATGTAGTCGTTAAGGGGCCTATATTGTTATACTCATCTAACTAAATCTCAGTGGATTTGAGGGATCCATATATTGACCACAACAATACTGAATCTTACTTTGAGGCTCGTATTGATATGACCACCCGATAGTATTAGAACCCAATGATGACAATACGAGGGTTATCAAAGGTCTTGCACAATATTAATGGTAGCTGCATAATCCTAGTTTATTGGTTGGGGAAACTTTTCCTTACAATACTTTTACATATGCATAATACTTGTATACAAACCTTCACATATTCCAAAAATATTTTTACAAAAAATGTTTCTTCAATGCTCTTCAACTTACTTGCTGCATCTCTAACTCCAAAATGTTTATACAGAAAAGATTTTTACTCATTATGTGTTTTCTTCAGTCTTGTGCCTTTGGTCTTAGTCTTCTATTCATAAACCTTCATATTTACAAAAACTTACTTGTGAACTCAAAGGAAAAATTAATTCTAACAATCCGACCTTTTGACTATCCGTTTAAAACAGTCCCACCTTTTAATTAACAAACAATAATTCCATCTTTAGAAGTTACCTTTTCAAAATGGTCCTTAACCCTTTAGCTGATTTGGCTAGCCTTTTTTAAATTTTAAATAAAAAATCTTATCTCCCTCCCTTCAACTTTCCTTTTCTCTTTTCCTCACTACAACCATGACATCCTCTTCTCACCCCCTGCTATTCTCTGCCTACGCAGTCATACACATCAGCCATCATAGTACCCACGTCCAGCCTGCTCCTCATCTCAACATGCCTCCTCGCCGAACAACCTAGCACCACTCGCCACCCACATCATTGTTGGCTCATCACATCATTCTCGCACATTGTAGGCATATTTTTAATGCCTGCGCGGGATGAGCGACTATTTGACTATCTCATTGCAAAGGTTTTTAGGTTTGAAAATCATTTTGAAAAAGAAGTTCGGGAACAAATCTTTAAAGGAAGACTCGTAAACCTAATTGAATTGGATTTTGGAAAACCATAAGGACATTTTAGGGACTTATCTAATGTAGAATTCCTTGTCATGACTTCAAGATTGGTCAATATATGAACCAAAGATATAGTTCGGGGATGAGGGTACGAATATGACCAGGAATCATATTCGCCCATAATTGATCTCTACTTAATACGATTCATGGATCTAGTTTTATGCAAATAAACAACTGAGAAGCCAACATATGCTAGTTGGCAGTGCGGGACACAATTTCCTTGCGCCAAGCGTATGCCCTTACGCGCAGCACATCTTTAGGCAGATAACAAAGTCAGTGAAGCACAAGCCAAATTTGTTGTGACACATAATGCAGCCGTACAACGAGCATGGACGTTATGTAATGTACATGTGCGCTGCACAAGGTTGTCGGAAAAAAAAGCAGCTGCAGCGCATTTTTTACAAATTAACCATATTTTCTAAGAGGATTATTCCAAGCTAATTGACAGGAATAATCCCACCTTTGTCTGGTCTTCTGAAAATGGTCCAACCTTTTAATAATCTCAAAATAATCTCATCTTGTCAGCCAATCTTGTTATAATGGGTCATAACCTGATGGTAACTTATATAAAAGGTAATAGTTGGGACGTGTATAATTTTAATTGGTCTAGGATTGTTTTTATGTTTTTATTTTTATTAAATCACTCTTTTCTCTCCTCTCTCTCTCTCTCCACCTCTTTATCAGTATCCCCCACTAAACATTCATCTTCTCTACTTCTCATGAGTCACCACCGCCACCACGACAATCTCCGCCCCACCACTACACCTCCCCTCAAAAACTTGTGTGCTTGTGCCAAATACAACGACCCACCAACCTAACCAACTGCTACCCCTAACTCATCCAACCACCACCCAAAGACCAATAATAACCATGACCAATTGTACCCACCACCACCACTTACTGCATCCCACCTAAGCACCAACAATTATCATGACCAAAGTAGCCACTCGTCACCAACACCACCCTAACACCAACAATACAATACCCACACCCCCAGCTGATTATTCTTTCTCTTCGTGGCTTCATAAGCAAATGCATAAACATTGCTTCAATTGGGTTTTTCATATAGGTTCCACAAATTCCCTTGCTGATTTTCAGATTCATCATTCAAAATTGAAGAAGCCAAACCACAAAATCCTCTTTTTCGTTCCGACGACCTTTTTCTCTCACCTTGACCCGCCATTTCGGCCAACGCAGTTGGGTCTGCCGCAGCTGCAGCAAGTCACTGCCGCTGGTGTTGCTGTTTTTACAGTGCGTCTCGGTTGGTGTTGCGCCACCAAGAGTTATCGTGGTCGACAACCTCAAACTTCTCTGTATTGTGTTTCTCTTTCTCTCCCCTGTTCGAATCAATGTTGGTCTGGTGTTTCGGTTTT
This sequence comes from Beta lomatogona, assembly GCA_947646795.1. Taxonomy (NCBI): domain Eukaryota; kingdom Viridiplantae; phylum Streptophyta; class Magnoliopsida; order Caryophyllales; family Amaranthaceae; genus Beta; species Beta lomatogona. The sequence goes on from CANSNZ010000951.1 coordinate 1,596,545, forward strand.
GTCGAGTTGATGTTGCTGACCTACTTGATTTGGTCGGTGGTGTTGGTGGGTGAGTGATTTTGTGGGTTCTAGTGAGACTTCAAGACTGTGGTGGGTGGTTCCTGTAAAGAGGTCAGGTGGTAGTGGTGGTGGAGGAGACCAGGAGTCCAGTGAAGGAGGGTGAAATATATTTTTTTTGGGGAAGAAATAGGTTGTTGAGAAGGTACAATAGTATATTATTGAAAAAAAAAGCATTAAGTAAATATAACCTGTTCAACAGGTTCTAAGTAAAAAGACCCATTTAAAGAAGATTAGGTGTCAAGATGGGATTGTTTTGGGATTATTAAAAGGTTAGACTGTTTTCAGAAGATCACGCAAAGGTGGGATTATTCCTGTCAATTAATCCTACAAATTATTCAATTATTGTATTTTTTTTCTATTTTGCGATTTTTAAACTCCAATGTTGTTTTATCCACTAGTCCACCAAGTAAGCTGTAGGCCTAGCTTCCTTGTCGAGCAAGTAAATTTGTATCCCTTCGATGTTCTTCTTTGGAGACTTGTGCAACAAATGTCTGAATTTCTTTAGTCCAAGCCTGGGCTTTGTTCCCGAACCTGCAAGAAAGGGACCCACCCTGGAGGTTTGGGTGGTGGTTCCCCCTCCGAAGCTTAAGTCAGATATCAGGAGGTGTAAGAGAAAGTTGAGATAGAGAGAGAGAGTGAGAGAGTGTTTGTTCAGAGTAACTTTACACTGTTTTGCATTGAATTATCTTTCTCCTGATTTCAGGGGTATTTATAGTGATAGCAAGTTGACAGCTATCCTTAAAATCTGCCCTAGAATAGTGGCTTCTGATTGGTTGAGAAATCAGAGCAGGACACGTGGAATGTCAGGATTGGTGAAGGTTTATTAACCACTCTCCTGCAGCCACCTTGTAGTGTTGGGTTCTGACTGTTGGGCCAGAAAATCAACCTTTTAACCCAGCTGAGTATAGCCCAGAGATTAAGCCTTCTTTTTATATTAACTAGGGTGACACGTGTACGGCTCTGGTGAGCCCACGTGTCATTAAGAGAGTCGTAGATGTTAGGCTACAACAAATGTCTTATATTAACAAGAAGTCATCTTCTTACTTTGTTTTAATTAATAATTTATTGACAATTGTATAAGATCATTAATATGATATTCCTTCCCCACCTTAGTATTATAATACTTTGTATACAACTAACATAATATATCTAGTTATTATATATACTAGGTTTGAAGCCCGTGCGTTGCACTGGTTGTTGTTTATTTTATTTTATTGCAAATTTTTTGTTAAAATTATTGTTGATTTTGTGTTGTTGTAAAATGAGATTTTTCAAGATCATTGTATTTACATACTTCCTCCGTTCTTTTTCTATTACAACAATTACCACTTTAGGTAGTTTCATCTTTTGGAACCATTCCACTTTTGGTAAAAAAATAAACTACAGTTGACAATATTACCTTTATTTTATGTTAATAAAACCATCATTAATTACCCGAATTGCCTTATAATGCTTAGGTGGCTCCCTTTATAATATTCTAAGGATGTTTTATTTAAATCAAACTCTAATTTTTACATAATCCAAAACTCTAATATGTAACTTTATCGCTATAGATTTTAGTTAAGAAAATTTATTGCAATACTATATTGTTTTATTTTAATTGAGTAAGGTTGAGGTTTTGAAATATAATATGTTTAATCATGTTATAATACAATGTTATAATCACATATAATACACTATACTTAATACTTATTGCCATTATTATATTTATCTAAAAAAAAAAAGACTAAACAATGTCCTACAATGCATCTAATTTAATATATTTTCATAAGTTGTAACACTATATTGTAAATAGATCATATTTTGAAGCATATTTCAAGCACTCTCCAGTAAAAAAATTATAATGTTTTGAATTATGTAGCAAAAGTTAAATTCAATTTACATAATATAATAATTTAGGTTGTTTATTCAAAACGCAACTCTAATTTCCCCCTATCCAAAACTCTATGTATTTAAATATATGTAGAATCATATTTTTTTCAAATATTTAAAATAAAAACTAATGACATGGCAATCTTAAGTAGCGCTCTCTATTTCATAAATTGTAGAACTATATTGTAAATGGATCTTATTTCAAAGCATATTTCGATTACTATCTAATGGTACAGAAATTATAATATTCTAAATTAGGTAGCAAAAGTTATACACAATTTACATAATACAATAATTTAGGTTGTTCATTCAAAACGAAACTCTAATTTCTGCTTATCCAAGACTCCTTATATGTATTTAAATCTATGTAGAACTCTATTTTTAGAAAAAAAATATAAAAATAAAAATTGATGTGGCAATCCTACGTGGCGCGCTCTATGAGCTCGAAATCTTAAGGAGCTCCCTATGCTCCCGAAAAGTTCCTCTTTTATATATATATATATATAAATTTAAACGAGAAGCAACCCTTGGCGCCTTTGCCCAATGCCAACTGTTCCCAATCTTTATTAGGAAACTACATATATTTCTATAGTTTATAGGTAGTCATAGTGTATTAATCTTTAGAGAATATGAAATGTAGTTGAAAATACCATGTAAATATACTCTGTCCATAATATTAATTTTTTGGATCAGTTGTTGTATTATAAAATGAGTTTTTCAAAATTATTTTATGTAAGTTTTTTGTGATTTTTTAAGAAGAAATATAATATTTATATAGCAAATTTGAACCCATGTATGACACATTAGAAAAACATCGACTAATACAATATTAATTTTTTAGATTTGTTTTTTAATTCATATGAGCCACAAAGGCAGTACAAAGTACAAAGAAGGGGAAGGGGGATTCGAACATGTGACCTATCGTTCACAGCACCTCAATCTTAACTACTAGGCCAAGACATCCTTGCTACATGAGAGAAGAATTGTATAGTTCTTTTTATAGGTTGCATTGAGAGTTACATACTTACATGTCCAACAAATACATGTATACTATGCGTATTTTTAGAAAAAGAATTATATTCTCGGACTAGCCTACCAAGACCAATGTAATCGCTAGGCTTTCTTTACAATCTTACGATAGCAATCTCTCTCTTTTTTCTCTCTCAAACCCTAGTCTCCCCTACCCCTTCTTCATCAGTTGGGGCTGCCATGGATGATTTCATTCATGGTAAGCCCCTTATCCCCTTTTATTTTCGGTTTTTAGTTCATTTTCTTTTTTTTTTGAATAAATTAGTCTTTCTCTATGAGATTTTCTCAAACCCTAATATGGGGATTTTAGTCTCTGTTGTGGAGATTTCCTTCTCCCCTATGGGAGTTGTGAGTATGGTTTTTTTTTGTCTTTAGGTATGAGAAATTGTTCTCATTGGTTGAAGTTCGAGACTCAACATTAAGGTATTGGAATCTCATATGCGGTCAATATGGCTCGATCAAGAATGCTCTTCCCAAACTATGTCAGAATGATAGACTTCCTTAATAATAGTTGCGTGATTCAGCAAATACAAGGGGTTGCGCTGTATTGCTCGATCTGGTTCATTGTAGTTTCTTCGAAGACGAATTTGATTTATCCTTGTTTGATTGTATCTTGTTTTTCTTTAATATCTATTGTAGATGTCGTTTGGCTTCCAATTAATGAAATTTCTCTTTCAAAAACAAATCTTACGATAGCAATATTAGAAAAAGAATTACATACTTGTGAAGATATTACAATCCAATCACAATATAATCGCTAGGCTTGTTATACAATCCTACGATAGCAAGAATATTCTAACACTAGATAAAACACGTATTCTATGCATGCACATTCATATTTGTAATTCTTTGAGGCGTTGTTCTTTGATGGGGGTCAAGTTCCTTCAATCAGTTTGTGCATGATACATACTTCAAGATATTGGCATTAATAGAGCCATAAAAGTTCTCCACACCATGATTTAGGGTCTAATATAATGCCTTTTTTTCCAAATATTAAATTGTTTCAAAATAAAGCTTATGGAACTCCCTTATCTAAGAATTGATGGAGCTAAAATTAATATTTTTCTTTCAACACTCGACGAGCTAAATCTAAATCTTTATTAGATGACATGTAAATTGTTTAAAAACCCCTGGAGAAGTATTTACCGAATAAACATCTATCTATACCAATATATTAAAAGGCGCGCATAAGTAAGTCGATGTGCTACGTGGCACTCTCCTCAAATTTCTAATGCAAATGCTTTTTATGTCCATGTGTAGCCCTCAATTAAAAAAAGGATTTTGCTATATGCAGCCCTAAGGGTTGCATATAAGACATAAATACACTACCTTAATTGGAAATAAGTTGTGAATTTATGGAAAAATAATGCATCAACCGATGCAATAAATGATCAATTAATACATATATTTTCTATTTTTAGCTTCTTATATGCAGCCCTAAGGGCTGCATATAGCTTTTCCCTTAAAAAAAATATAAATATTGTGTAACTGCAAGGAATCGATCACGTGACCTTTGAAATGAAAAGTAAGATAGAGCTTAACCATCAATACATTATGGCTTTATTGTCTAATGTTTCAAATACATTATGATAAAGTCTTTTTAATAATTATACTTAACTAAAAAGACTTAAACAAGTATATACATCTCTAACACTCTTATTACTTAACTAACAAGAGACTATTGATGTCATATTATCTTACCACAATTCTTATTAAGCTATTATTTCAAACCCAAACCTTTCGGATTTTTTTACTTATCACGTCATGACATGAATATTTCAATTTCTTAATGGACAAAAAATAGGAAAAATATTTGTTTATTATAACTGACCCGAGGCATCGCCCGGGCCAAAATACTAGTTATAATCATTAGGTGCATAAATATGGTGTCCTAACGTATGAATTTAATACTCCATCCATCTCAAAATAGTTCGACACTTTTCTTTTTCGTTTATCCAAAATTAGTTTGAACACTTTCATTTTTAATAGTTCATGCGCTTCTTAATAAGTGACAAACTTTGACTTTAACGCTTGCCAACACACAACTTTGGCCATTAAAATCTGTAGTTATATATTTATAAAACTTTGGTATTATGAAAATATTCATTGAAACAAATCCAATAAAATTTTATATTATCATTTTTGTTTTTATGTGTTATTAAAAAAATGCAGTCAAAGTGAGGTGTATGAATAGAGCGTAAGTCAAAGTGTGTACTTATTGAGAAATACAGGAAGTATGATCTAACTATTATTATATCCCGCAAAAAACTATTATTATATTAGTATTTTTAACACCACTTTGGCACACACTCTATCTCTGTCGATAAAAAAAGTACTTAACTTTCTTTTTACTTCAAAAAACAACACCCCATTAATTCCTATTCTTTTTACTTTTTTATATAATAAAAATTGATAACCAAACTACAACTTATCACCTTATACGATGTATCCCAACAAGTGTTGGAATCTTCTGGGGGGGAGGAGTATGAGTTCGTTTTAGTTTTCTTCTTATTTTATTGTTGGTAGTGGAGCCTTTTTTTTTTATTAATGGATTTGGGGCTGACAATGGGTCGGGTGGACCTCTATCCGCCCCATCACCCGCGACCCAAATCTTCATCCACATGATCCATCACCAACCAAGAATTTCACCTATATTCGCTACCCATCAACCGCGGTGGGGCGGGTGGAGCGTGAGAAATGGGTGATACTAGAAAAAAAACTATTTTTTAGATTTAACAATTTTAAAGAAATTAATATGTGAAAAATTAATCATAGTCTCATAGATTAACAATAAAGCGACGAAATATCATTCTTTATATATATATATATATATATATATATATAGGTGGATGGATGGATGGAGCGGGTGATGGGTCCAAAAAATATCATCCATATCCGACCCAATCCACCCATCACACATTCGTCACCCACTTTTTTGCGGGTTTTCACCCATTTATTCGGGGCGGGTGGGTGGATAATCCACTCACCCATGGATAATTGCCAGCTCCAAGCGGATTGTGGCGCCTCAAAATTTTGAAATAAGAATGTTAGGTGATGTTTCATTATTATTGTTGGATTTCCCATGAAGAGAGAGAATACTAAATGTGTGGGGCCATGTCGCTTTAGGAAGTACTCCCTTCGATTTTTATTAGTTTACTCACTGTTTTGGGTATAAAGTTGTAGGAGAAATAGGTATGTGGGTCATAGAAGGAAAATTATTAATTTATTACATATTGTATTGAAGTTAATGTTTTGGGGGCAGTGAAGCAGAGTGAGAAAAACTTTATTGAAAATTATAAAATCGGTAGAACCATTCTAAACACAAAAAAAAGTAGGTAAACTAATAAATGACAACTCAAAAGGAAGAGTGGATAAACTAAAAAACCGAAGGGAGTATATTAATTATTGTGGGACGAACGAAAATATGAAATGTGCCTCTTAATATGAGACAGGAAGAATATATCATATGTTGGTTCTGGGTGACTGGGAATGCCATATGATTTTAGAAAAAATAAAGTTCGTTAGTAAGAGTATTGAAAGAAAATTCCCAATTCTTGATAATTTTCTTTTAAAATCCCACTTGTTATAAGATTAAAGTTCTTAAAACAAGTATTAAAAGCCCCAAATAATGAAAAATAGATTGACAATCTTTCAAGATAGAAAAATTGTTACATTTATTAATCATGGTAAGTTCTCACTACATCGATTATTGGAGACCGGCAAATTGGACACTTCCCATTATTCCTTTGCAATTCAGTGGCGCAGTTGAAACAGGTGCACATGTGACCACATCTACAAAATATGAAAAGAAAAAATAGGTAAACTTAAATCTGAGATCTATTACTCTTCTAAAATGTTTTGATTATAAAATAAATAGGAAAGGATAAGGGAAAGAGAACGATTGAAAAATAATACTACTTTCTTGTTTTTTTAGTTTGAACACTTTGTCTTTTGTATTATTTATACTTTATGTTATTGAAGTTGACCTAATTGTTTTATTAATTCCAGAAATCAAATGTAGGTATCTAATATGACATTGGATTTTCTTAGAGTATATTTTTTAAATCAAATATTTATAAATTGCAATAACTAATATTATAATTATAGATGGTTCAAGTTATGAATTAGTATGTCAATGTGTTGCAATTAGAAAAACAAATATATTGTATTAATTTAAAGAATAAGAAGAGGAATATGATGGAAATAAAAGGAAGGAATTCATTAAAATCATTTATTTATACGTAAAACTAAGAAGTTTATAGAAAGAAATTGGAGAGTAAACTTTATTTCCTTTAAATAAACAAAATCTTTCATATAATTAAAAATTTTAAAAGAAATTATATTCATTTCCTTTTTCCCCTTCCTTTTCTTCCCCTCTTCTCCCTCTCTAAATTTTCTTCATCCCTCTATAAATACTAACAATAAACATAATAATTAAGCACTAATTTCAATGATAAGTACCTGTATAAAAGTGTGTCTATTGTTTTCTCATAGCAGATACAACAGCAGCCTTTCTTTTTGTGTCTTCCATTTGATTTGTTTTGTTTATCTTGGTCTGTGTTGATGCCCGTGTCATATATTTATAAGAAAATCAATATAGACCAATTTCCTCAAAAATTACCATAAATTAAAGAATAGACTTACTTTTCACTTGTCATATTTATGTAAGTATATACTAACATCCCTTTCTAAATAAGTGCAACAGTTTGACTTTCATGCTTGTCAATCCATCACAACTTTGACCATTAGTATCTTTAATTATGTATTTGTAAAAGTTATAAAAAAGTTGATATTATAAAGATATTCATTGAAACAAATCTAACATTTTATGTGATCATTTTTTTATATACTAGTAAAAAAAATACGGTCAAAGTAACATAATGGTGCATAAGTGAAAGTATTGCACTTAGAAAGAAACCGAGAAAGTATATTTTTACAATTTAAATATAAGATTATTGGGCAATATTTTGCTGAAGAACCAACACGCACAAATATTAAGTGATGTCTAGCTTGTAGTATATAATATAGAATTTTTAAGTTCTTACCTATTTGATTGATAGCAAGTGCCACCTCTTCTTTAATAGAGTTTTGCAGCTTCACTTGCATGCCCATACAATTTGTGATGGATTTTCGTAACTCAAACATCTCTTGGTAGAGTTGTTGCATATTCTCCCTCAGATCATAAATTAGCTCAACTTCCTACAAAATCAAGGATAAACCAATCTAGTTTAATAGAAACAAAGAAATAAAGTTGTACAAATACACAAAATCAATTCAAAACAATATAAGAAATTGAGAACTTACAATTGATGAATTATTTTTAAAAGAGGAACCTTCATTAGTGTGAGAATAATAAGAGTGGTTCGGAGAAGGTTTGGGTAAAAATGTTGAAGCGACGTGGTCAGAATCATCTTCACTAGGTTGATCTTCATGATAAGGATCCCATAGTAATTGTGAAGATGACGAAGTTTGTTCATTGTCGCTAACATCTTGATATTGTTTAAGGCTTGATGTTAATTCTTTTTCCTCGTCACCATCTTCATTTTCTTCTTTATTTTCCTCCTCAAAATTATGTTCTTGAGATGTATATTCTTGTGTACACCTTTGGTTCTCTTCATGGTGGGTATTGGAATATAACCCCCCCATAAATTGTACTTCTTCTACCTCCATTTTTTCACTTGAATGCATTACTCTTTGAATTGTACACATCATTAAACGATCCATTTTATCTCGAAAATCACTTGCTAGAATTGATGATACATTTCCTCTGACACATTTGATATAATTCACAAACAAATAAAAATTATATTTTATTATTCGTAGTGTGCAAATAACTCTGAACAATGTAAGAAATAATAACCTTTAGTTTTGCTTCAGCATACTAAGTGGTCGTTTGGTTCAAGATATGAAATGGAAAGGCAATGGAAACAAATAGAGGAGGGAGATGGTAGCAAAAATAGTTACTTCGATTGAGTGTTTATTTCAAGTCAAGGAATGGACATGAATTGTAACCATCACCACTAAGTAATTGATTTTGTTACTTGAGGGAGAGCTAACAAACTGGGGGAATCCATAACCATCAAGTAATGGAAATGGATCAATGAGGGGTTGAACCAAACAAAAAAGAAGAGAATCGGTTTTAATTCCGTTTCTTGGAGCTCAAAAATAGTGAACCAAAAAATAAAACATAGTATACCTCTCAATGAGTTGTCTTATTTCCTCTTTTTTTGAGCAAGTGTTGAATATTTCTTCATATCGAGCTTGTCTGCGATCCTCCCAATAAGTACGAGGACGAGAAATATCAATGATCCAATCAAGATTAGCTTCAAAGTGTTGCAGATCACTCTCTTTTTCATGGTCATTAATTTCTTGCTCTTGTTCTTCCCATCTTGGCCATGACATAATCATGCTCGTGGCATCTTGACTATTGGCATTATTATCCTCCTCAGTTAATACGTTACTTTGGCCACTTGTAGTAGCGATTTCCTTTTGACAATCTTGTACAATTTTGGTTTCTGATATTCCGAGCTCTTGCTTCGCTTTACTCATATGTATTTGTAGTTGTACACTACTTTTCTCCCAGTGAGTATTAGTTTGTTCTTTAAACACTTGATTAGATGTCAAAGTTGTTTTCGCATCTTGGTTGCTCTCTTTATTTTCATCATTTGATGTAATAGAGATTCCATCATTGTTTTCTTCCTCACAACTTGTTTGTTTAGAATTTGGAGTTGAAGTTCTTGGTATTTCGACCTCATTGATGCTAATGGTTGTAACCTTCGGAGGATTTTTCATATTGAGCGTAGCTTGATTAATTGTTGCACAAAATCTTTCCCTACAATGAAAATTAGCATTATTGAATATTAATAGTATTATCATAACACTAGTTCTTGGGTGTAACTTTTAAGGTAATCAAGCGTTTTTGGCTAAGATAAGTCTTAGATCGGGGAACTTCTTTTCAATTTCTTAAGGTACACATGAGTAATGAAAAAGTGGGCTTTAAGGATAATTGTATGTATTGGGGTCTAGTTGTTGGTCTTACTTGTGCATTTGGTAACAACTCGCATCCTAGGAAGGGTTGAGGTATTACCATTGTCACCCTTTTACTTGATAAGGAAGAAGCTTGATTTTCTTATCATGTTGTAATTACAAAAACACTAAAAGAGGATTTGTTATAATCTTCACTTTCACCTAAATTGTCAATTTACGAACATTTTAGAACCTATTATGATGTTTAATTCTTATAATATATAAGAGTTAAATATTAAAAGATTTCAAATATTCAAATTTACAAAAAAAAAAAAAAACAAGTTGTTAATAGCTAACAGGAAAATGGATCAAATTGATATACCAAAAATAAATATTTACCTTAAACTACTGATGTTAGTCGTAATTTGAGACTGGCTTGATCCATATGACTTTGACTCTGATGATTGTTCTTTCTCTTGTTCATGTATAGATGCCTCCATTCGCAAACATCTTAATCGTAGTGATGCCTGGAACAACAAACATAGCTAAATATGTATGTGTAGTTTCGTATATATAATCCAATTTTTTTTTAAAGAAAAAGATAATATAAACAAGGCAAATATCTACTTTTAACAGTTTTTTTATTGTTAGTCTTATGGTTTGGATTATTTGGGAGTAATGTGTGAAATTATAATGGTCATGTGTGATCTTACAATGCTCATCTAAATTTGGTCCCAAGTTAATCTTTCTTGTTAAAAAATATTTTAACCCACTGTTATTCTATTTGAAGATAAAAATCATAGGAAAAATTGACATGAATAATCCCAACTTTCACTCATCTTCTCAAAATAATCCCAATTTTGGATTATTCTAGAATAATCCCAACTTTTGAGGGGACCTTTTGAAAATAAGCCAAACTATCTTCTTTCTTGTCTGCACTAATCCATTTTAGGTCTATAATATATTGAAAATTAATAGTTCGGATTATTTTGAGAAGGTGCCCACTAAAGTTGGGATTATTTTAAAATAATTCAAAGTTGGGATTATTTTGAAAAAACTGGTGAAAGTTGGGATTATTTATGTCAATTTTTCCAAAATCATATGTCATTCAGCTGAATTATTTTGTTGTTCTCTTCTCAATCTCCTACCCTACAGGTGTTAACAAGGTGGACTGTGTCGAGCTCGTGCTAACAACACTTACATTCCAACTTTTGCTGAGTTTCAACATTTTCTAATAAAGAAGATTTTCCTAGTTTCTTTGCACTTTTCATAAGGATTGTGTATAATTTTATATTAAATTTGAGTAGATTTTTATATTATGTAAAGTGAAAATAACAACAATATATATTGAACCGGTCTATGAGTATCTCGAGTCGAAGTTTGACATGCTCCTCTCATGAAAATTTGGGTCGAGCTAAAATAGGTCGTGAACCAGCGAGTCTTATTAACATCTGATGCATGGCTCGTGCAAAGACTACTTCTTCACTTATCTTTAATTGCTTTCTTAGGTTGTTACATGGTTTTACTTTATTCTTAAAGTGAAGGTTTTACATGTAACCAAAAATATGTTATTTTTATGTTAGTTAAGTTAGTTGAGTCGTTTAGTTAGAGTCTTATTAATTTCAGCAAATAAGTGGTCCGAAAATATCTTGAGATAATTCGGCCAAGCTAGGGTGTTTTAGTGTCCTTGTGTGCCAAGTATGCAAGTTTGCATTGACTTGTAATAGTTTCCTTATTTCATTTAGGCGTGTAAGGGGATTTGGGGCTGATTTGTTGTTTCCTTAAGTTCTCCTTTATTCTCTCCTAGAATCAAGGGATTATGATGCAAGGTGCTAGGTTGTATTTCCTAAAATACTTAGGGCTGATTTTCGGTTCTTGTAAGTCCTTGGAGGACAAGGTTCGAATATTATAATTAAATAGATACACCATGCTACCATTCAAGGCATGAGTGATTTTGAGTAAAGAATTCGAGTGCTTGTTGCATTGAATATTTGTTGCAAGACTTTATTGGCTACTCCACAAGTTTCACTTGAGCAAGAGCAAAGGGAAAATTTGTTCCAAACACGTTGCCTCGTCAATGGTAAGACTTTTTCGGTTATTGTTGATAGTGGTTCACGTACTAACGTGTGTGCTGTTTCTATGGTGAATGATGCACGATTGCCTACTCAACCACATCCTAAATCATACAAGTTGAGTTGGTTGGATGCTGCTAGTGGTGTGTGGGTTAATAAACAAGCCCTTGTCTCTTTTCGAATTGGAGGATACATGGACAGATTGTGGTGTGATGTGGTACCAATGACGGCTTGTTCTTTACTTCTTGGACGTTCATGGCAGTGGGATAGGAGTGTGATTCACCATGAAATGGACAACATATGTTCGGTTCTTATGAATGGGGAAAGAATTGGCTTGAAACCACTACCGCCTAAGCATGTTCCTATGATCAGTGAGGAGAGTGTTGGGGATGTTTTGCCTACGTCCTTAGATGCTGCTCCAAAGGGTGCTCATACTTGTTTAAGCTCATGTAGGAATGAAGTGCTAGAGGTTCCTACAACAAAGAAGAAGAGGCGCAACAACTTGCTGCATATGCGCCATGCTACTAGCTTGGATGTTGGAGACTATGTTTGGCTTTCGTTGGCTGCACAAAAACTCCACATTAATCACAAGCATGATGAAACAATGGATGAAGGGCCATTTGAAGTTGTTCACAAGCTTGGGTATGAAACGTATAAGGTGCTGTTAGGAAATGGAATTTGTGCTACATTGGGTGCAAATGACCTTTTTCCTTGCTTTGACAAAACTTGAGGTCAAGTTTCATTGAAGAAGGGGAGTATGATGCATGGCTCGTGCAAAGACTACTTCTTCACTTATCTTTAATTGCTTTCTTAGGTTGTTACATGGTTTTACTTTACTCTTAAAGTGAAGGTTTTACATGTAACAAAAAATATGTTATTTTTATGTTAATTAAGTTAGTTGAGTCGTTTAGTTAGAGCCTTATTAATTTCAGCAAATAAGTGGTCCGTAAATATCTTGAGATAATTCGGCCAAGCTATGGTGTTTTAGTGTCCTTGTGTTCCAAGTATACAAGTTGGCATTGAGTTGTGATAGTTTCCTTATTTCATTTAGGCGTGTAAGGGGATTTGGGGCTGATTTGTTGTTTCCTTAAGTTCTTCTTTATTCTCTCTTAGAATCAAGGGATTATGATGCAAGGTGCTACGTTGTATTTCTTAAAATACTTAGGGCTGATTTTCGATTCTTGTAAGTCCTTGGAGGACAAGGATCAAATATTATAAATAAATACACCATGCTACCATTCAAGGCATGAGTGATTTTGAGTAAAGAATTCGAGTGCTTGTTGCATTGAATATTTGGTCGTCGTACCAAGAACATACAAATCGAGGTTTGTGTGCATCTCCTAATCAAGGTTGGTGAGAGATACTCTAGTTCTCGTGGGAACAAGAGTCTATCTTTGTTTATTTTACTTCTTATTTCTCAGTTTTCAATCATAAAACACCATAAAAACGTCACTTAGATTCTAGGGTCTACATTGTGAATTTTCCGGACTTTAAATTCATATCAACATCCATATATACATCATTGAATATAATATTATAAAGAACCTCGTGATCACCGATTACAACATTAGCATGATACTCCTCTAGATGATACCTCAAAAGTTAAAACTTCTCAACCTTCAATAGTATACATTTTATCATTATTGTAGAAGTCGATCTAAATGAATAGAAAGGCTCAATATTCGAGAAGATAAAAGCTTTGTCAACATTCTCTCATCTCTTTAGGAGCAAATCAATATTATGTTTAATCCTAAGCATTGTCCATCACGTTAAACAATAACAAGATTTAGTTATCTCATCAAAAAATGGAACTAATGCATGAAATTTTTTTGAAAATGCTTTTATTTTAAATATAATATATTAGGTCATTCAACATAACCTTAAAAAACCAAACTTTAAATAATTTAAATCAAGAGAAGGTATTACTAAGAATGCATCATTGGCTAGCTTAATTATAATTTTTGTTGTTTTTTGTAAAACTAAAAAATGATATATTTTTTTCAATAACATTAGAGTCAACAAAATGATAAGGCAAGAATCAAGGTTCTACTTATATACAGCATAAAAAAATCTATAATTCTTTTGTGTTAACTTTTTGTTTTTTTGAAAAAACTATAAAATAATAAACTATTATTTTATCATAAATTAAGAGTTGACATTAAAATTTGAACATCATGCCCCTTTCTCGATTAAGATATAATTCATTCGTTCTATATTATTGCAACATACCCCATTGGCACATTTTTAAAAAAAAATCATGTGAAGTGAAGAGAGATAGACTGAATAAAAAGGGGGAACCATATAATAGGAAGAAATGGAGTAAAAATATTGTCAAACAAACAAACATTGCAATCAATATGAAACTTACAAATAAGGAAACGCTGTAATAAAAAAGAGCAAAGCAAATGCTTATAAGTGGGAAAAAGAATACAAACCTGAATTCGACCACGCTGGGGGAATTTGGTTACCGCTTGACGTGATGCAATAGACTCTACCTCCTTATACCTTTCTCTTTCCATTCTTATGAACAAATCAGCAATAGCTTGTCTTCCTCTCAATTTTGGAGAACATATAACTGGAGAAGATATTAGTTTTTCCTCTCTTTTATTGACCATCTTAGTTCTTAATCCTGATAAACATACCTCAAACGAAGGTTCTTGCTCTTGATACATCTTACCACACGTAACTTGATTGGTTTTAGCCCATGTTTTAACCATGTCAGCCACACTGATTCCCTCTTTATCCCTTCTTGAGAAATCTGTAATTTCGTTGTGTCGTTGTGGTTGCTCATTTTTGGTATTTAGAGATGGATTCAAACTTGTGGTGCATCCATGCATATGATTATTTGTACTGTTTGTTGGATCATAAGTCGACACATATATACCATCAGCTACATTTGTTTCTAAACATGAATTATTACATCCTTCCATAATTGCGTTATTTTTGTTGTGTTGATTATTCTTAGATTCAACTTCAAAACCCCTCCACATTTGAACTAAAGAAGACACACTTATATCAGTGGAAGAACTATTTGATGGTGTTGGAGATGGATCCCTTACCGAGTTTGATCCCCTTGAAGAAATAGATTGACATTTTGATAGGCCCTTCTGAGATTGTGTTTTGCTGATTGGAAATGATGACGAAGTATTCTTGTCATCCTTGAAATTGCTTCCATTACATGAATTTTTATCATTAAAATGGGTTTTGTTAGAATGAATATTATTTGGTTTTTTTCCACCCCAACAACCAAAACTAGGACCTTGAAGACACGAATTTTCATTAGGCTTAATATTTGAACTTTTTGCAGATATTGAAATACAAGAATGAAAATGGTCTCTAACTAACGCCTTAAGATTGTTTTGGAAATTTGTTTGGGATTTTTTATTTAAATTAAAGGTTGTCTCTCTTTGCCTTTCTATATGGTTATGATCCTTAAGAACACATCCATATGGAGAAGATGGTGGAGCAACTTCAACTTGGGATGATGCCATCTTTAGGTAGAAAAAAGTAAATTTGATGGCAGAAAGTGGATACGACAATAGAAATATAGATTATAACAAGAAAGTAAAACTGAACCCAATTCAAATATGAATATGAATAAACTGATTAAGAAACAAGGTTTCTTAATCTTGAGATTTCAAAGTTAATTTTTCTCCCCTCTCTTATTTATCTCTCTCTTTCGACCCTTCATTTTTCCTCTCTTGAGATGATTTGTCAATATTTTTGTTTCTATTTCGTATCCAGCTTTGTTTTTCCCTTTATTAAATTGTCTTATTTAGAGTGGATTTAAAATTTTATCTTTGGATGTATATCATCTGGATATTATTCATCATCCTTACTTTACTTGTTGATGACAGAGAAATATATCTATATATAGACTTATTCTACAACTTCTTATTTAGTATAGTAGTAATTTGGCATCCATATGTCTTATTTATTTTACTTTCTTTTATCTCTTTATGCATCATTCTCTCTTCCTTTCTTTATGCTTTCCATCAAAATAATATTTCTTTTGTATGACATGTTTCATATTAGAAATTTGGAAAAAAATGGATCAATTTTTTTATGACATTCGAATCAACCGATTATTTAAAAATGATATATAAATTAAAATAAATTTAAAAATAATTGTATTGCAATGTATACATTGTTACCTTGGATACACTAGTGAGTTTTATTGTACTCTTTCATTCTCATGAAATATAACCCGTTTTCTTTAGGCACATAAAATTCAATGAGAGATGATAAGGTGGGATATTGAAAAAAATATACTGAGAAAGGGAAACGCGATGTAACATGAGGTAATGCATCATTTAATATAAGATATGGTTCCAACACAAAAAAAAATTGATTAGAGTAATTTAAGACATCCTAAAATGACAAAATATGTAACATATTTGGAGAGGGAGGTAATATTTATTACTTCGATTGCTTTGCATTTTGTCATTTGAAGGAGTCTATATAGGAGGTCGTCATTCACAAGTCTGTTTAAATTTCATAGATTTTCATGTATTGCCTTGATTTTTATTTTTTTAACCTACAATTTTTTTATTATGTATTTGTTGTATTTGGACAAACTAAAATGCTAAAGGAACTCATATTAGGAATTTAGTACATCTACATAAGAAAAAGCTAAATAAAAGAAGTTTCCTCTCAAAGAAAAGCTAAATAAAAGAAGAATTTTCATGAAATTTTTCAAATGATGTTCGAATATTTGATAGAAAGTTTTGGATATTCGATTTTTTGGATCGTATTTAGTTCGGAAATATAATATGAACTACAGACTGCATTTAACTTGGGTAGATCATTGCATTTTTTGTGTGTTGAGAGGATAAAATTCATAAGTGTGTTTTATGCACACTTTTAAAGGTCAATATGATTTCATTTTCTTGAAAAATTAGGACATTTTAGGTTCCTATTAGGCCCTTATCGCATATATTGTCTTGGTTTCATCTTGTCAGTCGTATTTCAGGTAAATGAAGACTCTTTGGATGAAATCAAGAGAGTTTGCACAAAAGATTAAGGAAAAATTGACAGAAATAATCCCAACTATGACCGGTCCGCTCAAAATAATCCCAACTTTGGGTTATTCTGGAATAATCCAAACTATTTGGGGTACCTTCCCAAAATAATCCAAACTTTTATTTTTCTTGCCTTCAACGATCCCTTTTGGGTCTATTATATATAGGATAATTAAAAGTTTGGATTATTTTGAGAAAGTACTCCCAATAGTTTGGATTATTCTAGAATAACCCATAGTTGGGATTATTTTGAGCTGAACGGTGATAGTTTGGATTATTCTTGTCAATTTTTCCAAAGATTAAAGGCAAAATATCATTTTTGTTTGATTCCATCCTCCGAGTCCTCAGAAGGTTATCATTGTTATGGTCAAATTTTACAGGTATAGACGTTGTGCATTACGACATGATGTTGGTTCTATGGACTGGACTAAAGGTATAACTGTTTTGCGGAAATTAGGGAAGACTTAGTCTATGTCTCAGCTAGGAGAATATTCGTTGGAGATTGTTCAAAGTGCTGTCAAGGAACGTGGCTAAAAAGTAGGAGAAGCTTGAAGGCTCAAGTAAACTATCCGTTGGTAACAAACATCGCTTATCAAGGGATTCAGGTGTTAGTGGAGAATAAGAAGGCTGAGAAACGTGAAACATAACATGAGTTACATACATCCAATATCAACATTTCTAGAGCATTCTAACTTACAAACGCACTGTTGAACCTTTGTTCTATTGATTAGTCATTGTTCCTACAATTGTTCACAAAATATTGTACTTAGACTTTTACTTAGGTTATATTGGTTGTCGTTCTCCCTCGGCGTTAGTTGCATATAGTGGATCGGTGGACTCACAGCCACCCGCGGTTTTTTTACCCATCTTCATTGGGGTTTTTCCGCATCACCATCTTCTTGTGTCATTTCCCTTGAATCCCCCTCATCATTTCATTTCGTCACGTCGCATTAATCTACTTGTTGACGTCCCAACATCTGTCTTTATCCTTACGTAAAAATCGACCTAAACAATTTGGCACCCACCGTGAGGCAGACAGTCATATCTTACATCTTTCTATATTAGCGACAAAACGTCCGAGTCCATTCTGCACTTATGGATCCTAATTAATTGCAAGCTGCCTATGTGCAAATTTGAGATGGAAATGGATCGGGTTCGGGGCGGGTGGACCATCACCCGCCTCCATCCACCCCACCCGACCCATCCATCACCCGGTCAAACATCCACCTGAATCCATCCACCCATCACCCACGGGTGAAACGGATGGATCGGGTGATAATCGGATGAACTATGTTAAAATTAAAATAATAAAAGAAAATATCAATAACATCAGATAATTAAATCCAAATCCAAACTTCACTCTATCATCCGGCAGACTTCATTTTTTCATTCAGAAGAAAACGCATATCAGAAGAACAATTAAAATAACCCCAAAGCATTTATAATCAATAACCCACGCTTCACTCCTCTTCACCTACTGTCAAGTGTCAACCCACTCCTTCTACCAAAATCAATCCCATTTCTCTCTCCTCCTCCCCCACGCATTTCACACTACCCTCTCCTTCCTTTCCTCCAGCCGCCACTCTCACTCTTTCACGTGTTTCATTCCTTTCTCATCTCATTTTTCATGATTTTCCCTTCCCTTAAAAAAACTTTAAAAAAATAAATAAAAATCTTCCAATGATGAATATTTGGTCATCAGATGATATTAATCTTACTTGAGTTTGAGAAGAAAACTCCGGTAAAGCAGCGGCAGCCGGCAGCCCGGCACTGTGGTAATGAAAGTAGGAGAGAAGAGTGAGATGAGACATGAGAGTGAGATAAGAGAGTTGAGACTCTTGAGAGGAAGGCAGGAAGCTGCGCCTGCTAGCAGTGCTAGGGTTAAAAGTTTAAACACTTAAACTTGCTCAGTTTGGGACCTTTGGGCCTTTGGACAATGGACTTTTGATAGTGGACTAAATGACTAATGAACTTGTAAAAATGAAAAAGCCAAAAGTAAAAATTAAAAAAAATTTACTTTAAACGGGTGACGGGTCGGGTGGTAAACGGGTGACGGGTCGGGTGGTAAACAGGTGATGAGTCGGGTGATGGATGAAAAAATATCACCCGAACCCGACCCGCATCCGTCACCCGGTTATCCGTCACCCGGCTATCATCCGTTTAAACCGGGTTTTTCACCCACTTAATAAACCGGGTGGAGCGGGTGGTCGGGTGATCCACTGGATATTTCCATCTCTAGTGCAAATGAAAGCCCAGATGGAAGAAATCAAGAAGACCAACGAGCGCCTGTCGTCCGAATTCACCATGTCACAAGAGCAGGTCCAGAAGTTGCAAGAGGAGTTAGCCTCAACAAAAGCATCTAAACAGCAGCGACAACGCAACGTTGAGAACATTTCGACAATGCAACCTTTCTCCGGCGAATAGATCATTGAATCTAAAGGCAAAGGCGATGCTAGTGATACCGAAGAAGAACAAGGAGAACCTACGCCGGAGAACCGTCCACCAAAGGAAGGGGACCTTATGGCTAATGATCGAGAAGCAAACCGTTGAATGATGATTGATGAGGTTATTGTCCCAACTTCCAGGAGCTCCTACCCCAAGCATCGTCGAGTATCGAGATAGTTACGCAACGTCACCATTCGTCGAGAATATAGCCAAGGCAAAGCTACCAAAGAAGCTCAATCTTCCCGTCCTGCCCGCCACTTATCATGGATCCACTGACCCAAATGAGCATGTCTCAGTACAAGCAGCGAATGTGGCAAGCGTCCATACCCTGGCACTTGGTTGAAGCACGCATGTGCTAGTCTTTTGGAGCAACATTGACCGGACCAGCCCTCAAATGGCTCGAATCTCTCAAGCCAGGAAGCATCAGCAACCTCTCAACTTCGGAAAATAAGTTCTACAACAAATTCGAAGGAATCCGCAGTCTTGAGAAGCAGACCAACGATGTATATAGCGTCGTCTAGAAGCCAGGAGAATCCGTTCGCGATTATTACAATCAGTTTAACAATGAAATGATTGGAATTGAAGATTTAGATACAAAAATTGATGTTAAATGTTTCATGAAAGACCTCGTCCTTTAGTCCAAGCTATACAACCATCTCACTAAATATCCGGGCACGACGTTCGAAGAGGTCAAGTCCAGAGCGTTAGCTCAGATGCGTCTGGAAGAGGATGATGCTATTCTAAACACCATCTCAACATGTCATGTGTCTAAAGGACCGAGCGATCGCAAAGCATTCACACCCAAAAGACACAACTGAAGATCTCACCCTTACAACCGTCCTAATCATGTACATAATGTTAATGATGTATCGGATTGTGCAGGTATAAATGCAAAGACATACCACAACGCACACCATGACGTTGAATCATATTGCTTTTCGGTCGACGTTGGAGGTGTGGTAAATGCCCTAACGAAGATCGGTGCTCCCATTCGTTGACCAAGAAAGAGCGACCGGTCAAACGCCCAGAAAGATTAAACCAAATGGTGCCAGTTCCATCACGACCATGGCCACAGGAAGGAGGATTGC
Source organism: Beta lomatogona (assembly GCA_947646795.1). NCBI lineage: Eukaryota > Viridiplantae > Streptophyta > Magnoliopsida > Caryophyllales > Amaranthaceae > Beta > Beta lomatogona. The sequence continues at coordinate 1,617,098 of CANSNZ010000951.1, forward strand.
ATAGCCACTTAGAAGAGAGGTCACATTCATGTTGAACAAAGGACATATGCGAGACCTCTTCAACGACAAAGAAAAAGCGTCCTTCGAGAAGAACCCGCCAAAGCATAACCCATCTACGTCTCCCTCGCTCGTAATGGTAATTAATGTAATTTCTGGTGGGTTCTTCCACGTCCAAAGTTCCTAAAAGTTGTAGATCTGAAGATGAAAGAAAATTGGAAGCGATGTCCATTACCTTCGACGACGACGACATTTGCAATGAGGAGCATCACGACGGACTAGTCATTTCACGACAGTTAGTAATTGCATGTTGCGACGAGTATTGATTGATGGTTGCAGTTCTCCGAATATTCTCTTCGAAAGCGCTTTGGAAAGTATGGGTCTTGATGACAGGGACATAATAAGAAGTCAATAGCTCTAGTAGGATACAACGGTGAGACACAGCAGACTGTCGGAGAGATTATCCTGCCAACTTATGCTAAATGAGTCAACTTGCAAACAGAATTCAACGTCCTCGATTGTCTATCAGCTTTTAACGTCATCCTTGGTACACCTTGGATCCATAAAATGAAAGCAATGCCGTCAACATATCATCAGACGAACAAATTCCCTACTAAGTGGGGCATTCAAGAAATTAAAGGCGACCAAAAGGCTGCTATGGAATGCTACAGTTCGTCGCTCAAGCCATCAAAGGCAGCCATCTAGCAATTAACGAACTGATCGACGCCAAACGAACCTGATGAATAACAAATTGACAAGGTGATGCTCGATCCAGCCTTCCCAGATCATGTCGTTCGCATCGGAGCGACCATGTCTTCTGAACTACGGAACCAGGTAATTGAATTTTTAAAAGTTAATTAAGATTGTTTTGCATGGTCTCATGAAGATATGACAAGTATCAAGCTAGACGTGACCACCCATAAGTTGAAAGTCGATCCAGAGCACAAGCCAGTCAAAAGAAGCGTCGCAAGTTCGCACCCGAGCGAAATCAGAACATAAACGACGAGGTACAAAAACTTATCGACACAGGTAAATTTCAGGAAGTCAAGTATCTGGACAGGCTGGCAAACGTCGTAGTGGAGAGTGTGCATTGACTTCACAAACCTAAACAAAGCATGTCCAAAGGATCCCTTCTCGTTGCCACACATAGACGCAATGGTGGACGCGACAGCAGGCCACGAGCTCTTGACGTTCATGTACGCTTACTCAGGGTACAATCAGATCCTCATGCGTCCTGACGATCAAGAAAAGACTGCCTTCATCATCCATAAAGGTACTTATTGTTATAAGGTCATTCCCTTTAGATTAAAAAATGCAGGTGCCACGTACCAGAGGTTAGTCAACCACATGTTCAAAGAGCAACTTGGGGACACCATGGAAGTCTACATCAACGACATGCTGGTAAAGTCTAAAAAAGCAATTGAACACGTCCAACACTTGATGCAAGCCTTCAACGTCCTCAAACAATACGGTATTAAACTTAACCGCACTAAGTGTACTTTTGGAGTTGTCGCAGGAAAATTCTTGGGATACGTCGTGATGCAACAAGGAATTGAGGCGAGTCCTGACCAGATAAGCGTTAATAAATATTCAATCCCCTCGGAACGTCAAAGAAGTACAAAGTTAACAGGACGTGTCGTAGCACTTAATCGTTTCATATCAAAGTCGTCCAACAAATGAAGAAGCTTTACTAGCACTCAAGCAATACTTGGCCACCTCCATTGGTATCCAAGCCGAACGAGGGAGAAATATTGCAACTCTACCTCGTCGCCAGCAATGCGTCAGTCAGTGCTGTCCTGACTAGAGAAGAGGAAAATCAACAACTTCCTAACTATTGCGTCAGTAAGGCTTTGCTAGATGCAAAGACTAGGTATTCTTCCCTTGAAAAACTTGTATTAGCTCTGATTAGTGCAGTTAAAAAGTTAAGACACTATATTGAAACACATACTGTTGTTGTCATGACTAATTATCCAATAAAAAGTGTTTTGTGTAGATTAGATCGACAGGTCACATGGGAAAATGAGAGATCGCGTTAAGCGGTTACGTCATCAAGTACCTACCTAGAGAAGTAATTACGTCGCAAGCCTTAGCTGATTTTGTGGCAGACTTCAGTACAGAACTAAAGAATTTGGCAGACAAAGATATCGCTCGCATCAATCACGTAAATAGCGACGCTTGGACTTTATTTGTTAATGGATCATCTAACTTTTGTGGCGCAGGTCTAGGCATTGTATTGAAGCCACCAAAAGGGGACAAGATAGTACAAGCAATATGTTGCGGAAGCCACCACAAGGGGACAAGATAGTACAAGCAATATGTTGCGACTTCAAAGCAACCAATAATGAAGCTAAATACGAAGCGTTAATTGCAGGGATGACGTTAGCCAATGATCTGGGGGCAATATCGCTTAAAGTATACAATGACTCACTCCTCATATCAAAGGAGAATTTGCCGCAAAGGATTAAAAAATGGCATCCTACATGGAGGTGACAAAGGATTAATGTAAGCAATTTAACCCCTTTTGTATAATGCAGGTACCAAGAGACCAAAACACCTAGGCGGACGCACTTGCTAATTTGGGGTCATCCTTGAGAGATTCGTCGTACACATCCGTCCCAATAGTCCATCTCATGACGCCAGTCATAACCAAACCACTAGAAGTAGCAGACGTCACTACCATTTCAATGGAAGACGACGAAAATGACGCAATCGACACGAACGACGACAGCGTCGAAGTAAGTGTTGACTGGACCAAACCTATCCTCGATTACTTAACTGACGACATCTTGCTAGATGACAAAGTAGAAGCAAGAAAGTTGTGTTTCAAAGCGTCGCGATACTTAGTCATTCAAGGCGTTTTGTTCAAAAATTCTGTAGCTGAACTATATTTGCGGTGTCTGGAGCAGCGTTAATGGAACCAAGTTCTTTAAGACCTACATGAAGGAACATGTGGTAATCATTTCGAAGGATGTAGCCTATCAAATCGTGCGCTAAGTATGGGTTACTATTGGCCAACGATGAAACATAACGCAATCAAGTACGTCACGAAATGCGACAGTTGTCAACGATCCGAAGTTGTAATTATCCATGGAAAGGAATTCCGCTCTTACAAATAAATGCTCAACACCCAAGTAGGCTTACAAAATTGATCATGATCAAATGCTTTTTGGGTCGTCTCATACCTTGTGATTGGTGTTTATCTCCAAAATATTTGGAGATTTTTACTTTTTCTAAAATATAGAATTACATATATTACAAATAACCTTCTGAATTATTACATAAATCCTTGGCCTTTAATGAAATGGAGAATGGACATAGTTGGTAAGCTACCTCCATCCCCAGGACAAAAGGTATTTATGTTGGCACTAACTGATTATGTAATATCTCTCATGATTGCTTTAAAGGGATTTAGTAGGCATCTCATTCCAACAAGATGCATCTTTCTTTTAGGGAGCTCATTTCCTTAGTTTCTCTATAGTTAAGTGTGCTTGGCTGGGAGTAGTCCAACGATTGGTGACCTCCTGGAAAGTTTCTTAGGGTGCGCATGAGTGAGGACTAGGCATGAGCAAGGGCCGGGTCCACCCGGACCCCAATTTTTTTACGGACCCAGACCCGGACCCGGAACCTAAGGGTCTGGGATCCAGGATGTCAAATAAAGTACATTGATCTAACTACCCTCAAAAAAAGAACGTACATTGATCTAGCTCCTTTAAAGGTAATACAGCTTCTTTGAAGTGGAAATCATAATCTCGTGGATGATAAATAAAGTAACACATTCCACCCCAAAGCTCCTAAGCTCGAATATATAATTATCATAATCTTGCTAAAACTAAGCTCTCAAGAACAAAAAAGATTGTCATTTTCAAGTGAAATCTCAACACTTATCCCACAACGAGATGAGAGAGAAATCAGTAGTATGAAGAAGTAAAACCTTAACTCTATTTCACAAAGCTAAACAAAAACATCCCCAAAATAGTCAATTTCACTGTTCAATCTAGCTATTAATAGCTTAGTAGCAATTCGACAGAAAACCCTAACACAATCCCAAAACCTAATTTCCAAATCTTGCTAAAAAACACACATAAAATGAACAATCAAATACAAGAAATACCTCTGAAAAGGTCCGATCTTTAAGTATCTCACCACTACTGTCGGAAAGATCGTACTCCATTATTATTTCTTCAAATCGAACCGAATCTTCACTAGTAGAATAATTGTTTATTGCTGCGATGGTATTGCTGCTGTTTTACCCATACGCAGCAATATATCACGTAAAAAGAAAAGGTGAAATATAAAATAACCATATTGTTGCGGTTTCGGCCGAAAACCGCAGCAATATGGTTTCAACGGAAAAAAAAGTTGACTATTTGACCAGACATATTGCTGCGCTTTCTGACAAGAACCGCAACAATATATTAAAAAATAATATTTGAACCTATTGTTGTGGTTCTTATATAAAACCGCAGCAATAGATATTTAAAATTAAAAGTAAAAGCGGCCCAGCTAGGGTTAGCACGCGTCACTACTCCTCCTTCCTCATTTCACCAGCCGTTTTCACTCCTTCCCTCATTTCACTCCTTTCTCTCTCCTCCTTCATCTTCTTCAGATCTGCTCCTCTCTCATGCACGGTCCTCTCTAACTGCAGCGAAGTCTTCCTCCTCTCTCATTTCACCGAGCTTGCCTTCGTCATCGAGTTTGACTTCGCCGTAGATCGTGCGTGCGAGGAGATTTCGCTTTTTCCACCGTGTTGGATCTGAACACCGGCGTGATTTCAACTGAAGTTTTCAGATCTCAATTCACCGCCTTCAGCAAAGTTTTCAGCCTCCACGTTCGACGCCTTCAGCCGCCTTCGCCATAGAACAACCCGCGCGAAAAGAGAAAGGGGTCCGAACGTTCATCGGCGTTGCGCGAAGTCGATGCGAACAAAATATAACGTTGGCTCGTTGGTTTTGTTTAAAGGTGATTGTAAATCGATTTTTTTTGTTCAATTAATTTCGAGTTTTATGTTTCTATTTTTTCTGGTTTAATACTGTTCCTACCATTTACTTATGCCGATTCTCATCCTTTTCCGTTTATTTTCGGGTTCACGAATTCATTTGTTATTTTCACTTGCATTAATTGTCTCTTGTAATGCAGTGTTGATTGAGAAATTTGTTGAGAAATGTTTAACATCAACGTGATTTCGTTGGTTTTATTTCGTTTTTTTAACTTTTTTTATTATTTTTATTTTCTGAATGTCATATTTGGAGAATGAATTTGAAACCAGATTTGATTTTTTATTTTCTAAATGTCAAACGAAGAGCACTGCACTGCCAGATTTGTTTTTATTTTTATTTTTTGGAATGAATTTGATGTTAGTGTTCATGAATTAGTAATTTCGATTTTGATATTAATGTGGTGAATGAATTTGTTTTAGCATGCAGTGGATTGTTGTAGCTATGCTTATATTATAATTGTACTATAACTACAAAAATTTTACACTTCGTGAAATGAAAAAAGAATTTTTTTTTTTACCCGGCTATGCATCTATTGTTGTGGCTTTGGGAAGAAACCGCAGCAATAGACCTGTATATTTAATATTAAAAAAGAACCTATTGCTGCGGTTTTATCTAGAAACCGTAGCAATAGCTTGGCCTATTGCTGCAGTCAAAAACCGCAGCAATAGGTTAATTACCTATTGTTGCGCCCTCAATTGTTGCGCGGCCAAAAGCGCTGCAATAGGCCACATAATGACCGCAACAATAAGTATTTATTCTACTAGTGCTTTTCAGTCGAACAGCAGGAGCTTCTGCAAGAACAAATTGAAATTAGGTCAGAAAACAGTGAAAAGATCGAAAACTGATTAAAGAGTGAAAAATGAATGAAAATTAGGGATTTGAATGACGAACATCGGACAAATAGGGTGAAAAAAGAGGGGAAACAGAGATTTCAAAGTGAATGGATTGGTGTTTTAGTTTAGGAAATCATTTTGGTTTAAAAGTAAAAAGTAAAAAGTTATATATTAAATACTTTTAGGGTCTAAGGGTCGGGTAGGGTGTAATACCCCGAATTTTCAAAGATTATTAAGGTTTAATATTATTTCCACTTAAAATTTATTTTATGATAATGCGATTTTATTTGATAACTATGTTTATTAAAATTATAATTTCATTTAGTTTTGAATTATTTAACGAGTTTATTTAAATGATTTAATTGAAATGTATTTTATTTAAATAAACTAATTATTCATTTTCATTATTTCAAAGTATTTTAATATGGTAATTGAAAGGTGTATTTAGTTGTGGGCATTCTTATTCATTCAAGTTGTCCATCCATTTTTAGTAATCCAAAGCCCAAATGCAAGTCCATAGCCATATGTCTTCTAGCCAAAAAGAAAAAGGAAAACAAAACCAAAAAAATAGAAAGAAGAAGCGTGATCATCATCACCATCTTCCTCCTTCCTCACGCACACAAAATAAATAGAGCCAAAGGTCAGATTTTTCCACAAACTCAACAGTTCTTGTCAAAGAACTTTGAAAATCAAGCACAAATTCAACCCCAACCTCAACTCTTCTGCCCAAAATCCCCCAAAATTAGAAAACAAAATCTCACACCATACTTCCTCCATTAATGGAGGTTGACTTAGCTCTACAAATTCAGCAACCCAAACACACCCAATTGCCCAAGCAAACAATCTAAAAAGGTTTGCTTAAATTCCTTTCTATTATTCCTAAATTTATGATTTTTGTGTTGAAAAATAAAACTTTAATTACAACCCACCATTAACATCTTCATTGTTACACACTGAACCGCCGAGCACCACCCTCGAACCACCAAGTCGCCACCCAACCGCGACAAATCGCCAGCCACAACCTCCCCCCCCCCTCAATTCGCACCTCTGTTGCGTCTTTTTCGACCCACGCCCAGCCACCCGTGTAACACCCCAGAATTTCAAAGCGGAAAAGAAAGAAATAATAATAGTATTAATAGGATGATGGCGGAAACATCGTCTTCTGGGAATGTCACTACTACAAGAATAGTGTTTAAATAACTAACTGATAAAAACAAACATAAGTAAGTACTATAAGTAAATTAATTACTTAGATTAAAATCGAAATGAGAAAACTATCTCAAACTAAAGAGAAGTCTAGAACTAAAACCCCTAATAGATTATTTCTCGCATCTCAACCTGAGCCCAAAATCAAAGAAAATCCCCATCAACAAAACCTGCAAAATATACAACAAATATCCACAATCAGTGGGGAGTAACTAGCAGTTCTCCCAGAACAAAAGAAATAAAAGCATGATTCAGACATAGATTAATAAGAAAGGAAAGCATAAAGTCAAGTCAACTACAATATGCATCCACTTCCATATAACTCACAAATAACGCAAATGAATAATAAATAGCAAGTAAGTTGGATAAAAATAAATAAATCATCTCAAGAGTACTTTTATAAAAATAAAATATAGGAAAAACAAGTTATTGAGTCAGAAACCGAACGTTAGTGAATCGCAATTCACTTCCTAAGGTTTGTTAGATCGCAATCTTCAGGTCAGTCTATGGGCTCACATTCCCCACTGCCTATGTCTAAGAATGGCCAAACTCCCGATGCAGGGTAGAACACGCAGAACTCCCTGACCTCTCGGACGACAACAATTAACCCAGGTGTACCCCTAGTTCGCAAACCAGGTGGTTGGCATGTTCTGCATCGGGGACTACATCTATCCCACCGGATGTTCTTATCTCAAAATAAAATCATAAATATCATCAAAGTATCATTCATCTCAAAAATATTCGTCAAAAAGGGATGCCACCCGGCCTTATACCCATAATTCATCAAAAGTAATTTTTCAAAAATCTTCAAAGTAGTAACTTACAAATTTACAACAAATATCTCCAACCACAATACTTTAAACATCACTAAGCATCAACAATGATAGTAAAATAGTTTTTACAGCACTAACAACATCAATCAAAAATGCATCACCAATTAACTCCAAGGCTTATTAAATAAAAGAATAGTACACAATTAATCATTTTTGCATACATCAAACATAAACATAATGATACCAATAATACTTACAGCAACCCACTAAACACCAGCATCCAAGAACATAAAAGATCATAAATTATTTCTGATTAACAAGCTCTCAAATAATTTAAAAGAGTATCCTCAATTTCACAACAAAAACACAATAATAATTATTAAACTGATAAGTTCGAGCAGTAAAATCACACAAAAATTATCATATGACCCTAATGTCTCTACTTACATGGTACAAATTTTATTTATAATTTTCGGACTCTAAAAGGAATTTTAAAAGTTAATATACAGATTACTCAATAAAGCCAATATAATAACTAAAAATATAAATAACGCCCAAAAATTACCAAGAATTTACACAACATGCATCAACTCACGTAAATACATATTATACAAAGAAATAAATTTTTCAGCCTATAGAAATAATTTTCACGATTTATATACTGACAGAAATGAAATTGCAAAAACAGATATATCAATTAAATAAACCAGTACGCAGTAGGCAAAAAATTATTCTAAGGCATGGAATACATACTACACATAAAACATGATCTAATAAAAATAATTTCAGTAATTTTCACATCCGTTTAATAATTATTATGCAATTTAGCCAAAAACACACAAAACACCAATTAAATCAAATAAATACCAAAAATCATACGAAAATTATTTTTCTCTTTACAGTAATCACACAGCATGCATCAAGTATATTCATGTCAAATTTCGTCAATAATTTCATTAAAAAAGTATTTTAAATAATTCCTAGCGTAATAATCTAATACCGAATAATACTCTAATCACAATGGTTCTAAGATAACTACTAGTTACCTGGAACGTCGGGAGGAGAGCTGAGTCTAAAGAGATAGTTAAGAGCTACGCATACAATCCAATTCCTCTTCTAACCCCAAGGCACAACTAACGAGAATTGAAGCAACCAGTCACTAGGCATTTTCTTCTTGAACGTTGATAAATCTCATGTCACACTGCTCTGTTCCGACCATGATTCCAGGTGATCAAAAGCTCAGATTCTAAATCGCTCCTGTCAGAGTGTAGAACAAGATGTTATAAACATTCTTTCCAAATTTGAAGACGATCCAACGGTTAGATCTCCGGCTACGGTTATTTTCGTGAAGGTGTGACAGGAAAAACCGGGTTGAAACATTCTATTCTTTTCCTCTTCCTTTTCTCTCTTTATTTTCTTGAAAAACGGTGAGGGTTAAATGAGAATGTTGCTGAACTTCTTTTAATAAAATTCAGAATTTTATGGCAAGGAAAAATGAAGGGTTTAGGAGAAATGATTAGGGGGGTTATGGGGGTTACAATCTACCAAGAGTCACTAATTAAAAGAAATTAAATAAAAGAGGAGAAACTCTTCTTCCTTCTCCCTCCCCATAGCCGGCTGTCCATGCCCAAGTACACCAAGAAGATTTCGGCCCAAGTCATCAAAGGTCCATGCATCAAAAGTCCGTCACGCGATAAATCGATAAATTCCTAAATCGCGCCTAAACTTTGAAAATACTTAATAATGAAAATAACTCTAATAAATTATATTATAAATATAATAAACACATTAACACGCCACATGCGATGCAACATTTCATCACCCAAGTCGGTCCAACAACGTTACAAAAATGCTACGCGACAAAACAGCATCCGAAACGCCTAAACAAATAACGAAATTAATATAACCTTTAAAATAAATAACTAAAAACTTAAAATAAATATATATATATACATATATCACATCATATAAATATATATACACATTTTCACAACACGTTCCAAAATAATCGAAATAATAAATTATTTATTTTTACGAAAAATATCATTTTAATGTAAACAAACACCAAAAATAAGGGTGAAAATTACGGGGTGTTACAATCACTCCCCCTTAAAAGAGTTTCGTCCTCGAAACTTCAAAACAATTGCAACCAAGAGACAAAAGAAAATACTCTAGATAAAGAACATTAAGAAAACAGAAATCGATGAATTTTTGTTAACTAAACAACTTTGCAGGTATAAAATTTGATAACTCAAATAATATATATATTTTATTTTGGAAGACCAAAAGAGTTGTATAGTAAAGAAGCACGGTAACAACAATCATTTTATAAAATGTGAAAGAACCAAAGACAAGTATTAGAAAGTTTAAGGTAAAAACTTTTGCACAATAAACTATAGGTAATTTTGTAAAAGAAGCAGGAATAAATAGTTACGTAAAATTATAAAAGAATAAATCCGACCATACATAAATATTCTTAGAAAAGAAACGAAGAAGAAAAAAGTTCGTAAATAGATAGCCAAATCAATTTAAATAGAGGTAACCACACGGGCTTATACTCCACTTAAAGAGATAAGAACACTTTAATAAAGAGTAGCTAGCTACTTTATTAAAATAGCACTTACGAACACAAGTCATGACATATGTTATAAGAGTGTACGCCTCCTAAACATATATATGAAAAGTAAAGTTCGCAAAAAGAAATTGAAAAATTTTTTAAAAAATTCACAACGACGAAACACTATTAATAAATAGGCGATAAGGTAATAAATTATTAACAACAATTACAAAATTTGCCAAGTCGACACAAATGTGCATGGAACCACCCATTGCAACCTAGTATCAACAAAACAATATTTGAAAGCCAACTTATCAAATCGACATTAGAGTTTTATTGGAATCACCCAATATAAACTTAATATCAACTGAAAAAAAAAATTAAATCAAAACAGATAAAAAAAAATGTGTCAACTTATCAAATTGACATACAAGCCAAAGGAATCACCCATTATGACTCAATATCAACTCAAACAAGTTTAAAATTGAGACTTATCAAATTGACATACAAGTCAAAGGAATCACCCCTTTATGACTCAATATCAACTCAAACAAGTTTAAAATTGAGACTTATCAAATTGACATACAAGTCAAAGGAATCACCCTTTATGACTCAATATCAACTCAAACAAGTTTAAAATTGAGACTTATCAAATTGACATACAAGTCAAAGGAATCACCCATTATGACTTAATATCAACTCAAACAAGTTTAAAATTTAGACCGAGTATATAAATTTCATTTTCAAAGAATATAAAACAGATCAGTCAAAATCAGAGAATTAAATAAGAAGTAATGAAAACAACCAAAATTTTGATATGAAATGAGAAAGCACTAAATATTTAAACAAGAAACAACAAATAGTAAACGAGATCCTTTCACGTAATTGAGTTTGAAAAAAAATAATGCTAATAAGAAAAGTAAGTAAAGTAAAAGTTGTTGAATGCTAACCTTTAAAACAAAATAGTTTGCGTCCACATTTCAATTTAACACCAAGACAACTCATTAAAGTACTTTTATTTTCAAAGACTACAAAACTTATTACCATAATTAAAAGCTAAACAAGGATTAGCATGAAAAATAAAAAAATTAAAAGGAAAATATTTATAACTATAGATGGTCAAAAACGGTAAGAGAAATTTGAAGACAATTGAAGTTAAACGTTTTTCAAAAGAGTATGTCAAAATATTAATAATAACAAAATTTGAAAGTCAGAAAATAACTCTAACATAAGTATAAAATTTATTAAGTTCAAAGATCTAAAATATAATTTGGAATATAAATTCAAATTAGAAAGTTTTGTAAATAATAAAACAGATATGTAGTACTCACATAATAAACAACACTTAATTGAAAAAGAACAGAAAGTATATACTGTCTCACATAATAACATATACTATCAAGCAACTAACAAATAAAATAAAAGCAATGCAACACATAAGACTATATTAAAATAAAATTAAAGCTTATTTCTAAATTGCAAAACACAAAACAAACTAAACACAACGAAACCGAGAAGGCTATAAATTACTTCGCTCTCGCTGCGCACTCTGATAAAAGAGAACATAAATTACATGTAAGAGGCCTTGCAAATAAGATTAGCAAACTTGGTAGACTAATTCCACCAATAATACAAATAACTATACATATAACATATGCTCCATAAGCATGAAAGCACACCACATTCCCATAAGGCTTCCCTTTACTTACTCTACCCATCACACTCTCATTATAGTGAAACAACTAAACTTAATTCTCAGCAAATTTTATATCCTATGGCTAACTAATAATTCTAAAGAATCATTAGCAACTCTTTTTCAGAGTTTAGGAGCGTTTTGCTCTGATACCAACTGTAACACCCCATAATATCAAAGCGGAAAAGAAAGAAATAATAATAGCATTAATAGGACGATGGCGGAAACATCGTCTTCTGGGAATGTCACTATTACAAGAATAGTGTTTAATTAACTAAGTGATAAAAACAAACATAAGCAAGTACTATAAGTAAATTAATTACGTAGATTAAAATCGAAATGAGAAAACTATCTCAAACTAAAGAGAAGTCTAGAACTAAAACCCCTAATAGATTATTTCTCGCATCTCAACCCGAGCCCAAAATCAAAGAAAATCCCCATCAACAAAACCTGCAAAATATACAACAAATATCCACAATCAGTGGGGAGTAACTAGCAGTTCTCCTAGAACAAAAGAAATCAAAGCATGATTCAGACATAGATTAATAAGAAAGGAAAGCATAAAGTCAAGTCAACTACAATATGCATCCACTTCCATATAACTCACAAATAACGCAAATGAATAATAAATAGCAAGTGAGTTGGATAAAAATAAATAAATCATCTCAAGAGTACTTTTATAAAAATAAAATATAGGTAAAACAAGTTATTGAGTCAGAAACCGAACGCTAGTGAATCGCAATTCACTTCCTAAGGTTTGTTAGACCGCAATCTCCAGGTCAGTCTATGGGCTTACGTTCCCCACTTCCTGTGTCTAAGAATGGCCAAACTCCCGATGCAGGGTAGAACACGCAGAACTCCCTGACCTCTCGGACGACAACAATTAACCCAGGTGTACCCCTAGTTCGCAAACCAGGTGGTTGGCATGTTCTTCTCCGGAGACTACATCTAGCCCACCGGATGTTCTTATCTCAAAATAAAATCATAAATATCATCAAAGTATCATTCATCTCAAAAATATTCGTCAAAAAGGGATGTCACCCGGCCTTATACCCATAATTCATCAAAAGTAATTTTTCAAAAATCTTCAAAGTAGTAACTTACAAATTTACAACAAATATCTCCAACCACAATACTTTAAACATCACTAAGCATCAACAATGATAGTGAAATAGTTTTTACAGCACTAACAACATCAATCAAAAATGCATCACCAATTAACTCCAAGGCTTATTAAATACTCCCTCCGGTTCCGAAAAATCTTCCTTGTTACTGTTACTACAGATACCAAGGAGGATCAATTTGTGTGGGGTCTTGGGTGGGTAAAGTAGGAAAGAAAGAGGGGGTTAAGGAAAATAAACAAATAAAAATGGGTAAAGTATGAGAGAGAAAGGGAGTAAAATTGATTTAATAGTGTAATGGTGGACCATATGATAGGGACATGAGAGGGTAAAAAGGGGAAAAAATTTGCCAAATAAGGAATAAAGTAAAAGAGGAAAGATCTTTTGGAAACGCACTAAAACGGAAAGAGGGAAGATCTTTAGGAACCGGAGGGAGTAAATGAATAGTACACAATTAATCATTTTTACATAAATCAAACATAAACATAATGATACCAATAATACTTACAGCAACCTACTAAACACCAGCATCCAAGAACATAAAAGATCACAAATTATTTATGATTAACAAGCTCTCAAATAATTTAAAAGAGTATCCTCAATTTCACAACAAAAACCCAATAATAATTATTAAACTAATAAGTTCGAGCAGTAAAATCACAAAAAAATTATTATATGACCCTAATGGCTCTACTGACATGGTAAAAATTTTAGTTATAATTTTCGGACTCCAAAAGTAATTTTAAAAGTTAATATACAGATTACTCAATAAAGCCAATATAATAACTAAAAATATAAATAAACGCCCAAAAATTACCAAAAATTTACACAACATGTATAAACTCATGGAAATACATATTATACAAATAAATGAAATTTTCGGCCTCTATAAATAATTTTCATGATTTATATACTGACAGAAATGAAATTGCAAAAACAGATATATCAATTAAATAAACCAGTATACAGTAGGAAAAAAATTATTCTAAGGAATGGAATACATACTACGCATACAACAAGATCTAAGAAAAAAAAATTTCAACAATTTTAACATCCGTTTAATAATTATTATGCAATTTAGCCAAAAACGCACAAAACACCAATTAAATCAAATAAATACCAAAAATCATACGAAAATTATTTTTCTCTTTACAGTAATCACACAGCATGCATCAAGTATATTCATGTCAAATGTCGTCAATAATTTCATTCAAGAAGTATTTTAAATAATTCCTAGCGTAATAATCTAATACCAAATAATACTCTAATCACTATGGTTCTAAGATAGCTACTAGTTACCTGGAACGTCGGGAGGACAGCTGAGTCCAAAGAAATAGTTAAGAGCTACGCATACAATCCAATTCCTCTTCTAACCCCAAGGCACAACGAACGAGAATTGAAGCAACCAGTCACTAGGCATTTTCTTCTTGAACGTTGATAAATCTCATGTCACACTGCTCTGTTCCGACCATGATTCCAGGTGATCAAAAGCTCAGATTCTAAATCGCTCCTGTCAGAGTGTAGAACAAGATGTTATAAACGTTCTGTCCAAATTTGAAGACGATCCAACGGTTAGATCTCCGGCTACGGTTATTTTCGTGAAGGTGTGACAGGAAAAACCGGGTTGAAACTTTCTATTCTTTTCCTCTTCCTTTTCTCTCTTTCTTTTCTTGAAAAACGGTGAGGGTTAAATGAGAATGTTGCTGAACTTCTTTTAATAAAAATCAGAATTTTATGGCAAGGAAAAATGAAGGGTTTAGGAGAAATGATTAGGGGTTTATGGGGGTTACAATCTACCAAGAGTCACTAATTAAAAGAAATGAAATAAAAGAGGAGAAACTTCTTCCTTCTCCCTCCCCATAGCCGGCTGTCCAAGCCCAAGTACACCAAGAAGATTTCGGCCCAAGTCATCAAAGGTCCATGCATCAAAAGTCCGTCACGCGATAAATCGATAAATTCCTAAATCGCGCCTAAACTTTGAAAATACTTAATAATGAAAATAACTATAATAAATTATATTATAAATATAAATATAATAAACACATTAACACGCCACATGCGATGCAACATTTCATCACCCAAGTCGGTCCAACAACGTTACAAAAACGCTACGCGCAAAACAGCATCCTAAACGCCTAAACAAATAACGATATTAATATAACCTTTAAAATAAATAACTAAAAACTTAAAATAAATATATATACATATATCACATCATATAAATATATATACACATTTTCACAACACGTTCCAAAATAATCTAAATAATAAATTATTTATTTTTACGAAAAATATCATTTTAATGTAAACAAACACCAAAAATAAGGGTGAAAATTACGGGGTGTTACAACCCGCGCCAGCCACCTTGAACCCAGCCCTTTTTCGCGGCGCCTGAGCTTCGCCGGCGCACCACCGACAACTGGCACCACAACCCCTGCTTCGAACTCCACCTTCGTGCCTCCCCTGCTTCGCTTCTCTATCTTCTTTCATCTCCTCTCTGCTTTGTTTCTCAGTTTAAGAAACTAAGATTTTTAAAATCTCCTTTCCCTTTTCTCATTTTAGTTTAATTGAGTTTTAGTTGTTTTGTTAGTTTACTTTTATTTTTATTTTTTACCAAAAACCCATCTTTCCTGAATTACTTACTTTAGTGAAGTTACTATGTTTTAGTTAACTTAATCTTTTATAACTTGATAATATTTCTTAATTTTCTATAATAAAATAAGGAGTATAATAAAGTTAGTTTTTATGTTTAAAATAATTATTTAAGTTAATGAAAGTTAAGTTGAAGTAATTTTAAGTACTTAAAATAATTTCATAATTGATTTGAAAACTATAAACTTTGATTTATAAACTCTCTTAAATTAATTAAGAATTTCTTTAAGTTGTTTGAATTATTTAAATTGTTTTATATATAAAAAGGGGTTATTTAGGTAACTAACTTAGATATCGTTAATGTCTATTGTAGACTCCGATTGCGTAGACAAGGAATATCAAGAGTGTTAATTCGTTCGTGAACTTAACTTTTGGGCACGCGTCACGAGGTAATCTCCGATAGTGTAAAACGAATTGATTATGTGATTATTATGTGCTTATAAATATATATAAGTATGGACTATAATTATGGATTATCGACTTTATGCGGATTATGAAAACGAATGACAAAATGGACGACGACTATCGATTTCGATTATGAATCATGACTACGGACGATATACGATATGACAAATATGTTTATTATAACGTTATTAAAACCGCTTAATGTCATTTAGTAATGTTATGGTTATTATTATTATTATTAATATTATTAGTATTATTATTATTATTATTATTATTATTATTATTATTATTATTATTATTATTATTATTATTATTATTATTATTATTATTATTATTATTGTGATCATTATTACCGTTATTATTATTATTGAAATTTTATGAAAGTTGAAATTAGTAAGAACTTGTGATAATGAAATGATTATGAATCTGAAGTGATAAATGAACTCAAGTGACGGTTGTGTTTAAGAAATGAGTTATTGAAACCGCTATGAATGGATTGAGATTATGATGGATGAAATATATTCACACTGGATTGAACAACGATGACGTAATTGTGTACGTAATTTATGTGATGACTTGATTTAAAAGATGTTAATCACGTAAAGTGAAATATCGAAGGGAAATGATGAACAGGTTGCCTGTATGGGAGGTTCAGCGGCCACCTACAGGTTCTCTGGTTACTATGCTGATTTTCTGTTACTTGTCTTCCTTCTATCTTGTTGTGATCCAAGTAGAAGGGGTGTGCATACTAGGGACTCTGTTATTATCGTCATTATGTTATCCGTAGGTGGTTACAGGGGATTGACCCCGGCCTACAATGTTGAAGTAAGTGGTTACAGGGGATTGACCCCGGCTTACTGGCGTTCTATTTCCTCTCCTTAAATAATTGGATTAATTGAATTAATTATGCGATTATTCATTATATATATACGTGTATGTATGCTATGCTTTTCAACCCTATTAACCGGAGTACTATTTTACAAATTATTTTCAACTTAAGTATTTTACGGGATGTAGTTGGAATTACTCAGTTTTTCTGATTTTGAGAGCTTGTCTCTCTTGTTTCTTTTCAATGTATTTGTGCAGGTGGGTGATCGACGGGGGAACAAAAGGGAGATCATTTAGAGTTGTCATCCACTTAGCTTATGATTTAGCTTCCGCTGGAACTCTGAAATACTTTAATAATTAGTAATATTTAATGAACATTTTACTTGGTTGTAAGGATTAATTAATTTGAATTTAGTATACTTTAATCTAGCCTTGCATTTATTTCCAAGGAGATAAGTTCGGCGGTAGCACGCCCGTTGAGTCGAACCCTCGTGGATTTTCCCCCATCTCAAGTTTTATTAAATGAAAAAGGGTTCGGGTTGGCGGGGGTGTTACATAGGGTGCTGGACCCATGCCCATCCTTAGTGAGGACAAAATACGCTGAAAAAACTTGTGTTGGTTATTGAGGACAATTGTTAGCCCCTGGATGCGCATTAGTGACGATATACTCGACTCTGGCTAGGTCGGGTGTTACAAATGGTATCAGAGCATACCCGCGACTGCGTGCTGATCATGTGGATAATTAATCCAAGGTTAGTCGCCTAGTAGGGGAGGATTATGGGGCTATATCACTGTCTGCGGTCCAATATGTGATTAGTTTCCAGGCTGGGGTGACCCACAGGTCGTTGTGGCCGAATATGTGGAGTGCTCATGCGCAACGAGGGCGTTGATGTCCTCAAGTGGGGGTGTATGTAATATCTTTCATGATTGCTTTAAAGGGATTTAGCAGGCTACTCATTCCAACAATGTGCATTTTTCTTTTAAGGAACTCATTTCCTTAGATACCCCACAGTTAAGCGTGTTTGGCTGGGAGTAGTGCAAGGATAGGTGACCTCCTGGGAAGCTTCTTAAGTGAGGACAAAATGCGCTGGAAGAACTTGTGTTGGTTATTGAGGACAGCTGTTGGCCCTGCATGCGCATTGGTAACGATAGACTCGGCTCCGGATGGGTCGGGTGTTACATATTATTTCTCTAAGTGGATAGAGGCATAGTTGTTCCAGCAGGTACGTGATAAGGAGCTAATATCTTTTATACTCACTAACATTATATGTAGGCTTGGCGTACCGTTAAAAATTATATGCGACAATGGGTCGCAGTTCATGAGCGACAAAACCAAACGTCTTTGTGACGAATGAAACATCACGTTGCTAACGTCGACGCCAACATACCTTCAAGCCAATGGACATGTTGAATCTAGTAACGAGACTGTCATAGAATCACTAAAGAAGTGTCTCAAAGCAAGAAATGGGCAGAAGAACTACAATCCATCCTATGGGAAAATCGCACGATGCCACGTACTGCGACAAGACAAACACCTTTCTCATTGGTATACGACTGTGAAGCTTTTTTACCGTATGAGATTAGCATCCCAGCTGCCAGGTATGGCCTTATGACAGAACTGCAGAATCGTGACGAGTTGGCCAATGACTTGGATATTATAAAGGAGATAAGAGACGCAACGTAATACGGATGACAGCACGACAGCAAATTGTCGCAAAGAGTTTCAACAAAAATGTACGAGCCAAAGTCTTCAGTGAGGGTGATTGGGTATTGAGGAAAGTTTTCCAAAATACACAAGAACCAAATGCAGGTAAGTTAGGTCCTAAATGGGAAGGTTCTTACCAAATCAGTAAAGTTATTGGCAACGGTGCGTACCAATTGCAATGACGCGACGGAGCCATGATCCCACGAAGTTGGAATGTTGTCCATCTCAAGAAGTTTTAACCCTAAGCTGCTGGACTGTCGCGAAGGTTCTGACCGAAGATCAGAGGAATTTCTATAAGTGGACGCAGAGGAACGCACATACAAGAGGGTTGTTGTTACTGATCAAGGTAGCTTCTCATCAATAGCATCAGGTAAAATTTTCACTTTATCTCATCCTTTGTCGCTTTTGATACTGTATCTCCGATGTTTCACTGTTCGTTGCGACAGACTCTACTCAATCAAACTAAAGGGGTTCAATGGATGATAGGGCAATAGCTGAAGCGTTGAAGAAGAGAAAAAGAGAGAAAGAACGCGTCGAACGATCGACAGCTGTAAAGATGTAGCTGTCCTCACCAACAGCTTCTAAAAGAAAGATGGGCCATCACGTCGTCCACATAGTCGATGACGAAGTTGATGCCCCGCAGGCGAAAATGCAAAAGTCTGAGTTTTCCGCCCCTCCTGACAAAGAAGGGCCTTCTTATACCGTCGTTGTGCCCAGCGATTTTCATGTTGTTGAACAGGTTGATTTGGCCTGAAGCTGAGAATCTTCTTTTTCCTTGCGCTGCGGAACGTCTGCAAACTCGCCCTATGCCTGGGCCAATGTCGGATAGTATTGAATTACTGCTGCAGGTGAGTGGATTGACTTCCAATGATTTTAGCTACTCTTATAAAATATATTGTATTGTACTTGTGTTTTTTACTTCAGGCATCGCCTAATTTTCTGGTGGCGAAAAAGGAGATTTCCTCGCTCATCAGAAATCACCAGACTATGAAAATGGAGACACTAGAGGAAAAAAAGCCATTTGCTGTTGTAAAAGGGTTGCGGTTGTGTAGAAAACCGTAGCCCTTCCATTAAGGGCTGCGGTCAGGCCCAAAACCGCAGCCCTTCGTGCAATAAAGGGCTGTGGTTTTGGACCTGACTGCAGCCCTTAATGGAAGGGCTGCGGTTTTCTACACAACCGCAGCCCTTTGTTTTATTTTTTCCCCCAAATTTCGCGCTCTCATTAATTCTTCCCTCGCTCCACCCAACTTTTCACTCGCGAAAAATTCTCTCACCACGCAGCAGCGAACCACCCCTGAGCCAAATCCTTGCTAATTGAACCACCCCTGAGCCCTAGCTTTCGAATTCAACCACCCCCTGAGCTCCGGTCCACCGTCCTGTGCGCGCCACGCAGCCTTCTACGCGCCATCCCCAGCGCACCACGCAGACCCACGCCACCGGAGCGACTGCCACCGTTGCGCACCAACCACCTGAGCGCCTGCCACCGGTGCGCGCCACCCACCTGCGCGCCACCCACCCTCTCTCACGCATTTGTTCAAGAAATTCAAGGTTGCCTTTTTAATTATTTTGATTTTTATTTTCTAATACGTTTATATATTCGTTGGGAGAGAAATTAAAGGTTGCATTTGAGTGGGACTGAAATTGCAGAAAAGTTATACAAAAGGGTCGTGCTTCGGAACCCGAAAATATGTTAATTGAATTATTTGATTAGCTACATTAGCTATTAACTTAGTTTAAACAAATTTCATTTATAATTTGTTAATAGTTTAAATGAGAAAAGTTAGTTGTAATGTGTTTCAATGTGGGTAAGATATGATAATTTATATATATGAATGTATTTCTTATAATTTTTGCATTTACTATATGCTAACAAATTTTTCGGTTTTATGTGTCTTAGATATTAGCATATTGGAAGCGGCAAATCAACTAGGAGATAGTGCAGAGTATATATAGAGATCGATTTCCATATTAGTTGTTATTGGTATGTATTTATGATAAAGACAATTCATTATATATCTTCATTTATTGTGTATATGTAGATTCAATCTATATATGTGTATGTATATTTATTGATGTGAGATTGGATGAAAACAATTTAATTAAGCTATAAAATGTATAAGTTATATGAATCATCATATCATCAATCATATGCCTATATACCCGTTCAAGACTTACTCATTAGGAGTAAGTCTTGAATAGTCCCCTGTTTGGGACTGTCCTTGGACGTTTGATCTCACTTAGGTGGTGAATGTATGTCTTCTTTTCAATTCTAAGGAAAGTCTTGGCTTGTCGTTTCTCTACATTGTTCTCTGTGTACATATGTAGATAATCAATTATCTACATTGTGTACTTGGAGAACTGTAGGGAAATGCTGCCGGATTTTCCTTAGAATTGAAGAGTTGGCATATATTCACTAGTGAGATTAAACGTCCAAGGATGGGTTAGGTTGGAGTGATAAGGACTTTCGGATGCATGCATACATTTGTACATGTGACTCTCTTAGCCTCCATTTGTATGTGCGTGTTTTCAATATGTGATCGTCTTGCATGTGAATGTGCTTAAATGATTGATACTTGTAATTGGTTGTGTTTAATTAGAGGTTTTCATGAATGAGATGGATCGTACTTGGATGTATGATAGCCGTGAATCGATTGAGTTTGTGAATGGGGTCTCAGAATTTTGTAAATCTGCATTGGAATACCAAGCATCTTCTGGAGCAGTCGACTTTTATTGTCCTTATTTAGATTGTGGAAATGTGAGCAAGGTTAGTAGTATTCATTTGCTTAAGGAGCATGTCTTTCGTCGTGGGTTTAGGCATCAATACCACGTATGGGTTTGGCATGGTGAGGAGGGGAGATATGCAAGAAGCTGTAGGATAATGAACGATGTATGTGAAGAGGAAAAGGATAAATTAGGTGATGATTTCGAGGATGGTGAGTATGGGGATGATGAATAGGGGGATGATGATAGAGATCGGGTAGACGAGATGATACAAGAGGTTGAAGATCAGTCTTGCAAACGACCTCGTATGTTTGAGTCTATGTCTGAGGCTGCTGAAAGGCCATTGTATCCAGGTTGTACGAAGTACACCAAACTTTCCGCTGTGATAACACTCTTCAATATTAAGTCGAAAGCAGGTTGGACGGATTGCAGTTTCACGTCATTCTTGGAAGTTTTAGCTGATATGCTCCCTGATGGAAATGATCTGCCAAAGTCGAACTATTATGCTAAGAAACTCATGTGTCCTTTCGGTTTAGAGTATCAGAGGATACATGCTTGTCCAAACGATTGTGTGCTTTATCGTAATGAGTATGAGCATTTAGATGAGTGTCTACGTTGTGGATTATCAAGGTACAGGCGTGAAGGGGCTGGGGGTAGTGAAGGACCACCAGCTAAGGTGTTGTGGTATCTTCCCATAATACCTAGATTTAAGCGCATGTTCTCAGTAAAAAAATATGCGAAGAATATGCGGTGGCATGCAGATCGTAGGAAGAAAGACGGTTTGTTGAAGCATCCGGCTGATTCCCCTGAGTGGAAAAGTATCAATAGGGTGCATAAGCCGTTTGGTAACGAGGATAGGAATTTGAGGCTTGGATTATGTACGGATGGCATGAATCCCTTTGGCAATCTTAGTTCTCAGCATAGTACATGGCCAGTAGTTTTAGTAATTTATAACTTGCCTCCTTGGTTGTGCATGAAACACAAGTACATCATGTTGTCGCTTCTCATATCGGGGCCGAAACAACCTGGAAATGACATAGATGTATACCTTCAACCACTTATTGAAGATTTACAGAAGATGTGGAACGAAGGAGTGTCGGTATTTGATGCGTATGCTAATGAGATGTTCACTCTGCGTGCCATGCTTTTCTGTACAATGAACGACTTTCCAGCTTATGGGAACTTATCTGGGTATAAGACCAAAGGAAAAAAAACCGTGCCCGATTTGTATAGATGACATGAAGTCTACACACATTAAGGGCTGCAAACATGTCTATATGCGCACACGAAGGCTCCTTAGACGCGACCATCCCTATCGATTTAAGAAAAAGGCCTTTGATGGGACGGTTGAAGAGGAAGTTGCTCGTAGACCATTAACATGAATCGAAGTTTATAATCGGGTTAAGGGCATTGAAACGATCTATGGTAAACCCTGCGAATGACGTTGATGGAACTACGGGATTATGGAAAAAGGAGTCTATTTTTTGGAAACTCCCATATTGGAAAGATTTAAAAGTCAGACATTGTTTGGATGTCATGCACATTGAGAAGAATGTTTGTGATGCTATTCTTGCGACACTTATGAATATTCCGGGTAAGACAAAGGATGTTAAAGCGTCACGTCTTCACTTGGAAAAAAATAAGCTTCGACCGGAGTTGTGGGCTCAAAAAAGCGCGGGAAGGAAAAAGAAAGTAGTGGAGGAAGGGGTTGATGAGGAAATTGGGAAAAGAAAAAAGGTGGATGATTCGGAGAAGAATTATTAGCCACCAGCTTGCTACACGCTGTCGAAAGCTGAGAAACGGATTTTTTGCGAGTCATTGTATGGTATTAAGGTTCCAACTGGGTACTCATCGAATATGAAGCGATTTGTTACCTTAAATGGTGAGTTGAAGTTATCGAGTATGAAATCTCACGATTGTCATGTCATGATGCAAGTATTCTTACCGATTGAGATTCGTGGGATACTTCCAAAGCATGTCAGGCACACCATTACAGAACTTTGTTCATTTTTTCATACAATATGCAGCAAAGTGCTACAACCGTCGACACTCGATGACTTGCAGGCTAGAATAGTTGAAACTTTATGCAAATTTGAGATGATTTTCCCCCCTGCATTCTTTGACATTATGGTGCATCTCATTGTCCACCTAGTTCGAGAAATTAAGTTGTGTGGTCCAGTGTTTTTGAGGTGGTGCTATCCTTTTGAGAGATATATGGGTACTTTGAAGGATAAAGTTCGAAATCTTGCACAACCAGAAGGTAGCATTATTCAAGGGATTGTGGCTGAAGAGGTCAGTAATTTTGTGGCAGAGTATGTTGCTGGTGTTGATCCTATTGGCATTCCGATATCTCGACATGAGGGCAGACTCGAGGGCAAGGGTACGATTGGCTCAAAATTGATCTCACCTTCTGTCGACAAGCGTACACAAGCTCACTTATTTGTGTTGCATCACGTGGCATCTGTCCATCCTTATTTAAATGAGCATAGGGAGGAATTACGTGTTAGCAACCCTGGAAAAGGAATAAGGGCATTGACGCAAATGCATAATAAGACGTTCATTGATTGGTTTCATCATCGAGTAGTGGATGATTTAGATGAAAATGTTTCTGAAACAGTCAAGTGGTTAGCATTTGGTCCCCGTGAATCTGTACACTTTTATGAGGGTTATGATATTAACGGGTATACGTTTTGGACTGAACGTCCAGATCTTAAGTCGACATCGCGACAGAATAGTGGTGTTTTACTTGTGGCGTCATCTACACAATACGCAAGCTCGAAAGATAAGTCTCCCGTTCTTGCTGCCACCAACTATTATGGGTGAATTCAAGAAATATGGGAGCTTGACTACTCAGCTTTTCATATTTGTCTCTTTTGTTGCAATTGGGTTGATGATAATCGACGTTGCGTAAAAAAAGATGATCCTTGCGGATTCACTCTTGTGGACATGGGTCGTCTACGTGAAACTGAAGAGCCATTTGTACTTGCATCACAAGCTAAACAAGTATTCTAGGTAACTGATCCTGCTGATAATAAGTGGTCAATTGTTGTACCTGGCAAAAGGAGTATTCTGGGCATTGGTGATGTTGAGGATGAGGAAGAGTATGATGCATTTGAGGACATCCCAACTTTTACCTATCCTGAAAATAGCGTGGAAGATGATGTAAATATGTCTGAGAACTATATGCGTGTTGATCACACGGAAGGGATACATGTTGAAACTCCTAAGAAACGGCGGAAGGTCAACAAATCATGAGACACATACTCAGGTTTATCTCTATTTCGTCCATTTCATGTCATTTTCATATATTTCGAGTCATGTGACTCAATTTTCTTGTTGAATATGATAATATAGCCAAAAATACGACTATTAACGTAGATTTATAGGTGCTACTTTGTTGTTGGTTGGATTTCGGGAATGTAAACATCATTTTAAGGTTATTTTGGCCGTTTCATGTCATTTTCGTGTATTTCGAGTCATGTGACTCCAATTTCTTGTTGAATGTAATAATATTGCATGAAATACGACTACTAAGTAGGTTTATAGGTGCTCCTTTGTTGTTGGTTGGATTTCGGGAAAGTAAGGGTCATTTTAGGCCTATTTCGTCCGTTTCATGTCATTTTCGTGTATTTCGAGTCATGTGACTCCAATTTCTTGTTGAATCTGCTAATATTGCATAAAATATGACTACTAAGTAGGTTCATAGGTGCTACTTTGTTGTTGGTTGGATTTCGGGAAAGTAAGGCTCATTTTAGGCCTATTTCGTCCGTTTCATGTCATTTTCGTGTATTTCGAGTCATGTGACTCCAATTTCTTGTTGAATGTGATAATATTTCATAAAATACGACTACTAAGTAGGTTTATAGGTGCTACTTTGTTGTTGGTTGTATTTCGGGAAAGTAAGGGTCATTTTAGGCCTATTTCACCCGTTTCATGTCATTTTCGTGTATTTCAAGTCATGTGACTCCAATTTCTTGTTGAATGTGATAATATTGCATAAAATACGACTACTAAGTAGATTTATAGATGCTACTTTGTTCATGGTTGGATTTCGGGAAAGTAAACGTCATTTTAGGCCTATTTCGGCCGTTTCATGTCATTTTTGTGTATTTCGAGTCATGGTAATCCAATTTGTTGTGAAATATGATCTTATAACCTAAAATGTTGCAATTAAGTAGATTTATACGAGCTACTTTGTTGATGGTTGGATTTCGGGAAAATAAATATCATTTTAGGCCTATATATTTCGGCCGATTTATGTCTTTTTATATATTTCGAGCCTCCCGCTTCCCCCCTTGCACACGCCCCCGCTCCCCCCGCACGACCCGCTCCCCCCCGTCCAGCCCCTAGCTACTTTATCCCCCTTTGCCCGCCCCCGCTCCCCCCCCGTCCAACCCCTAGCTACTTTCCCCCCCTTGCACATCCCCCGCGGCAACGGCAAAGAAGTCGCCACCTTGCACACCCCCGCTCTCCCCCCCGTCCGGCCCCCTAGCTACTTTCCCCCCCTTGCACATCCCCCCGCGGCAACAGCGGCAAAGAAGCTGCCACCTTGCACGACCCGCTCCCCCCCATCCAGCCCCTAGCTACTTCCCCCCCTTGCCTGACCCCCGCTCCCCCCGTCCAACCCCTTGCTACTTCCCCCCCTTCGCACATCCCCGCGGAACACGGCAGCAAGAAGCTGCCACCTTGCCTGACCCGCTCCCCCCCGTCCAGCCCCTAGCTACTTTCCCCCCTTGCACGCCCCCGCCCCCCCCTTACACTGCCCCCGCTCCCCCCCGTCCAACCCCTAGCTACTTCCCCCCCCTTACACATCCCCCCGCGGCAACGGCGGCCGGAAAGTCTTGAACTTGCTGCCTCTGCTGGCAGCTTGCTGCCACTAGTGGCCCACGATTTCCGATGTTCCATTATTGTTGGTCCTTAATCAATTTGTTATTTTTTTTAACTTGTACATATATATTAATTTCTATGTGTTTATAATTGCAGGGATAATTACTACATATGGATGAGATGACGACTAGTGAACACACAACCGAGGATGAATCTTATGATGTGAGGAAGGACCCAGATAAAGGTGATCTCGAATTTCGAGATCTTCAAGAACTTCATCCACAAAGTGGTACAATTGTGAAAGCACAACAAGTTTGTAGGAAAGAAGGTCAACAACGGGAGTTACAAACAAATCAACAACAAAGAAAATCGAAAGTGATGAAAAAGAGAAAGGGAAGAGGACCTACAAAGTCAATAAGTGCTACTCACTTGCATATGACTTTAGAGTACGATAACTTGGGTCAACCTTGTGGTGTGTGGCGTTCTAAGTATGCCAAACATATTGGCCTTTGTGTCCGGAGGCTCTTCATTTTGCATTCATGGCAAGAGGTGCCCAAGGGGATGAAGAAATTACTATGGAATAACACTATGGTAAGTTTCATACTACCATTTAGTTTCTTATTTTAATAAATGTATGTGTATGTAGTACTAATGATAGAATTTAATCAATTACAACAAATGTGGAAACTAATATTTTTGTTCGTTCTTTTTGTAGAATCTCTTCAATATCGAAGATGATGAAGCCAAGAAGAATCTATTTTTATCCGCGCTTGCTCAGAGATTTCGAGATTTCAAGGCTAAGTTAGTGTCCGGTTGGATTACTAAGCGGAGGAAAAGAACGGGTACAAAGAAGAAGAAAATTTATGGGGGAGAAAAGCAAATCGAAGCTGAGGCTGCATTGGAAAATTCAGAGGAACCCACCACATTACCATATCAAATATGGAGAAATATCAAACCTGAAGAGTGGGAAGCATTTGTTGCCAAAAATATTACCCGGAAGTTTGTTGTAAGCAAAGGATTTTAATTATATTTACCACACTTAGCTCGAGTATGATTGTATATAACACCTAATCTTTTGTTTGTAATTATGTGTTTTTTTCGGGCAAGACGTGAGAAAAAAAGAGCGAGTGCAAAAGCAAGGAAATATTATCATCATTTGGGTGCCCATTCCTACGATGAGGCGAGAAAAAAGTGGATGTTTGCCCATTACCCCACACAGGATTCGACAACGACAACTACCTCTACAACCACATCAGTTACACCGGCTCGTCAACCAGACAGGGTCCTTGATTGGTGGTGTTCGATGCATGGGGTTGATGCAAAGGGAAACAGAGTGTTACCTGATCCCGTTACAGAAAAGATAGCCAATGCCATTGTAAGTACATATCATTTTAGGCCTATTTCGGCCATTTCATGTCATTTTCGAATAGTTTGAGTCACTGGGCTCCAATTTCTTGTGAAACATGATAATATAACCTAAAATATTGCTATTAAGTAGATTTATAGGTTCTACTTTGTTATTGGTCGGATTTCGGGAACGTAAATATCATTTTAGGCCTATTTCGGCCATTTCATGTCATTTTCGAATAGTTTGAGTCACTGGGCTCCAATTTCTTGTGAAACATGATAATATAACCTAAAATATTGCTATTAAGTAGATTTATAGGTGCTACTTTGTTGTTGGTCGGATTTCGGGAAAATAAAGATCATTTTAGGCGTATTTTGCTAATTTGATATGTTTTTCGTTTATATCCATTATTCAAGTAACCCCACCCCCCACACCCCACACCCGCACTTCCCCCCCTGCCCCCCCGCTTGCACGGCCCGCGCCCGGCCACGGCGGCAAGCCGGCCAGCCAGCCGGCGAGCAAAACCGCCTGGCTGCCGGCAACTTATTCGGTAGTACGTTTTGTTTTTTGAAAATTTTTAACGTCCAATTGTCTGTTGTTTTATTTGTAGATCGGATTAAAGGAAAAGGAGGCAACAGGTGATTTCACTCCTACCGCACACATGGATGCTTTGCACGAAACTCTAGGAAAGGACCATAGTGGTCGTGTGAGGGGCGTGGGAGGTGTCCGCCTCGGCGTGCGAAAGGTATATGGTGAACAATACAGTACAACGTCAAAATCAAGTGCAAGTAGTGTGAATTCGGCGTCGGTAGATGTGGAGGCTATCAAATCTGCAATTCGGGAGGAGCTTAGAGAGGAGATGACACATAACTTCAATGCTATGATGGAGCAAATGGGTTTACCGACCTTCCCATTGAAGAAAGGTAGTGATGTTCCATCTAGCCAGTCGATCGGTGTTCCACAAACATCAGATAATCAAACGATACCTGCACCTGATCCACCAATACCCGAGTTGAAGGTAATCACTGTATTTGGTTTAATTTATCACGCTTAATCACTGTGCTTTATTAATTAACTATGTATTGTCCCTAAGTGCATGCAATTCTAAATATGTTGTCTCATCGCAATTAACTATTAATGACTTGTTTTGATTCAAAGGAGGAGACCCCATGCCGGCTATTAGTTCAAGAAAATGATTCTGATAGTCTGATTGTGGTAGCTAGTGGCCATGCACAACCTCCTGGTGATCGAGTACGAGTGCATCACCAGATAGTGAACAATAATGATCACTATGTGGTGAGCATCGACTACATTGAGCTTGGTTTTGAAGACTTAGGTCTTCCGATGCCAAAACCGGAGGTTAGTCTACATACACTGAGTGACGCCCATGGTAGTTATGTTCTGTGGCCGCGTGCATGGGTGCGATTTTCAGATGAGGTACACCGATAAACATACATATATATATGCGTTAGTTTATGTAATAATCAACTCCGATTATATTACTTTTCTATGTCATATATATAATAATTAGTAATATTCTTATTATTACTTTTTAATAGGTTTCAAGGAAGGCTGGTTCACATGACAAGAAGGCTAAAAAGGTCGGTTCACCAAACAAGATGGCTAAGGAGGCAATTGGACGTGCTGAAATTGAACCAAATGTGTTCGATGACCAAGTTAGTATGTCAAACAATCCACTTCTCGAGCCGTTGGTGGTGCAAGGCCTTACTAAGGCATGTTATTGGTTGCATGAGTGTGTTATAGATTTGCCCGAGAATGCTCCAATACATGTTCCGTTGGGGAAGGAACAATTCAACTACGCTGATGAGTCATCTACATGGATTTCCAAAGACGATGTTAAAGAATTCTTACGTGGAGAAATGTTGAGTGGAACAATGATACAAGCTTTCATGAGGTGATACATACATATCTTACTTTACAAGTTTATAATAGTTTTCAACTTCCATACATGATAAGTATGTTTACTTTTTATTATATGCTTTAATTTCTCAGGTTATTGTGTACTGAATTGAATGAAAAAATGAGTGAGACAAAGATTGGTTGGTTATGTCCAAGTATGATGCGAGATGACAGTTGTTTAAAAAACAAAACCGATGTGAAAGAATATCTCGATACTAGTTTCAAACAATCGCATCGGTTAGAAGAGAAGTTCATCCTTGTTCCATATATTGAAGCGTAAGCTTGTTACACCAAACTTGATGCTTTACTTTATTTTCTATAACTTTATTTCCTTGTTTAGATAAGTAACTTTATATTATTTCCTTATATAGTCTCCATTGGACGCTCATTGTGATATGTTTGTCAAATAATCACGTTTACCACTTTGATTCTCTTCGTCGACAACCACCACGGAGCTTACTAGTCAAGTCACTATTGAATAGGTAACTTAACTAGAACAATATGTGTACCTAATATTATATATATATATATATATATATATATATATATATATATATATATATATATATATAATAAACATCTTATACTGTATTGATGTAGTGTGATGAAGCACCATTATGGACTTGGACTTCGATTAGGAAAAGCTCCTCTTTGGATATCAGTTGAGGTAACTACTTTGGTGAATCTTATGTCGAACCATTTATTTTCATATACTTTAAATTTAACATGAATGTTTTTGGATGTTTAAATTTGGTGAATTTCAGTGTCCGCAACAAAAGAATGGTGTTGATTGTGGCTATTACGTACTGCGATACATGTTTGATATAGTCAACCGTTGTACTGACATCGATTATCTTCAAAAGGTATGTAACTAATTAGTTTATTTAATTTAGATTAAATTGATAGGTAAGAATTAGTTTATTTTGGAAATTGTAGCATAAATTAACTATAATCATATCGACCCCGAAACTAACCCAAAACTTGAACTCTAATATTTTGCTCCTAAATTTCACATTAACACTTCAAGTATGCATAACGTAAGTGGTGTGTGTTAGTTTTGCTCCTATATGTAACATGTAGGTAGTTTTGGGAAGTGAAATCGCTCAAATTCACAAAAAACGACCCCGATACGAACCTAAAAATTGAACTTCTAATCTTTTGCTCCTAAATTTCACATTAACACTTCAAGTATGCATAAAGTAAGTGGTGTGTGTTAGTTTTGCTCCTATGTGTAACATGTAGGTAGTTTTGGGAAGTGAAATAGCTCAAATTCACAAAAATCGACCCCGAAACGAACCTAAAAATTGAAATTCTAATCTTTTGCACCTAAATATGACTTATATACTTCAAGTATGCATAAAGTAAGTGGTGTGTGTTAGTTTTGCTCCTATATGTAACATGTAGCTAGTTTTGGGAAGTGAAATAGCTCAAATTCACAAAAATCGACCCCGAAACGAACCTAAAAATTGAACTTCTAATCTTTTGCACCTAAATATGACTTATATACTTCAACTATGCATAAAGTAAGTGGTGTGTGTTAGTGTTGCTCCTATATGTAACATGTAGCTAGTTTTGGGAAGTGAAATAGCTCAAATTCACAAAAAACGACCCCGAAACGAACCTAAAAATTGAACTTCTAATATTTTGCTCCTAAATTTCACATTAACACTTCAAGTATGCATAAAGTAAGTGGTGTGTGTTAGTTTTGCTCCTAAATGTAACATGTAGGTAGTTTTGGGAAGTGAAATAGCTCAAATTCACAAAAAACGACCCCGAAACTAACCTAAAAATTGAACTTCTAATCTTTTGCACCTAAATATGACTTATATACTTCAACTATGCATAAAGTAAGTGGTGTGTGTTAGTTTTGCTCCTATATGTAACATGTAGCTAGTTTTGGGAAGTGAAATAGCTCAAATTCACAAAAAACGACCCCGAAACGAACCTAAAAATTGAACTTCTAATATTTTGCTCCTAAATTTCACATTAACACTTCAAGTATGCATAAAGTAAGTGGTGTGTGTTAGTTTTGCTCCTAAATGTAACATGTAGGTAGTTTTGGGAAGTGAAATAGCTCAAATTCACAAAAAACGACCCCGAAACTAACCTAAAAATTGAACTTCTAATCTTTTGCACCTAAATATGACTTATATACTTCAACTATGCATAAAGTAAGTGGTGTGTGTTAGTTTTGCCCCTATATGTAACATGTAGCTAGTTTTGGGAAGTGAAATAGCTCAAATTCACAAAAAACGACCCCGAAACGGACCTAAAAATTGAACTTCTAATATTTTGCTCCTAAATTTCACATTAACACTTCAAGTATGCATAAAGTAAGTGGTGTGTGTTAGTTTTGCTCCTAAATGTAACATGTAGGTTGTTTTGGGAAGTGAAATAGCTCAAATTCACAAAAAACGACCCCGAAACTAACCTAAAAATTGAACTTCTAATCTTTTGCACCTAAATATGACTTATATACTTCAACTATGCATAAAATAAGTGGTGTGTGTTAGTTTTGCTCCTATATGTAACATGGAGGTAGTTTTGGGAAGTGAAATAGCTCAAATTCACAAAAATCGACCCCGAAACGAACCTAAAAATTGAACTTCTAATCTTTTGCACCTAAATATGACATTAACACTTCAAGTATGCATAAAGTAAGTGGTGTGTGTTAGTTTTGCTCCTATATGTAACATGTAGCTAGTTTTGGGAAGTGAAATAGCTCAAATTCACAAAAAACGACCCCGAAACGAACCTAAAAATTGAACTTCTAATCTTTTGCTCCTAAATTTCACATTAACACTTCAAGTATGCATAAAGTAAGTGGTGTGTGTTAGTTTTGCTCCTATATGTAACATGTAGGTAGTTTTGGGAAGTGAAATAGCTCAAATTCACAAAAATCGTCCCCGAAATGAACCTAAAAATTGAACTTCTAATCTTGTGCACCTAAATTTGACATTAACTCTTCAAGTATGCATAAAGTATGCATATATAACATGCATGTAGTTAGTTTTGGGATGTAAAATAGCTCAAATTCACAAAAATCGACAAAATAACTCGAAAATTGGTTGTTTAATTAGCTAATTGCAAGAGTTAGTTGTTATTATATATTGTAAATGTTTGACTTGATCTTATTAATTTATTATATTCATATTATTGCAAGGTTTACATGGATAACGACGCACCAAGGTTGGATGAATTCACAATTGAAGAATTGGATGAAATTCGAAACAAGTTGGCAACCTACATTTGTGAAGATTGTCTATGATACATTGGTTAGGATTTTGCAAGAACTAGCTAGAAGTTCGAAACAAGTTGGCAAGCTATTCGGTTGTTGCGTTAATGTAGCTTTTTGTATTAGAATTAATATTTGCCTTAATATGTACTCTTTAACATTATTATTATTATATATATAGAATTATTACATATATAATTGGGAACTCTATATATATATGCATTATGAGGTTTGTAATATGGTACAAAGCAAAGCAAAGAAGGAACCCGCGACACGAGGGAACGAGCGCATTTATAATATTATATAGCTGAATTTAAAAAAAAAATTACAAAAGGGCTGCGGTTAATAGAGAAAACCGCAGCCCTTGGCCACATAAGGGCTGCGGTTAATTGGGAAAACCGCAGCCCTTAAGTAATCAAGGGCTGCGGTTTACCCAATTAACCGCAACCCTTATGTGGACAAGGGCTGCGGTTTTCTTACGACCGCAGCCCTTAATTCTGCAAGGGTTGCGGTTCGTAACTGCAGCCCTTCCTATATATTAAGGGCTGCTACTCTAATTGCTGCGGTCAAAAAACGCAGCCCTTAGGCCACATTTGACCGCAGCCCTTAGGCTTTTTTCCACTAGTGAGAAGAGTGAAGCGACACTGAAGGACAAGGAACTGATATACAAAAGGTCAATCTAAAAGATACCAACATGGAGGAGTCTATGAAGAAAAAGGAAGACGCTAAGGGAGCTCTCCATGGTCGCGACGAAAGAGATGGAGACGCTGCAGGCACATATTGTCACCATGAAGACTGAGATGGATGGAATCGAAGCTGAAGTCACGACTCGGGTGCGCGCAAAGCTGATGCACCAGTACATGATGGGACATACATCTTCCTAGGACCCTGAGAAAGAAATTGACCTTTACCTGGAATGGGTCGGTTCCATGAAGGATTTGATCGATGCTGATGATGAAACTAAAACAAATGTAGAATCGTCATTTATCGTCGGTCAACAGGAAGGTGACGCGACGATTTCTAGCGGAACTTTCATTGCGTTCGATGTCCATGACGTTGGCAATCTGGAAAAGGGAAGCGTGCCTGAGACGCCTATACCAGAGAAGACTGTTGACGCGACCGATGTTTAGTCACTTACCTTTATATCTCTACCCTTTGAACAATTGTCTTTTATAACCTTTGTTTTGTCAACTTTTGGGTCACTCATGAGAGTGACTAAAACTTATGCTTTTTGTCTTTTTGGGCCATTAAAGGGAATGGCCATAACGTTTGTTAATTACAAGCGTGCGTTTCTTTATGCGTTGATCATGCCGTTTTTGTGGCATCACTAGCTTAGTTCAGGTGTTACGACCTCATTAAATTTGCACTTTATTTTAAGGAATGCCCATAAAACAATATGGATTCACTTACTTGGTCATTGTGGTGTCTCTTGCTTGTGGTAGCTAAGTGTAATACTCTGTATTTTTTCGGCTATTTTATAATATTTCTAGGTGAGTTATGTAGTTTAAAGGTAAAAAAAATGGGTTTTTTGATATCTTCATAAAGAAAGAAAAAAAAGGAAAGAGTTTTTATCTAGTAGGATTTAGGGCCTGTTCTCCCCAACTTATTTTCAGTTCAATTCAGTTCAGTTCCTAAATTATTATCATTACTATTAATTAGTTATAATTTAATTTAGTTCAGTTCAGTTCAATTGTTTTATGCCGAATAGAATAGACCCTTAGTTATCGCTTTATAATTAGGGTTTAACTAATAATCTTTCTCTCTCCTAGTATCACGTTACATAAAACAAAACAAAAAAAACCTCAGGAACTACCTTCCTTTTTCCTCTCAAAAACTCTTGTTTTCCATCTTCTTCAATTGGATTACTCATCTCATTCAAGCGAAGGCATTGTTCACTTAGTTATTTCATCAAATTTAGTTGTTGTTTTGTTTTGGCATCAAATAATATTGAAAAAAAATATAGTTTTGGCTGCATTCTTCGTTCCAACCCTGCTCTAGTATAAGTTTCATTAGCAAATCTTCAATTAAGTTAATCTGATTCCACTGTAGTGTTGCCTTGACTTTCAAAAAAAATTGAATCAAGAGTATCTCATGATCAGCAACCTTCATGTTCAAATCAGGCATCATCATCACTTATTGTTTCAAGTTGAAATTTTGCATCATCATCACTTATTGTTTCAAGTTGCGGCACAACAACAACAACAGGGGCTCTGTTTTTTTGTTTTTGTCGTATAAAATGAAAGTTGATTTCTAGAGTTTAGTTAATTAATTTCAGATTTATGTACAATAGTGAAGACTTATACAAAAAGGGATCTTGGTTAAAGATTTAAGTATTAAAGTTTGGAACAATTGTTTAATGAAGTATAGTGTATAGATTAGAGAAGTTCATAACAAAAAAAACAGATTATATGATGGCTTATGAATCTGATTTCCTTGGGTTCTAAGGCTATGTTTGGGAACATAAGCTGAAATAGAGCTGAAACTAATAAGGTAGCTGAAAGGAGCTGAACTGATAAGGTAGCTGAAAATTTCAGCACCTTAAATTGAGAAGCTATATTTGATAGCAACTCAATTTCAGTCAATTTTTGAGCTTAAGTTTTATTTAAGCTCTTACCCCAAACACGACTACTATTTACTTTAGGTGACTTAAACTTTTAGTACCTACTTATTTAAGGTGACTTAAATGTGTTGCCAAACAGAGCCGTGTTTGGGGTAAGAGCTTAAATAAAATTTAAGCTCAAAAATTGACTGAAATTGAGTTGCTATCAAATATAGCTTCTCAATTTAAGGTGCTGAAACTGAAATTTTCAGCTACCTTATCAGTTCAGCTCCTTTCAGCTACCTTATTAATTTCAGCTCTATTTCAGTTTATGTTCCCAAACATAGCCTTAGACGAACCCAAGGAAATCAGATTCATAAGCCATCATATAATCTGTTTTTTTTTTGTTATGAACTTCTCTAATCTATACACTATACTTCATTAAACAATTGTTCCAAACTTTAATACTTAAATCTTTAACCAAGATCCCTTTTTGTATAAGTCTTCACTATTGTACATAAATCTGAAATTAATTAACTAAACTCAAGAAATCAACTTTCTTTTTATACAACAAAAACAAAAAAACAGAGCCCTTGTTGTTGTGCCGCAACTTGAAACAATAAGTGATGATGATGCAAAATTTCAACTTGAAACAATAAGTGATGATGATGCCTGATTTGAACATGAAAGTTGCTGATCATGAGATACTCTTGATTCAATTTTTTTTGAAAGTCAAGGCAACACTACAGTGGAATCAGATTAACTTAATTGAAGATTTGCTAATGAAACTTATACTAGAGCAGGGTTGCGACGAAGAATGCAGCCAAAA
The DNA here is from genome assembly GCA_947646795.1 of Beta lomatogona. Classification (NCBI taxonomy): domain Eukaryota; kingdom Viridiplantae; phylum Streptophyta; class Magnoliopsida; order Caryophyllales; family Amaranthaceae; genus Beta; species Beta lomatogona. Next base: position 1,653,284 of record CANSNZ010000951.1, read on the forward strand.
CTTTTTTTTTTTCAATATTATTTGATGCCAAAACAAAACAACAACTAAATTTGATGAAATAACTAAGTGAACAATGCCTTCGCTTGAATGAGATGAGTAATCCAATTGAAGAAGATGGAAAACAAGGTAGCGTTTTTGGGAGGAAAAAGGAAGGCAGTTCTCGAGGTTTTTTTTGTTTTGTTTTATGTAACGTGATACTAGGAGAGAGAAAGATTATTAGTCAAACCCTAATTATAAAGCGATAACAAAGGGTCTGTTCTATTCGGCATAAAACAATTGAACTGAACTGAACTGAATTAAATTATAACTAATTAATAGTAATGATAATAATTTAGGAACTGAACTGAATTGAACTGAAAATAAGTTGGGGAGAACAGGCCCTAAATCCTACTAGATAAATACTCTTTCCTTTTTTTTCTTTCTTTGTGAAGATATAAAAAAACCCATTTTTTTTACCTTTAAACTACATAACTCACCTAGAAATATTATAAAATAGCCGAAAAAATACAGAGTATTACACTTAGCTACCACAAGCAAGAGACACCACAATGACCAAGTAAGTGAATCCATATTGTTTAATGTGCATTCCTTAAAATAAATTGCAAACTTTAATGAGGTCGTAACACCTGAACTAAGCTAGTGATGCCATAAAAACGGCATGATCAACGCATAAAGAAACGCACGCTTATAATTAACAAACGTTATGGCCATTCCCTTTAATGGCCCAAAAAGACAAAAAGCATAAGTTTTAGTCACTCTCATAAGTGACCCAAAAGTTGACAAAACAAAGGTTATAAAAGACAATTGTTCAAAGGGTAGAGATATAAAAGTAAGTGACTAAACATCGGTCGCGTCAACAGTCTTCTCTAGTATAGGTGTCTCAGGCACGCTTCCCTTTTCCAGATTGCCAACGTCATGGACATCGAACGCAATGAAAGTTCCGCTAGAAATCGTCGCGTCACCTTCCTGTTGACCGACGACCAATGATGATTCTACATTTGTTTTAGTTCCATCATCAGCATCGATTAAATCCTTCATGGAACCGACCCATTCCAGGTAAAGGTCAATTTCTTTCTCAGGGTCCTAGGAAGATGTATGTTCCATCATGTACTGGTGCATCAGCTTTGCGCGCACCCGAGTCGTGACTTCAGCTTCGATTCCATCCATCTCAGTCTTCATGGTGACAATATGTGCCTGCAGCGTCTCCATCTCTTTCGTCGCGACCATGGAGAGCTCCCTTAGCGTCTTCCTTTTTCTTCATAGACTCCTCCATGTTGGTGTCTTTCAGATTGACCTTTTGTATATCAGTTCCTTGTCCTTCAGTGTCGCTTCACTCTTCTCCATTTTCATAGTCTGGTGACTTCTGATGAGCAAGGAAATCTCCTTTTTCGCCACCAGAAAATTAGGCGATGCCTGAAGTAAAAAACACAAGTACAATACAGTATATTATATAAGAGTAGCTAAAATCATTGGAAGTCAATCCACTCACCTGCAGCAGTAATTCAATACTGTCCGACATTGGCCCAGGCATAGGGCGAGTTTGCAGACGTTCCACAGCGCAAGGAAAAAGAAGATTCTCAGCTTCAGGCCAAATCAACCTGTTCAACAACATGAAAATCGCTGGGCACAACGACGGTATAAGAAGGCCCTTCTTTGTCAGGAGGGGCGGAAAACTCAGACTTTTGCATTTTCGCCTGCGGGGCATCAACTTCGTCATCGACTATGTGGACGACGTGATGGCCCATCTTTCTTTCAGAAGCTGTTGGTGAGGACAGCTACATCTTTACAGCTGCCGATCGTTCGACGCGTTCTTTCTCTCTTTCTCTTCTTCAACGCTTCAGCTATTGCCCGATCATCCATTGAACCCCTTTAGTTTGATTAAGTAGAGTCTATCGCAACGAACAGTGAAACGTCGGAGATACAGTATCAAAAGCGACAAATGATGAGATAAAGAGAAAATTTTACCTGATGCTATTGATGAGAAGCTACCTTGATCAGTAACAACAACCCTCTTGTATGTGCGTTCCTCTGCGTCCACTTATAGAAATTCCTCTGATCTTCGGTCAGAACCTTCGCAACAGTCCAGCAGCTTAGGGTTAAGATCTGCGAAAAAGACAACGTAAGCACCGAGTTAACTGCAGACAGTTAAGAAAAACAAAAATGAATTTTACAGACCTTCTACGTTCCAGCCTCCCTTTAGAAAGCATCCTAAGTTGCCCAAAGAAGATTTGTTGACAAAGACGTATTGATTTTTTTAGCCCCTATCGTTAAATTGCGTCCCTTCAACCAAAGCATTCTTTTTGGCCTTGACGTGAAGTGCAAGCCTGTTTCTACTCTTGATTCTAACTTCGAAGCAGTACATTAGGTATTGAAGGTCGAACAGATCATCCCACGACGGTGCCACTCTCTCAATGACGTTTAGAACTCTTCAGACTTGGGGCATGAGCTACCTGCTAGGACTTACACCATATAATCTGAAGGAGATCCCTAATTAAGGGGGCAAAAGGTAATCTAAACCCAATTTTGAAAGGGTATTCATAAAAAACCACTCAATCGTCAGGACAGTCCTTTGGACGATCGTCTGACTCAGCATTCCTTAAAATCGTATTAGTTGGTAAATTTTCTAAATCTAAGAACCTCCTCAAGTCATCCTCAGACATATTCGATTGTTCATCATCAATTTCATTCTTTTCTTCTACTACTTTCTCTTTGTTTTTTGCTTTCACATGTGCCTTAGTTATGTTCCTAATGTTGCGCCTACTTGGAGCCATGAGTCGAATATAAAGGAAACTAAAAACACGAATGAAGAAGTGCAAAATTTTACCTGGTTGCTAGTTCACTTCTGACGAAAAGCTCCAGACAATTCTAGGGAAGATGAAGTTGGGAAAGTTGGAGGAGAGAGAATTTGTGCGTGCGGTGCTAAGCAACAGTGAATAATGGGCACAACTTTTTATACTCTAGTCTAAATCATTAGTTGGCAATGGATAGAAATTGATCGCTATGATAAATTATCCTAACTTGGTTTTTATCTTTTCCACTGACCTTTGAGTTATCTCTTGTGATTATTATCTAATTTTATCATTATGCATTATCTTTTCTGACAAGTGTTGTAAAGTGTGTAGGTATGTTAAGACAAATGTTTCAATTGTCTCATGACTCTTCTGGTATCCCCACTTCAACAATTGGGGGCAAACTGTTATGGTCAAATTTTACATGTCTAGACGCTGCACATTACAACATGACGTTGGTTCTATGGACTGGACTAAAGGTATTACAGATTTGAGGAAATTAGGGAAGACTTAGTCTATGTCTAAGCTGGGAGAATATTCGTTAAAGAATGTTCAAAGTGCAGGCAAGGAACGTGGCTAAAAAAGGAGAAGCTTGAATACTCGAATAAACTATCCATTGGTAACTAACGCAGCTTATCAAGGGATTGAGCTGTTAGTGGAGAATAAAAAGGCTGAGAAATGTGAAGTACAACACAAGTTACATACATCCAATATCAAAAATTTCCAAAGCATTCTAACTTACAAACACACTATTGTACGTTTGTTCTATTGATTATTCATTGTTCTTATTATTATTCACAAAGTATTGTACTTAGACTGTTACTTAGGTTGTATTGACTGTCGTTCTCCCTAAGCGTCAGTTGCATAAAGTGGATTGGACTCACAGCCACCTGCGGTTTTTTACCCATCTTCATTGGGGTTTTTCCGCGTCACTATCTTCTTGTGTCATTTCCCTTGAATCCCCCTCATCATTTCATTTCGTCGCGTCGCATTAATCTGGTTGTTGACGTCCCAACATCAGTCTTTATCCTTACCTAATCGACCTAAACAATCATCAAATGCAAATCAACTCTTTACTCTCTTCCAAACCTCTCGTATTATTAAGAAGATCCTTAAAACCCATTATCTCGAGAGAGAATAAAATTAAGAGAACTTATATTTCCATGACCAAAGTACACTTATCAAATGAATTTAATGTAAGCATGTCGATCTTTTTTTCAAAATTTTGCCAAGTTTGTGCAATTAGTATGAAAATTTAATGTTCTAGTACTTCATGTAATCTATACAATAGGGATGCAACTATTTCGTGCACATTGTACGAAATAGGAACACATGTTTTGTGAAATATGTATGAAATATATGCAACTATTTTGTGCACGTTGAATGATGTATATAAATGTTTCTGCACATTGATGATATCGATGGCTTAAGATAATTAATTCCTTATAGAAAATTCATGGTGCATGATATTGTCTTGGACCTCATGAACATAATAGGTCATGGGGTGTAAGAACGTAAAACAAATATGAGAACTTCTTCAAGTTACCCATGAATTCGAGGGGAAATACGAGGGGAAAACATGTTGAACATAACAAACAAGCAATCAATAATCTCTATTATATAAGGGAAGGGGGGAGGAAGATGGTGTCCTCCTCTGAAAGTCTAATATACCCTTAATGATTTAAATTGCCATATATATTAAATAGTCTTTTCTTCTTCCTACTTGCCATATATATTGAACAAGTTATTAATGGAATTGAATTTTAAATTTCAATTAAATATTAAATTAAGGAGAATGATTTCCTCTTCTTAAATATGTGTGAAAAACTCTCATAAGAAATTAAATTGACAATATAACTTGATTGAAACAATTTATACAAAAAATAAAAACTTTAATTTCATATTAATAATTATAACAATAATAGTATTCTAAAACCTAAATGTTGATTATTATTTGGTAATCTCTATTATATAAATCAAACTCTTCCACTTTATCAAAATATTCAACGACTGAATCTAATACACAAATTCTTCCACTTTATTTGAACACATGCTTTCTTCTGTTTTGTATTTCCTTCACTTATATCATAGAGATTTGAATAATGATGAACAAATAACTAAAAAAACCAACGTAACATTGATTTAAGAAAAATATATTTAAAAAAATAAAAATCATTATAAATGTTTGTTTGAATCAATTTTTTTATGAATAACTAATTGAGAAAAAGAATGTTGATATGACACGCACACATAGCGTGCAAGAAATACTAGTGTCATATAGGCTAAAATAGTATGCAGTTCCAATCTAAAGTCAAGATTTATGTTTGATACTCCAGTTCTCAAGTCAGGAACAAGAGAACAATGCCATGGTTGGATATGTTTGCTTATGACTAAGATCCAACACTATTGCTCATGAAGCTTTTTGGAAGGACAAAGCGCAAACCCCTTGGGGGTGGCCTCACGCATAAAACATGTGGTAATGAGGCAGGGAAGATTGTCCGTATAGTGGCCCAGATAAATAGCCATGCATATTAAAAACCTGTAATGTTATTAATAGGCATAAAACAAGTATCAATCGTATTTTTCGAGTTTCACCAACTCATTTAAGAAAATCTTTTTTAAAATCCTCTCAATGGAGTCGCCAAATTGTAGACGTGTTTTTATTGCCTACGCGGGATGAGCCAAATTTGACTACCTTATTTTAAAGGTTTTATTGAAAATATTTTTGAAGTCACCAATAAGTCTTTAAAGAAAGACTCATAAACCTAATTGGATATTGGGAAAATAGTAGGGACAAATTAAGGACTTATCCAATGTATACATCCCCGTTATGACTCCATAGATGGTCATTGAACCCAAAGATTGAATTCAAGGGTGAGGGTACCAATAAGATCAGGAATCAATTTCACCCATTAATAGCCTCTATTCAATATCGATTCATGTCAAGTTTTATGCAATTAAATAACCAGACAATATTTTTCAACACCTTTAAGAAAGATTAGTCTAGGTTGGTTCATTAAATACATAAAAGACTAATTTTTTGTGACATGTTGTTAAAGCAATCAAATTACTAGAATCCTAATCATATTGTCCAATTATCTTATTAGGAGTTAGAACAGTTCTTTAGGTCTTGATTAGCAAAAATCTCTATTATATAAGCCAAGGAGGGAGCTATGGTGTCCCCTTATGAAAAGACTTTATAACCCTAATTCAACAAAAATTATTACCTATTAAGATTTTCCTCAATTATAGCCCTTCCTAATTTAAAATGTGCATATCAAAGGAAGTTCAAAGTCGCTAAATTAACTGTTATAAAAATATGTGTAGTTAAAGGACAAGTTTATGATTGAAGAATGAATTAACATACTAAAGCAATTTTCAAATCAATTACAAAATCGAAGACAAAAAATTTTAGTTCTACCTAAAATTTTATATGCAACAACAATACCAACATCCATTAACAAGTCATAAAATATCGAGAAAACAAAGAGGATAATCTTATCTTTTTAATTTATGGGGATCCATATTTGTCGAGTGTGTTAATTAATTAGTATAATTTGTCCTTCTATTTTTTCGGGAATCGTAGTTCCCATTTGTGTCAGTTAAGATAATCTTATCATTTTACTTTTTAGAAGAATATATGTAATAATTATTAAAAATATAAGCTCATCTCTATTATATAAGCCAAAATAGATGTATGTGGTGATTATTTAAAATTACAGGTTTATAACCTCCCTGTTTATTTGTCACTAATAAATGACAAGGTCAATTATGTCATTTCAATGGCATTATTGCATCCTATGATGTGTGATCTTTTTAATCCATCGCATAGTAATATGCAATCGAAACATAAGTTACGGAAAATTTCTCACAAATTAAGCAATGAAAAAACAACTTGACATAAAAACTTTCAAAGAAATTTTGACATAAAGAACAAAATTATCAATCAAACAAATGAAAAATCTTTCACAAATTTGATTTGACAATAGAACTTTACATTTAAACCCGCATCACAATTTCTGAACACTAAATGCAATCTTGTTTGCTTTCCTATTGAAACAACTTCTTCATATAGTAATTTTTATATTTTGTATTTATACAACATGGTAATTTGTTAATGAGTACTAATGATGATTATAAATTATATCCTTCAAAATTACATTTAGATGAAATTTAAGAATAATCACCAAAATAATTCACACATGTATCGCGTCCATAGAATGCTAGTAAGCATGTGTGGTGAGGAAAGCATTAAAACATACAATCATGCATAAGAATATATAATATAGAATAAAACAAAATATAAAAAGAAGAGTATATATTAGAGAAGAATATACAATAGAGCGTTAATTCTTTGAAGATGTACATCATGACAAGTAAATTGTTACTAAAATAAGAGATTAACTGGAACTGACCCTCAAGAATTATACCTTTGTTGCCTGGGTCTTCTATTACGGTCTGCAAGATGAGCAATCTTGAAGCTTGAAATATGAAAATCGAAGGTATGAATGTGTTTTAATGTGTTTATAGAGAGTTTTTGTAGTTGGAAGTATGATGAATGTATGATGTTAAGCATTGAAGTCGTAGGGAAAAAGTATTCCAAAACGTTCAGAGATACATAACTATTTATAGACAAAGGAACCTAAAACAACGCAGAAAAGATAAAAAGAATCGTGCGTTAAGCGCACGGGCTGTGCGCCTAGCGTAAGACTCGTGTGTCCCTCGCACTTGCTTTGCATTTTTCATTTTTGTGTACGACATCGACTTTTTGCACGCGGAATGTGGTTTGTTAGACGCAATGTTGATATGGCCGGTTTTTTATCGTTTTAAGGTTTTATTTTCTTTTCATGAACTATCCTTTGAAATCCGAAATCGGCTATCTTTAGGAATAACAGTATGATTTTCGAAATATCCTTTAGAAAATAGTTATCGGGAATAATTAATATTAAAATATTAAAAATAACGTGGTTCGATGACGCCAATGGAAGGAACCACTGAAAATCCATCCAACTTCGATCCCCAAAAGGCAAGTACATAGGTCATAAGTTGCTGATCAAGCGAAAAAGGTAGCCACACAACAATTAATTATTAGGAATAATTAATTGGGCCTTAAAAAATTGGGCTTGGATTTGATAAATAGACTTTATATTTCCGATACACTTTTGGGCCTAACTCGTTCGATTGCTCTTCCTTTGGACCGGACAAATTAGGACGACAGTATGTTTCATCATTGGGTACTACATGGGGAGACACAATTTTGTATCTACAGACGTGTGTTATGTTTTCTGTAGGTCGATGTACTTTGACTCCATGACTAGTGGTCAACAAGACCCGGTACCCGATCAAAATTTCCAGACCTGATTAAAACCGGTTCCTAAATTTTGAAACTGAACTGCAACTGGTCTAATTGTATTCGAGCAATGAGGACCCGATCCTGGACCTGATGGGAATCGATACTTGTATTGAGTACCATGTTAATTTTCCATTTATTTTTCCATATTATATTTTTCTAAGACAAGGTGAAAAAAAATATACGCTAATTACTTAATTATTTTCGAAATCTTAGTTAAGTTACTTGACAATACTTGATTTTGTGATTGTTTAACTTACTTCTTAATTAACTATGTTCAGGGTTAGTTACCGAGTTTTGGAACTGATTTTAATGGGTACCAGTGGGTACTAGGTCCAAAAATCGAGAATCAGAACCGAAATTAGTTACATCAGGGTTCAGCTTTTCGGAACCAAATCTGGAGCCTATTGTACCGGTTCCAGTTATAGAGCTGGCAACTATTGACTAGTTTTGAGTATGAAACCGGGTACCCGAATATTTGTGACGACCCATTACAATCTTATGTTGAACGGCAAATAAATCTTTCCTACAAGTTTTCATAATGAGCATAGATGGGCAGATTTGAGGTGATGTTTAACTGAAGCTTTAGTATAATAGTTTTGGATAATGAATATTTTGGATTATCATGTATATTATTTTGGGGCATGATGCTTCAAACTCGTAATAATGGTCTATGAAGTACTAAGTTTACTTCTGCTGCATTTGCAGTTCTTTAGATTTTAAAAATACGAGTTAAGGTTATTTAAATTAAATTCTAATATATCTTGTGTTTCACTACAACAGTAAAACCGCTAAATTCATTAAAAGTAGAGTGAATTTGGGGTGTTATTCTACACCATGATTAATAAAAACAAGTAAAGTGGACCACGAAAAATAAAAACTACATATGAAAGTTTGAATACTCCCCTCAGTTTTACCCAACATCTAATTGACATATATGTTTATTTGTTTGATATAATTATTTTATAAATATTCATATAAAGATCAACGGTTTTTTCACCAAATGCCCTCGAGTTTTCACGAAATTCACCGGGTACCCTCGCACTTTTGAAAATACACCTGGTACCCCTTAGTTTCAACAAAATACACCCAAATGCCCTTAATGACTAACGGCGTTAACCTCCATTAGTCATTAACCCTAATTAACCTTAACCCTAAACACTAACCCTAACTCCTAACCCTAACCACTAAACCTAAACACTAACCCTAACTCATAACCCTAACCCAAACCCTAACCCTAACCCTAACCCTCCTCCCCTACCCTCCCACCACCCCCGTCGACCCTCCCGCAACCCTCCACACCCGTCGACCCTCACGCACCTAGTCGTCTCTCCGCAGCCTCCCCCCCCCCCTGTCCGAATCCCCCTCCCCCACCCCCTGTCGAATCCGCCCCCAATTTCGCGGCCCGGCTCGTCGTCGTCTGCAACTCTCTCCTCCCTACCCTCTCGCTCGTCGTCCGCAACCGGTTCGCGGAATTCGAACCTACCCTCTCGTTCGTCGTCCGCAACCAAGTACATTCCGAGTTTGACGGGGATGTGGGAGGGGGATTCGGCTGAGGGGGGGGGAGGGGGATTCGACAGGGGGGGGGAGCCGCAGGAGGGGCGCCGGGTGGGGGCGCTGCGGGAGGGTCGACGGGGGGGGGGAGAGGGAGAGGCTGCGGGAGGGGGGTGTTGGGATGGTGGGGAAGGGGGTGGTGGGAGGGGCTGGCGGGAGGGTGGGGGAAGGGGTGGTGGGAAGGTGGAGGAGGGTTAAGTTAGGGTTAGGGTTAAGGTTTAGGGTTAGGGTTAAGGTTTAGGGTTAGGGTTAAGGTTTAGGGTTAATTAAGGTTAATTAGGGTTTAATTAGAGTTAAGACTAACGGCGGTTAACGCCGTTAGTCACTAGGGGCATTTGGGTGTATTATGTTGAAACTGAGGGGTACTAGTTGTATTTTCAAAAGTGCGAGGGTACCTGGTGAATTTCGTGAAAACTCGGGGGCATTTGGTGGAAAAACCGAAAGATCAATGTAAGAGTTTGAGGTATACTATATAGGGCGTGTTCGGCAATAACTTTTGAGGCAACTTTTAGCGTTTGGACTAAGTCAAAATTCTAATATTGGTGAAAAGTTGTGTTTGGTGAAGTAGTGTTTGGAGTAGTTTTTGGTGTTTGAACTAGTGTTTTGGAAAAACTATAAGTATTAGCTTTTGGGGTAGATGTAACTTTTGAAGAGTAAATAGAGTTTATTTTTGTTATTTTTTAAAACTAATAGCTAATTTTACCGAATACAAATTATCACAAAAACTATTTTCGCAGTCAAATTCTGACAACTAATATCTAACAACGGACAGCTATTTCTTAACTAACACCACCGCAACAACTATTTTTACCGAACATGTCCATAAAAATAAACAATAAAGTTTCATGGAGAACTTTTTTCTTCTCAATGTATTCCGGTACTCCCCACAAGATTTTTTTTCTTGAGAGAGGGGATACAATAAAAAAAAAAAGGGGAAAAAAGAAAATTACGGAAAGAAGAAACATAAAAAAGAAAAGTTTGCAACCCTAGTCCCTAACTCTCCAAATTCGAATCCGTAGAATTTGCTGCGATTACACATTACAGATTACAGACTCCACTCCAGTTTTCTTTTCAATCTAAAAAGTTTAATTTCGCATTTTCGTATTTCAGCAGCAATTCAAGTTACTTTCGAGGAAAGAAATTGAAGGATTTTTTCGAACGATTCCAATTAATTGAAGGTTTGTTTAAGACTAATTTTACTATGTACTATAAGTGTTAAGATTTAAAGTTTGTAGTTTAGCATTTAATATTTGAGTAAGAATTTATGTAATTTTCTTGACTAGTATGCGAGCTCAAATAAGAAGAATCCAGAATTTGGGGGTTCAGTTCAACCCACTGAACCCCCCTTCGGTACGCCACTACTTTTCCAACAAGATTAAAGGTGAAGCTAGCAGGTAAATTTCTTTATTTATTTTAATTATTGATACCTTTATTTATTTATACCATTTTATGCAAATTTACCATTACTCTTTAATTGTAGTTAGGTTAATTTTTGTTCTTTTGGGGCAACTAATTTAATTTTGTAATCAGAGATTACTGGGTTTCTTTCTTTTTGTTTGAAAATGTCATTTTGATTGTGTGTTGTTTGAGAACCTATAATAAGATAATTTGCTTAAAGAGATACTTTTTTTTTTGTTTGATGGACTTTTGAATTACACAAAAGCTAAAAACTTACCCTTTTTAATTCTTGCTTGGGGATTATAGTTGTTAAATTGTTTTTATACTGTTTTTCTGGTCTTTATGTTTATCAAGCCACCACATGGGGGAAACTTAAATTTGTTATTATTTTTTGATCGAGTTTGGTAAGAAAGGACTGGTTAGATATTGTTGACACTTGAAAATGGTGGTTCATATTATTTTGTAGTTCCTTTTGTTGCCATGAATTTCTCATTTTTGTGATTGGAGGGGGAAAAGAGTATGCCCAATCTTGGAAATCTCCCTCTGAAGTTCAGCTAATTACAATTAATCGAGGCTTATAATCATTTCAACCCTGTAGCTTTCTTTTCTCTTTTGCTATCAATCGGCTTGGATTGTGGGAGTTTATTAGGTTTTGATATGAAGTTTGCTTTATTTCTCTTAGTATACCATGTATTGACATATAGCTATTGCTGGCTCTTATGCAATTTTCATATGGATTGCCTTGGTACTTAGAAATCTCTATTGTGCTGCCACATGTTCGTTCGTCAACTACAATTTATTCCCTTCAATTTGTTAATATTTTTTCTAATAAACTGGAATGACATTAGTGGGTAATCATGATTGTTTTCTGTAGACGTGGTTTTCCGCCTTTCTATATCTATTAATTTTTTCTTTAACTCTCTTTGTGATTCACGTCATGGTAGTAATAAGGAATTCCAACAGTCAGTTAAGCAACTGAAAGAGAAAGCAGAGGAGCTGAAAGGAGTAAAAGAAGATCTGAAAGTCAGGTAATCTGTTCAATTACTCATTTTTTGGCGCAAGTTTTGCTCTTTTTTCTTTACGATGTGTTTGGATGAAGAAATCTGGAGGGGAAGGGAGATTGAGGGCTACATCCTCTGTTTGGATATGGAATGGGGAAAGGGAAGGGAAAGACATTGGAAAGATCAATTTTTTCGTCCATTTAATAACCTTATTCATCCAATGTTGGAACAATTTGGAAGGAAATGCTAGTGCACTTCTTCCGTTCCATGCCATTCCCTCTATGGTTGCTCACCAAAAGCACCACGAATCTATATATGAATCTCATCCTAAGCAGATGGCCAGACTGAGGGACGCTGATGGGAGACCTGACATGATGACTATATTACGCAGAGTGAAGCAGACATCTGAGCAGCTGCACAAGCATGTTGGTGGTGTGTGGACAGAAGCAGAAGAGACAGCAAAGAAGGTCTGTTCCTGAATCAATCCCTTCAGTCTTACGAAATTTTTAAAAAGTAGATCTTATCCAATCCAGTTTGTAAGGCTTAGTTGGTTGATATGCTTGATCATGATTTCTTGTCCTTGCTCAACTGCTCGAATTCTGATTAAAACAGTATTTGTTAACTGCCTTACTGTTGTATGTCCATTTCAGGCCAAATGTAGAGTCAAGTTTCTTTTGGTCTTCTCTAATATGTGATAGGTTGAAAGCTGTAATATTTACCCACCAGTACCATATTTGTTAACCTTGGTTGTCATTCTTGACTGTTTATTTGGCTATTTTAGTAGAGAGTGAAGTTAAGCATCTCTTTTCTGTCATTTCTATCTTTCCAATTGTGCGCTGTGATGTTTACTAATTATGTGCTTGAAACTTTTTCTGTGCTTAAATTCTTATTTGCATGGAAAATATTCGGGAAATTGTATTTATTTAGTTGGGAACATCTTTCTTGTATATCAGCCAACATGTGTTTTGCTTACTGCAGGTTTCTGCAAATATGAAAGAAAAAATTTCAGCTGCAAAGGAGGAGGTATGCCTAGTTTCTTATGTAGTTGAAATTTCGTCCTAGATCTATACAAATCCTCAATTTGTAGCATAATCATGTCTTTTGCACTCTATTTTCAGGTTAAAGAGACTCTTGGTCTTGGGAGCCAAGAGTCTTCAGCATCTAATGGTGCTACAGGCAATGATGGTGATACTGTAAAATGTGGGACCAAAGCCTCATCTGGTGAGCAACGCCAGCAATCTGAGCCTAGTGGTTCTGCAGAGACATTATTTGGTACAATTAGGTCAACTTTTGCTTCATCTTCTCCAAAGTTCTCATCAGCCTTCCAGAAATTGAAGGAAGCAAAGGTGGCTGACTTAGCCATGAAGAGTTATGACATAGTAAAGGAAGAATTGAATGGAAAACCGAATAGAAGGAAAAGAATGCAGTATGCTGCTTCATCTTCAACAGGAGATATGAGTGACAGAACTGAAGTAGTTGTGGTACCAGTGAAGCAGTCTCCGTGGAGCAAAAGGTGGGAATCACTTAAAGAAAAGGTGAGATTTTGCTATCTGTTGGTGTTGTTTTAATCTTATCTTTCCGCTGATGTTTTATCAAGCTTGTATTTACTGTTGTGTGACAAGCGATCTGTAATCTTGTTCAACCTAGATGCGAGGCCATCCAATGCTCAAACACGTTACTAAGATGAGCGAACCTGTTGTTACGAAGAGCCAAGAGGTACATGATTATCTATTGCACTTAATTACATCCTACTTACCATATCTTTAATTTGGGGGGGGGACTGGGGAGAGATCGTGGATACCTGTTCTTTCCTTTTTGCAGAATCGTATATCTGGTGACTTGGGTCTTATAACTATAGAAGTATTTGCAAGACTTGTCTTATGATTTTTAAGAAATTTTATACTTGGCTTTGGATGAGAGTTACTCCGTCCATCCAAAAGTGTTTGTCCTGCTTTTTATTTCAGTTTGTCCGGTTGTTGTTCTCCTTATTGGTTGATTAATGCATGTTTATCCAATCAACTGTCTCCATGTCCACTATACTTATGCCTTATTGATTAAATTCCACTTATTAAATACAGTTCTTGATGTATTTGAAAAGTCTACCTGGACAAATACTTGTAGTTGGAGCGTCAATTATGAGTATATTACCCTTAAGAAAATCGCTCACTGATTTATTGTTTTGAATTAAGGTCCTATAAAAATTCAAATAATCTACAACCTGCCAATCTTAGCCTATATTTCTGACCTATTAAGTTAAGTCATTGAAATTTGTACAAATTGCCAGTTGTCACTTTTTGGACGTTAATGTCTCCATACAGCTGCATTATGCTTTCTTTGCAAACATGTATTTATCTTAGTCTTGCTGGCTTACTCTCTATTGATCTCAACTCAATGCAATGACATCTACGTCTACAAGTAAAAAGTTGTACTTATAATTTGATGGGTCATGAATAAGTAGATTTCTAGTATCTTGGATACTGTATGTCATCGCATCAAATTGGAAAAGAATCATATGGATCCTAAACATCAATCAGATTCCTCCCACTAACTTTTAGAGTTTTGCATTCACTTATTAACAAACTTTGCACTAAAAGGCAGTATAATCCCCCCTTAATAGATTCCCTTAAAAGGCTCAGTGATCTTCAGACTTCCTTTGCAGCTCTCTTCTTCCTTCCGTAAGTAACTAACGCAGGTCTGGGCTGATTTATTATTACCCCTCACTAGAATTTCACCTTATCGTCAAGGTAAGAAGGATTTTTGTGGTGTAGTGCAGTGTACTCTTCCCGAGTAGCATCAGATGCAGGCGGGTTCTCCCATATGATAAATACTTTTGTCATACTGACTCTATAGAGATCTTTGGAGTGAGGCTAGCAGGGATAGCAGGGCATTACCCAAAGCTTTGTTTAAAGTAGAGATGTGGAAAACTAGGTGACTTTTGGCTGATGTGGTAAGTCAGAGGCCTTATTCGCTGCACAATCTTGTAAGATCCATGAAACCTTGCTGCCAACTTCTCAAAGGGCCTCCTAGCCAAGGAATTTTGCTTGCAGGGTTTGAGTTACAAGTGTACAAAGTCCCCCACATCAAATTGCAAATCTCTTCTCTTGCCACCCTCCCGAAGTTTCATGTTGTTATGATCCTTCAAAGAATGGAATTCAAGGTCATCAATGGTGGCATCCCTCTCTAAGAGAGTAAGAGTTGATGATTACTCTTTCAAAATGAAGGTGAGGGGGTTTTCTACAGTGCAAAGCTGGAAATAGGGAGCACTTGGCTAAATTGTGATACCAAAATTTTGATGGCTTAGGATGTTGGTTGCCAATTTATGAAATTTTTCATGTAGCCTTCCACAAACTTGCTGACCACTTCTATTTGGCCATCAGATTGTGGGTGATATGCTCTTGGTCTGTGCAAGTGTGTGCCTTGAAGCTTGAGAAATTCTTACCACAACAGAGTAAATACTCCGCAGTGTATGAAAAAGATCGTAGGTGAATGGGGTTATGTGCTTTTTTTTTTTTGTTAGGCGAGGCGATTTCAAAGAGGCGCACAGAAGCACACCGAGGTGCAAAAAACACCCCCAAGGTGCTCATTTTTTTACCTTAGAATTTTTGAATTTTCCTTAATTGCGTGCAAAAAACACCCCCAATGCACTCATTTTTTTACCTTAGAATTTTTGAATTTTCCTTAATTGCGTCTCACTTCAACAAGGCGCACTAGGATCCCTATTGCCTCATAGCTTTTTTATACATTGATACGCTTTCCCTATGAGACAGATGTATCTATGCCAAACACAATTGTAGAACGAAATCCAAAGAGCTGTCCTCTATACTTGAATCTGTGAAAGGGCGCTTTGTATCTGCTTAGTCTATCAATCACAACCAGAAGGCCTTCTACAAAGTTTTTAGAAAGGTCTTCTGAAAACTGGCTCGGGATAGATAGGGGCTGAGGTGTCAGTTATCGAGACAATTGAGAGGATGGCATAATTTTGCAATATCCCTGTTATGCCTTGCCGGTACTATTTAGTGGCCACTCTCAGGTAAAAATTTTAGAGTAAGGCCCCATAGTTGGAGTAACATGGTACTCTTGAGTATACTCTGAACCAAGGCCGACTTACACGATCATGCAATGCGCCCCTTGTGTTGGAGAATACCATGATCCACGTTAAGCCTTTGGGAACGTTGGCCTGCTTCAATTTCCTCATCGAGTTGCTGAATGGAAGTGTTTGGTAGTAGTACTTGCTGCTTGATGTTAGCCCAATGAGTGGCATTAGTGGATATGGGAGCCCCACACTCTAGGGAATCTCAAAATCATACCCCATCAAAGTCAGTGTCAACTTCCCTTTGCTCCATCAAGTACCTATGTTGGTTACATTGGATGACAAAATGCCTCCCTAGAAAATACATGTGAATTGACTGTGCTATAACCTTAGCTCCTTTTCATAGTTGGACTTGCCACAAGCTGTAGGTCCAAGATTTTGCTATATAGGGTGCCATTTTGTATGGGAACCCAAAACCCAGGTGCATCTGATTCCAACACAAAGGGTTGAGTACATTATGGCATAGCTAGTAGAGTTGTTGAAGCTAAGGCCATTTTGAGTGTGAAAAGCTTTTGTTGCTGCCTGTGACAAAGTTTAAAATTGCTCCATCAATTAAGGGTCATACTCTCCCACCATATCCCTCCACTAACTTCCTACAATAGCCTGTTTAGTCTAAGAAAATCCGTTAGATCCACAACTATCCCTTGAGGAAATTTAGCATTAGTACATGACCTAATTATACTATCTCGTGCTGCCAAAACATACCAATAAGCCTTGAATACATCATTTATGAAGGCCGTAGGGGCATTGGTGAGTCTAGAGGGCATCACCAAGAATTGATAATGACCCTCATGGGTTGTGAAAGCAGTTTTAGGAATATGTTCCTTTTACATCCTAATCTGATGATAAATCCTGACGCCATGCTAAGTTTAGAGAAAATAGTGGAATCATGATAGCTTATCTGATGATCCTAACTCTAATAACACAAATAGAATTGATGAAGCACTATAGCCTTGTCGGAAGCCCTATAGTCAATGCAAAATAACAAGAACTATGTTGTTTTTTGGAACTGTAGATACCTGATACCCATCTCCATGTCTTTAATAAGCTTCTCTATCTTGTCTTTTTGGAACTTTGGGTACCTATGTGGTCTTACACTCATATGTTTTTCACCATGTTTGAGGGAACTAGCATGCTCATGTCCCTTGCTAGGAGGTGTGCGGTGTGCCACAGGGTATGCTGAATTCTTGATCAAATTTGATGAGCAACAACTCCGATGTATGTGGCACTAGTTGCAGTTTTCCCTCATTGCTTCTTAAACTCGTTGGGTTTCCTTCCATAGAGTGACCTCATCATTTTATTTTCTGGTTGGTTTTAGCAGGACCTTCAATGAAATCCTTGATTTGATGAGCATGTGGTTCCCTTTGAGATTGAGTGTCAACCCCCTAGAAACCTTAGTCGTGTCTTCCAAGTGATGTTATAGTCTTCAATTTCTCAAGCCATTGGATGCCTAATGGAAGGTAATTAATCCTATGACCTTTGTCCCTTTGAAGTATAGCATAACCGCACTACATTTTCCCTCTCCTTGCACTAATTCCTTAGCCCAAAGGCCATGACAAAGGCTTTACATGATGTGATGGGAATTCACAACCTTTGCACAAGTGTGGTGGAAACAAAATTGGGATTAGCCATGACCGCAAGAGGCTCCTTTCTAATCATTTAAAAGTCTTTGGGTTGCTAATCGCCTTGACATTGTTCAAAGAATTCTCAATTTGAACGCTCTCTTCTATTAGCCCAATAGGTGATTTAAGAAACTCCACCAACTTAAGGTCTCCTCCCTTGTGTGAGCACGACAATGAGCACCCTTCTACAATGTGGGCCATGAACTACTTGTCATATTTCTTGAAGCAAAGTTCCTTTGCCAAACAAGATTGTAGTTTTCACTCGCCAAGCTTTCGGATCTCTCCTACGAGTCGAGCTATTGGTGTGGAAGTGGAGTTCCTAGGCGTGTGAGCCAGAGGATTGAATAAAGCTCATAGTTTGGTTGGAAGCTACTGATGGTGTAGAAGGAAAAGGCTAGGTTGTTTCCTGGGAATAATAAGAAGATTGAGCCTAACATATGGGCGTTGATTTTGAAGTTGGCATAGGTTGCATGCTGGTGTCTCCTCCCATCTCATACTAGCCTCACTCCTAAGTTCAGTTTCGAACTTGAAAGCCAAATCCAGGCTCCCGTCCAATTTGTTTAGTACTAAAAGGCCAAAATCCTCATCTCGCCTCTAATAACCTCCTCAAGCCCTTTAGTGAAGTGCCCCTTTGCTATCCTTGTAGGCACCCATCCATGATAACTTTCTTGTGATACTCTACCATCCTAGCAGTCTAATGGTGGCCATTGCGTGTGCAACATCTGTGGAAGTCCACGAGAATTGTCGCGACAATAGACCTTTAAGCTCCTTTCATCTTCGTATTGTGTGCCGTCGACTTTCCCATTGAAACTAGAATTGGGCATCATACAATGCCACAATCTCTGCTTTCAGCTCATCTTCCTCATTCAGCTGATAACATTGAAAGAATCTATGGGCCCTAATCATCCACCTATCTAGATTTGTACCGTAAAAGTGGGTAAGTCAATTTTCTTAAATTGCCATCTTGATCCTCCTCCACCCCCACCTTGGGTGGCACCATCTTGAAGATTGCCTCCATAGCCATCGCTGAAGCCAGCTCTCGAACAACCAGGTCTTCCTCCCCCTAGTCCAACATGATTTGCACTATCTCTCTCATCCAGCCTCCCTTGGCCCCACTTGGCTCTCTTTCCAGTTAGGTGCCCAAGTTAAAGATTGTCAACCTGATCTCTTGAAACTTTGCTTAATGACTTGATCTTCTCTCAATGTTTTGATCATGGCCTCTTGATACGTGATTGCACCATTCTTCCTTCCTCCCTCAGAGTGGTTTGGTTGAGATCGTCCCTAACTGGCTCGTCAACTTCTCCAGTTTGGTGGTAGCTTAAGCAATAGCAAATTGCATTTGGCTCCATTGCTTGATTCATCGCCACAACTACCTCTTCGGAGAAGCTGGCTCGAAATGAAGTGAATTGTTGTGTCAACTACTGGATTCTATGTGTTGTTCATTGGACTCACCATGTTTTTTTAGGCTGCTTCACGGTCGGATCGTAGCAGCTTGATACCAAGTTTGCTGCCAATCAACTCAAAAGTAAGAATAACCCAAACAATCTTAGTTTTAAATGTTGGGCGCGCCTAGGTGCAAGGCAAGCCAAGGCGGTGAGAAAAACGCGAACATCAGCTAGGCAAGGCGCACAACAAGAGGCACATGGAGACTTTGTGCGCCTTTCTTTGAGGTGCAAGGCGCGGGAGGCGACCACTTTTTGCGGTTAGGTGCGCGTGTAGGCCACCACCCTTTTCTTTTTCCTTTTCCCATGCTTCTTCTTTTGCTCGACACTGGTTTTGCTGGACACGCGTATTGGGTTGAAACCCTAGATCTAGAAACGCACCTCCATTAAAGCTCGCTGCCGGAGTTGTCTCCGGTTGTTGCCATCTGCTTGCCGCCTCGACTGTGGTGGTCGCCGGTAAGCTCTCTTCTTCTTCTGGTTGTCGCTGTCTGGTTGCCGCCTCCTCGCCGGTAAGTTTTCTTTTCTTCTTCTTTAGTCTTTCTTCTTATTTTCTTCATTTTCTTCGTTTTTTTTTTACTTCACTACAACTTTCTTACCTTTTCCCGTGGGTAATTTTTTTTCGTTTTTAATCCATAAGGCAATGAGACAATGGCTGTTGATTGAGAACAGTGACGACTTGTTTTTTTTTATATCCATTTCCATGCATCTTTTTTCTTTATTTTTCTTTCTTCTTCACTCCATCTTTTTTTTTTTTCCATGAGGCAGTCACTATTTTTTTTTTTAATCTATTTACATGATTCTTTATTTAACTAGTTTTGGAATATCATTTGAATTGTAGCTTGTTGATTGAGAATCTTTGATGGATTTGGATTCCTGTGGGCTATCTTGAAATTTTGTTTTTCTTTTTACTTTGTACTTTGACTTGTTAAGGTAATCTAACGATGAGCTATGCTTTCTTATATCCTTTTATAGGTCTTTAATATATCTATATTGTTTCAATGCGTGCGCCTTGCGCCTCGGTGAGCCTTGCGCCTTTTAAAACTAAGCAAGCAATATAGCAATGAAATTGCGGCTAAGATAGAAGTATTAGAACGATGAAGGAAATCAGTTTCTGACAACCCTCTCGAGAGGTTACAGTTTCTCCCAAGGAACGATTCTCTCATCACTTTTCACTATGACCTCTTCCACTAACAATCCCTTTATCTATTACATCAGGTTCACCCCAATAACTTTATAAGAGACTTGCACTCAGTTGATAATAACTTGCTCTAAAAGTCATTAAAAACTTGCACTAAAAGACATTATTGTCCCTCCTGAATAGATTCTCTTAAAAGGTTCACTAATCTTCAGACTTCCTTCGCAGTTTGCATCTTCCTTTTGTAAGTAAAGTAGTACAGGGGGCTTGGCCTAATTCATCGCAGTATGGCATTGCTAAGCTGTTTTCAAGTGGTAATTTTTAGCTTTACTTGCTGTAGAAAACAAATAAAAGAAAAAAATTAAGAACATAGAAGCTGGAAAAAGTTTCATTGGAGGTAATAATCATTCTTTTTTTTTTCTTCTGCTGGATGTGTCTCATTGATTTCATCTAATAGTATATTCTTCAATCTGTGTCAGCTGGCAGAAGATTTGCAGGAAAGGTGGGAAACTAGTGATAGTCCTGTTGTACATAAAATTCAGGAGTAAGTTCTGTTATACATTGTGTCAGTCCTGCATTCATGTGCTGACTAGATTATTTTTGAAATTACATTGCTCATTCCCTTCCTTGGTCCTCAGTCTTAATGATAGAGTGTTTGGAGAAAACGATTCTGCAATGTCATTCAAGGAAATACGCCGTCGAGATCCGTATGTATCTGTTAATACTAAGTATAATTTTTAGGCTTTTCTAATGGTGGTACCTTCCAGAACTTACATCTTTTTGCCTCCAGCTCGTTTTCTTTGCCAGATTTTGTAGCTGACGTTCAGGATGTTATCAAGCCAGTTTTGAATGCATACCTCAAGGTGAATGTTAAAACCTCAAAAAATATTGCGGCGCCTTTCTTGGGCAATTGATGTTTTGTTGCCTCTCCGAAGAAGATTGCTTACTTTTTTTCTAAAATTGCTATGTTCAGGGAGACTTTAAGGTATTGGCGAAATATTGTAGTCCTGAAGTTGTAGAGCGGTGTAAAGCGGAGCATAAAGTTAATGAAAGCCAGGGTATCATCTTTGATAATAAGGTGAAGTGCTGCAACTTAAACTCATTTTATAAATATTTTTGTTATTGTGCCTGAACTAGGCATGCGGTCCTATAGTTGCCATTCTTAAGCTCCATTGAATGAAGTTATCTTGAGAGTAAATATGCAAAATCTTTGGACTACTGAGTCATTCCTCTATTATGAAATTGTTCCTTGTGGTTCTAATATACAGTGTCTTGTAATCTTGTTTTGCCACTGGATGAGTACAATGAAGGATGAGATTGTGGGTTCAGAACTCGGGATCAAATGTTATTTCTGCTTTTTTTTTTTTACCAGATGTGGGAACGGCTCTGTTCTAATTTTAAATTATTGCTGCTGGTTTTGGCACTTCTATCTTTTTGGAACTACTACCATGATACCTATTGCTTAGCTCTAGCCGACTGTTAAGAGTAAAGCCAATTATGTAACACCATGATTCGATATACTTAAGTTCTGCAAGCTGGAAACTTACCCTATCTTGCTTCACTTAACCTGTATGTAGGATATCTAAAATAATCTAGGTCAACCTTGCTTGTTTTGATGTCTTCTAATATATTTTTTAGTGCACTACTGGTGCATGTTTCCATATAAAATTTAAGTTTCTTATCTCTTTTCTCTTATAATATACTATCTGATATTTTCTAATTCTTGCTGTTTAGCAGATTTTGCATGTATCTGAGGTGGATGTAAGAGAGACCAAAATGATGGGGTCAAGTCCAATTATTATTCTCGGGGTTAGAAATTTCAAGACTATTCATGGACTCCCTGAAAAATAATATTTTTCCACGGTTGCTTATTTACTAACTGACATATGTTGTTCATGTATTTCAACCAGTTCCAATCTCAGCAAGTGTATTGTGTACGCAATAGACAAGGTTCAATCCAGGAGGGAAGTCAGGTAAACTTTGGAGCCCTTTTTTGGTTTTTTATTTTTTGTATCTATTTCTTGTTTGTTACATTCTTGTGAAATTTTTCTATTTTCATTTATTTCTGTTGTGTTGGTTTCTACATCATAAGATATTACTTCAGCTAGAAATTTTGGCTTGCATGCAAGCGTGGAAGCAGAAGGCTTATTATTTATATTTGCTGATTATTTACTGTTTCACTTTAAGGAATTCCAAAAGTAAATTAATTTAATTCAAATGTTGCTCTCTTCAATTCTTCTTATTCATTTTCCTTTGATGTCATGCCATACAAATGTGAGAACTTCTTTTAAGGATGGCAGGAACTACTTCTTAGGATAGGCCAATCTCTGCCTTGATGAGCTCAATCAATGTACTATGTTGCTCGAATGTTGGTTTTGGTGTTTAGAAAAGCGCAAATCTAAAACTTACTGATACCCGATCAGCTCCCTTTTTATTTTAATTCTTACGTTTCTAAAGCAGGTTTGAAACAAAGTGACGTTAGCTTTATTTGCTTGCTATTGTTGGAACAGGACACTATCCACACTGTATATTACGCGTGGGCTATGCAACAATTAGAGCCGGAAGAGGTTGATGAAGATGCTATCTACTCAATGTGGAGGCTAAGGGAGATGCAACAACTTGGTGTGGCGGCTCTCATTTAGGGAGCAACCTTTACATTTCCCTCTTTATTGATGGACGTGTTGTATTTCCCCTCAGGCTGTTTTAGCTTTTCCGGGAAAGTTATTTTTGTGTAGGCAGGTTCTCATTATTTTTGTAGGCGATCTTCATTCTTTTAAATTACGTACGACAGGTATAAACGTCCCTGTGAATTTTGAACTGTGCAATTATGCAGGGCATATTCTTGTGTGGGATGGTTTTGCAAAATTTATTGTAGGATTAGGGTGACTTGCACTTTGTAACGCCTGACAATCAAGTTGGTGTGACATCATCTCATGTAAGACTTGCTAACTTTGTAGAAGTAAAAATAAAAAATTTTCATATTGAAGGTTGCTTTATGCTGCACTAACCTTTCGTGATTTTTTTTGTGGAAAGTATTCCATGAAACTTACACTTTGGTTTGTAGGGAGAAATTGGATGGAAAAAAAAATGGAAAGAAAAAATAGACTTTTCTATGTATGGTGGTAGTTATTATAAGGATTCAATTAGAAAGGAAAGGAGGTGAGAGGAAATAAAATCTAATATATCTTTCCTTCTCTTTCATCTCAAATTTTGAGGAACTTAGGAGAAAAGAGATTATTAATTAAATTGTTTCCTAATCATTACATATTAGAAAGTTTAATTCTTTTCTCTTCCTTTTCCATCTCTTCTTTTGTTTCCTTTACTAAAAACTAGTCTTATATGCACGCTATGCGTGCGAAGTCGTTATCTAAGTTTTATAAGTGCATATGAAGGTGAAAGTAAATAAGCTAATCAATTAGAATCAATAACGAAACGCATGATAAATAACATAGCTCAAGATAAAAAGATGGCATGTGAGACTCTCAAACCACCACATAATTCCCTTTATGAGACAACCAATTCGTAGCACAATTTCAATTTAAAGAAATATAGGCCCTGTTCATGGACTGAAATAATGGAAGTTGAATTCTGTTCAGTTCACATAAATTAAGTTTAGAGAAATTAAGTTTAGTTCACTTCAGTTCAGGTTGAGATAAATTAAGTCAACTTTAGTAATTATATACTATTTATATATTTTGATTATTTTTAGTAATTAGGAAGTCGATGTGTCCTTTTTTTTTTGGAAAATAAGATTGATAAAGTTGCATTTGTGTTTTTTGGGTATTTTTATAACTTTCTATGGATATATAATTAATAAAGATTGTCATATTATTAATATTTAAAATAATAATCTTATAATGCCTACCTGATTATTTAATTATAACTATTTTTAAGGTTTTTCAATGCTTTTAGTGGCTTTAATATCAAGGGATAACTCAATTTCTTATTATTAACTATATTTTTAAACTCAGTACTCAAAACATAACTCATGTCTTCAACTGATAATAAACCCCAACACTGATCTCTCTCTTTAACATATCCACTTTCTCTCTCTAAAATCATACTCCTCTCTTGCTCTCCTTCCTTCCACCACCACAACGACCACCTCCACCACCACATTCCCAATTCCCCACAATATTCACTCTACTCGCTGAATTAACATCTAGCCTTACATGCACGCTATGCGTGCGAAATCATATAGAAAGTTAATTTGATTGCATAATTAAATCTAATAACTTGAAATAATATGTATGGAAAGTTGGTCACTAAATTTTATTAAAGAAATACATCTTAATAGTGCAACAATGAAATAACAAAAAAAAAATGTGATAACAAAGAAAGTTCAAATAAATCTAAATTAGAGTATTTTCCATTGTAATCATTCTTCTAATGGTGAAAACATATACTCCAGAAGAAAAAATTTGTGAAAACAAATATGGGTCATCACTGTCTCTCTCCTTCCTGTGCCCTCTTCTCACCTTCCTCTGGTTTCCCAAAAATTAGAAACAACCAACACTATTTATACCACCACGGCACCACCTTACAATTTACATCACCTTCCTCTGATTTCCCAAATCAATAAACTCCATTAACTAATCAGTAACACCACAACAACCTTCCATCACCATCGTGCCTCATCCCCATGAATCCGCCCCTCCCTCCTCCTATTCTACCACCACCAACATCACCACCAACCTCTCTCCTCCCACCATCGCCGCATGCTCCTTCCTTTTGCTGGGTTCTCCCGAGTTCGAATTCTTCGGTAATTTAGATTCTCATTATAATCTACTTACTCGACATCCCTTTCGAACTATTGTATTGAGAATTAAATTTGAAATGGTATTGCTGAAAACTTGCAATTACTCTGCTTGCAGTTGCAATTGCTCACGAAATACCACCATTTTACATTGAGAAGTTTAAATAAATACCTTTGTTCGTTTTCCTCATAGCAATTGCAACTCTTGATGGTTGATTGTGAATGGCACTTTCACTTCTCCTTGTGTCTAAATTAAAAAAAAAAAAAAAAAGGAATGTTAGACTTTCAAATCGTAAAAGGATTATGAAGAAATGAAATTTATTTATGCTTTGTAATAACTTGATCTGAATTGGCGCTTGTTTTTCGTTGGTTTCTTGTGATTAAAGAGAGTATTTGATGATAAAACGGGGGAAGAGAACTCTGTTTTGAAGGAAGCCGAGCCACTCTCGTGGTTTAAAGTTCGTGTAGTTTTTTTTTTTTTTGCTAACTGCCAGTTTTGGGCGGTTCATTTTTTTTTAAACTCACAAAATTGTAGAATTGTAATTTTCTTTTTCTATTAGGGGTATTTTGGGTAAAGAGGGTGGACACCAAAAGGTCAAGAGTTGCCTTATATAATAGAGATATACAAAACACAATGTTAATGGTTCTTGCTCAAGGAGAAGAAAGGGGAAAAAGAAACGCCTCTCGTAGAAAAGCCCAATTTTTCATATTGAGTTGCTACTTGCCAATGTTACTTTATTCAGTGTCATACTCTAATGACTCATTTGGTAAGCTCCAAAGGAATAAAACAAAATGGAAGAGCTTTGGATGAGTAAAAAAGTCATGAGTCTAAAGTGGTATACATCTCTTAAACTAGTTAAGTTCCTATGAAAATTCGTAAAAAAAAAGAAAACTATATAGGAAAAGGAGTGAGAATCAAACAAAAGAAAAAGCACAAAGTAAAATGCAAAGAAAGGAACAGCCAAAGGCAAAAAAGTTCTTGCACACAAGTTCTACCCTTCATTACAAAGCCTTCCATCCATAAAAACCATAAACCTTACCTTGGCATTCAAAAAACAAGGAAGTCATAACCGTTACCTTGGCCCATATAATCCAAAACCATAATCCTTACCTTGGCTCATCCAATAAAATCTTTTATCAAATAACCAAACCTTAAACCCTTTCAAACCTGTAACACCCCGATAATTCTCCCTTTTTCAAAATACCTTTTCAATACAAAACATGGCGAATCATCAAGGCATTATTGCCCGTGTGATAACGTATCGGCTTATTCAGAATTTTGCAGCGGAAAATATATATAACTAAACTCCATACTTTAAATATAATAAACAAACAAAGTACTTAAAACCAACACTCTAAAAATGTCTACTCCAAAGTAAAAATTGCCTCAACAAAAATTGATGGACTTTGTTGGCTTGCCTTTTCCGCGGGCTGCTATGCCAGCAGGAGCGTATAAAACTGAATCTATATTATAAGTGAAATCCTGGCCCAACTTAACTAAGAAGAACCGAACCTGACAGACACATCTTTTTACCAAACTTAATATAATATGTTCCTTCTAAATCAACAGATAAAACAATTTGTTACACAAGCTCTTCATTCCCAGATTCCCAATGATGCAACATCTGCACACCTATAGATGTCAATGCTCTAAAGAATCTGCCACTAAAATGGGTCATCACAGGATCAATAAGGCAAACCCATGATCACCACATACAAACAAAGCACGTAATCAGCAAAGCTGAGTACTACATAATAATAAATAACATTCCTAACATGATACTAACAAAATAATAAGCAGGGATAAATAGTAACATAACAATCTAACAATCTAACCATCTAACAATCAGCAGATAACTTTTACTGAACTAAACTTTAACCATCTCTTTATTACTTTAAATGGAATAGTTATTGGACCGAGTTGTCTAACTAAAAACCAGCCTTCCCTAGGAAGACGAAATACGGGCGCGACTCCGTATTCCATAATGACCTGCGATATCGAGGAACCTTTGAATAAAAATAGGAACGGTGATCAATCCAATTCCCAGAAAAAGCCATGGCACGCTCACCATGTACCCCAACTCCTGATTGTCCAACTTCAGACGTGCACCAGTCTAATGTTTATTACTATCCAAGTTACACTTTACGTGATTTACAATTTATTACTTATTATGACACACAAGTAATACAGAAATATCAATTCAAACATTCATAACTGAACTTCTTTTTATCTTAGGATTTAATAAGCGATTACACAACTTACAATCCAAGAATACTTCTTTTTATTCCAATTTTTCTTATTTGTTGAACCTATCCAACAACAACCTTTCAAAGGCATAACTTATCAACTTACCAAATAAGGCCCACAGTCCTCATAAAGTAGTGAAAATAATAATATAAGGGAACACATGACTGAACATGATCCAACTCAATAATTATATTAATTCCCCCATGTGAATTAATAAATAAAGTTCCCATCCAACATGCTTGCATCAATATTCCATACAAACAGGATATTCAACTCATAATCAAAGTTTATAATCAACATGTTTGCACACAGGCATAAAACATGTAAAATCCAATCATAATAGAAATCATATATGAACTTACAAAGTTCCTATACACGATACTACAACTTTTCCTTCCTAAAATCATGATACTAACTCACATAACACATAGGTATGTACGTACCTTGTATAAACAAATTGATAGGCCACCGTTAATCACTTTAAAAGTCGCCTACTGAAAAAACTCCTCCTAAAACAACCAATATAATTTAAAGTCAATACTCTAATTAAATTCCAGCAACTTTAAAATACTTTAAATCCTCTTTAAAAATATTTAAAAGTTGTTTTTACCATTAAAACTCCAACTACTTAATTTACCTAGCATAATACTACTATACTAGTCATTAAAATCCTTAAAACTCCATTAACAACAATCCTTTTAAAATTCTAGCAGCATATACTTATGTAAAACTCCATTTAAACATACTTAAACATGCTTAAATTCATAATTCAAATCAATCTCATAGTTTATAACATGCTACTATGATTTTCCAATACTTAACACCCTAAAAATTCATGCTTTGATAATTAAAACTCAATCTAAAATTAATAATCAAATCTAAAATTTTATTCTTTTACTACATAACATATATAATCCAAGATTAATCATTAAAACAGTAAATCAAAGTCATTAATCATGATTAGTACTAAAATAAAACATAAAAACATGATCTTTAATTAAAACTTGAGGAGGAAGAAAAGAATTAAACCAACACAAAGAAGAGAACAAGGAGGAAAAGGCACTGGCAGCACCAAGGCAGCGGCGACAGCAAGTCGGCGGCGGTGGTGATAGGTGTTGCGACGTTTCTTGGCGAAGAAGAAAGTGTTTCTTGGAAGAGAAGAAAGAAAATTGGAAGAAGAAAAAGAAAACGTGAAAGGAAAGAGAGAAACGCCGGTTAGTGTGAGGGAGGAGAGAGAAAATTTGTGTGGTAAAATAATTGGGGTTTATGGGTATTTATAGTTTCCCTTTTGTGGGCTTAGAGAAAAATATAATTGGGCTTCAAATAGAGTTTGGTGATAAATAGTATTGATGATTGAACTCCTAACATCACTAGGATTAGTATTTGGGTTCCTCAAGCCCATTTAACTTCTTTTCTAAATCCAATTAGTATTTCAAATATTTTTCAAAGCATGCTTAACAAAACATTTTAAGTTCCTAAAATCCTTAAAATAATTTCTTTGACTTTCAAAATGGTCAACCTTTGAACTATGAAATCATTAAAATGCTAATATATATTAAAATATTAACTATATATTAAAATATATTTATAAAATTCGTAAAAATACGGGGGATTACAGTCTACCCCTCTTAAAAGAAGTTTCGTCCCGAAACTTGACACTAAAACTCACACCTTTTCAAAAGTTTTTCAACTCAACTCCTATTGGAGAAATACTTGTGCCACTCATGTGCACTCTTTTGCCAACTTAAAATCACTTGCGTTACTAGTGAACACTTTTTCTTATGCGGAGAATCTATTTATTTTGCACCAACATGTGCAAATCGCCAAAATAAGCATAAAAATACCATCAAAATGGGTAAAAAGCGCGAAATTCTATCGCATTCTACCCCCCTTAAAGAAAACGAGTTACGCCCTCGTAACTCACCTCAAGGAATAAATTTGGATACTTTTTCTTCATTTCAGCTTCAGCTTCCCACGTTGCCTCTTCGGACTCATGGTTTGACTAAAGCACTTTCACGATACTGACATCCTTATTGCGTGTACTACGCACCTTTTTATCAAGAATTTTCACATGCCTTTCCTCATATGTGAGACTACTATCAATCTGGATCCTCTCAGGCTCCAAGACATGACGCTCACCAGGGATATAACGCTTGAGTTGGGAAATATGAAATACATCATGCATCTTTTCGAACTCCATTGGCAAAGCCAACCTATAAGCTACCTTCCCAATTCTTTGTAGAATCTCATATGAACCTGCATATTTGGCACTCAATTTGCCCTTTTTCCCAAATCTCATCACACCCTTAGTTGGTGATGCTTTCAGAAACACTTTCTCACCCACTTCGAACTCATCTTCCCTTCGCTTCAAATCGGCATAACTCTTTTGCCTATCTTGAGCAGCTTGAATTCTAGCCTGAATCAACTTCACATTCTTGACAGTCTCCTCAATGAACTTTGTCCCCAATACTATGTTCTCACTAAAATCATTCCAGTAAATGGGACTTCTACACTTTCTTCCATATAATGCCTCAAACGGTGCCATCTTAATACTCGCATGATAGTTATTGTTGTATGAAAACTCAATCAAATCTAATTGGTCTTCCCAACTACCCTGAAAATCAATAGCACAAGCTCTCAACATATCTTCCATAGTCTGGTTAGTCCTCTCAGTCTGACCATCAGTCGCATGGTGAAAGGCAGTACTCATTTTCAAGTTGTCCCAAGATTTAACTGGACCTTTTGCCAAAATTTCGAGAGGAATCTCAAATCACGATTTGAAATAATATCAGTTGGAACCCCATGCAATCTCACTACATGCTTAACATACGTCTTCGCAAGTTGCTTCTTCTTCCATGTCTCTTTGATTGGAATGAACACGGCCGACTTCGTCAGATGGTCCACAATAACCCAAATAGTATCATTGCCATTCCTTGTTCTAGGCAAAGCAGTCGCGAAATCCATCGATATGGAATCCCACTTCCATCCCGGAACCTTTAAGGATTGAACTTTCCCCATGGGTCGCTTATGATCTATTTTGACTTTCTAACAGGTTAGACACTTGGACACGAACTCGGCAACCTCACGCTTCATGCTTGGCCACCAATAGATCTGCTTAAGGTCCTTATACAGCTTGTCACCCGCAGGGTGCACAGAGTACGGTGTATCATAGCCCTCATCCATAAGACGTCTCTTAAGCTCATCACATTTTTGTGGTACACACCACCTCTCCTTGAACCTCAGACTACCATCATCATGGATCTTAAAATCACCTTCCTTACCTTGGCCCATCTTTTCCTTAATCTTCTCTAGGTGCTCATCCCCAACTTGACTCTCTTTGATCTCGTCTAAAATTGACAACAACGATAAGGCACTCAATCTTGCCTCAGTCTCCCCAGGATTGAAAATTCTAGGCTAAGTCTCTGCATATCTCGACATAACTCCTCAGGAACTACCAAGGCATTCATGCTATGACTCGACTTTCTACTTAACGCATCAGCAACTACATTCGCTTTCCCCTCGTGATATTGTATGTGTAAGTCATAATCCTTTATCAACTCCAACCATCTCCTTTGTACTTCAAACTTTTATGGTCGGTAAAGATCTTACAGGTTACCCCATACAGCTAGTGTCTCCAAATCTTTAAAGCGAACACAATAGCAGCTAACTCTAGATCATGGGTAGTGTAATTAGCCTCATAAGGTTTCAATTGACGCGACCCATACGCAATCACCTTCCCATTCTGTTGTAACACACATCCCAAACCATTCTTCGAAGCATCACTATACACCTCAAATCCCTCATTCTCATCCGGCAGGGTCAAAACAGGTGCGGAGGTCAAACGTTCTTTTAAAATTTGAAAGGCTTCCTCACACTTATCACCCCACTCCAATTTCGACTCCTTTTTTATCAAATTGGTCATCAACCTCGCTATCTTCGAGAAATCTCTCACAAATCTTCTATAAGAACCAGCTAGGACTAGGAAACTTTGGATATCAGACACATTCTTTGGAGTTGGCCACTCACTCACAGCTTGAATCTTAGCAGGATCTACAGAGACTCTTTCCTTAGACACATAGTGACCCAAAAATGCTACATTCTCCAAACGAAACTCACACTTAGAGAACTTGGCATACAATTGATTCTTCCTAAGCGTCTCCAATATGATCCTCAAATGTTCATCATGCTCTTTTTCATTCTTCGAGTAGATCAAAATATCATCAATGAATACAACCACAAACTTATCTAAGAACTCATGGAAAATCCTATTCATTAAGTCCATAAATATGGCAGGTGCATTAGTTAACCCAAAAGGCATTACAGTGAACTCATAATAACCATAACGAGTCCTAAATGCAGTCTTAGGTATATCCTTATCAGCTACTCTCAACTGGTGATACCCCGCACGCAAATCCATCTTTGAGAACACGCTCGCTCCATTCAATTGATCGAATAGGTCATCTATCCTAGATGGTTACGTTATTCAATTCCTTATAATCGATACACAACCTGATACTCCCATCTTTCTTCTTAACAAACAACACAGGAGCTCCTCAAGGCGATGCACTAGGCCTAATATAACCCTTGTAGAACAATTCTTACAACTACGTCTTCAACTCACCCATCTCTGGAGGTGCCATTCTATAGGGTGCCTTAAATATAGGTGCAGTTCCAGGAACTAAGTCTATGGTGAACTCAACAGCCCTAACAGGCGGCATATCGGAAATCTCACTCGGAAACACATCCATAAACTCATTCACAATTGGAACATCCTCAATATTTACCTCAACTTCTTTACTCACATCTTGCACACTACAGAAATATAACTCACACCTCTTCTTCATCAACGTTCTCTACTTGCATTGCGGAGATAACCCCAAAGTTCTTAGATTTTCCAAAACGTCTATATGAAGTCAGCTTACCCAAAGGATTCCTTAAAACTACTTTCTGAACTTCACAATTTATCTTGACCTTGTATAAACTTAGCCAATCCATCCCCAGAATTACATTTAAG
This sequence comes from Beta lomatogona, assembly GCA_947646795.1. Taxonomy (NCBI): domain Eukaryota; kingdom Viridiplantae; phylum Streptophyta; class Magnoliopsida; order Caryophyllales; family Amaranthaceae; genus Beta; species Beta lomatogona. The sequence continues at coordinate 1,685,683 of CANSNZ010000951.1, forward strand.
TCTCCCAGATTAAACTCTATCAAATCAGAAGGAAAACACACAGTCTCCTATCTTCAGAGGCAAATTTCTGAACAACTTGGTACACCTTATGGTCTCACCAGTAGGTATACTAACAGGAAAATCAATCACCTCAAAATCTACTAACCCCAGACTTTTAATAACAGATGACGAAACAAAAGAATAAGTCGCCCCCGAATCAAATAATACTTTAACTAGCACGGAGTAAATAGAAAAAGTACCAGACACTACGTCGGCAGATCGTTCAGCTTCATTGCGACTCATCACGAACAGTTTGCCTGGAGTCTTGTTCTGGTTGCTCTCACCAGCAGGCTTGTTATAGCTCCCTTGATTGTTCTGGGCCCCTGCAGGCTTCGAACTCTGATTTCCTGGCTGGTTAAATCCATACCTCACTTGGTTACTACCCCCATTGCCATTTTGCTCTTTCTTTTGCTTAACAAAGCACTCATACTCCCTATGGCTCTTCTTCTGACAGTAGTTACAAGTCACTGGATCTCCCTTACAATCTCTACCAGGGTGGTTGTTGCTACACTTCTTGCAGTGATACACTTTTTCAGCTCGACCCCTATTGCGGTTATCCTGGTTGTTGCTTCCTTGGAAATTCCCATTACCATTCTTGTTTTTCTTGAAATTCCCCTGGTTTTCCCCAGCATTAAAGTACTTTCTTTTCTCACCTACCACAGTATTCTTTTTATCCCACCTTGACTGGAGTCCATAAATGTGGGCAGCTCTCCCATACACAATATCTAGGGATGTAAAGGTCTCACCTCCTAACCCCAGCTTTATCTCATCAGTCAACCCTTGCTCAAACCTTTGAGCCTTCAACTCCTCAGTAGCTACAACCTCATGTGCAAACCTCGACAGCGCTATGAATTTACTGTAGTACTCAGAGATGGTCATACTACCCATCCTAAGGTTAATGAATTCCTGGGCCTTCTGCTTCCTCATAAACGCAGGGTAAAACTTCCCTCTCAAGGCAATCACAAAAGCATCACAAAAGCATCCCAATCGAATCCTTCCACAGCACTCAATCTAGCTCCATTCTCCCTCCACCATAAATCAGCCTCATCCTTAAGGTACAGCACAGCCTGACCCACTCTCAAATTCTCAGGACAGTTCACAGCCCCAAAAAGTTTCTCAAACTCCCTAATCCAGTTTTCTAGAAAGGTAGGGTCAGCTTGTCCTTTATAGTATGGTGGCTTAACCTTAGCTAACCTTCAAACATGTCCCCAGCTGTCTCAGGACGCTCAGCTCTCTCCTGAGTCAATTTTTCCGCCAAGAGGCGAATAGCATCAGCTAAGTCGTTGTTGTTAGCCATCCTACTTCGTGACCTGAAAGTAATATAACTTTACTTTAGGTTTCAATATAGCTTATGTGTCAATCTAAGGAGGCAACATTTGATTTGATCAACCAAGATCGCATCAACAAATAATTTCTCAAACAGTTCCAAGTACAACATAAAATGTTCTCTAGTAACCACATAATCATCCATGAAGAAAATATTCACATCAGATCACATAAGTAGAACAAACAAGAATTTAATCACATAATAAAAATTCAAATAATAAAAAGATTCCCAACACATGCCCAGAATAAATTCTTGCTCACTCATATAAATAAATAAATAACTTTTATTCCTCCAAAAGGGTATTATTAAATAATTGTTACTATAACATTATATTTTCCTAAAACAATGGTACTATAAAGCACTCTAATCACTGTTGGCCAACTATCCAATATTATTAAATGATTATATATATTGTTTTCTCTAATCGTAAATATAAATAGTAACCTAAAGTACCACATTATCATTCTTGTCCTCAGATTCCTTGTATCGTTCAGGCACGAAGATCTTATCTTCAAACTCATCTATGTCCTCATCATAATATTCGACGTATCTCCTTTGTCTTTTAGATCTCCTTGTAGGTTGAGGCTCTTCATCCTTTGACTCTGAATCAGTTCAAACCTAAAGGATGCACGGTAAATGTCCGATCTGGTCTGACCCCTAGCACGGTCGAACTCCACAATGAGCTCATCATCACTGGTCACCTTTGTCCTTAATATTTTACGCATAACCCAATCTAGATCGATATAGTTATTATCATTGACAGGTACATTATTATCGTCACCTTCATCATCACTTACTACAATGGCATTTTGGTAACTTCCTACTCTCGCAGACATGATTAAGGATCTACAACAAATAAATATATTCACTAACATATTTAGTACTCTCCCAGTACGCAATTCCCAACACTAATAATAAAAAGTTGCCATTAACATCATAGCCACAAGAATGTAACAATTAGCAGGGAAGAAAAATATAATAACATGCTGAACTAACTATTCAATGCAGGCATATAATATTTCTATCCTATATGCCCTTCCTATACTACCCATTCTCACAAAACAACAAATAAAACTTTAAAGGTAATAAAATAATGCAGACACTAATTATAATTTTCAAGTAACAAAAATAATAAAAGTATCAAACTTTTAAAAAATCACCTATGAGTTCCGGAAAAAAAAAATTTCGGACATGCTAAAAACAAAAAAAAAAAAAAATCAAACCAACATATAATTCGAAAAAAAAAAACGAATTTCGACTGTTTAAAAAAAAAAAATCGGACCATATAATTAAAAAAAAAAAATTTCGGAGCCTAAAAAAAATTTCAAACAATATAATCTTATTCCCAATTTAAGGTAATAACGTTTTTCAAAACGAATAAGTAGGAGCAATTCTAATAGTTTATTCAAATAACTAGTAAGTTAGTTAGGCGCCTAAAAGTTTTGAAAATAACCTAAAGCTCCCAGATACCACTTTGTAACAACCCGATAATTCTCCCTTTTTCAAAATACCTTTTCAATACAAAACATGGAGAATCATCAAAGCATTATCGTCCGTGTGATAACGTATCGGCTTACTCAGAATTTTGCAGCGGAAAATATATGTAACTAAACTCCATACTTTAAATATAATAAACAAACAAAGTACTTAAAACCAACACTCTAAAAATATCTACTCCAAAACCAAACTTAATATAATATGTTCCTACTAAAGCAACAGATAAAACAATTTGTTACACAAGCTCTCCATTCCCAGATTCCCAATGATGCAATATCTGCACACCTGTAGATGTCAATGCTCTAAAGAATCTGCTCACCAAAATGGGTCATCACAGGATCAATAAGGCAAAGCCATGATCAACACATACAAACAAAGCACGTAATCAGCAAAGCTGAGTACTACATAATAATAAATAACATTCCTAACATGATACTAACAAAATAATAAGGAGGGATAAATACTAACATAGCAATCTAACAATCTAACCATCTAACAATCAGCAGATAACTTTTACTGAACTAAACTTTAACCATCTCTTTATTACTTTAAATGGAATAGTTATTGGACCGAGTTTTCTAACTAAAAACCAGCTTTCCCTAGGAAGACGAAATACGGGCGCGACTCCGTATTCCATAATGACCTGCGATATCGAGGAACCTTTGAATAAAAATAGGAACGGTGATCAATCCAATTCCCAGAAAAAGCCATGGCACGCTCACCATGTACCCCAACTCCTGATTGTCCAACTTTAGACGTGCACCAGTCTAATGTTTATTACTATCCAAGTTACACTTTACGTGATTTACAATTTATTACTTATTATGACACACAAGTAATACAGAAATATCAATTCAAACATTCATAACTGAACTTCTTTTTATCTTAGGATTTAATAAGCGATTACACAACTTACAATCCAAGAATACTTCTTTTTATTCCAATCTTTCTTATTTGTTGAACCTAGCCAACAACCAATCTTACCTTTGAAAGGCATAACTTATCAACTTACCAAATAAGGCCCACAGTCCTCATAAAGTAGTGAAAATAATAATATAAGGGAACACATGACTGAACATGATCCAACTCAATAATTATATTAATTCCCCCATGTGAATTAATAAATAAAGTTCCCATCCAACATGCTTGCATCAATATTCCATACAAACAGGATATTCAACTCATAATCAAATCTTATAATCAACATGTTTGCACACAGGCATAAAACATGTAAAATCCAATCATAATAGAAATCATATATGAACTTACAAAGTTCCTATACATGATACTACAACTTTTCCTTCCTAAAATCATGATACTAACTCACATAACACATAGGTATGTACGTATCTTGTATAAACAAACTGATAGGCCACCGTTAATCACTTTAAAAGTCGCTTACTGAAAAATCTCCTTCTAAAACAACCAATATTATTTAAAGTCAACACTCTAATTAAATTCCAGTAACTTTAAATCCTCTTTACAAATATTTAAAAGTTGTTTTTACCATTAAAACTCCAACTACTTAATTTACCGAGCATAGTACTACTATACTAGTCATTAAAATCCTTAAAACTCCATTAACAACAATCCTTTTAAAATTCCAGCAGCATATACTTATGTAAAACTCCCTTTAAACATACTTAAACATGCTTAAATTCATAATTCAAATAAATCTCATAGTTTATAACATGCTACTATGATTTTCCAATACTTAACACCCTAAAAATTCATGCTTTGATAATTAAAAGGATTATTCGATTTTAATAATGCAACCCTTCGGCCGTTCGCAATGAATAAGCTAACATTTTAATTATTATTAAATAATCTAACCTTTATACCCAAAGTTCTTAGAGTAGGCTAAATGACCGGCTACTTGAACCAGTGATAATTTACTTTCCTTTTTGCACTTTTACCAATCCCTACACTTTTGACCACTCCATTAACCACCCAAACCACCCACCCCATCCCTAAAACCACCAAAACCCACCCAAACCACCCAGCGAAACCCACCCACCCCTTCCCATTGGAATCCCCCACCCATCCCATCGGAGCCCATCCTCTTCCCCTCTCCCACCCCAACCCGTATCTTCACCCTTCCCCCCAACCCGTATCTCCACCCCTTCCCCCCAACCCGTAAAAACCACCAAACCGACCCCCCAAATTACGCATTTACGAAACTCCTTCACCTCCATCACCCACCCCGACCTTTCGTTCTCCTCTTCCATTCGAACTCGTCGCACGCCTGTCTTTGCTCTTCCCACGCTTTCGACCTCTGATGAGGTGGTTCCACCGCCAACCACCGTTGCTGCCGTTCTATGCCTTGTTCTTTCTCCCATCTCGGTTTTGTTGCTTGATTGTTGGATTTGGAAATCACGGTTTTGGGGTTTGATGATTGCTTTGGATTCCGAGTTGGTTTTGTTGTTTGTATATGGTGGTTAAAGAATTTCGGAGGAAGGGGAATAAGGTGGGGGTTATTTTGGGGGTTGGAGAGAGGCATGGGGGTGGTTTCGGTGGTCGCTGTGGGGTAGGGGAGTGTTTTCTATGATGGTCGCGGGTTGTTTCTTGGTGGGGGAGGGTTGGGGCAGGGGTTGGGGAGTGGTTTCGATGGTGGCTGTGTGTGGTTTCTTGGCGGGGCAGGGGCCGGGGGACGGCTGGTAGGGGCAGGCTGCTGGGGTGGCTCAGGTGGGTGGAGGGTGAGGGAGGAGGGAGAAAGAATAAAGTGAACCAATTATTATTTGACACGTATCCCATTTCACCTGCTGAATAAGATGGATCCGGTTTTTACCCATTTAAAGAATTTTTTGTTAAAAGTTGCATTATTCAGGAATAGTTAAAATGTTAGCTTATTCGTTGCGAACGGCCAAAATGTTGCATTATTAAAATCAAATAATCCTAATAAAACTCAATCTAAAATTAATAATCAAATCTGAAATTTTATTCTTTTACTACATAACATATATAATCCAAGATTAATCATTAAAACAATAAATCAAAGTCATTAATCATGATTAGTACTAAAAAAAAAAAACATAAAAACATGATCTTTAATTAAAACTTGAGGAGGAAGAAAAGAATTAAACCAACACAAAGAAGAGAACAAGGAGGAAAAGGCGTCGACAGCACCAAGGCAGCGGCAGCAGCAAGTCGGCGGCGGTGGTGATTGGTGTTGCGACGTTTCTTAGTGAAGAAGAAAGTGTTTCTTGAAAGAGAAGAAAGAAAATTGAAAGAAGAAAAAGAAAACGTGAAAGGAGAGAGAGAAACACCGGTTAGTGTGAGGGAGGAGAGAGAAAATTTGTGTGGTAAAATAATTGGGGTTTATGGGTATTTATAGTTTCCCTTTTGTGGGCTTAGGAAAAAATATAATTGGGCTTCAAATAGAGTTTGGTGATGAATAGGATTGATGATTGAACTCCTAACATCACTAGGATTAGTATTTGGGTTCCTCAAGCCCATTTAACTTCTTTTCCAAATCCAATTAGTATTTTATTTCAAACATTTTTCAATGCATGCATAACAAAACATTTTAACTTCCTTAAATCCTTAAAATAATTTCTTTGACTTTCAAAATGGTCAACCTTTGAACTATGAAATCATTAAAATGCTAATATATATTAAAATATATTTATATAATTCGTAAAAATACGGGGGATTACAAAACCCCTCGTATCAATCCTAACTCCTTCTCCAAGGTATATCCAAGATGCTAGGCTGAAAACCCAAAAGGGCAACCTAGGAAAAAGTTAGGGCATAAATAAATAATTAAATAAAATCAAAATCAGATCAAGAGCTACGAATGATCTAATTTTGCAAGGCTAAATCTTCATCTCAAGGTCCGACCGCTTCAATAAAAAAAAAATTAATGACTTTCTACTCAATCGAGATCCCGACATAGACTCGAGTTTGAACCTCACCACATCAAAGGCTTTTCCCACTTATATATCTATTTGAATCACAAATTAAACATTTTATTTTCAATCCAAACTCTCCTTATCCCTCAACGACTTTCCGATATTTCTAGGGCTTTGGCGATATCTGACTTTGCTCACATGAACTCCCTAGTAAAGAAACTGCGAATGCTCCCCTGGATGCTCAGTTGAAGTCATATACCTACCAATTCAGGCTCAGAGTGCCGAAGTCAAGATAAGATTTATCAAAGTGGGAGCTTCCTATATATGTGGTGGCTCCTCCAAAGCAAACTCTCGAAAAGTTGTAATTTACGGATCTCACTTGCGGACCCTAAGTATTACCAAAATAGGTTTTGAAAATCAATTTACCTCCATCAATCCAGTTTTCTTAGCTTTGCATTACCCTGACCTTGCATACATTCCATCTATCTATCTATCTTTCTATGCTTTGCATAACCTCGCTCATTGTATAGTGTCTCATGCATCCTTAGAGAGTATAACTTAGCGTCATTGCATCATTATGTGTATTATTATATGAGTTGTTTGCATCTATCTGCTAACATCATTTCTCGCAGGCTAAAACAGATTGGTTGTAGTTATCGTCTTATAAAGTAACTTTGTTTTGCTAGATCAATTGTAGATTGTAGAGCATCTAGAATTGTTCTCCGTCCCGACACATACTACTTTGACATTCGATTTCACGAAGCTCAGTCAAACTGAGAGCTTCTGTAGACACATAATCGTGTCTCCCTTTTTAGCACCAAATGATGAAATATACCGTCGTCCTAATAGGTTCGATCCAAAGGAAGAGCAATCAAACAAGCTAAGCCCAAAATCGTTTTAAGAAACTAAAGTCAAATTATTTGTTTAAAATGATTCCGAGCACACTTTTAAAAGCTCAATTAATTATTCATGATAATTAATTGTATTCTAAAGCCCTTTTTTCAAAAGCCCATTTTTTTTATTCCTGATAATTAATTGTAATTTAAATATTAATTATTCTTGATAATTGCTAAATATTTTCTACATTCAAAGATATTTCAAAAATTAGATTTTTATTCCTTATTAAGATAGCTGATTTCGGTTTTCAAAATATAATATTTAATAAAGGATAAAAGAAATCATTTAATTTCGGAACACCGCTCAGATCTGTGTTGCGTCATGCGCAACGGCATGCGCGTGTGCAACATAGAGACAGTTTCTAAAACACTGGAATGCAACAAGAGGTTGCGTCTGACGCAGCACGATGTGTAGAGCGCAACAAGCACCAAATGAACGGTGGTGCGCTAGGTGCAAGGTGGTTGCGCGATGCGCAACGATTGTACACTAGGCGCACCACTTCTTCGATCATCTCTGCGTGATTTTCGGACTTGTTTCACCTATAAATAGTCTTATTTTCGGTGAACCTTTTACGGACTTTCATACAGACTTTCATAGAGACTTTCACAAACACTTTTACCATGACATTTACATACTTACATACTACGAAAACACGCTCACACATATTCAAACTCCATTGATTTACATTCAAAATCCATTCAAGCTTCAAGATTGCTCCTCATGCAGATCGTTATACGAGACCCAAGTGACAAAGGTATACTTCCTGAGGGTCAATTCCAATAGCGATCTATTTGTCATGATGTAGATCATTAAAGGAATTAACGCTATCTTGTACATTCTTCTCTAATTTCTTGTTTTCTTTTATATATCAATACACTATATTATATCATATGCATGCCTATATGCTTTAATGCTTTATCACCAGCTCACTGCACATGTTTCTTTCTGCTAAACAAAGACCTAAATAAATATTCCAACACTAAATTAAGATAATTTGGACAATGGAATTAGGTTCCTAGTAATTTTGATTGCACAAATAACATGTCACTAAAAGTAGTCTTTTTTATGCTTAATGAACCAATATAGACTAATTTTATATTGATAAACATATTACTTAGTTGTTTAATTGCATAAAACTCGAACTTGAATCGTATTAAGTAGAGGCTAACAATGGGAGAATGTGATTCCTAATCATGTTCGTACCCTCACCCCCAAATTCAATCTTTGGTTCATTGAGCAATTATGAAGGCATAAGGGGGGAAATCTACATTGGATAAGTCCCTAAGATATCCCTATGGTTTTCCGAAATCCAATAAGGTTTATGAGTCTTCCTTTAAAGACTTGTTGACGTCTTCTTCATTTCAAAACATTTTCAAAACTAAAGCTTTTACAGTGAGGTAGTCAAATACGCGCTCATTCCGCGTAGGCAATAAAAACACGCCTACAAATCTAAAATTGGATGATAAATCTAACTCATGGTTGATTGCCTGGTCTGCAAATAGAAATGACATATAAGGATATGATAATACTATATGTAGAAGTTGTTTCAGAAAGACCAAAAAAAGATGGGATTATGGTTCTGAATGTTATCCATACTACCATATTTGTCCTTCCCTTCATAACTAATTTATCGAGGTTGCAGCTCAGAGACGATTGAGTCATAGTTGGAATAAGGCAAAATTGTTGAGCATGTAGTTGGGTTAGCAGCTTCATGCGGTCTTGTGGAAAACGCCGGTCTTTTCGGGATAGTGATGGGTTGGATTTGGTTTTTGAGCATGGATGAAATTTCCAACATAGATGGTCTGTCTTCCTGCTTTTCTTGAACACATAGTAGAGCAATTTGCAGACATATCATGAGTTTACATTTGGAACTTGAGTCGTCTAATGTCGGATCCATGAATTCCATGCCTTTACCTTCTATCCACAACTCATATGCTTGATCAATTAATTCAAACAAACCAAAAATTTCTAAAGGATTAGTACTTTTATCTATTTATTTATTTAGTATAATATTCCAAATAGTTGGGTTAGAAGGCGTTGGCGGGTGCTCATCAACTTACATATTCCAAGAGGTTCAAATAGTCTTCATCCGCTCCATAGAATTGGTTATGCCTCTTTCCACTAATGACTTGTAGCAGCATCACTCCAAAGCTATAAACATCATATTTTGTGGAGTAAATTCCTTGTTTAACATACTCTGGAGGGACATATCCACTGCAAAAAAATTAAAATATAAATTGAATGCAAGCACAATTCAGATATAGGTGCAATATAGGAGGTTATTCAAGATATGGAAGTTCGATTATTGCTCTCACTATGTTCCTACAATCCTGCTGGTATTTGCTTCATATTCATCCTTTTGGAATATTCTTGCCATCCCAAAATCTGATATCTTAGGATTTAATTCTATGTCAAGTAAAATGTTGTTGGCCTTAAGATCTCGATGGATGATGGTTAGCCTTGAATATTCTTGCAGGTATAGAAGGCCTTGAACAATGCCTTCAATGATGCGAGTACGCTTTCCCCAATCGAGCTGCAAACGTTTCTCGGGATCTACATGCAATTATTTAAAACCACACATACAAATTAAGTGTATAGTACTCTACTTCTATAAGATGCCTGCAGGTTTATTAAATTTGGTGGATCAACGTAATAATTAAACATGCATGACCTGAGAAGCTAAGTAGTAAGCAGTATGAACTAAGCAGTATGTTATGACAGATGTGAAAAAGAACAAATATTGAATGCAAAACAAAGAATAATCACACACAGATTTAACGTGGTTCACCAACGGAGTGTTGGCTACGTCCACGGGAAGAGAGAGAATAATATTATTGATGAGAAGGATAACCAGAATTATAGAGGTGATTAATGACTTAATCGTCAATTATATTAACTAGGTTTAAAACCTATTTATAAGCAAAACCGAAAAACGCGTTTCCGCGCCTCATTAAACCTCCGCCCAATCGGGTTGGGCGGTACTCGCCAAGCCAAAAGAAGTCTCGGGCCCGATTGGGCGACCATCGCCCGAGTCGTAGTTCGATACGACGCCCGATCGGGCGGCCTACTCCTAGAGCACCTGCTGAGACGTTGACCCCGCCCGGTTGGGCGAGCCTGCCCGATCCGGTCGGGCGAGCCGACGAACATGCCCTCTGACCAGATTCAAGGCATAAATTCCTACAAATCTCCACCTTGACTTGAATCCTCTCACAATGAACCAGATAAACAAATAACAGATGCATTGAACACAATGCCCAGATTCTCCCTGCAACCAGATTTGCCCCGAAAGACAACCAGAACAGATTTGTCCCTTATGGACACCAGATTAGCCCCTAAAGGCCCCAGACTTGCTCCAAAAGGGCAATCAACAATCACGAACATTGAGCAAGTTCAAACAATGTTGAAACTTACTATGTGGAACAGGTTTAGTGAACATATCAGCAGGATTATCAGCAGTACCTACTTTCTTCAATTTAACCCTCTTCTCACTCCTCAGAAAATGATATCTCACATCAATGTGCTTAGTCCTCTCATGATGGACTTGATCCTTGGCTAAGCATATTGCACTCAAACTGTCACAATACACAATGGCCTGATCGTGATGTAAACCAAGATCACTAACTAGCCCCTTTAACTATATTCCCTCTTTAGCAGCTGATGTCAATGCCATGTACTCTGCTTCAGTAGTAGACAAAGTAACTGTAGCCTGCAAAGATGCCTTCCAACTAACAACAGAGCCACCAAGAGTAAATACATAGCCAGTCATAGACCTTCTATTGTCTACATCTCCAGCATAATCAGAATCAGAATAACCAGTAACTAAACACTGAGTATCATTCCCGTAAATGAGACCAACATCAGACGTACCTCGAAGGTAACGAAAAATCCCCTTGACTGCCTGCCAATGCTCCTTACCAGGATCACCCATGAACCTACTAACAACACTGACTGCATGTGCAAGATCCGGCATAGTGCAGACCATAGCATACATCAGACTCCCTACTGCACTAGCATAAGGAACCCTACTCATGTACTCCTTCTCCTCAGCAGACTTGGGTGCAAAAGCAACAGACAAATGATTATTAGAGGCACTTGGAGTATCTATAGGCTTAGCTGTTGACATGCCAAACCTTGACAAAATCTTCTGAATGTAGCCTTTCTGTGACAAGAAAAGCTCCCTCTGATCTCTTTCCCTATAAATCTCCATCCCCAAAATCTTTTTCGCAGCACCCAAATCCTTCATCTCAAACTCAGCACTGAGAAGACCCTTTAACCTCTGAATATCAGACTTGGACTTTGCAGCTATAAGCATATCATCTACATACAGGACCAAATAAATCCATGATTCATCATCCAGCTTGTTGTGGTATACACAACAATCATACAAACTCCTGTTGTAACCCAATTCAATCATATAGCTGTCAAACCTTTTGTACCACTGCCTAGGAGACTGTTTTAGCCCATACAAGGACTTCTTCAGTCTGCAAACATAGTCTTCTTTATCAGGAACTTGGAACCCATCTGGCTGAGTCATATAAATCTCTTCTTCCAACTCCCCATGTAGGAAAGCTGTTTTTACATCTAGTTGCTCAAGTTCAAGATCCTGATGTGCAACTATTGCTAGTAGCACTCTGATGGAAGTGTGTCTAACCACTGGTGAGAAAATCTCATTATAGTCAACCCCTTCCCTTTGAGTGAACCCTCTTGCAACAACCCGAGCTTTATACTTGACCCCCTCAGAAGGTGAGGTCCCTTCCTTCTTCTTGAAAACCCATTTGCAGGTGACAATTTTTCTCTCCTTAGGACGCTTGACTAGCTCCCAAGTCTGATTCTTATCCAGAGACTCCATTTCATCTCCCATAGCAGCGAGCCATTGAGCAGATTCACTACCTGAGACAGCTTCTTTGTAGGTGGATGGTTCATGAGTATCTACCTCCACCTCCTCAGCAACCTGCAGTGCATAAGCAACCATGTCCTCAAAACCATACCTCCTAGGAGGTCCCACACCAACTCTTCTAGCTATATCAAGTGCTACACTAGTTCGATGTGCTTCAGATGAGGTAGATGGATGACTAGAAGGTTGAGATTTAGTAGCACCATGTTGATCTTCTCCACCTTGGTGCTGTAATTCACTCCCATCATAAGTGACTTCCAGCTCCACCTGCTTATCAACATCACTACCAACAGACACTACCATAGACTTCACAGTGGGGTTAAGCATATAATTTTCATCAAATATTACACTTCTACTAAGTATAACTCGACTCTCAGAAGGTGACCAGATTCTATAGCCCTTAACTCCACTCCCAAAACCCACAAATACACCCTTCTTAGCTCTATGTTCTAATTTACCCTTACTTACATGATAGTAAACAGTAGAACCGAAAACTCTCAACAGAGAATAATCTGCAGGCTTACCAGACCACACCTCATAAGGTGTTTTACAGTCAATACCAGTGTGAGGTCCACGGTTGATCAGATAGCAAGCTGTACTTACGGCTTCTGCCGGAAATCTTCCAGGTAACCCAGCATTAGAGAGCATGCACCTCGCTCTCTCCAACAATGTCTGATTCATGCGTTCTGCTACCCCGTTTTGCTGTGGAGTATTCCTGACAGTATGATGGCGTGCAATCCCTTCATTCTTGCAGAACTCATTAAACTCAGACGAACAAAATTCCAGACTATTATCAGTTCGCAGTCTTTTGATCTTCCTTCCAACTTGATTTTCCACCAAAGCCTTCCACTGCTTGAAGTTCATGAAAGCCTCACTCTTATGCTTCATCATAATTACCCAAGTCATCCTTGAATAATCATCGATCAACGACACAAAGTACCTATAACCTCCAATAGACTCAACTCGGGAGTGAATATAATCAAGTATGCCCTTTGTAGTATGCACAACCTTTGGAAACTTGCTGCGATGAAGCTTCCCAAACACACAATGCTCGCATAACTCTAAGTCCTGCACCTTGGCCCACACAGAAGATCCCTTTTTGACAGAATTTGCATCCCCCTTTCACCCATATGTCCAAGTCTCCTATGCCATAACTTAGTCATATCCTCCTTGGGAACCTTAGATGATGCAACAACAGCGGAACCTGTCACAGTAGAACCTTGAAGAAAATATAAGGTACCCTTTTTAATACATTTCAGAACTACCTTCGAACCCTTGTAGACATTCATAGCTCCACCTTCACCTTGAAAACTGAAACCTCTACTGTCAAGAAGACTCAAAGATATCAGATTATTTGTCATCAGTGGAACATGCCTGACTTCGTTCAAGGTACATAATGTACCATCATGAGTCCTCAATCTGATGGAGCCTATTCCAACTACTTTGCAGGCAGCACTGTTGGCCATAGAAACACTGCCTCCATCTATCTGCTCATAAGTTGAAAACCACTCCCTGCAGGGACTAATATGATACGATGCCCCAGAATCAAGAACCCACACATCCCTATAATGTGACTGATTATTAACAACTAGGGCCAGAATTTCCTCAGAATTACCATGAGTTTCTGCCAAAGCAGCATAACCTTCATTCTTGTCCTGCTGCTTCTTTTTCTTAGGACACTCATTTTTCCAATGCCCCTTCTCTTTACAGTAATTACAGACATCATTAGGTTTAGGACCCTTAGAATTCGAATTTTTATGGTTCGATTTCTTTTTACCAGATTTTCCATGTCCCTTACCCCCAGTGACAACTAATCCATATGTCTGATTTTCTGTACTAGAACCAGATGCCTGATAACGAACTTCTCTAGTATGAAGAGCAGATCTTACTTCTTCTAATGACAAACTATATTTCCCAATAAAAGAATCCACAACATTCTCATATGATAAAGGCAAAGATACTAACAGAATTAAAGCAGCATCCTCATCATCTACTTTAACATCAATATTACGAAGATCTAGCAAGATAGTATTCACTTTATCTAGATGAACCCTCAGAGACATACCTTTCTGCATACGCAGGCTGAACAGACGTTGCTTCAAAAACAACTTGTTGGTTAGAGATTTCGTCATGTATAAACTCTCTAATTTCAACCACAGACCAGCAGCAGTTTCCTGCTCCGCAACTTCAGTAATTATGTCGTCAGAAAGACATAACATAATTGTTGAATGCGCCTTCTCCTCCAGAACGGCCATCTCAGTGGTTTTTGAATCCGATGACTTTCTTTGCCAACGGTGCCCACAACCCTATAAAGTACGCATCTTGATCTGCCACAGACTGAAACTATTTCTCCCAGTGAATTTATCAATTTTCACATTCATCCCAGACATCTTTCTCACCCGGATCGAACACAAAGCTCTTGATACCAATTTGTTATGACAGATGTGAAAAAGAACAAATATTGAATGCAAAACAAAGAATAATCACACGCAGATTTAACGTGGTTCACCAACGGAGTGTTGGCTACGTCCACGGGCAGAGAGAGAATAATATTATTGATGAGAAGGATAACCAGAATTACAGAGGTGATTAATGACTTAATCGTCAATTAAATAAACTAGGTTTAAAACCTACTTATAAGCAAAACCGAAAAACGCGTTTCTGGCCTCATTAAACCTCCGCCCGATCGGGTCGGGCGGTACTCGCCAAGCCAAAAGAAGTCTCGGGACCGATCGGCCGACCATCGACCGAGTCGTAGTTCGCTACGACGCCCGATCGGGCGGCCTGTTCCTAGAGCACCTGCTGAGACGTTGACCCCGCCCGGTCGGGCGAGCTTGCCCGATTCGATCGGGCGAGCCGACGAACATGCCCTCTGACCAGATTCAAGGCATAAATTCCTACACAGTATCTACTATCTACTAAGCAATATGCAATATCCAGTAAGTAGTAAGCAGTAAGTAGTACCGAAGAGGTAGGAATCCAAGCTTCTATTTGGAAGATACTCATAGATGAGGATCATTTCCTCTCTTTCCACACAAAATCCTATCACCTTAACCAAGTTTACATGCTCAAGTCTTGCAGTGAGCATAACTTCATTCTTGAACTCTTCAAATCCTTGGCTTGAAGCTTTTGAAAGTCTCTTTACTGCTATTTCCTGTCCTGTTTTTAATTTACCCTGGATTCCAGAGATTAATTATTTGTCTTAGGATACTGGGGAGTGGGGAGTACCATACTGTAATTCAAAATGAAGCAAGCTAAGGCATATACCTTGTAAACTGGTCCATATCCACCTTCTCCAAGCTTATTGTAAAATGAAAAACTATTTGTGGCAACATTCATATCCTCAAATCTAAATACTTGCACTTCAGGTGACTCAAAACTGAAGTTTCTATCATTAGCTGATACAACTGTGAGAGTCATCACCACCCCAACAGACAATTGATTAGCCTTTGTTCTTGTTGAAAATTCGCTAGTCGTTAACCTTTTTATTTCTCATTAAACCAGTTAGCAAAATTCGGGGCTTATAATGTACTTACCGGCATTTCCAAGTAGTTTGGCTCGAAGAAAATATCCAATTAAGGTGAGAGTACAAATACAGCCCACGGGAACCAACACCTTCACCAAAATTAGCCTTCTATTGACCTGATTCCCACCGATGGTTTCGATTTCAGCTTACACAAAAAAATGGTTCATTAAGTTTAAATCCAGCAATAGGAAAGAAATAGATATATCATTGCCATTTGCATGCATGTTGTTCCGGTATGGAATAAATGGAAGGAATGAACCGGTATCTTCCTTGTCGTAGTGTGCCGGTTTAAGACCCTGCAAAACAGGTAAACTAACCTCGGGGGTTGATCCGAGGAACGCCCCTCCGATGCCTAAGTCAGTAAAGGATAAAGACGGGATGTCTCAAATATAATGTCTTGGTGTTTGTGAACGTACCTCATGACTCAGGTCAGGGGGTATTTATAGGAGCCGACAGTGTCCTTAGTGAAGTAGGACTCTGCCCCCATTGGTTAGATACATTTCTATCCTCTTACGATACTTATCTTTAGGCCCATAGGCGCATTAAGTCAACACTGGATCAATCCAGGCCCATTCAGCCAAGGGCCCACGTGATGAATACCGATAAGGTCTACTGATGCAGCCGGTATGTCGGATACGGCCGTATCCGATACGATTATACCCCACTAAGGGGTCCTTCAGACGGAGTTTGACCATAACGGTCAAGACCGGTTGGAATAAACCGGTAGGGACTGATTCAGCCCCCATACAACTAGCCCCCAAGCCGGTATGACTGATACGGGGATATCCGGCTTAACCACAGCTGAGCCGTTATGGATGATGAAAATCACGTTTCCATCCCCGGGAGCCGCCTAGAGACATCCGGATAATAGAGTCGATAGCGAGAAAATGAATCGTCACCTCGAGCCCCGCGCTGATTTGACTAGGGTGTCAGTAGCTGATCACAGCTGTTTCTGAGCTCGGGGTACACGTGGCATAATCGGGACGGGAAGACGAAACGTCGCCCAATCCGAGCCATGAAGCTAAGTATAAATAGTGCTTCTCTTCGCACGTTTCACATTACTTCCAAACCTTCAAGCAATCAGCCCACCCGAGACCTAGCGTTCTTTCGGTTGCTTCGGCCTTTCATCGTGACATTCCAAGCCGTGACCGAACTCTCTTACCGGCTATTTTCGGTGCCAGCCATCACTCTTTTCCTTCTTTCTAGGTATTTCACCAGACTTCTTCTTAATTTCTTCAAGTAATCATGTCTTCTCAATCTCGATTCACAAAACCTTTTCGAAAGTCCCCACTCTTTCGATCGATAGTGACTTTAACTCGATAGTAAATCGCCGGCCCTACCATGTCCGATAATTCACCGGTAGTAAACCGCCTAAATGAACATAGGAGTATGTCTGGCCATGACTGTAGTACTTCCGGTAGGGCCCCTGAGGACTCAACACTACATGCCTCCCCCCTGACGGCCATTAGGGCCTTTGGAGAAGCCGTAGGAGTACCAGTATCGGGTCAATACGGGACCATGCTGGGAATAGCAGAACGGTCTTCAGTACTTTTCCCCCACGTGGCCGGCATGTCCGCGGATCCTCCCTCTGGGAACTCCTCTGTTGCTTCGGAAGATGTTGATAGCGTCTTGCGCGACATGATGTTGGACGAGGACGAGGAGTCGGCATCTTTGGAAGCTGACTCCGACGAAGAGCTGGCGGAAATCATACCCGAGGACGACGACGAAACGTTGGAGGACTTATACATGCCTCCTTGCGAGGCCGGCAGCCCGTCCTTCATTCAGATTGACAAGAACTGGAGGAGAACGGCATTGAGTAACAATTTTTGCCAGAAAGGCGCTGAGTATTTTGCCTTCCCCGAAGGGTATGGACTGGTCATGCCGTCTGAAGGATGCCGGGTAACGGATTGCCCGCCTGGGCACGTAGCAGTCTATGCCCATATGCTAGACTTTGGGCTGAGGTTTCCCTTGGACCCCTTCATAGTAAAGATTTTCACCGCCTGGAATATCTGCTTGTCCCAACTAATGCCGCTATCCTGGCGTAATGTAATATGCTATGCCTGGACCATCCGATTCAAGAGGTTTCCGGAGACTCTGAATCTATTTCGGAAGTTACATTGGATTAAAGAGGATGGCTCCGCGAAGGGTAAAGGGAGAGGTAAAAGGAAACAGTCACAGGCCGAGGGGGAACTCGGCCAAGGTGGCTGAATGTCTATGTACACCCGACCCAAGAAGCTGACGGTGTATCCGAAACTAACATCCCTGAAGAACCGGCAGCCCCGCTTCTTCTTCGGGTACGGGTGCCGCCGACTTTCCCCCTGCGCGGTATTGGACGAAGCCTCGTCCAAGGATGGAACACATCCCTGACAGGCGACTGACCCGTCGGGAAGCGGAGGCTTTCAATTTCTTTGAGGCCTCTTTCCAACCAGGCCCCAAGGGACGGAAGCATGTTCCCGTGCCTCTCAATTGGTTACCTCATACCGGTTATATTTTAGGCAACTCCCCACTTTCTGCTTTGGGCTTTTACCAGTCTGAACCCACTGGTAATTAAGTCTGATGTTGGTATGTATTTTATATTCTACCGTTTTGTTTGTTGCTAACATTCTTCTTTTTTTTTTTTTTCTCTGAATGTAGGTCGGGAGCACTTGATCCGGCAAGCTCTTCACCTTAACTCAAACTTCATTCCAATCAGCAACATGCCTCCTAAGCCGGCCAGGAAATTTACATCAATTCCCCCCAGTGTTGGAGGCCGGGGTGGTAAGACTCGCGGCGCTGACCGTGGTGACTCTGGCGCCGCCGCTCCAGGGGAGACTGTCCAGCCTCCTCCCAAAAAGGTTACCTCAGCCCCTGTCAAGAGGAAGGCCGAGGGGGAAGCTGAGACATCCAAACGGCCCCAATCTAAGGCTCTTAGGAAGGAGCGTGTTGAAGAGGTTGCTGCCGGTGAAAGGGAGCCAAAAAGACTGTTATCCGGGAGGGTATCTGAGGTCGGCACCTCCTCCATGAGGCCCAAGATTTACAAGCAACTGACTTTGCCGGCTATGATTCCTGAGCTAGAACATTTTGCTCAGCCGCGCAAGTCAGGCTTCATAGAGGAGGCCGAGATCGAGGTGCCGGAGATCCTCCGGAAACGATGGTCCCGGTCTCCGGTTCGAGATGGGGCTCACTTCCAGCCTAAGCTTAACGTCCTGGATGATGAGTCCCTGCTGTTGGATCGTCCTCTCGACGGCGGTAACCTGGGGTACCGGCTCCTGAAAGGGCTCCAGCTGAAGTATGACATGCCTGTAGATCAGGTGCAGGCTCCTGCTGCTGTTCACGCGCATAATTTGGCCGTGGTAAGTTTTTCAGGATTGACGGTGTAATTGCCCGTTTCTTCCGCTTACCACCCTTGTCTAACTTTTTATTTTTTCTGTTGCAGGCGGCTCATTCCGGTAAAGAACTCTGCGATTTTTACCGGTACTTCCAGGGCGCCTATTACGGCGAAGTGAAAGATCATTAGGCCACCCAAGACCAACTTTCCGCGAAGAATGCGGAGTTGGTGAATGCCGCAGCAATGAGCGAAGAAGTCGAAGACCGCTCTGGATCGTGCCAACTCGGACCTTCGTAGTGCTAAGACGGTAGCCTCCACAGCAATGAAGCTTTTTACTGAAAAATAAAGAAGTCGAGCTGTCGAAAGTAAAAGAGGAGCTGACTGCTGCAAAGGGCCGGGAAGCCAACGCTGTGGCTGAGTACCGGCGGTCCATCGACTTTGTACACCGGCTAGCTAATCGGTACAATGGGGGTTGGGCCGCCGCTATGCGGTGCACCAGGCATACTTTCCCTGACTTGGACTGGAGTCGCGTGGAGGATGCCCACAGTCGACGAGCATTCGAGGTCCCGGTGGAGGGCGAGGATCTGGACCTTGGGGTGACTGAGGCCGACATCGCCAATGCCGACCCTCGAGTCGAGTTCGAGGAAGTCGAGCCCGAAGCCGTCGGCGAACAGGCTGATCCAGGAGTTACTGATGCCCCAACTGATGGCGCGGTCGTCCCGTCTGACAGCGTGGTCATTTTGGACAAGAGTCCTACCGGCTCTGCTCCTGAATCGGTTTTGGATGGCGGCAGAGCTCCTGCCTCTGATGCTGCCGAGGTTGCTTAGTTTAGGTCTTCGCTTTACTTCTTCTGCTTATGGTCCGGCAGCTTGTCGCTGGCCTGACCCATTTTATTTTTTTGTTAGAATAGGATGTACCCATTTTATTATTAATGAATATATTTTTCTACACTTGTGTTGGTTTTTTCTTATTTAAGTGCTTTCCCGTTCTATTATTTCCGTTGTTCCGGCAGATCCGCTATGGCTCATAGACCGGCAAATAGTTTTAAATTACTATTTAATCCCGGCAGATCCTATAGGGTCATTGACCGGTTATGAGGTGGGGTGTTCCCGCCGACATTAGACTCGCTGGGTTGGCAGATCCTCTTGGGTCGTTGACCATCCCGAGTCCTCGAACAGTTGGTTACTCTTGACGGCAGATCCCCGCAGGTCATTGACCGTCAAGAGACCCTCTTCCCTTGTGACAGCAGATCCTTTGGTCATTGACTGTCTTTAAACAAGAGATTCTTTGGTCGTACTATAGACCGTTATAAATACAGAAACAATTTGTATAAGTAATACCGGAAATTGATCTTATTAGAAATAGGCAATTATTTGTTCCAACATTTACGAAGTCGGCAACAATGCCCTGCAACTATTGCTATGAATTTAAAATTAATCATCAAACAAAATATTTCTTAAGTACGCTAGCGTTCCAGCTGTTCTTAAGTTGTTTGCCGGCCATATCTTCCAGCCGATAAGCACCTGGGACTATTTCTTCCTTTACAAGGTATGGTCCCTCCCAATTTTCCGTAAGCTTGCCATCTGTATGAGCTTTACCGGTAGCAGCGGTGCGCCTGAGTACCAGGTCGCCTTTCTCGATTGGCCGGCTTCTTACCCTCTTGTTGTAGGCTTTGGTTATCCGATCCTTGTATGCTGCTGATCGTAATTCCGCCGCTAGCCTGATTTCCGGCAAAAGATCAAGTTCTATGGGAATTGTCATGGATCACGGCGTACAGTTCGATTACGGGCCGATAAAGAACTTCTTAAGCCCATACGGCATCAAATTTGCATACTCCTCTGTGTGCCACCCTCAGAGCAATGGTTAGGCCGAGGCCGCCAACAAACAAATTCTCAACGCTCTAAAAAAGAAGCTAGACGACTTGAAAGGCGCCTGGGCCGATACGGTTCCCGAGGTATTATGGTCTAATAGAACCACTGAGAAGGAAGCGACAGGAGAAACTCCTTTTAGACTGGCCTTCGGGGCAGAGGCAGTGCTACCGGTCGAAGTTGGACTGCCGAACTGGCGGATTCTAAACTACGACCCCGAATTGAACAACAGTTTGCACAGAGAAGAACTTGATCTTTTGCCGGAAATCAGGCTAGCGGCGGAATTACGATCAGCAGCATACAAGGATCGGATAAGCAAAGCCTACAACAAGAGGGTAAGAAGCCGGCCAATCGAGAAAGGCGACCTGGTACTCAGGCGCACCGCTGCTACCGGTAAAGCTCATACAGATGGCAAGCTCAAACCTTGTGATGAGGTTTTGCCAGATGAACTTCCTAACCTGTTTAGCCGTTATTTTTGCAGTCGGTTCGACTTCAATCCACTTCGTGAAGTAGTCTATTCCTACTATCAGGAACTTCCTTCCTTCTGATGCCGGCGTGAATGGCCCAATAATATCCATCCCCCATTGAGCGAAGGGGATTGGATTCAGGATCGGTTGCAACTCATTTGCCGGCTGATGTATGACTGGTGCAAACCTCTGGCACTTGTCGCACTTCTTGACGTATGCTTGTACGTCCATTAACATTGTCGGCCAGTAAAAACCGGCCCTTAAAGCTTTTAAAGCCAGCGTTTTCCCACCAATATCATTTCCACATACTCCTTCGTGTATTTCCTCTATTATTTTTGTGGCCTCATGGGCCGTTACACATCTCAGGAGTGGCAGTGAAAAACTCTTCTTGTATAGTTGGCCTTGGAAAACACAAAACCAGGGAGCTTCTCGCTTTAGCTTTCATGCCGCCATCTTATCAATGGGCAAATTTCCCGTCATCTTGAATGCCAGTATGCTGTCGTACCATTCGCTCTTTTGAGCGACTTCGTTCACCTCTGCCTGGGCAACCTCTATACTTCTCTCCAGTAATGTTTCTACCATCACACTCCGTTTGATATCTGTTGTGCTTGAACTTGCCAACTTTGACAGGGCGTCGGCCGCCATATTCTCCACGCGAGGGACCAGTACTATTTCGAAGCTTTGCAGCGGAGCCGTTATCTGCTTCACCTTTCGCGAGAACTTCGCATCATCTGGTTCCCTGGCTTCGTAGGTACCTTCGATCTGGATTGATATAAGCTGGGAATCTGTTGTCATGCGTATTTTCTTTGCCCCAGACGCTATGCACAGACTTATCCCCGCTATTGCAGCTTCATACTCAGCCTCGTTGTTGGATGCTTTGAATCCAAATCGGACGGCATATTCAAAAATGTCCCCTTCGGGAGATGTCATGACCACACCTGCGCCTGCCCCAGTTTGGGCCGCTGAGCCGTCTACAGATATTTGCCAGGTGCCGGCTGATCCTTCGACTTCCCCGCAGGTGGTCTCGACTATGAAGTCGGCCAGAGCTTGCGCCTTGATAGCTGTTCTTGGCCGATATTCTATGTCGAACTCGGACAGTTCTATCGCCCATTTGAGCAACCCCGCCGGCCGTGTCTAGCTTATGCGGCGCTTTCTCCAAAGGCTGGTTCGTGAGTACCTGGATGGTGTGCGAATCGAAATATGGCCGCAACTTCCTGGCCGCTATCAGCACGGCATAAGCCATTTTCTCTAACAACTCGTACCTGTTTCGCCTCCAGCCAAGACATGGCTCACAAAGTAAATAGGGTGCTGCTGCTTGCTCTTTTCTACTAGCAGTACCGCCGCTACCGTCTTGGCCGACACCGAGACGTATAACTGCAACTTATCTCCTACCTCGGGTCGGGTAATAGTTGGTAGCCTCTTGAAATGTTCCTTAACGGCCTCGAAGGCCTGTTTCTGCTCATCTCCCCATTCGAACTTCTTGTTTCCTCTTAGAACTTTGAAGAACGGCAATGCTTTTTCTGCTGATTTGGAGACAAATCTCGTTAACGCCGCCATCTTGCCGGTCAGCTTCTGGATATCCCGGATACTCTTTGGTTCCGGCAGATCGTTTATTGCCTTGATTTTGTCAGGATTGGCGTCTATTCCCCTCTCGCTGACCATGAAACCAAGGAATTTTCCAGATCTTACCCCAAATACGCACTTTTTGGGGTTAAGCTTCATTCGATATTCTCGCAAAGTTGCAAAGGTTTCTTCAAGGTCCGTGATGTGGGCCTCTTCCGTCAAGCTTTTAACGATGCTGTCGTCAACATAGACCTCCACATTCCGGCCTTTTTGCTTCGCGAATATTTTGTCCACCAGTTTTTGGTAAGTGGCTCCCGCATTCTTTAGGCCGAACGGCATGGCCTTGTATGCGTACACCCCGGCCTCTGTGATGAAGGCCGCCTTGTTCCTGTCCTCTTCCAGGAGGCTGATTTGATGGTACCCAGAGAAGGCGTCCATGAAACTCAGCAGCGCATGGCCGCTAGTAGAGTCAACCAGCTGATCGATCCTAGGTAACGGGTAGCAATCTTTCGGGCAGGCTTTGTTGAGGTCAGTGAAATCTACACACATCCGCCAAGTCCCATTAGCTTTTTTAACCATTACCACGTTTGCCAGCCATTCCGAATAGTCACATGGTTCGATAAAGTCCGCTGCTAGCAATTTGTTCACTTCCTCCTTGATGGCCGCGTTTTTCTCGGAAGAGAAATTTCGCTTCTTCTGCTTTACCGGCCTTACATCATCATTCACGTTCAGCCGGTGCACCATGAACGCGGGATCTATTCCCGGCATCTCATCCGCTGAGAAGGTAAAGACGTCAGCATTGCTCCGCAGCAGGCTAATCAAGTTCACTTTGACGTTGTCGGCCAGGTCAGCCCCTATTTTGACTGTCCTTTCGGGCCTTTCTAGCTCTAGGCTAACTTCCTCAGTTTCTCCTTCTGGGCTAGGTCTCGGCAAATCTGCCGGCCTTCCCTCAAAGTTTTCCATCGATAAATTCCGGTTTGCCTTGCTCTCAATCCGTCTCCTTTTTCTCTCCGATGGTGGAGATTCTGCCGGCCTTTTATGATCAGAGTTCTTCAGAGCCGTCAGATAACAAGCCCTTGCCGACTCTTGGTTACCTTTCAGCCTCTCCGGCTTTCCACTATTTGATGTATAGATCATCGTCAAATAGTAGGTTGATACCACGGCCTGAGCGTCGTGGATTAATGGCCTTCCAATGATGGCATTATAAGCTGCGGGGACATCGACCACCAGGAATTCTATCATGAGATCTCGTGATTGAGATCCTTCTCCCAACTTAACCGGTAGCTTGATGGTACCTTCAGGAACGACCGATGCTCCGGTAAAACCGATTATCGGATATGAAACCGGCTTCAGACAAGATCTTCCTAGCCCCATCTTCTCGAATGTAGGCATGAAGAGTATGTTAGCAGGGCTACCGCCATCCACCAGGATGCGGTGGACCATTGCCGTTGAAATTTGCAGAGATACTACCAGGGGATCATCACGGGGGTAGATAATTCCCCTAGCGTCCTCCGCTGTGAATGAGACGGATGGCATAATTGGTGGTGCCGGCCATTTGCCGATATTGTGATAATTCACCTGGTGCCTTGCCTCTTTAAGGCTTGCTTTGGCACCGTGAATACTGCCGCCATGAACTGGACCGCCGGATATAACGTGTATCTCCGTTATTCTTTCTTTGACGGGTTTTCTTTTCCCGTCCTCTTCTTTGGGGGACCCTTCACGGTGATCAGTCCTCGCCTGATACTGCTTGAAATAGCCTCTTCGTATCAGATCTTCAATGCCGTCCCTCAGGTCCTTTCAGTCTTCAGTTATATGACCGTGATCCTTGTGGAAGTCACACCACTTGGACCTATCCCGACCTTTATAAAACATCTTCCTAGGCCGTTGCCACTTATCATCTTGCTTGTGCAACTCATATATTTCGGCCCTGGGTTTCGTTAAGGGAGTGTAATTGTGATAGCGGTCCGGCCGTTTTTCCTGGCCCTTCTTGACCTCGTTGCTTTCCTCCCGTCTTCCGGAGTTGTCGGACCTTCTGTCCTTCCGGCTCTTATCCTTCTCTTTCTCCTTTTCCCTTTCTTTCTCCTTGCCATCTCCATCAGACCTCTTCGAGGTTGCCGCCTTATCAAACTCTTCTCCTCGAATAAACTCGTTAGCTTTTCCAAGGACTTCAGTTAGGCTAGTCAGTTTCTTACGACCCAGGTAACTTCTGAAGGCCGTTCCTTCCTTCAAACCGGTCATCAGTGCCAACACTGCGACCTCTTGCTGCAGACTGGGGATTGTAACGGCTTCAGTGTTAAAACGGCCGATGTAATCCCTCAGGCTTTCCTTCTCCCCCTGCTTGATCCACATCAGCTCTCCAGTGGTCTTTTCCCTTCGCTTATTACTAACGAAGTGTGTAACGAACATGGATGTGAGCTGGCGGAAATCAAAAATTGTTGCCGAGGGTATGCTTTTGTACCACGTTTGCGCCAAGCCGGCCAAAGTTGAAGGGAGCACCTTACACCACACCGAATCGGTTTCAGTGTATAGCAGCATATGTCCCTCGTAGGCCGAGATGTGGTCTTCAGGGTCAGACCTCCCGTCATACTTGCAAGTTGGCATTTTAATCTTCTCCATAGGCTCTTGCAGTATGGCGGTGGAGAAAGGAGAGTTCCAAAGCAATACCGGTGCTCTGCGCCGGATGAACTCACTCTCTCTCCTGTATCGGGATGACTGTTGAATCTCAGTCTCTTGGCGGTCTCCCAAACCTTCTTCCTCCACTGGCTCTGTCGGAGTCCTTGAGTTCTCCTCCTGATCCTGATCATGCCGGCTTGGAGCACCCTGTCGGCCAGTCGTGAGAGAACGCATCTTTCTCACCGGACTATGTGGCCTGCTCAGGGGGCGCTTGCCAGCATGACCTGTCGGTGGAGTCTGATTCGCCATAGCCTGGAAGACTTCGGCAGCACTCCGAAGTTGCTCAGGACTGAACATATTTTGCAACGCTGCAAACACATTATGCTGAGGGGTTTCAGCGTTCCCCTTCCCCTTGTCAGTTGGTGGTTGGGAGGACCCAACCGCCGGTTGAAGAGTGTTAAAACCGGGAGGCCCGCCTCCCACAGGTACGTTATTTTCGCTTGTTTCCGGCATCCCGATGGTTTGCTTAGGATCCATGAGGCGAATGAGTAGGCTGGATCGATTACGGCTTAGGACCGAAGTAGAGTTCAGCCCCTCCTTCTAGCGCCAATTGTTCCGGTATGGAATAAATGGAAGGAATGAACCGGTATCTTCCTTGTCGTAGTGTGCCGGTTTAAGACCCTGCAAAACAGGTAAACTAACCTCGGGGGTTGATCCGAGGAACGCCCCTCCGATGCCTAAGTCAGTAAAGGATAAAGACGGGATGTCTCAAATATAATGTCTTGGTGTTTGTGAACGTACCTCATGACTCAGGTCAGGGGGTATTTATAGGAGCCGACAGTGTCCTTAGTGAAGTAGGACTCTGCCCCCATTGGTTAGATACATTTCTATCCTCTTACGATACTTAGCTTTAGGCCCATAGGCGCATTAAGTCAACACTGGATCAATCCAGGCCCATTCAGCCAAGGGCCCACGTGATGAATACCGATAAGGTCTACTGATGCAGCCGGTATGTCGGATACGGCCGTATCCGATACGATTATACCCCACTAAGGGGTCCTTCAGACGGAGTTTGACCATAACGGTCAAGACCGGTTGGAATAAACCGGTAGGGACTGATTCAGTCCCCATACACATGTAATCTTTCATAACTATTCTTAATTAGTAGGAATTCCTAAA
The DNA here is from genome assembly GCA_947646795.1 of Beta lomatogona. NCBI lineage: Eukaryota > Viridiplantae > Streptophyta > Magnoliopsida > Caryophyllales > Amaranthaceae > Beta > Beta lomatogona. The sequence goes on from CANSNZ010000951.1 coordinate 1,712,711, forward strand.
CAGATGGCATTCTCGCCACTGGTAGCGTCGTCTCTAGTAAAACAAAACGATAGATAGATGAGCACACTGAAATCTTAAACAAAACTCCTATAAATAAAGTTTTCTTATCACTTCCTAGAGAATCAATAAGGAGGTATTCTCTGTTAAATGCTCGACTTAAATTGACAATTGGTGAACACACGACACAGTACAGTACTATTTACTAAAATGAAAATCTTAAGTTGTTATTTTGAGGAGAATTAGAAGTTAGACTTTCTTTTTATCAGTACATTCAAATATATGATCGACCATTTGCATCGAAAGAAATTAAGATAAACCAAGGGGAATTTAATTATAGGACTAGATCAAAGCCAATATAAGACTACTATGCATGGGCCAACCGACGCGAATTTAATGCTGGGACTAGAACAAAATCAATACTTCATAAGACTACTATGCATTGGCCACCTACATTATTTTCAGTATTGAACAATGTTCACTACTCACACTCAAAGTCAGAGTTAGTTAATGTCCAACGCAAGAATATGAAAATAAAACTTGTAACGAAGTGTAATATGTACCTAAGCTAGTACCTTTTGTCCCATATTAATCGATATAGTTTGATCGGTAAAGAGTTTTATGAGTTTTATATGACTCATTAATATATGGGTTTTTTGTCAGAAAGGACCTAATAAGATACAAGTTTTGTAGGAAAGGACCTAATAAATTTTTTTTTGTCTAAAATGACCTATTAAAATACTTTCGATTGTTAAAAGGAACCAGTTTATGAATTTCAGACTAAAATTACCATGTTTTTTTTTGGGTGCCTTAGGTTTGAAAAAATCAATTGTAACAACTCATTTTGTAATCTGTATGTAATGAATGGAATTGTAACCCCTTCTATTGCAATCTATGAAATATATTTGAGCCAAAAACTATGCGCATGAATACTTTTTTTGTTGTCTAAATGTATTATCAATGAGCATCAACAAGTGGAATTGTCATACATATACGTAAGTTTCGCCATTGCTAATAATACAAAAGAAGTTGAAACAACAACTATGGTGCCACTAAGCTGCCACTTACAACAACTACACTAAACACCTGCATCTTGACTATACTAAACACCAACTACACTAAAGTGGCAGTTATAACAACAAACCTAAGGCACCCAAAAACAAAACATGTTAATTTTGGCCTGAAATTCATAAACTGGTTCTTTTTAACAATCAAAAGTATTTTAATAGGTCCTTTTAGACAATATTTTTTTATTAGGTCCTTCCCTGCAAAACTGGTATTTTATTAGGTCTTTTCTGACAAAAAACCCTTAATATATTGTTGATAGTTGGTACTTGGTAGTAGAGTTTTTTGCTTTAATTGTAGGTAGTTGAATGTCGAGCGTCAATTTTTTGAGGTGTGAGGGTGGGTCATGTTTCTTTATTATTGTTGGGTTTTTCATGAAGAGAGAAATAATATTAAATTGGTGGCACCATGTCAAAAAGATAGCAAAGATAGCACAACATAATAGGCATGGAAAGAAGCAACGAGTATAAGAAGAGAATGTGGTACTTAGAATTGAGTGAATTTACCTGCAGCCTGAGAAAGCTGCCAGTTATCATCACTAGCAAGTTGAAAGACACTGTACCCACGAAGGCCTTTTATCCGAGCATATGCAACTTTGGCTTTAATTGCCTCCACATCATCAAAGCTTACCCAAAAAGACCCAAATGAACAAGAATTCTGCAGGTAAGTAGAGTTGTAAAGGATATTAGCCCCATAACTCTTCACATAATTCTTGATGAACTTGTAACTCATAGGCCCATCTTCAGTGATCCCTGGACCTGAAGCCGAAGTTCCAATCGGGCCGGCTTTTCCTACGGGGTTTCGAAGGCTCCATGTCCACCCATGATAAGGCAGCCCAATCAAAATCTTGTTTGCTTTTAGACCTTTACTAATCCACTGGCTAATGCCATAATCAGTATTAAGATGAGGATTATTATGAGGATCATAAATAGCAGCATGAGGGTAGGCGAACTTGTCCTTTCGAGGCGTAAAATAATCGAAAGACAGCATATGAATCCAATCAAAGTTTCTCTGGATTGCATCAACAGGGTAATCAACTAACTCAGTAGTAGTAGAGTTAGTATTAGTAATCGTAGGCAAGTAATATATGCCCATAGTTAACATAAGTTTATGATCATGATGAGAATCTACAGCTGCACGCAACTCATCAAAGAGGTGTGCCATGTTTAAGGCGTCGGAGGTGCTGTTGGGCTTGAAATAAAACAGGTCTAAACCATTGAACCCATAAGTTATAGCTGTTTCAATGGAGGACTTGACGAAGGAGTTTCGAGACGAAGAGTTAGATATCATAGAAAAGAAAGTGGGTGATGAAGGATTTATGTCCTCGACTTAAATGCAATTACTAATTATATTATGGATCGTATTATGGAGATAATAAATTCGTTCTATTGGGTCGTCTATACGTCTTGCTAGAGAATGCTATAGAACTTTGGGTTAGGAAATTATAAACCCGAAGCCTAATATAATGGATCCTATTAGGTCACACAATATACTTGGATCAACAAAAGAAACCTAGAGCCCGTAAGGGCCCTAGGGTGGCCGGCCAAGAGGAGGGGAGAGGAGAAGTGATTCTCCTTCTAACCTAAATATATTTATATATTTGGTTAGGCAATAAAAGAAAATACAAGATATCTCATATTATTCTTCTCTCTCATATTCTTTCCTAAAGTCACAAAAACTCCATTAAAGTAGAAGAAGAATTTCTTCCTTCCAACTAGCATTGGTGGAGTGTTGATCCGGGTTGGTGGACCAAGTAGAGGAATCACAATTGAGGTTCTTTATCCGGGTTATACAAGCTTTGTGGAATTCACGCTTCAAAGGTTAATTCTAAACTTATATGTGATCCTTGATTGTATATGCATGTGATCCTGTTTTAAGTGCTTATGAATTAGATTCATGAAATTCCGCTTGTAGTACTTATAGAATCCTACAGTGGTATCAGTTTTAGCCTCTTGCATATAGAATTTTGGTCATAAAGTTTAGTTTATGTATGATTAATTTTAATCTGATTAAGGGGAGGAATTGAATTATGGATTGAATAATTAATTGAAATTGATTAAATGGAGATTTAATTACTTGCTTTCTCAAATATTAATGGCCGAATTTTCACCCTATAAACCCTATTTTTTTTTTTTTGAAATTTAAAAATCTGATTTTAGATCTCTAAATTTCGAATAGTAAATTCATGTTATTAATCTAATTTTCATGTTTAAAGTTGTTTATGTATGAAAATAAATTCATATGAAAAGTGTTTATATGAATTAGTGATTAATTTATATGAATAACCTGAAAATTAATTAAAATAGAGATTTTAATTTTTTGAATTAGGCATAAAAGAGTTTATATTTAATTTAAACAAGATCACTAAATTAATTTTACAAAAGGTTGTAATTTTAATTTCCTTCAAATAAAATAATAAGAAAAGAAAAGAAAAGAAAAGAAAAGGTTGTAATTGAAGGAGGAGGAAGAGGAGCAGCCACGGCTAGTGGTTGCTCCGGTGGTCTGCCGGCGAAAAGTCGGGGAGGGTGAAGCAAGACTGCCGGTGAGCTGTCGAGTCAGCGAGGAAGGCGGTGGCAGCAGCCACGCGCGACGCACGTTTGACGTGCGGAGCAATGCGCTGCTCGCCGCCGCAGGCTAGGCGCCGGCGTCCAACGTCGGCTCAGGCACAACCGGCGAGTTGCCGGAGAGAGGGCGTGAAAGGGTCGCCGGATTTTGGCCGAAAAGTCTCCTAGGCGAGGCTTGGGTGGAAGGCAGCCTTGTGCTGCTGAAGTTCCACGATTTCAAATTTTTTTTTTCTTTGGAATTTTAAAAATATATTTTTTTTTTTTTGAGAAATATAAGTAAATTTCAATTATGTTAATTATTTAATGACTTGGTCATAAATTCAATCCATAATTTGATTTTTTAATCTAATTAAAACAGGTATGCTAGATTTTATAGGATATAATCTTTAGGTGGTTAGGAATTACTTAAATATTTTATCTACTTGCTATAATTAAGAATATTTGATATTTTGATTGATGGCAAGAATAATATGTGATATTATGATGTGGCTTTTATATTTTGATATAATTGCTATGTATGACTAGTATGGCCCAAATTAAGTTAGAAAATACGATCTGCGTATCGTGATGTATTCTTGTAATTTTTAAATACGATCTGCGTATCGTTAAGTATTTTTGTAATTTATTTAATTTAGTTATTATTTAAATTATTTTGATACTTATGTAATCCAAAGACGAGTCCATCAAGAGGGCCCATGGCTAAGATGGATGGAGATCCATGAAGAGTCCAAGATTGAGCCATTGATGCTTAGTTCTTAGGATTAGGGGCCATACTAGATCATTTTATTTTCGCATTTTATTATTCTTTAAAATGCTTATAAGTTTATTGTATGTTGGTTGTTAATGCGCTAGAGTTCACTAATTCATAACAACATAATAAACTTAGGTCCCGTAAATATTAAGGTTGCTTTTCCAAACATAAAGTACTTATCAAACCCTTAATTAATAGTAATAGGTCATGCCTCCGCAGGGTGTTATCATTAATTTTGGGATATAAGGTAAAATTGCGAATTTTACAACTTAGTTTGGTTGTCCTTAACAAAATTATCAAAAGCGTTTTGAATTTTGAAGCAAGAGATAGTTAAGCATGCGATGTTTATCCATCTAAACAAGAGTTATAATTTGTTATAATTAGTAAAAGAGTTTACTTACCTTGATAATGTAACGTTAAAGATAAGGCCTCCGTCTGCTTAGTGTTGCATGTTGATAGGATCTTGTAAAACATTTATTCAAATGGGACATTAAAATTGAATAGGTGATCAACCTATAAACCTTTGCATATTTTAGGTTACTTTGTAAACATAAAATTGAACTTTGCTTTATTTTTCTGTCTGTAGATACCATGTCTAATAACAACAACAACAACTCCAGTTTCAACATTCGTCCTTTTCTGGAAAAGGACAGACTGAATGGTGAAAATTTCCTTAATTGGGAAAGGACCATAAGACTTGATCTGAGGTTTGAGGGTCGAGAGGATGTCTTAGATACCTCACTTCCTATTGTAACTGATGAATCAACTGAGGCAGACGAACGTCGTGCCAAACAGGCTAGTGATAAGTCTATACCAATCACTTGCTTGATGATAGCAGCCATGGAGCCAAACCTCCAAAAGAGGTTCGAAACCAAGGATGCTTATACCATCATGCAAGAGCTGCGGGCAATGTTTCAAACACAAGCCCGAGTTGAGCGGTATGAGACTAATATGGAGATACTTGAATGTCACATGAAGCCGGGTCAAGCTGTTGGCCCCCATGTTTTCGCAATGATGGGTCTTTTCGAAAACATGGAACGACTTGAATTCCCTTATAGGGTTGAGTTGGCTACTGACATTATTCTCCACTCATTACCTGAAAGTTTCAATCAGTTCAGAATGACCTACAATATGAATGAGTCTGAAAAGACTTTGCAAGAGCTGCATGGATTGTTGGTCAATGCTGAAAGGAACATCCCTAAGGTTGAACCAAAGAAAGAGGTTTTGATGGTTCAAAAGGGAAAGGGTTTCAAGAAGAAATGGGCAGGAAAGAAGGACAAAGGCAAGCAAGTTGCCATTGTTGCTGGAAAAACCTAAGCCAACCGCCAAGCCAAAGGTCGCTGCGGAAAGCAAATGCTTCCACTATCACAAGATAGGACACTGGAAGAGGAACTGCCCGGTATACTTGGAGGAAAAGAAGTCTGGGGCTTCCACTTTTGGTATATATGTTATAGAAATCAATTTGACTTTTACTTCTTTATGGGTATTTGATACCGGTTGTGGTTCTCACATAGTTAATGATGTGCAGGGACTAGAAAGAAGTAGGAAGCTGGCAAAAGGCGAGGTAGAGCTACGCGTTGGAAATGGAGCACGAGTTGCTGCACTTGCCATAGGGAGCTATAGTCTACACTTGCCATCTGGGCTTATTTTAGAACTAAATAATTGCTATTTTGTTCCTTCAATAACTAAGAACATAATTTCTGTTTCAGTTTTGGATTCTGAAGGGTTTTGTTTTGAAATAAAGAATAAGTGTTGTTCCATTTCTTACAATAATATGTTCTATGCCAATGCTAAATTGATAAATGACTTATATGTGCTTGATAGGTCATTACAAATCTATAACATAGATAGCAAGAAACAAAAATCAAATTATTCCAACCTAACCTACATTTGGCATTGTCGAATGGGTCATATAAACCAAAAGCGTATTCACAAGTTACAAAAGGATGGTATAATTCCATCATTTGATTTCGAATCATTTGATGTATGTGAATCATGCTTAATGGGGAAGATGAAAAAATCACCATTTACTGGAAAAGGTGAAAGGGCCAGCGATCTTTTAGGACTCATACATACAGATGTGTGTGGTCCTATGAGCACAAAGGCAAGGGGAGGGTTTAACTACTTCATTACCTTCACTGATGATTTGAGTAGATATGGATATATATACTTAATGAAACATAAGTCGGAATCTTTTGATAGATTCAAAGAGTTCCAAAGAGAAGTACAGAATCAACTTGGTAAGACAATAAAAGCACTACGATCCGATCGTGGTGGTGAATATTTGAGCCAAGAGTTTGATGATCATCTAAAGGGTTGTGGAATTCTTTCACAATTAACTCCACCAGGAACACCACAGTTGAATGGTGTATCTGAAAGTAGGAATCGAACCTTGCTAGATATGGTTCGATCAATGATGAGTCTTGCTGATCTTCCGATTTCTTTTTGGGGATATGCTCTCGAAACTGCTGCACACACACTAAATAGGAGCCCGTCAAAGGCTGTAGAAAAGACTCCATATGAGTTATGGAATGGAAAACTTCCAAACTTGTCTTTTCTTAAGATATGGGGATGTGAGGTCTATGTAAAGCGGTTACTATCAGACATGCTTGCACCCAAGTCAGATAAATGTCTCTTTGTGGGATACCCAAAAGAGACAAGGGGTTATTACTTCTATAACCGTCAAGAGAACAAAGTGTTTGTTTCTCGTGATGGTGTCTTTCTTGAAAAGGAATTTGTTTCTAGAAAGACAAGTAGGAGTAAAATAATTCTCGAAGAAATTCGAGATGAGCAACAATTGGACGTGGTTCACACCATGTCAGAGACGGCCCGACAAGACGAAAGTCTAGTTCAGGAGATGACGTATTCAACGCATGAACCTCCTACCGTCCCACTTCAATCAAGTGAAGATCTTCAAGAAGTTGAAGAGAACAGTTCTCTTGATGCTGAGGCCCCGCGTAGGTCTAGTTGAGAAAGGATTCCAAACAAGAGGTTGGTTGATTTCCTATTAACTGAAAACTCTGAAATTATGATTTTGGAGAATTCAGAGCCTACTACCTACAAACAAGCTTTGACGAGCCCAGACTCTGAGAAATGGCTTGAGGCCATGAAATCCGAGTTAGACTCCATGTCTGAGAATAAAGTTTGGTCCCTGGTCGACTTACCTGATGGGGTTAACCCTATTGGATGCAAGTGGGTGTTCAAATTGAAAACAGACAAAGATGAGAATGTCTATGTATATAAAGCAAGACTGGTTGCAAAAGGATGTAGACAAATTCATGGTATAGACTATGATGAGACCTTTTCTCCAGTAGCAATGCTTAAGTCAATTCGGATACTTTTAGCGATTGCCGCATTTTATGATTATGAAATTTGGCAGATGGATGTCAAAACAACATTCTTGAATGGGTTCTTGAATGAGGATGTGTACATGACACAACCTGAGGGTTTTGAGGATCCAGAAAATCCTAAAAGGGTTTGCAAGCTTCAGAGATCCATTTATGGATTGAAGCAGGCATCTCGGAGCTGGAATCTTCGATTTGATGAGGCAATCAAGAAATTTGATTTCATCAAAAGCGAAGAAGAATCTTGTGTCTACAAGAAGTTTAGTGGGAGCAGCTTAGTATTCTTGGTATTGTATATAGATGACATACTACTCATGGGAAATAACATACCAATGCTTGAGTCAGTCAAGGAATGGTTAAAAAGTTGTTTCTCTATGAAGGACCTGGGAGAAGCTGAGTACATACTGGGAATCAAAATCCATAGAGATAGGTCTCGAAGGATAATTGGGCTAAGTCAAGAAACTTATATTGATAAGGTTCTTGCAAGGTTCAACATGGAAAACTCGAAGAGAGGTTTCGTTCCCATGTCACATGGCATATCGCTTAGCAAGAGTCAGTGCCCGACTGAGCCTGATGAGTTAAAGCGAATGAGTAGCATTCCTTATGCTTCGGCTATAGGATCTATCATGTATGCCATGATAAGTACTCGACCAGATGTTGCATATGCCTTGAGCATGTGTAGCAGGTTCCAAGCAAATCCAGGAGAAGCACACTGGACTGCAGCTAAGAGCATCCTTAAGTACTTAAGGAGGACTAAATGCATGTTCTTAGTCTATGGGGGACAAAGTGAGTTGGTTGTTGAAGGTTACACGGATGCAAGCTTCCAAACCGACAGAGATGATTACCGCTCTCAGTCAGGGTATGTCTTTCGTGTAAATGGAGGAGCAGTGAGCTGGAAGAGCTCAAAGCAAAGCACTGTAGCAGACTCTACGACAGAATCAGAATATTTAGCAGCGATTGAAGCAGTTAAAGAAGCAGTTTGGATCAAGAAATTCTTGACAGAGCTGGATATCATACCTAGTGCTCTGGAAGGGATTGAGTTGTTCTATGATAACAATGGTGCTATTGCGCAAGCAAAAGAACCGAGATCACATAACAAATCCAAACATGTAATGAGGAAGTATCACCTCATTAGGGAGATTGTTGACAGGAATGATGTCAGGATCTGCAAAGTTCATACGGATGAGAACGTGGCTGATCCGCTAACTAAACCACTACCTCAACCCAAGCACAAGTGTCACGCTAGGGCTATAGACTTGAAGCAAATGTTAGAGTGGCTTTAGATTGTACTAGGTTTAGAGAAACTTGTTACAATGTAAAGACATGGTTTTGCTATTTATGTTTATGAGAATAAATTTTATCTTATTTAATTATTGGTTTGGTATTAAATAAAATGTCCAAAAATATATCTTGAATTCTATGGTTTTGTCAAATATGTGATTTGATAAATGAAACACCATAAGTGAACAGAATGCATAGAATATTAAAGTTCCTAATCTAAGTCATTAAACTGGACATAAATGACTTGTTACAGGGATTAGCATATAAGATTGATTGATAGCACCGTTTCATGGGCTATGGAAACATAGAAATGTTTAATCAATCATATGGATATGTATAGTTGATACATAGTCGAACTAGACCTACTTAGAAGTTTTATAACTTTGAAATTATATTAGTAGATTCCTTAGACATGAGTGGAACATTACTTAGCTCAATGATTGGTATAACTTTGATACTGTCAAACGTCATGCCGTAAAAGAGGACTATAAAGGCAGCATTAAGGTTGTGCTAAAAGTAGTTGAGTGGGAGTATTGATTACCATAAGATTGAAAAGGTCCTCCTATATGAGATATGATAGGTGTCTTGGCCCCTTGAAGAGCGAAAATTGAAAAATGCATGGCCATGCTCAAATGGATCATTCGATGATCATTTGTTTGTCAATTCGAACTCGGATTTCAAGGATTAATTTGAAAACTAGTATGGATGATATAGAAATATGATCATACTATCAATTTAAGACATTAAGAGACTTGAGGAATTCAAACATTGCACACTCGTCTCGGACAAGTGGGAGATTGAAGGATTTATGTCCTCGACTTAAATGCAATTACTAATTATATTATGGATCGTATTATGGAGATAATAAATTCGTTCTATTGGGTCGTCTATACGTCTTGCTAGAGAATGCTATAGAACTTTGGTTTAGGAAATTATAAACCCGAAGCCCAATATAATGGATCCTATTAGGTCACACAATATACTTGGATCAACAAAAAAAACCTAGAGCCCGTAAAGGCCCTAGGGTGGCCGACCAAGAGGAGGGGAGAGGAGAAGTGATTCTCCTTCTAACCTAAATATATTTATATATTTGGTTAGGCAATAAAAGAAAATACAAGATATCTCTTATTATTCTTCTCTCTCATATTCTTTCCTAAAGTCACAAAAACTCCATTAAAGTAGAAGAAGAATTTCTTCCTTCCAACTAGCATTGGTGGAGTGTTGATCCGGGTTGGTGGACCAAGTAGAGGAATCACAATTGAGGTTCTTTATCCGGGTTATACAAGCTTTGTGGAATTCACGCTTCAAAGGTTAATTCTAAACTTATATGTGATCCTTGATTGTATATGCATGTGATCCTGTTTTAAGTGCTTATGAATTAGATTCATGAAATTCCGCTTATAGTACTTATAGAATCCTACATGTGAAATTCTCGAGTCTCCAATGGAAAGGAGTGTTTGGATGGAAGGGTTGCGGCATTTTACTAGAAAGGTGAAAGATGAAAAGTATTCGCTGTCCGAAGAAAGGATTGACCCGATTGAGAGCTCGTAAGTGGCGGAGTTCAAAGTGGCAAAGCCACAAAAGAGATGAGTGAAGAGAGAAGAATCAAGGTCCTTAGCAGGGTACTCGCTCCTTGTTAACCAGTAGCCTGACCTGATCCACGAATACGATTCATTACCCTTACTATAGCTATAGCAACCTATCAATTGTATAAGAATAACTAAACATTTTAAAACGCTGTTTTTAGTAAATTCCATTGAAATGGAAGGGGATCACCCACTGTTTTTTTTTTGATGTTGGAACTATATTCAGTTTCCCCTCTCCTTATTTATCATTTGCTCTTTCAACTTAACTTGTGGACTGCGGTTGCGTGGGGTTGTATTCTACTTGGGATCTTTCATATGTAACTTACAATTATTTTTTTCCAGGAAAATAAGTGGCCAACATTATTCAATAAGTCTTAGGTAGACCGCTAGATAGAATTAACAAATAATTTATTGTGAACATAAACTAATTATATCACACAAAAACTGATGATGACAAAATAAATTGACTATATCATACAAAAACTGATTGTATAAATAATTGGCTATAACATACAAAAAACTGATTATATATATAGTGATTATATCATACTGAAAATGATTACTGACTTTTTTTTTTCTTTCGGAAAATTCTATTTATTATGTGTGGATGGCAGACACGCGTATATTTCTTGGTTTTCATAGGACTCCATACGATCATTCTTTCTATCTACTATTACTAGCATTTTTTACCACTATGTGTGCGTGTCATATTAACGTTATTTTTTCTCATTAGTTATTCATTAGTGTAACAAAAAATTTGACACAAACAGACATTTATAATTATTTTTAATTTCTTTAATATATTTTTCTTAAATTAATATTTCGTTTGTTTTTTTAGTTATTTGTTCATCATTACTCAAATATAGTATTGAGAGAAGTAAATATAAAGTAGAAGAAAGCTTCTGCTCAAATACAGTGGAAGAATTTGTGTATCAGGTTCAATCGCTAAATATTAATTGAAGAGTTTGATTTATATAATAGAGATTACCGAATAATAATCAACATATAGATTTTAAAATATTATCAATATAATTATTAATATGAAATTCAAGTTTCTATTTTTTCTTCTGATTGTGTCAATCAAGTTATATTGTCAATTTAATTTTTTATCAGAGTTTTTCACACATGTAAGAAGAGGAATTCATTCTCCTTAATTTAACATTTAATTGAAATTTCAACTTCAATTCCATTGTTAACTTGTTCAATATATATATGGCACGTAGGAAGAAGAACAAATTATTTAGTATATGTGGCATTTTAAGTTCATTAAGGGTATATCAGACTTTTTGTAAGGGGGACACCATCTTCCTCCCCCCTTCACTTATATAATAGAGATCTAAAAATAATTAAGTTATTAATGACAGGACGAAACCAAGAAATAACACATCACGTGAGAAATTATAAAAGATCCCTTCAAGATCAAAGAATTCCATCAAATTGAGTATAAATTTATGTGTGATAGCATCTACTATCAAATAAAAAACGATTATATCAATACACAATAAGTTATTATGCATCGGATCATTTATTTTTTTTAACATTATTGAAAGTATGGATTTTTTTTAGACAACAAGTACAAACAAGAAAACAAGAGAAATTTGATGTTAGAAAGTCTTTGATGTCCTAGGGAGGTTGCTGATAATTATTTTCTACAACAGAGAGTCCTGACTTTTATTTCTATGATTGTTGGGCTTTTTTACTATAGTGGTAATGAATCTTGAACGCCAATGTCCCAAAAGGAAAAATTTAATCTTGAACATTGATCCAAGAGAGACCTAACGTTTACAATGCCGTAAATTACTTTGTCTTCTGGAAAAATGGAAACTAATAGTCCCACCTTTGCCACTTTTGCTCAAAACGATCCCACATTTTCGAAATCTGGAAACAATCTCACCTTTATACCCCATCTTCTCAAAATGAGCCTTTTACCGATTTGTGAAATTGGTAACTTGTTTTAGAGGGTGACTTGCCACGTGCCACCTTCTGACTTAGTTTTTTTTCTTTAATCTCTCTCCACTCACCTCACCACCAATACCTCCATAACAACCAGCATATCACCACCAAACCTCCACTCCCACCACCATTGACCCCCACCACCCATGGCCGCCCCCTGAACCGAACCTCACCCCACCCTCGTCCTTTCATCTGACTATTATGCTACCTAGAAACCACCACTTACCACACCAGCCACCTTAAATCCCACGCACCCCACCCCCGACCACCAATGGTCCACCTTGAAACCTTACTCAAACCAACCGAAACCCACCCCACCAACCTGAAACCCCACTTTAACCAGCCGAAAACCCTAGCCACCTGAAGCCCCCATCCCTTTGCCGGACCCGGCCGTCGTCGTCGGACTCAGCCCCCTCCCCCTTTCCCTCTTCCCCTTCCCCTCCCCCCTTCCCCCTTCCCCCTTCCCCTTCCCCCTTCGCCGATTCCTACCCTATCGAACCCAACCGCCCCTCTGCCTCGCCATCCCCACTTCCCTTCCAGCGTCGGTTTGTGGTGGCATCTGTGGTGGGATCTGTGGTGGGGAGATGGGTTTGAGGAGAGAGAAAATGGGGTGATGAGAAAGAAGAGGAGAGAGAGGAGAAGGAAGAGAGAGATTGATGAAGGTTTTAGGGGAGGCGGTGCGACGCCGAGCAAGCGGTGGTCCTCAAGCTTCGGTGCAGCAGCGAACTGGAGCAGCAACAGACCACACGAAGCAGGGGAGAGTACGAAGGAAAAAGGGAAGTTGGTGGCGCTGCGGGGTTGCTGATGTGGTGTTAGGCTGTCGGAGGGAAGCGGTGCACATGAGGTGGTGCGCACAGTGGTGGTGGTATGATGGTGTGATTTCCATGCCATTAGAAACTGATTTCCATGCCATTGGTGTTCTCACTTAAGTTAGTTGAAGAAGAAGAAAGAGTTAAGTGAGAAAAGGGAAGGGGTTTACCTTTTCTTCCTGTAAAAAGGCCTGTTTTAAGAAGAGGAGGGTATAAGGTGGGATTGTTTCCTGATTTCGAAGAGGTGGGATTGTTTTGAGCAGAAGTGGCAATGGTGGGATTATTAGTTTCCATTTTTCCTTGTCTTATTCCTCAAACAAAAGCTAACTTGTGGAACGCTTGTTATACGCATGTGAATTATCCTACATTGTAGAAACGGAGAGAAAAACAAAGCATGGATTATGCACTAGGGTGCACAGTGCTCATTGTGCACCCTAAAGAACATACTATTCATATAAAAGAACATGAACTTTTTTCAACAATTTTTCAAGATAAAAAAGTACACACAATTTTAAACTAAAGAACATGTAGATCCCCAATTATAAAAAGAACATAGGTCGTAATGAAAATAACATATTATAAATGAACATCTAGTTTAAATTAAAAGAACATACCCTTTCAATTCAAATTTGAAAAAAAGAATCTCGCCAACAACCATTTTTTAAAAAAAAGAGGTAAAAAAAGTTGCAAGATTTTTTATAGTTTTTTGTTTGTCAACTATTATATGCACATGTTCTTTTATAATCAGTATGATGTTCTTTGTTTTATACCTTCATGTTCTTTCATGATTTTACTCGTATTATGAAATTTTCTCTAAAATTTAATATGTTAAAAAATAGTTTGTTAGTCCATGAACTGTAATATTTATGCTACTATGATTATTAATAGGATTTTTTAACTAGAATAATACAAACTTTTGCCCGTTCTCTTGCAATAATACAAACTTTTGATTATTTTTAAATAATACAAACTTTTGCCCAAAATTCCTCCAGTAGAGCAATACCGGTTGTTAACTTGTTGTAGGAGGTAAATAAGCTGACGTGACACTCACAAGGACACGTGTCTTTATTTGATTAGCTGATTTGAAAGAATAAAGTTGATTTTTTTTTTTACCTGTTATTCAAGTTGCAAGTCATCTTGCCTTACTCCAGGAATTTTGTTACAAAGTTTGTATTATTAAATAATAATCGAAAGTTTGTATTATTGTTGGAGAACCGGCCAAAGTTTTTATTATTGTAGTTAAGAAATCCTTATTAATAGTATTTGTTTCTCAAGTCTTATATGCACATGTTCTTTTATAGTCAGTATGATGTTCTTTCTTTGATATTTTCATGTTCTTTTTATGTTTTTATTCATTTTTGTGATTTTTAATAGTTTTTTGTTTCTTAAGTCTTATATGTGCATGTTCTTTTATAATCAGTATGATGTTCTTTACTTGATATCTTCATGTTCTTTTTTTGTTTTTATGCATTTTTGTGATTTATAATAGTTTTTGATATCTCTCAGAAAAATAAAAATGCTGTAAGGTTTTAAATTGTCAGAAAAATTATAAAAAATTGTTTCCTACAAAGAAGTGGTACATAAAAAATATGTTTTCACAAATTATCCTTTTTCTTAAGGGAATAATATGTTCCTTTATTCATTAATTATGTAGTGTTCTTTTCATATAAATACTATATTCTAACTTAACTTCCAGTATGTTTTTACATGATTGGTGAAAAGCGGTTTGATAGTGGAAAATTGTGATAGTAATTCTCTGATTTAGATAATAGTAGATTCTTTTTTTATCCACATGATGTGTTAGTAGTTTAGGTGATAGATTGAAAATCTATCCACATGAATCATGATGAGTTAGTTTGGATTATTTTTATTTTGACCAATACAACTTCTGCACTGTGTGAGTTATTTTAGGAGGATTTTCTTTTAAATCTTGCTTGTTAATCGGGAAGAGTTAGAAGATTGTAATTTGATTGTATCTTGCGTTTTATTTGAGAGAACTTGCGGGATGGGTGCACATAGCTCTATGTGCACTCTGGTCCATGTACCTATTTGCGAGAGAGATTAACCACATTATAAATTTAAGTTCGCTTATTCCTGATTGATTTTAAGATGAAACTTTATTTACGCCTATAAGTGGTCCAGTTTCCCCCTTCCTTATAAATAGTCCAAGTCCATTTTCATACCATCTCTATTACTTTGTTTTTGATGGATTGGATTATTTTAATTCACTCACCAAAATACGAAATATTGCATTTAGAGAAAAAGAGGATGTGAAAACCCTCATGGGTAAGATGAGAGAGAAAGTTAGAGAGAGAGGCTCTAGTCTAAAGTCATTGAAAACCAAGAAAAATAGAAACCCTAGCCCCCCGAATTATCCCCAATTCAATTTCACGAAGTCTATAGTCACCCAATTTGCGAAATCTTTCCTAAGTATAATCATCATCTCAATAATACCAGTGTTGGTAGTATGCAATGAAACCCATTTCTCCAAAATTTCCTTAATTCAGACCAAAAAAAATCCCCAGTTTGGGATCATAAACTCTCAAAAGCAAATTTCGAGTTCTGAGAGAAATAATTTTTCTCTCCCTGAATGTCCCCAAATAAGTTCATCTTCAGTACAGATTTCGCTATATGTTGTTGATTGTATTAAAGATTTCTTTTTTCTTCCCTTCAAGTTTAAAGTGGGTTTCCTGGCTAGGGTTTCGGTTTTCATTTCGGTGGTTGCCTAGATTTGGATCTCATCTGAGTTCGTCGGTGCGATTATTACTTCCTCGTGTGTTCGTATCTCTTTGCTGCTCATTAATGGTGCTCTAATGGGTACTGGTGTGCTATTGTGTGTTTATGAAAGTGGTGGTTTTTTCTCAAAAAATTTCGGGGTTTCGGTGAGTGGGAAGTCACTGTATTGTGACTTCCTTGTTTTTTCAGCACTCAAACTTCCCTATTTTGGGGTCAAAGTGAGTGGGAAGTTACAGTATCTTGTCTCCATTGTTATTGTAAATTGCAAACTTGCGTTAGTTGCTAAGGTAAGGCCTTTCTTAGTCATATTGTATTTTAGTACAAGTGATTATTTGTATCATGTTATCATTATGTTATTCAATAACATTAGAAGCTTGTTCAAGACTTTTCAATTGTTTAAAAAAGTATACAGAAATTCATTTCTGTATTTCAAGAACTTCTTATTTTACTCCAGTCTAGGCCCCAGAAGCTATTGGAATGGAGAAGAATGTTCTTCTCTCCCTGTGCTAATAAAAGACCTTGGTTATTTTGTGCGTCAGATCCCTATTTTGAAAAAGTGTAATGAGTTCTTACAAGTTGCTCATGAATCCTCGATAAGTATATACTGTACTCTCTTTCAGGAAATTTTTTGGATACTTTCCAGTGTTGTGATCTTTGTTAATCTGAAACTTTGTTTCATAAGAGGTAATGCCTGTTTTGAGAAAGTAATTTTTCTATCCATGACTTTATGCAGTTATGATTTTATATCCGCTTTATATTACTTCATCTGCTTCCCTCAAAGAAATTATATGGCAGAGTATGAGGGGGAATCATCAGCCATGAAGGTCTATAGACATCATGCCAGTCTTACCATACTAATTGTTAATCTAAGAAAATTTCCTATTCTGAATTTTTTGTTTTTGGTCTGCCATATTTGGCTAGGGGTTATAATCGGTTTGTGTTGGGGTGCTGTTCTATTATTTGGTGCAGATCAAGATTTTGGGTTTGAGTACTTTTGGTGCTTCATATCCAATTGAGGCTATAAAACAATTCGTCTCTTGGCTGTTTGTGTGGGATGATTTAGTTTGGGTTGCTCTGTTTGTTTGTTATTCGACTCAAATGTATTTGTCGAGTGTGCTGATTGCTTCGGTGCCCCTTGATGGGTTGTCAGTGATTGCAAACTTTTCTTTCAAATCTCCTATTTCTTATGAGCAGGATTCATTAATGCTTTCAAAGCTACTTTATTTTATCCTCATTGTGAGGACCCCTGGACTTTTGTTGTCTTTGGGTTGCAACTCTGAAGACCATTGGTATTCAATTTCCGGAAAAATTCTTTCTTTGGAGAGATTGATGCTTCAATATTCAAATTGACCAAATCATTAGCAAAGCTCTTGCAAGGGAGGTTAGTAGCTGCTACTATTTGGTGGTGTGTCCAAAATAATGGTGTAGCTAACGGGTTTTCAAAACCCACTCTTAGATGCTACAATGATCACCTTCGGCCAGATTTCACTTGTCAATGAGGTTAATAATGTGTTCTTCCCTTTTTCAGAAAAGTTATCAGCAATAGCTATCATGTTAGATAATGGTGAGATGCTAATATCCCTTCCTTATATTCTGCTTTCTTATCTTATGTACTTAAGTATGAAATTCTTTATGCCTTGTGTTACATTTAAAAATTTGGAAGCTATGAAGGAATATCGATTCTTTCAACAGGATAATATGATTGATTATTCTTGGTTAATTTCAGTTATTGGATTGGCTCTTAATGTCATTGTTAACTCAATGACATCCAATTTAGTTGTCAAAAGTTATTGGATAGGATTTTGTTGGTTCTTTGGCTCAGTATTTCAAATTTTCAAGTACTTCAATCTAGGCTACAGAAGCTATTGGATTGGATTTTTTCACTCCATTCTAGGCCCCAGAAACTATTGGAATGGAGAAAAATGTTTTTGTCAGTATGTGTCAAGAGAAGGTTTTGGCTATTTTGTGCAACACAGCTCTGTTAAAGAAAAATGTATTATCCTTTTGCAAGCTATTATTCAATTTTCGATGAATATATACAGTTTGTCTGCTATTCGTTATGTAATGCTATTATTTAAGATCCTGTTGATATTTTTCAATGTCGGAGATCTTGCTAAGCTGAATTTTTTATCATGTCATGTCAGAATGGAGAAAATAATTGTTATTAGGTCTTGCGAGGGGCAGGATTTAGCTATGTTTTGCCTTCCAAATATCTATGTTTTATGATTATCAGTAGTTGGAATATAAGAGGTTCAAGGAGGCATTTAGCTATGGAAGAAGTGAAAGTTTTCTGCAAATCTAATAAAGTAAAAATTATGATGCTATGTGAGACCAAAGTGCCAACTCCTCCCTCTGAGGGGTGTGTTAGGTACTGCGGCTTTACTCATTTTGACTTCCTTCCTTCAATGGGTTTAGCAGGGGGGATGTGGATCATGTGGAAGAATGATAGTTGTAACCCTTTTGTTCTATCACCCATTAGTAAAGCTTCTCGTTTTTGGGCTTGTAAAATTGAGCTATTAGCCATTAATTTTAGCTTTATTGCTATTTTCATCTATGCACCTCCCAATTATAATTTGAAGTATGAATTTTGGGATGAATTAATTGATTTTATTAGAATGCTTGAAAGTCCTTTCATTATATTAGGTGACTTCAACGAGTTAAGTTCCCATTTAGACAAATTAGGTGGGGCTGAGTTTAGATTTTCCAGATTAGCTATTATGAATTATTTCTACTCTGCTATCGAATGCATAGAACTCCCATTTGAAGGGAACCCATATACTTGGCGAAAAACAAGAAGTGGTTCAAATAATATTTTGGAAAGGTTAGATAAGGGTGCGGCTAGTATAAGTTGGCTAAATGCTTTCCCAAATGCAAAAATTTCCCATCATCTTTTTACTTCTTCTGATCATTGTCCTATATCATTGGAAATCAAAACCCATAGTATTTTAAAAGCTCCCCCATTTAAATTTGATAAAATATGGACAACCCGAAAGGATTTTGATGTTTTAATCAAGAAAACTTGGTGTCAAAAGTTTCATGGTTCAAACATGTATTGTTTAACAAGGAAGTGTAAACTCTTAAAGGAAAAAGCTAAAACTTGGGTCACTACTAGATTTGGTAATATAGCTAGACAATTAAGTAATGTCGAAGGAAAGCTGACTAGAATTCAAAAACAATTACTAGAACATAATCATTGTCCCGAATTAATTAAACAACAAGATTTGTTTTTGGCTAAGCAAACAAAATTGTTAGATTTTCAAGACTCTTATTGGAAAATCAAGGCTAAGTCTAATAATTTAAAGTTTGGGGATGCAAACACAAAGTATTATCATGCGTGCGCATCGATTAGACGAAATCGCAATTTAATTACTTCTATTAAAGATCCATCAGATCATTTAGTTACTCAACCAAAATTAGTAGAAGAATGTATGACTAATGCGTTTAAGAAAAGATTTACCATGAATATGGATTGTTGTTTTAATTATGACTCTGATCTATCGCTATTAGAGTGTATAATTTCGAAAATGATAATATAGACTTATGTGCCGATGTATCGATAGAAGAAGTCAAATCGCTCTGTTTGATCTAGCGCCGGATAAAGCCCCGGGTCCAGATGGTTTTACTCCTTTCTTCTATCAAAAGTATTGGACTCTTGTGGGAAACTCAGTGTATAGGGCTATCAAAGCCTTTTTTTACTCGGGAAAAATTCTGAAAGAAATTAATCATACTTTTATCACTTTAATTCCTAAAATTGAAGCTCCTTCTAACCCTAATCACTTTCGACCTATTAGTCTTTGTTCAACTATTTATAAAATTATTTCCAAAATTATGGCTAATAGATTAAAAGTAGTGTTGGGTCGGATTATTCATCCTTTACAAGGGGCTTTTGTCCCTGAAAGACTAATACAAGATAATATTTTATTAGCTCATGAAGTGTTTCACTCTTTTAAAAATAAAAAAGGAAGAGAAGGGTGGTTAGCGATTAAACTAGATATGGAAAAAGCTTATGATAGACTAGAATGGAGCTTTATTTTTGCGATTTTTAAAAAATTGGGCTTTTGTGAAAAATGGATTAATTGGCTCCATCAATGTATAACAACTGTGTCCTTTTCAGTTTTGGTAAATGGCATTCCTGGAGATATGTTCTTTCCTTCTAGAGGTATTCGTCAGGGAGATCCTCTTTCTCCGTACATTTTTATATTATGTGCAGAAATTTTAGCTCGCCAATTGTTTCAAGCTAGTTCAATAGATTCTAGATTGATAGGGGTCACTCTTGGTCATTCTAGAGTTAACATTCCTTTTTTAACTTTTGCGGATGATACGATGATTTTTGCAAAAGCGAAAGTAGAAAGTTGTCATGCAATAAAATCTATTCTTAACAAATACTGCTCAATGTCGGGCCAACTTGTCAATTTCCATAAGTCTGCATTTCAGTGTACTACAAATACCCCAGCAGAACTATTAAGGGTTTTTCAGGATATACTCCAAATGGAAAATTCTCTATCACTAGGTAACTATTTGGGTTGTCCAATCATTAGTAGCAAGGTCACAAATGCAACTTTTAGTTCTATTCAAGAAAAAGTCTCTTCTCAGCTTACCAAGTGGAGAGCTAATTCTCTATCCCAAGCAGGTAGAACTATTTTAATTCAGTCTAATCTAGCTTCTAAAGCTAGTTTTCAAATGCAAAGTTTTACTCTACCTCCTCATATCCTCTCTTCTCTAGATAAAAACTATAGGATTTTTCTTTGGAATAAAGATCCGATTTCTAAAGCTCCGAACTTGATAGGTTGGGATAAGATTTGTAAACCCAAAAAATTTGGAGGTTTGGGGTTGAGAAAAGCTAAAATTAATAATTTAGCTCTTCAGTTTAAACTTCTTTGGAAAATTATTAGGATGCCTAATAACTTATGGGTCAAACTTGTTAAACAAAAATATTTAAAACACGACAACTTATTCTCGTATAAAACTAAAGCTAATGTCTCTTGGCAATGGCGTAAGCTAATGACGCTTCGTGCGCCTTTTAAGCAAGGTCTTAGATGGATGGTCGGGAATGGTGAGAATATTTCTTTTTGGAATGACAATTGGGTGTTTAATTACCCTATTAAAAAGAAGCACTCGCCTAGTATTGGGTCAGAGGAGTTAATGGTTAATTTTTTCATTACAAATTCTGCTCAATGGAATAAAGAACTTCTCTTGAATCATGTTCCGATTAATGTTGTGGAAGCTATTCTAAAAATCTTTATTCCTTCTAATGAAATGGCAGATAGGATTTTTTGGGGTCTTACTGCAGATGGAGAATATTCGGTTAAATCAGGTGCTGCTTTGCTGCAAGGGTATGGCCTAGATCCGCCCAACCAGGTTAGATTTGCTTGGATTTGGGGTTTGTCCATTCCACCTAAAATTAAATTCTTTTTGTGGAAAATTTGTCAGAATGGTCTTCCTACTAAAAAGAGGTTAGAAATGAGTCATATTTTCCTTCCTTTAGAGTGTGTTTTTTGTAACTTCCACTCTGAAGATGACCATCACTTATTTCTTGACTGTCCTTTTATGCATGATGTTTTAGAGATAGTTAATGTCAATGGTGTTTTTTCCCCCCTTCCTATTGATAATAATGATCTCTCTTTCATTGAGTATTTTTGCAATCTTAAGTCTTGTTTGACTCTTAAGAATCTCAATTTCTATGCTATTGTTTGGTGGTTCATTTGGTATGCTAGAAATAGTATCACCTTTCGTCAGGAAAGCTTTTCTCCAGCCAAACTTGGGGCGATGATTAAAGCTTATATGCGTAATCTAGATTGTTCTTATTCTAACTTTTCCAATTTTGGGTATAGTCAACAAGTTGTTAAAGAAACTAAGAAGCCTAGGGATAACATTATTTGGTGCCCCCCTCCTCTTGATTTTATTAAACTTAATTTTGATGGTTCCAAGTTGCAGAATGGTAGCACAGCTTATGGTTTTGTTATTAGAGATTCAGTGGGGAATCTTTTGCTTAGTGGTGCTAACGCTATTGCTGATAATAATTCTATTTTAGTTGCTGAGGCCTGGGGTCTTAGAGAAGGTATTAGGGGGGCTCTCTTTCTAGGGGCTCATAATATTACTATTGAGGGTGATAATCTCTCGGTTATTCAAGCTATTAAAAGAATCGGAAAATTCCCCTGGTCTATTAATGCTCTTATTAGTGATGCGGCGGAGGATCCGAGAAAGTTTGATAATTATAATATTCAACATGTGTTTAGAGAAGCTAATTATGCAGCCGACTGGATGGCAAATCGTGGCCATTCCACTACTAATCTCTGTTATTGGTTTGAATCTCCTGACATTACTTTTTCCAAAATCATCCGTAAGGATGCTTTAGGGTGGCCTGTTAATTGGGTTCCTCCCTAGTTTCTTTCTTTCTGGCTAAAAAAAAAAAAAAAAAAAAAGAGAAAAAGAGGATGTATTTACTATTAACCCAAGTACTTTAGTAAAAATAGTTTCATATCATAGTTATTATGATTTACAAATCACAAATTAAAGCTAATAAGCTTGCCGATTGGCTTCTTTCTTTCGCCCATCATTCCATCAAAGCCTAGATAGTAAAGTGACAATAATAGACTTGATTATCTTGCACTTATACATTGCTTAGGCTATTGATTTTTATTACCTTCCAAGTTACTGAAAAAAAGAGCAACAGATTCATGGTTTGTTGACTGATAAGCAATCTGGTGATACTATTCAGGTGACTGTGGTGTATGGATTTCACACGGTGGAAACAAGGAAAACATTATGGGTTGATTTGACCAGGCTTAATCAGGCTATTCATAGTGAGTGGTGTGTGCTTGGTGACTTTAATGCAGTCTTAGACTATGAAGAGAGATTTCAAGGCAGGGCTATAACTAATTATGAAATTCAAGACTTTGCTAAAATCACAGTGATCTTGTGGAGCTTAGAAGTTTTGGACACTTTTACTCTTAGAAATGATGCTAGGGTCCTTAGTAGAATTCACAGATGCTTAGTTAATTCTCATTGGATGATCAAGTTCACTGGAGTTGTTGAATACCTTAATCCTGGTATCTCTGATCATAGTCCTTTAATTTTTAAGTGTCGTGCTCCCAATTGCAAAGGAGAAAGGCCTTTCAAGTTCTTTAATTATATGACCGAGCATGAGGAGTTTGAAAAACTTGTGGTGGATTCATGGACTGATTTTAGATATAGCCCCTGGATAAATCAGATTTGGAGGAAGCTCAAGAGTTTGAAAGACAAGCTGAAGAAACTTCATATGAAAGATTTTGCTAATCTGGAAGCTAGAATTGGTCAAATCAGAGAGAAACTTGATATTACTCAAACTGCTCTTAGAGTTAACAGCACTGATGAAGCTCTTCATACTCAAGAAACTGAATATATAGCTTTACTGAAAAAGCTTACAGCTATTGAAGAAAGTGCTCACAAGCAAAGTTCCAGAATTCAATGGCTCAAGCTTGGTGATAGTAACAAACACTTTTTCTTTCAAGCTATGACAGAGATATTTGCTAAGAATATATCATTGATGTTTTGTACAATGCTCAGGGTGTAAAATTGACTCAAGCTGTTGATGTTCAAGTGAAGTATTGACCTTCTACAAAATCTTACTGGGATCAGCTGCTAATCATCTACCTAGAGTGGATATCCCTGTTGTCAAGGGTCCAGTTGAGTACTTATGCGGTTCAAGGTCTCATTCAACCTGTCTCACAGGCTGGGATTGATCAGCCTTCAGACTGTATTGATGATAGTAAAGCACCTGGTATAGATGGGTTTAATAGTCTGTTCTTTAAGAAGCCTTCACATCATCAAGTTTCAAGTATATAAAGATGTATGGGATTTCTTTGAGTATTGTATTCTTCCTACTGAAGTTAATTGCATTCTTGTCACTCTTGTGCCTAAGGTTGCTCACCCTTGTTCTGTCAAGGAGTATAGGCTATTAGCCTGTTGTACTGTTGTGTACAAGATGATTGCTGAAATTCTCACCATGAGATTGCAGAGAGTTATTGGTGATGTTGTTGACTTAACTCCGGTTGGTTTTAGGCCAAATAGGTCTATTTCTAATAATATAATATTCTTGTTGCAACTGAGCTAATCAAAGGTTATACTGCAAAGCATGTTAGTCCAAGATGCATGGCCAAAAAAGATTTAAGGAAAGCCTATGGCTCTGTTGAGTGGCCCTTTCTTCATGTGATGTCGGCTGAACTGGGGTTCCCTCCTAAGTTTGTTAATTTGATTATGGATTGTGTCTCCTCTGTATCTTATGTTATTCTCATTAATGGAGCTCCTAGCCCTCCATTTATAGCTAAAAAAGGCCTTAGACAGGGTGACCCCCTCTCTCTCCCTTCTTATTTGCAATTTGCATGGAGTATCTGTCACGATGCCTTGGCAATTTGAAGAATAAACCTGATTTTAATTTTCATCCAAGGTGTGATAAATTGGGTGTAACACACTTGATGTTTGTAGATGAATTATTGATGTTTGCAAGAGCATATGCTAGTTTAGTAAAGCTGTTGTTTGAAGCTTTCCATAAATTCTCTACAGCATTTGGTTTGGAAGCTATCAGGAGAAGAGCAATGCTTATTTTGCTGGAATTTCAACTGAATAAATTCAAAGTCTTCAAGATATCTTAAATATGCCAACTTGAAGCTTTCCATTTATATACTTGGGTGTTCCCCTAGCTTCTAGGAAGCTTTTTTTGACAATGAATGCAAACCTCTTATTGCTAAAGTGGTTGCAAGAATTAAAATATGGAATGCAAAAGAGTTGTCTTATGCAGGAAGGGTCCAACTGGTCTCTTCTGTTCTGCATGGCATCTATCTATATTGGTGCGAGATCTTTATTATTCCTAAAAGAGTTCTTACGGAGATTCTGGCTGTGTGTAGTAAACTATTTATGGACTGGTCTTGATTCTAATTCTATGAAGTGTTCTATTTCTAGGGATTTTATTTGCAGCAAGAAAGTTTATGTGGTGGTTTGAACTTTAAAGATATAACAGTGTGAAACAAGACTGCTATTGCAAAGCATTTTTGGGCTTTAGCTCAAAAGCTAGATAGGCTCTGGATTAAATTATTACATGCTTATTACATTAAGCAATCTGATATTTGGACCATGACTATTACTCAGTGTGTCATGGGCTTTGAGAAAGATCCTTGAAGCTAGAGGCACTATTATTGACTCTGTTACTTGTCTTCAATTTATTCATAATGGACAATTTTCGATTAAGAAGCTTTACTGGTACATGAGGCGTGATATAGCAAAAGTTCCTTGGAGGAGAATTGTTTGTAATAGCAGAGCTAGCCATAAAGCTCTCTTTATATTTTGGATCATGCTTCATGGAAGGCTTAATACAAAAGCTAGACTATTTCAATGGGTATGGTGACTGATCAAACTTGTGTTCTGTGTAATGGTGATAATAAAACCAAGGAGCATTTGTTCTTTAGCCTCAGCTATAGTAAACAGGTATGGAGCTGCTGTCTTTAACTGATTGGCATTAACGAGAACATTCATCAGTTGACTAAGGAAGTTGATTTGGTTGCTAAGCACAGTAGAAGGACCAATGAAAAAAAATCAGATGTATAAAATGCTCTTTGTGGAGAGCGTTTATCACATTCGGATTTAAAGAAATCTGAAGATTTTTGAAAACAAGCTTCTCAGTACACAGCATATTAAGAACATTATTTTCAATGTAGCCCTTAGGGGTAATGCTACATTGAATCAGATGTTGTTCTTGTAGTTTGTTGTGTGGCTGTTTTATTTTAGCCGCTTGTGGCTTTGTTATGAGCATGTTGTCACGGATGGCATTCCACGCCCCAAAAGCATCGCTGGCCAAGCAGCGTGGGCTGGGCGCTGGGCGATGGCCCGACGAGGGGCAAAATGGCACGAGGCATCTGGTGGGCCAAACGAGCTCCAAACGGGCTCAAATTTTGGGGTCCGCCATATTTTGGGCCAATGAAGATAATGGTCGAGCCAGATTTTCCATTTGAGGCCCAAAAACAGGTCATGGTGCACGGGTATTCTCGGTGGTGCACCGGAAGATTCTAGAAGGGCCTAGGATGCTCTTGGAGTGAAGCTTCTAGGCTAGGAACTTCTAGGACGTGCCTAGAGTATTCCTTGCTGTAAATATTTGTGGTAGAGTCTCTAGAATGTACTAGGGTGTACATTGTCTAGAACCCTCCAATTGAGGAGGTGCGGAACTTTCTAGAATTTAGGGAAAGGAGGGATGGTGGCCTATAAATAGGCATCCCCACTCATTTGTACATATCAGCCAACATTGTATTCTCTCTCTAAGAGCAATATAAGAGCATTCTTATAATTTCTCTCTCTAGCCATCCTTCCATACTTAGCCAATTTCGTAGCACACTTAGCTTAGCCAAGCTAACCAAGCTAAGCAATCGGGTGCCCTGACTTGTCTTCCGACGGGACTGTGAAGCAAGTGGGCCACGTATAGCGACTAGGGAAGGGTCGGTACGTGACAATGTGCTCTGTTGTTTCCGTTAGGATTGCACATGAATGGTCTATTCTTCAACCCTTCCTAGAAGGTGGGGAGAATTAGATACTGATGCTATTTTATTTTTTGGGTTTTGTTGTAATTGGTGTGTGTAACCTTTCTTTTTGGTAGTCAATAAAAATTTTGAATTGCCAAAAAAAGGTTATTGTTCTTGGGAGAAGATATTCTTAGTCTTGTTATTTTTTCTAGGTAGGTAAGATGAAGGATCCTACTAAATTGACACATCTCGCAGGTACAACTAGTCAGGTTTGCTGGTCAAATTTCTTAGGAGAGATGAGTGATTGTAAAGGAAACTTCACCTCCATAGAGTCTCTAGCGGGGTTTGATCCCATGACTTTGAGGCCAAACCTTTACCACTAATCAAGCCTTACTTGATATTCTTTACCTTAAGTATTTTGTAACAAAACTATATACTCCTATATGATGAATGTTCACAAAATAGTAGACTCCCAAATCCCAATGTATAAGAAGACTAGAATATCATTAGTTACAAAATTTTGATATCTATTCCACGATGATATTCCTACATATATATAGATATTGCAACATTTGCATGGTTTACAGTCAAATTTTAAAAACTTTGACCACGAATTTCCACTACTATATAAATAATAACATAGATATGTAAGATCTTGTTAGATTTGTGTCAATATGTAGTCTAAAAAAATATATTTTTTCATAATTTTTTAATACATAATCAAAGATATATATGGTCGAAGTAGTGCATTATTGAAGATCATGAGAACTCGTGGTTGCATCTTTTTGAGGCGGAGAAAGTATGAATTTAAAAGTTGAATAAGATATAGAGGTCATTTTTAATTCATATGTAAAAGTGATGTGTGACCAGTTTTCTATGTATGATTATTTAAAGGCAAGATAAAAAATTACTTACTTTTCTTTTCCATGTTCTTAAATAACCCTTTTTCATGTTCCTTTTTTGGTGGAAAATGAATGGAAATGAAACTAACAAGAAAGACACCTTTATTAAGCACATACTATTTTTATCTTTTCATCCGAAATTGGTGGAATTGGAATAATATCAACAACATATCTCACATTTCCACGTTGCATAAAATCCTATCTTATTGCATTTTGTTTGCAGGAATTTGCATGTTAGTTTCATCTCTTCTTTCATTCCTATTATTTTCTTTTTTAATTTTTTTTTCATGAATAAATTTATTTGGCCAATACAATATCGTTTTGTGATTTATTTTTATAATATCATTAAATTTAGAGAGAAATAGTTTGCTTTGACAATGGAGAAATAAAAAATGTACCTCTTGTATAGATTAGTCCATTAGTAGAGAGATAGATATGGGAGCAAGAATTGTAGCTGCATCTGAAACATGTTGTTCTCATTGTTGAGTAGGTGCTCGTTGGAGGCTGATTTAAGGTAATTTGATTAATCGCACAGTCGATGTAACAATGTTGATAGTGATGGGTTAAACTCAAATTTTGTATGATGTCCTTTTTAAGATTTTCTTGTCTTTCAATAATGTCCTTTGTTTCTGTTGTGAAGATAAAAAAATATACCAATGTCACCCTCCACTTAATACATTTACAAGGAGATGATTTGGTTTGAAAGAAAAAACATTAAATTAATGGTTTTCTCATGTGTTTTTATAGGTCTTTTCTTATGTTCTTAAATATTACATAACAATAACAAAATAAATTGAAAATGAATGAAAATGGAAGTGACAAGAAAGACATCTTTGTCAAACACATATACTTCTTTTTTCTTTCCTCCCACAATTGGTGGAGTTAAAATGACATGAACAACGTTTCTCATATTTCCATGTAACCTACAATCCTATGTTCTTGCATTTTAAGCTGATCAATTTTCAATTCAGTTTTAATTATTTTAAATTTTTTTTTTACCATTTTTAATGATGAATTCTTTATGTAATAAATTCATTTAGCTCTTATGACATTAGTTTATAAGTTATTCTTAAAAGTTCATTTAATCTACAGAGACATAGGATATTATGAATATTGGCAAAAAAGAAAAATGTACTACTTCCAAAGATTGGGGCTTGAGGGGAGGGATAGATATGAAAGTCAGGATCGTAGCTGGTTGTGAAGCATGTTATTATCATTATTAAGTAGGCGCACATTGGAGGCTGATTCCAGGTACGTAATTTGATGAATGTCACTAGCAATGCAGTGGCCCTGATAGTCAAACATTAAATTTGAAATCTTTATAGTGTCCTAATGTATTTGTGGTTCAACAAGTGTACATCCTATTTTTTTATTTGTGGAATATCAAGTCTTTTAATGTATTCCCTATATTTAATGCATTTACATAGAGGTGGTTTGGCAGGAAGATTGCTAAGTGAATTAAAAAAGAAATAGACAATATTCACTATTGATTTACGAAGTTCTTGAATAACTATAATGGAACTAGTGTGACATTAATGAAATATGAAGTTACAAGAATGACTTCTTTACTAGACATAATTTTTCTTTATTTCTAAAATCGATGGGATAACATTCCTCATATTACCATGTGGATCGCAATCTCATGTTGTTGCATTTTTTTTACTAGAATTTGCATTTTCGTTTCATCTCTTCATATCTTATTTTTCTTTTCGCATTTTTAATCATTTTTTTGGGATTAAATATATTTATCTATGGTGACACTACCGTGTGATTTTCATAAGAATTATGTTGAATTTAGAGAAAATAATAGGTTATGAAAAAGAAGAATGTACCACTTGCATTGTTTTGTGATTGAGTATATGAATAAAAATGGGAGGAAGAATTATATTGATGTGAAACATAATATATGCTTGATTAGTAGGTGTATATTGGAGGATGTATCAAGGTACTTTGTTCAATTTCATAGGAAATGTAATAAACCTGATACTGATTGGTTAATATAAAAAAACCTATAATGTCCTCACTTTCAAATGGGCTTCTCCTTTAATGAACGTACATCCTTTGTTTTTTATTGTCGAAAATTGAAATTCCTCCAATGTCACTCTACATATGATGTGTACGTTTATACAGAGATGGTTTGGTAGCAAGGAAGTGAATGGAACCAAAGAAAGAAAAATAAATGAATGACATTTGCACGGAGATGGTTTTTTTTATGTTATCCTTATGGAAATTTGTTTTCAATGTTTTGAAGTATTACACATTAAGTAAATAGTAAGATCTTAGATGGAACGGCTTGCTTCCACAACAAATATGCAAGTTCTAATCTCACCCTATCCATTACCAATGGTATATCATCCCCTGTAATCCTAAGATTTTACCCATGTTTGGGCCTATATTTTACTAACAAGATGTTTCCTACACTTACATTTTTATTAGACTCAATAATCTTTTTTAGTAAACGTAGTAAGGAAATTTACACATTTATCTCTTAAGTTTTGCTTCCGCCTGATTATTTCTCCACCTAATTTCTATTAAAATCAATTGATTTGAAAATAAAATATACTCCCTCAAATCAACAAAGACCTTCTCTATTTTCATTTAGTATGTTCCACACAGTTTCGTACCTATATTCAGGGGAGAAGCTATGTTGGGGCCTAAGAGGGCCATGACCCTTGCAGCCCCGACATAGCTTTGAAGAAAATCAATGGGTTACAATGACTGTATCTTGTTTTATAGGTAATCTGGCCTCCCTCTACAACCATGTTTAGAATTCTCTGTTAAACTGGCCCCCCTCAACAACTAACCCTGGCTTCGCCCCTGCCTATATTGCTATTATAAAGAGTTATTTCCCCTTTCACATTCTCTTTACCTCATTATGTGGGGTTAATAAGTTTATTAACGAAACAGTATGTCTTGAATCAAATTGTTCTCCCATACCTTAATTGTCAAAAGGCCCACCTTCCACTGACTCCCTTCGCCCCATTAGAACTTGTACTACAATAAAAACGATTTTTATGAAGTGGAAGGATGACAGTTTCAAATACGTGTTAATTTTGGCTTTAATATACTTGAAACTACAAAAAACAAGCAAGTGAAAGGCAAAGATATATGACAAAGTGATAATAGGCACAAAACAATGCTTAGGGTTTTCTCATTAATCACAAGAATATATATGACAAGAGCCCTCAAAGAGGATGTAATCTAGGAGAATAAGAAGTTGCCTAAGAAGATAAGGAAACAAATATACAAAGATATCTCTAAAATACATAGAATATCTTAACACCCCCCCCTCAAGTGGGAGCATGGGGAGCACAAATGCCCAACTTGGACATGAGAAGATCAAACCGAGACTTGCCAAGAGCCTTAGTGAAAATATCTGCCAACTGAGCCGTGGTAGAAACATAGGAAGGAGCAATCAAACCATCCTTGATGGCATCGCGAACAAAGTGACAGTCAACCTCAATATGCTTGGTTCGCTCATGGAACACATGATTTTGTGCAATATGAAGAGCAGACTGACTGTCACATAAAAGAGGGATAGCCTTAGGATGATGAACACCAAGACTCAACAATAAACCCTTGAGCCATTTAAGCTCACAAGTAGCAGCTGTCATCGAACGATACTTAGCCTCCGCTGAAGACAAGGAAACAGTATGTTGCTTCTTAGTCTTCCAAGAAATAGGAGAATGGCCCAAAAAGAACAGCCAACCAGATAAAGAACGTCTGGTGATAGGACAAGCTGCCCAATATGAGTCACACCAACCCTGAAGAGTAAGATCACTATCTGCGCGAAGTAAGATGCCATGGCCCGGAGTACCCTTCAAGTACCTGACCACACGAACTGCAGCATCCCAGTGAGCCACACGAGGAGACTGAAGAAACTGAGAAAGAATGTGGACCGAATAAGCTAAGTCCGGACGAGTGACAGCAAGATAGATAAGCCGCCCAACAAGACGACGATACCGCTCAGGATCATCAAATAAAGCACTAGTGTCATGACTAAGGCGATGATTTTGCTCCATAGGGAAACCACATGGCTTTGCTCCCAACAAACCAATCTCAGAAATAATATCAAGAGTGTACTTACGTTGACACAGAAACAGACCAGAAGTACTACGAGCAACTTCAATGCCCAAAAAATACTGAAGAGGACCTAAATCCTTCATTTTGAAACAGTCACTGAGATAAGCTTTGAACAATGAAATAGCCGTAGAGTTGTTGCCAGAGATAATGAGATTATCCACATACACCAAGACTTTAAGCTGAATAGTACCATGGGTGAAAGTGAATAAAGAATAATCAGAGTACGATTGAGAGAAGCCATACCCTTTCAAAGCTGTGACGAGCTTGGCGAACCAACACCGGGGAGCCTGCTTGAGCCAATACAAAGATTTGTGTAACCGACAGACAAGATTAGAATCGGACCTAGCAAAATAAACCACTTCCTCGAGATCACCATGTAAGAATGCATTGTGAACATCCATCTGATGGAGCTCCCAACGCTTGGAAGCAGCAATGGCAAGAAAAGCACGGACAGTGGTCATTTTGGCGACAGGAGTAAAAGTCTCTTTATAGTCGAACCCCGCCTGTTGATGATTGCCAAAAACAACCAAGAGGGACTTAAGACGTTCAATACTACCATCAGAATGATACTTGATACGATACACCCACTGACTTCCCAAGGTCTGTGTGCCCGGAGGAAGAGGTTCAAGAGTCCAAGTACCATTATCCTCAAGAGCCTGAATTTCAGTTTGCATAGAGGCTCGCCAACCTGCATCTTTCATAGCCTCCTTAAAAGAACGAGGTTCCTGTTGAGTAATAAGAGCTGCAAGAAACTTCCGATAATTTGCAGAGAAATTGTCACAATGAATATAATGTGCTAAGGGATAAGGAGTACCTAAAGAAGAAGATGAACCGGAGGCAGGAGAGGACGACGAGGTACCCGGAGCACTAATAGTATGAGTGACATAGACTTTGAGACGAGTAGAAGGGACCTTAGTACGATGACCACGGCCCATCTGAGAAGAGGATAAGTGATCGAGAGGAGAAAGGACCGAAGAAGGGTCCGAAATGGTGTTAGAACCAGATGTGGGCTGAGTAGGAAGAGAAATGGGATGAGGCGGGGTATTTTGTGGAGTTGGGCCGGAAGCTGGGGGAGACACGGGAGCAGAAGAAGAGGGAAATGAGGGAGGCCCTGGAGCTGGGCCAGGAAACGACGCGGGAGAAGAAAGGCCAGGAGCAGGGCCCGAAAAAAAAGAAGACGAGAGAGTGGAAGGTTCGCTGGGAGGAGCGGGAAGTGGGCCTGGCGCAGGGGAAGGCCCAGACGGAGGAGAGGAGGTATTTGAGAGGGTGTGGGCTGGATTAGGAGGGGTAATAGTGGCGCTGTTTAGTGGAGAAGGGGAAGATGTGTTTGAAGAATTGGGTTGGGTAGAAATAGGAATTTGTGGGGTGAATGAGGATGCAGAATAATCATCAAAATCATGATGAATGTCATATGTAGCGGGAAACAAGAGGTCAGGAGATAAATGATGATCAGTAGGATGATGAAAAGGGAAGTGATGTTCATCAA
The DNA here is from genome assembly GCA_947646795.1 of Beta lomatogona. Classification (NCBI taxonomy): domain Eukaryota; kingdom Viridiplantae; phylum Streptophyta; class Magnoliopsida; order Caryophyllales; family Amaranthaceae; genus Beta; species Beta lomatogona. Next base: position 1,745,752 of record CANSNZ010000951.1, read on the forward strand.
ATTTAACGTCACGAGAAACGAAAAACTCTTTAGCCTCAAGATCATAGAGTTTCCATCCCTTTTGACCAAAAGATACCCAACAAAGACACATTTGCTACTACGACTAGCAAACTTGTCACCCTTGGTTTTTTGATTATGAGCAAAGGCAAGGCACCCAAGAACACGAATATCATCATAAGAAGGAATACGACCAAACAAACATTCAAAAGGACATTTGCCTTGGAGCAACAAAGAGGGAGTTCGATTGATTAAATGAGCAGCAGCTAAAACACATTCCCCCCAAAAGTAAATAGGCAAATGAGCTTGAAAGCGAAGGGCACGGGCTACATTTAGAATGTGTTGATGTTTGCGTTCTACCCTCCCATTTTGTTCTGGAGTACCCACACAAGAGGTTTGGAACAAGATGCCAGTAGTAGAAAAATAATCAAGTAAGCATCGAAATTCAGTGCCATTATCACTTTGAACAATTTTGATAGTTTGAGAGAATTGACGTTCAACCATAGCCACAAAAGACATGAACATAGAAAAAACTTCCATTTTATCAATCAAAAGATAAGTCCACACAACTCTAGAATAATCATCCACAATAGTTAAGAAATAACGGGCACCACTAGAAGAAACATGGCGATAAGCCCCCACAAGTCACAATGAATTTTCTCAAAAACCCTAGATGCTTTATTATCACTAGTAGGAAATTTAGTTCTAGAATGTTTGGAACGAAAACAAATCTCACAATTAGGGTGCAAACGACCCTTATGATTGGAAAGAGGAGGAAGCAGTTTTACAATGTTCTCAGAAGGATGCCCAAGACGTTGATGCCACAAGTCGAAAAGAGAAGAATCAGAAGAGACAGAGACATGTTGAATAGAATCATTGCCCACAAAGTAGTAAAGTCCATCCTTCGTACTCCCCGATCCAATATGCTCCTTGATGAGGTCACTAGTGCAGAATCGACGATTTGCGTCGGATGCGAGGCGCCCATTTGCGTCGGACATGGGTCTGACGGCACAGGCCGCGTCGCGGATGAGAGAGACATGATCTGCGTCGGATTAGGACACGACGCAGATCCTAAGCTATTTGCGTCGGACTGTGCGCAAGGTGCGACGCACATGACTCCTCCACCCAGTGCTGGCACAAGCAAATGACTGTCATCTGCGTCGGACACATGGTAATGTGCGACGCACATAACAGTCATCTGCATCGGACATGCTGCAACATGCGACGCACATGGTAGTGATGTGCGTCGGACCCACGTCCACATGCGACGCAAATACCATTTTTTTTATCAAAAAAAATATTAATTACCTCATCAACAACAACTCATTACACCAAACTGAATTTGCAAATAGGACATTCAAAATGCAATGATAATCTTGAGTAATACAAGAATATAACAATGAAAAAAATGGACGATAACAAGCAGATTTCTCATCATATTAACACAAATGAAAAGCAGATTTTGCATACCAAGTTTAAGATAATAAGCTATCAAAATGGAACAATAAATACTCGACCAAAACAGAAACAGAATCAAATCAAATGGAGAAAAATTCCCCTAAGTTCCCAGATCTAAAAAACAAAATATACAACAATTTTTTTAGATACATTAGAAGAAGAAAAAAAAATTCAACAATTATCAAAAAGTAATGCAAATGACAGAAATTCAGCACATCACCATTTTCTTCAAACTTGATGCTTGTGGAGTTTTCAAGTACACACTAGATCTATAAAAAAATTCAACTAATGTAAAAAAAAAAATCACTAGCCTTGATGCTTCACTTGACTTCGCACATGTAAAACTCAGGCCGGCGCCGGAGGTTTCACGAGGATTAGAACGTGAATGAAATCAGGCGGCGTCGGAGGTTTCGCGAGGACCGTTGTTGTTGCTTGCTGCTGTTACTACTGTAGCAGGTGCCGGAGTCATTTTGTGTTTAAACTTTGAAGAGGTTGGTGATTTAGATCTATGAAAGAAGTGAAGTTGACAGAAGAACTAAATTAGGGGAAAAGGAAAGGGAGGGAAGGAAAGTTGGGGATTTGGGAGGTTGAGAGTGGATGAGGACGGAAGGGGTAGAGGGGGAGACGACGAGGAGAGGTTGGCCGACGGCGAAGTCGGAGAGAGCGGCAGTAGTCGGCGTTTGCGGCGGCGATCGAAGACGGCGTCTTTGATTTGACAGCGACGTTCTTTGCAGCGGTGAACTATGTCTTCGTTGTCGAGTTTTGAGGCTGTGCACCCCATTTTTTTTAGGAGAGAGAAAGAGGGGAGTTAGAGGTTGGTGGTTGTGGTGGTAGGAGGTGGGGTTGTGGAGTGATTTCATTTTTGGAAAGAGAGAGAGAGAAAGAGGACGGTGACGTGTTGGAAGAGAGAGTGAGGAGAGAGAAAATTGGGGGAGACGGCTGAATTTGTGGAGAGAGAGTTTTGAGTCTTAGGTTAAGGAAAGTTTGTTTTATATAAGTGATTTGCATCGCACTCAACAAACGTTCGACGCAAATTGTAATTTATCTTTTATTTGTAAAGTTATTTGCATCGCACCAAACCTACGTTCGACGCAAATCACTAAAGTTTGTGGATATGTTTACTTATTATCTGCGTCGGTTGACAGACATGAGTCGACGTAAATCACTCATTTGCGTCGGATGGACCATAAGATGCGACGCAAATGTGATTTCTAAATTCTTGCTTTAGTTAATCTGCGTCGCGTTCTTAATGGAAACCGACGCAAATTATCTATCTGCGTCGTTTACCCTACTGTCCGATGCAAGCAGACGCAAATTGACTTTTTTGTACTAGTGGGTCCTGTATAACAAACATAGATTTTTAAATTGGACAAAACACTGCAAATCATCACAAAGTTGAGATACGGAAAGTAAATTGCAGCTCAAATTAGGAACAAAAAGAACATTCTTAAGGATAACTTTGGAGGTTAAACAAACCGATCCAACCATGGTAGATAAAACCGTGGCACCATTTGGAAGACCAACAGGACAATCAATAGGTTTGGTGTCAAATAACCAAGATTGAATACCCGTAACATGATGAGATGCACCTGTGTCAATGATCCACAATTTATCATCAAACTCACCATTTAAGCGATTAGCAGGAACATTTGCATTACCGAACATGCCCGCTAAGGCTTTCCACTGCTCGGGACTGAAGAGAGAGGAGGTAGAGGGGCTGCTGTCCGTAATCATGGAAGAGGATGCCGAGCCTGGAATGCTGCTGGTGGCAGCGTTGGCACGGGCTGGAACACGGCTGCCTCCACCGACCCCTTTGGTCTTGGCTGGATATCCGTGAACCTCGTAACAATTAGCCACACTGTGGCCTTTCTTCTTGCAGTGGCTGCAAGTAAGATGAGCCCAACATGTAGCAGAATCATGGCTGGGCTTATTACATTTACCACAGAAAGGCCGAGACGACCCACGCCTTCCCGAGGAAGATGAGGCCCGAATTGAAAAACCCACAACATCCGGTATACCCGATGGATCAACAGAGGGAGCCTGGGAAATTCGAACCCTTTCATCTTGAATGGCTAGATGATAGGCGCGATTCAAAGAGGGCAGCGGGTCTGTAGATAAAATATTGGTACGTAATTGCGCATAATAGTCCGAATAAAGACCCATTAAGAAGTCATGTAGTTTAGAGGTTTCACGGCGTTGAGAATAAAGATCAGACACAGTACATGAAGGGGAACATGTACATACAATAGAAGGTTCGAGAAGACCTAACTCTTCCCGCAATGCATTTAATTTTCCATAGTAAGTAGCAATGGACATGGTTTTAGTTTGTTCGCAACGCGTAATAGAAGACTTAATTTGTTGAATGCGAGGACCATTAACAATAGAGAAGCGTTGTTTAAGATGATCTCAAAGTCTACTAGCATCATGAAATTTGGTTAAAGTACTCTTTACCTCGGGAGTGATCGTATTAGTGATCCAAGAAACAAGCATGGCATGAATAGTGAGCCAATCTAATTGAGTGCACGGAGGTTCCGGTTTTGTGATAGTTACATCAAGGAAACCAAACTTGCGGCGAGCAATCAAGGCGAGATGAATCTCGGACGCCCAATCTGCATAATTGTCATGCGTGAGGCGAGTTGGTGTGATGAAATCACCGGGACGATCTTGTGGTCCAAGGAAGAAAGGAGAAGAAGGATCGATTTTGGTGGTAGGCTGAGGAGATGGGGTTTTATCTCCTGCCATTGCCAAAAAAAATGAGATTTTTGTGAGGATTTTTGTTAACCTGCTCTTGATACCATGACAAAGTGATAATAGGCACAAAACAATGCTTAGGGTTTTCTCATTAATCACAAGAATATATATAACAAGAGCCCTCAAAGAGGATGCAATCTAGGAGAATAAGAAGTTGCCTAAGAAGATAAGGAAACAAATATACAAAGATATCTCTAAAATACATAGAATATCTTAACAATATAAAACAAGCATTGCATGGTATTTCTTTTTGGGGAAAAAATTAGGAAAGTAATAGGTTTTTGTTTCATCATTTTATTACTATGGAAAACATAAAAATAGTGTAACTAATGTATGTGAAAGAAGAATATAGATAAGAGAGAAATTAAACAAATAATTTTGCTAGGCTTTTAGGAAATTAAAAAATACAACGAATAAGAAATTAATACTTACTAAGGGGTAATTTTATGTAGTGAAACCTGAATACTTAGATAGGAGGATTATAGTAATTAATACTATCATGTTCTTTGTTCCCTCCACTATCCTTTAGAATAATGTTTTTGTTCATGTGAACAATAAATTTGAGTTTAGTTATCTATTATTAAACAGGGACTCTTATGGATTTGCTGTAAGACCTCAACACCTCCAAAGATACAAAGAATACGGTAACATTTATAAGGTAATTTATGTAGCATTGCTATGTAGACAAAACTAAATAATGATGTAGTAAACTTTATACGTAATTCTTATTTATGACTCAATATAATATACTTCCAACAAAATTGCAATTGTAACTGCAATTGCATTACAATTCTTTTTATGTATTCTGATTGCTAATCATCTTGTGAAGACATGCTATAACTACTTCTCAAAGTCAATATTTGCACATTTTCATTTTACTCATTAGAAGAAAGCAGCCATCTTCAGAAGTTTTCTCTTAGTTGAGCTTTTGTCTTTTAGACTAAGTATTACTCCCTCCGTACCAGAAAGATCTGCAAAGTTATTGGGACACGTAGTTTAAGGTGATAAGTTGTAGTGCAGTTATCAAATATTACTTTATTTAAAGAGTAGATGTGATAGGAGTTGGTGGGGTATTTTTTTATTAGAGGAGAGAGAAAGTTGGATAACTTTTTATTGATAAAAGATAGAGTGTGGGCCAAAGATGTGTAAGAGAAATAATATATTAATAGTGAGATCATGCCAAAAATGGAAGTGTTCAAACTAATTTGGGACAAATATAAAAGGAAAGCGTTTAGACTATTCTGGGACGGAGGGAGTACTAAACTTATGATGGTGTAAAGCAAGACAAATGTGTAAAAAAATATACTTGGTAGTACACATTTTTACATTCTTCTAGAAGCATGAAAAAGAATTTGAACTTATCGTGCATATTCCATTATATTCTACACGTTTAATGAATATGGTACTTGAGTGTGACCTATCAAATATCACGAACCCATAATATAATAAAAATATTGACTCATCCTTGTTGGATGCTTCTAAAGAGCATGATATTTTCAAATAGTTTGAGTAACGAAGTATTACATGAAAATGAATAAACAGTATAGTATTGTTATTTTGTTTAAAGATGGATTTAGCCATTGTGAGAAAATTGCATGAAAATGAATAAACAGTATAGTATTGTTATTTTGCTCACAGATGGATTTAGCCATTGTGAGAAAATTGTGTAATACAATTTGGAAATCTGAAACCAGTCTCATGAAATTTGTAACCATAAAATGGTATGTTGTATTTTTAAGTGTCCAGTTTGTAAAGTCTGGATTTAATTCTATACACATGAGCTAAGCGGTTGGTGAGATAAGGTCACTATAAGAGAAGAAAAGAGACGAATACAATGAAAAGATTGGATTTTATTATATTGAAAAATGGAAATGTCATACTTGAATGCAAAGAAAAATGTAAACAATTGGTGATATTTCATTTTTGAGAATGCAATACTTCTACAGGAAGAAGAGGAAGAAAGATCAGAAAAGTGGTGGAATTTTCTTGAGCAATTTACAAAATCGTCTGTACCTTGTACACCTGTTGCGAAGTACTCTGAAGCAGTAGAAGAAAATCATTTAAGTGGTAATCAAGAAGTTATACGAGATAAACCCGATGGATATGTTTCGGATGGTCGCAAGCTTGCTGCATCTGATAGCGGCACAAAATGGAGACCTGAACAGGCTTTGCATTTAACTAAAGAATCAAAGCATCAACGAATTAGAAGTTGGGGTCCAGTTAGACCATCTCTAGAACCCATTGAGAAAATGATGAGTGTTCGTGTCATGAATTTAGCAAATGAGCATGTACGTCCGGTGCAAAAGTATTTGCCATCTATTGATGAAGAGGAGCTTCAAGTAAAGATTTCTCTTAATAACATTGAGAATTGGTTTCCACAAAGTGAGCTTGCATTAGTAGAAAGAGATGAAGATCCTGAAGTGTCAAAGGATTTTGTTGACAATCAATGTGACTTAAATAAATTCAAGGGAATGACAGAGTCCTCTGAAATCACTAGTCAAGAAACTAGAATACCTGCAAACTTCTGCAAAAAAGTTGCAACATTTAATGGCTCTTCTGAAGACGAGGACAAAATATTTACTGATATATATAAACATGAAGAGATAAATATTGATAGTTTGGCGATTGATGAGCCTTCCTTGCCGTGGAAAGAGGAATTGGAGTCGCTTGTCCATGGGGGTGTGCCAAAGTCTCTCAGGGGGGAGGTAACATTGTACCTATCTCCAATGAATAATCTATTAAATTTTGCACTTTCTTAATTTAATCAATTGTTGCAGGTTTGGCAAGCTTTTGTAGGTGTGCAAGCACGAAGGATAGAGAGTTATTACCAGAAATTGCTTTCGACCGAAACAGATTCAGGTGATAGAAAAAATGTAGCGGGTGGGGTTGCAGACAATTCTACTACATGTGCACCTGAAATATGGAAGAAGCAGATTGAGAAGGTCATTAGATGCATGGGCCTTGGACTTATGTCATTCAATCTTACAAGTTGTAGGTGCTTTTGCTTTCACTGTGGATTACGATCTGAATTTTTTCCCTAAGCTGAATTTTTCTTCACTTTGCAGGATTTGCCTAGGACATTTCCTGGTCACCCTGCACTGGATGAGGAGGGAAGAAATTCTTTGCGTCGTATACTTACTGCATATGCTCTCCATAATCCTTGTGTTGGATATTGTCAGGTATTAAAGCCATTGAGGTTATATTTGTAGTAATGTCTACCTTAGCTTGTTTTTTACTTCCTCCAAATTTCAATAAGTGAAACATAGAGAAAGTAGGGGAATGACAAGCCTCTTCTTTTTACTTTGTATTATATGTTTTTTTTTCTCTTTCTTTATATTTATTTAATTATTTATATGTGGCGGAAAATAGATACTCCTTCCATTCCTTTTAGTTCCTCCTATTTGAAATCTTTTGAGAAAAAAAAGGTAAAATAGGAGAACAAATAGGAATATATGGAGTATTTAATTATCTCAGATTAGCTTAATTATTTACTTTATTGATGTTTAGTGTTCTCTCTTTCGTAGTTTTAGCATGTAAGATAAGGACCTAAGCTAGCCATTTACTTTGAGACTTTCACTGAATTTTTACTTTTTTTTCGCTAAGCATTTGTTTTGACACTTATGCAGGCCATGAATTTTTTCGCTGGCTTATTATTGCTTTTGATGCCTGAGGAGAATGCTTTTTGGTAGGTTTCATAACCAAAATGGGTAATGTCATACAAGGAGTCCCATTTTTACTTTTGAGTCAACGAGTATATTGAAAATAAAGATATTTTAAATTGAGTAATCTTTAGTACAATCTGAGCCCTATACTATTAATCATGTTTTTTTTAGAAAGTGGTAATAATTATGAAAAAAGATTATTAGAGTATATTCCAAGATGAATATAACAATAATACTTTTTACGGGTTTTCTATCCTATGCAGCTATGGCAAAGAATAAGCCAATTATATCAACTAACATAGAAGATTATCCCTAAAATTATGTGAAGTATTTAGTAGTCATTTAGTATCCTTATCAATTTATCTCATATCTCCATTTTTTCGTTTTCACCCCTAAACCTCCTATATATACTCTTAAGGAAGTAATTTTTTCCACCAAAACCATATTCTTCCTTCTCTTATTATAACATTCCTGCAAAACACACTAGCAACAACAATATAATGGCCCTCATAAGTCATAAACTAGAAGACAATATATAACATTCCTGCAAAACACACTAACAACAACAATATAATGGCCCTTATAACATTCCTGTAAAATGTATACATATATGCTGAAGTAAAATTAGAAGACAATATTGTTGCTTATCCAAATTGGGGTTCAATGGAGGTAGATTTAAATAGAGAATTGGCACCATCATTAAGGGAATTCTATGGAAGAGGTTGTATCAAACTTAAATCCTTGTTTCATTTAACCAGGGGGAGTTTCATGTAGACAACTTTTTGTTGCAAATATCCATGCAGATCTAGACATGCATTCTTCACATCCATCTAATGAATGCTTTTTATGGTTGGTTAGGAACATGATTCATTTTAAAGGTGATAGAGTGAGCTGCATCATGAGAGGGAGTATGAGCAGGTTGAGATGTAGTGGTATGGAGAATATGGTAAGGCTAGACATTTTTCATAGAACTTCACAGCCCTAGACACAAAAGTGAGGCATCTAAGAAGATTCACCAACCTATATCCTTTCTAGTTTAATGGGAAACCAAGAAAAATGTAAGATACATTCAAGGGGTTTGCAGCAACAGCAAGGCATGCAAAAGCCTTAAGGTGTTTATATTATGGTTTGGTGTTGTATAAAACTTTATATGGTAAGATCATCTATGACAAAAGAGTGGAGTATGTTTGTAACATGCACATTAGTGTGCACACAATCACCTTAAGGCAACCATAACAAATTTTTAGGGAGTTTTTGAATGTTGGATAGAGAAATGGAGGGTTTTTTGTTTTTAAATCGGAATAGGTTTGGTGAAGAGGTTCATTAAGGAGGTAGTACAAACGATCAATAGCTTTCCCTACACCTTTTACATTGTTGGTGTTAATGTCTTGTATCATGCAAAAACGAGAATTCAATGCTACCTTGTGGTTTGCATCTTGAGAAAGTTTATTAATAGAAATCAGGTTATGTTTAAATGTGGGAACATACAAAACATTCTTCAGAAAGAGGCCATTTTCAAGTTTTATTTTATCGCTGTGAGACGTCATGAAAGTTTGTCCAATAGGGAGGTTGATCTGAGGTTCATTCTTAGCGACAAAAGGGCGAGTTAACACATCAAAAGATCCAGATACATGGTCAGAAGCACAAGAATAATCTGTTGTCCATTCATTAGATAAAAATATGAGATGTCCATCTCATCATCTGTGTCTGAACCTGTAGTCTGTGAGGATGTAGTTTATAATCTCAAGAGTTTCTCAAGCTTCTCAACTGTAACTGCAAGTGAAGATCCAGTTCTTTCTTCATTTTGTATGTTGTTTGAGCATTACTAGCTATCTTTGGACTTTGTGCTTGCTTGCCTTTGTTCCTCTATTAGGTGGAATTATAGGTTTTGGATTGGCCTTTGTTTTGATGCTAGGATTTAAACTTTAGATGCCTAGGTGGGTATCCAACATTTGTCACTTGTGTGACCAAATTTGTTACAGGTTGTGCCAACTCCCCTTGTTCCTTTGATGAACATTGCTAGGATTTCTACCTCTTCCTTCACACCAATTAAGACCTCTATGTGACTCTTCTTACTCAACAGAGGCACAAACTATTTCCAAAGAGGGAAGGGGACTCATCATAAGGAGGTGACTCCTTTGAGATCTATAGTCTTCATCAAGACCATTTAGGAACTGAAAAGAGTTTCGGTTCTTCTTTTTGTTGAATCAGAGCATTAATGAATGTTGTAATTTCGGTGTCCATAGTGGTGATTGCATGCAGGTGTTGAGAGATTCATGTTGTTCCAAGTGGGCTCTCATAAGAGTTTAATAGTCACTGATAGGTTTGCTTTATTGTTTAGTCTCAGAAAGATCTTTTTTCAGTTTATGTTTTTTGGAGCAATTTGTGAGAGAAAACCTTAGCTTTTTTCAAGTTGAGACCAGATCTAGTGAGCATTGATTACAAACATGATGGATCTTTTTACTGAATTGAATTTGAGACAAATGTCAATATCCATGATATGATTATATTGTTGCAAGTGTCCTAAGCTTCTGCTTTTACAAGGTTAGTTATTTCTCCATTGATTGCCCCAGTAACAAATCCTAGCTTTCTTTTTGAAGGTAGGGCTACCTTTCACGATTATGTAATTTGTGGTTCTCTGAAGTTATTTATTATTGGCAGGAAATTATATCCATCACAGGGATGGTTTAGTGGTCAAAGTGAGGTTTTAGGTAGGACTTTTAAAAAAGATGAAGCTGGTGAGAAACTAGAAGAGATTATGAGGTTAATAAGCGAGGAAGATTGAGTTTTTGCAATTTGGCTCTAATACCATAATGACTAGAAAAACAGGAAATTGCTCAGGAAATTTCTCAAACCAGTTTTTCTTATATTCTCATTCGTTTAGCTTGAGAAATAAACAATAGTCTTTCACACGATATTTAGGGCCAGCTCAGCAATACCTTAGTGATATATGGAATCTAGAGTCGTTATGGAGAATGGTAAGAAAATAACGGAAAAGAAAGGATAAAAAGATGACACAATATAAGTGACATCACAGCAGAAAGTACAGTACAATCATACTAGAATTAGATGTTCCCTGATTATTTGGACTAGAAAGAGAGAGTAAAAGTGGGCTAAGCCAGGATCACCATTTACGCAAGCTCTTTCTTCACTGTATAACAAAGAAGTTGAGCTTAACGAGTTAGACATGTAAAGTCAAGATGTTTCATCTTTTTATATATCCAAACCTAATGTCAGCTCAACAAGATATTGAACAGATAAGTCAGTAAAGAGAAAGAGCATGAGAAGGGAGAGAAATCACCAAAGATAAGGAACTGCAAGAAAGCCCTAGTGGAGTGGACACTAATAAAGAGGATAAGAGGCGAGGTCAACGACTATTATAATATATGTTTCTGCAAAAAGAGAAATCCCTAATTGAGCCCGAAATTGCCACAATAAGTCTTATATAGTTCAATAAGTGCTCCTACCTTAGTGACCAATTAATGTGGCTGAGCCCAAATTTTATTTTATTTACTTTGGTTGATGGAGTCCAGCAATAGAATGGGACATGTCAATATCTTAAGCTTCTTCACATCACAAGTTTATTACAGGCCCACGTAAACATACTAGCAATGGTGGTTGCAACTTGCAACTTATGGTTTAACAAAATGTTTATTCGCCATTGGCAGCTTTTGTTTGTGTATATAAATGAGACTATTAGATGGTCTCTCAAATATATCAGTGACTTTGTACGATATCATTCTTAAACGAAACTTTCAAAAGGCTAATAGTTAATGTGGGGCAAACTGTGTGTTAAACCTCTTGAAAAGGCTATCTTAATAAATACTCCCTCCGTCTTTTCATTAGTTTCTATATTTTTCATAAATGGATGTGTTTTTTTACTTGCTACATTTATTTATTTGGTAATCAATAATCATGACCCACAAAGAGTATCAATATACCTTTGTATTAATTTTGTTATCTTCCCTACCTATAACTCCCAAATATTTGTCATTTTTCTATAAAGTTATGGTACTCACCATGCTTTTCTCCTCTTAGCTCTTTAATAATTTTGCCAACAACAATATAGCAAGTAAATAATGACGTATTCCCTCAAAAAAAAAAAAGTAAATAATAACGTACAGAGTGAATTATATCCAGCTAAAATGAATGATATATATTGTCGATTAGAGGTCCATATTCTAATAGCTAATTAGAAGTACAATGACAATAAATTGAATGTATAATCCAGCTGAAATGAATGATTCATATTATCTAGTAGAGGTCAAAATGTCCAAAATCAAGATTATTACAACCTGTATTGATCCAATTACAATAACTTTTTCTATTAATTTATTTATTTCCTATTCCTTATTCAAAGAGATAGGAAGTGTTAGTGGCATACAATCCTTGGTAAAGAATTTTTAGCGAATTCTTATATTTTTTATATTTTTGTAGATAAAATTTACATTGTAACTAAGAATAATATATATCGTTTAATGCGGTGGTACATGGGAGATATTGCATTAATTATTCTACTTATGATTTTTTTTTTCCCTAAAGAAAAAATCAAGTATACACCTTTGTAGCTTATCCAAAAGACTAAAGAGCAGTTCCTCATCTCAGCCTTGTTATGTACGTTCTTCATTCTGACATTATATTATATATATACTCCCTCTGTTCCTAAATAGACTTCTCATTTCTAATTTTACCACTATTCATAAGTGAAGAAAACCTTCGAATTTTTTTCTTCCAATATATAAGAAAAAAATAGTCATGTGGGGTCTTGTTTGATTCGTCTCATTGCGTACATTGGGAAAATCAAACTTTTATAATTTTTACTAATATGTAATCAAAGATATTAACGATACAAAAAGTGTATTGGCAAACGTGCATTGGAGAAATGGGAAGTCTATCAAGGGACAAAAGGGAGTACTAAATAGGCATTAAGTAGTCTTATTTACCTCACATTATTTTTGTATTACTTTTTGTTTTCCCAAATATTAGATCTTGAACAATTCTTGTCCGATTTGTTTCATTGTCCTAGGACTTTAGTAGGCATCATTGATGACTACTTCAATGGATGTTATACACAAGAGATGATTGAGTCTCAGGTATGTTTGTGTGCCATGTTATGTTGATTCTTCACTTGTCTTGATGTATGCATGTCGTCGCACTATCATACCCATTAACCCATGTTGTACCACTGTCATACATTCATACCGTGTTAAACATGGGTGTTCATTCGAATCTAACATTTTTTGGCAAGTTGGGTTAATATACCATTTCGCATGTGTGTAATATTGGCGTTCTACAATCCTATATTCAAGCATGTATGTTATTTTGGAATAGATTTGAGAGAAAAATATTACAAAATTATAAAAAGTAGTATATGTAATGAGCCAATTCGATGTCCCTACTGCAAAATTTTTGGATAGTTATTTATAATTACTACTTTGTCGAGTACATCTAAGAATGAATTGAAAGTGTATGTAATGCTTCGACAGGTGGACCAACTGGTTTTTGAAGAGTTGATGCGAGAAAGATTTCCTAAGCTAGGTTTGCTATTTTTCAATTTCGACTTATATTCTGGACTACTCATAGCTTCCAATTACATAAGTCAAAATTTTGCAATTCCTAATCTAGGTTATATTCTTTGTGCAGTCAACCACCTTGATTATTTGGGGGTGGAGGTTGCATGGATATCAGGACCTTGGTTTCTTTCTATTTTTGTAAATATGCTTCCTTGGGAAAGCGGTTAGACCTTCACCCACCCCTTAATCTTACAAAACTAAAAAAATTCTCATACTATATTTTCAGGAATCCATCTATAGATTTTGTCTTGTGTAATTATTATTTACTTACCATTTTTTGTTGTATTCACCAGTTCTACGAATTTGGGATGTACTTCTGTTTGAAGGGAACCGTGTTATGCTATTTCGTACCGCACTTGCCTTGATGGAGCTTTATGGTAATTCAAAAAAAAAAGCAAGCACTTTGTTATGTTTAAGTGTTATGGGGGAAATAAAATCTTTAGTTCCACATTTTGTGTGCCACTATTTGTTATTGGTTGTTATACTTTATAATTAAATTTTAAAATCACTTAAACCAATAAATTAGTGGCATAGAAGTGGTACACAAAATATAGGACAGAGAATTTGAACTCTTATGAGGGACCTATTTTTATTGATCATGATCAAGTGATGTGTTGATAATAAATGTAGGTCCTGCCCTAGTTACAACTAAAGATGCTGGGGATGCTGTTACCTTATTGCAATCGCTGACTGGTTCAACTTTTGATAGTAGCCAGCTTGTTTTGACTGCTTGTATGGGTTTTCATGCTGTCACTGAAAGAAGACTAGATGAGTTAAGAAAAAAGCACCGATATTCTGTGCTAGAAATTATTGAGGAACGAACAAACGGAAGTCCGGTTTCAAAGAATTCCAAAAGTCTTGCATCAAAGTTGTATAGTTTTAAGCATGATGCTCAATCACTCATACAGGAGCCTAATACAAATCAAGGTTTTAATGAAAAGATTGATTCAATTGGATCTAAAGTTAACTCTTCACCTGATAATTTTGATGAATTTATGTGTGGCCTAAGTATTGATTCAAAAGTTGATTCTCTCACAGATCTTCAAGAACAGGTAGTTTCTTATTTTGGTCGTATTTATATACTTGGAGCTACCTAATTAAAAAGGTCATATTTGATACAATTTGGTTACTATCTCATTCGGTCAAAATTTTAATTGTTTGTGGACCCTTCGACACTAGCTCTTATGATCTATTAAACTTAATGGATCTATCATAAATAATGGAACATAGTTACATACATGATAAACCTAAAAACCCAATATTATTACAGCAAATTACTTCTTACCAAATCTTTAACTTATCTAATACTAAAATTTTCCACTGGAAATTCAAAAAGATATGTTGTGAAGCATATTCATCTTAAAGGGCCCTTTCTTTTTTAATATTGTGTTTTTATGTGATTGCATCTCTCATATGCCTGCCTAGGATTGCCATTTACTTTGTGAAAACAATTTAATGAAGACATTAACATTGCCTGATTACTTCTCTCATTCATTTAATTTTGCAGTGATCAACTTAGCTTACAGCTTGGTCTTTTATAGACTACATTACATCAGGAAACTTCCTAGGAAATAGAAACTTAAACGGCAAGTAGGCTAGCTTTAGACAGTTGTGACTACAAGACAAAAAAACATAATGATTGGCACAGAAAGCCAAAGAGAATAAACCTAGGATCAGTTGAACTAGGACCACCTGTGGTTATAGGAAGAGCACCCACTACTTGGTCCTTAACACTAGTACCTGGCCACTCAACACTCCCCTTCAAGCTGAGAATAGAGAGGAGGCCATAACTCCCAGCTTGGATAGCAAGGACTGATGTTGCTCTGTAGTGAGAATCTTTGTAAGCACATCAACTAATTGTTGAGAAGTGGAACATATGTAGGAAGGACATCCCCTGAGCTGACTTGATCTATGATGAAATGACAATCAATCCCCACATGCTTTGTTTTTTAATGATGAACATGATTAAAAGTAATAACCAAAGCTACCTGATTATCACAAAAGATAGAAGTAGTGTTCAGATTTTTTAACCCAAGGTCTTCAACAGCTGCATGATCCAAATGACTTCGCATACAGTCATAACAAGAGCCCTGCATTCAGCTTTAGCTATTGATCTTTCCACAATAGACTGTTTCTTAGACTTCCAAATGAGAGGATAGTTCCCTAGCATGATACATAACCCAAATGTGGATCTCCTAGTGTTGGGACAACTAGCCCAGGCACTATCACAGTAAGCTTGAAGTTGAGTTGTTGTCTCAGTTGCGAGAAGAATACCTTGCTCTCTTGAACCAGCTAGGTATCTAAGAACCCTTTCAGCTGTTTGGTAGTGAACTAGAGTAGGATTATGCATGAATTGGCTCAGCACATGCGTGGTATATGCAATATCTGGCCTAGTAACAGTCAAGTAAATGAGCTTCCCTATGAGTCTCTGATAGATCTCAGAATTTGAGAGAGGGTCTCCTGATGTTGTGAGTAGCTTCACATGAGTGTCCATGGGAAGCTTCAAGGGCTTGCATTGCGTCAATCCATAATCTTTAATTAAGTCTGTGATATATTTACTTTGAGAGAAGAAAATACCTTCAGTACTCTTATCAACTTCAATTCCTAGGAAGTATTTCAACTATCCTAGGTCTTACATTTTGAATTCAATATTAAGGATCTACTTTGCTTGATCAATGCTTGTCATGCTATTTTTAGTGAGTATACGATCATCTACAAAAGCTAGGATAGTTGTAAATGTAGTCCCTTCTTGCTTCACAAAGAGAGAATAGTCAACTCTAGATTGTGTGAAACCATTCTCTTTTAATATTGAACTTAGCTTAGTGAACCACTGTCTTAGAGCTTGTTTAAGCCCATACAGTGCTTTTAGAAGCTTGGACACCCTTGTGTTATTATTGCTGTTTGGTTTATTCCCATAGCACACTTCATAGGGACTTTTACCTTTATGAACAACACTAGGTAGTCTGTTTGTGATGTATGTTGTTGTCATTACACAATTTCCCCAAAAGTGGAGGGAAAGGCCACTTTGAAATCTTTTGGTTCTTGCCATTTCAAGGACATTTCTATGTTTTCTCTCAACCCTACCATTCTACTGTGGCCTGTCATGATAAGATGTTTGATGTATTATGCCCAGTTTCTCAAGATAAGGTCTGCATTTGCTATCATCAATTCTAATGCATTGCCAAACCTTATAATCTTCACAATCTTCCGAGATTGGTCTTTGCCATTCACCAAATTCTCAATTGCAACAAAGGCATCTAATTTTAATTTTAGCAACCCATATCACTCTTGAGTAATCATCTACTAAGGTGAGAAATTACCTAAACTTCCATTTATAGCTCACTTTATAAGGCCCCCATGTATCCATATGCACCATTTCTAGCAACTCATTTTCCCTTGACTCACTTTTAGCAAATGGTAACTTTGTGAATTTAGCTAGAGGGCTTGTGTTACACACATTATGACATTCATCCTTCACCCCAATGGAATCAATCATAGCAAGTTTTTTCATAGAAGCGTGGCCCAGCCTCTAGTGCCAAAGAGTTTCACTTTTTCCTACTCTTATTTTTCAGTCGCATAGTCTATAATCAGGCATATTATCAAGGAATATAACCTTGCATTTCATGTCTTCACAAAATTTGTTCACAGACAACAAATAGTTTGAAGGCTGGAATGTATAGAACATTATTCAACCTCATATTGCTCTTGAGCATGACATTTCCCGTGTGTGATATTTTGGAAGTTTCACCAGTTGGCATATAATAAGAGAATTATCTTTACACACCACAGTATGTTCTAAAATAGAGAAGGTGTCAGTCATATGATCTAGTGCACCAGAATCCAGAATCCAAGCATCAATTTTTATAGAATCAGCAAAAGAACATGACACCATACCTGAGTAGTGTATATCCGTTTCATATTCAGTTTCTTCACCTTTTGATGGAGTGGAAGAATTCTTAGGAGTTGCTCGAGTTGTTGAGCAATGATTGTTGTGTTGCTGCTAGTGATAAACATGTTATCACTTGGTTTTATTTGAGCATTTGCAACAACTTTAGCTCCAATTTGCCTTCCCTTGCTCCATCTCTGCTGACCATTTGAGGTTTTGCCTTCCCTTTGTTTAGAAAAAGAGCTTTATTTCTTGTTTTGTTCTTTGGAAAGCTTACTACAAACCAGCAACTTTCCTTTGTATGCCCATTCTTTCCACATACCGTGCATTGTGTGGGAGTTTGAATACTGATTGTAGCTCCCCATGTCCCTTTATTGAACATGGCTAGGGTGTCTATTAATTCTTCTTTTACTTGACCTAACTAGTCTCAAGCTATTACAGGTATCCCAAGCCTCTCCTTTAACTACATCCTTACTATCTCTAGTGGCAAGCCCTGTTCAAACCCCAACTTTCTTGTAGAAGCTAGACCAATCTCCATTGATATTTTCCAAGATCTCTAATTTGAAGATCCTTGGAGTTTATCTAAAGTCATGAAATTATTTCCATCAGATGGATGGAGGTATAGAGGACTAGTTACCTCCATAGTAGTAGTCGTTGTCGTTTTCTTTTTCTTCTTGGCTATTTTGAAGTGAAAGTGAAATTCCTTGACAGAATTCAGACCGAGGGTTATAAATAAATGAGAGATGTTGATGTTTTCTCGAGCTTAGCTCTGATACCATGAAATAATTTAATGAATACAATTTAACATTACCTAATTACTTCTCTCATTCATTAATTTTTTGTGGTGATCAACTTAGCTTACAACTTGGTCTTTTATAGATTACATTACATCAGGAAGCTTCTTACAAAATAGCAAATTAAATGGCTAGTAGGCCAGGTTCAGACAGTTGTTACTACAAGACAAAAGACATAATGATTGGCACAAAAAGCCAGAGAGAATAAACCTAGGATCAGCTAAACTAGGACCACCTGTGGCATAGGAAGAGCACCCGCTACTTGGTCCTTGGCACTATTACTCAGTGACTCAACAATTTTATCTTCTTATATTTTGAATTCGTTTGAAACTAGTGTCATTCTTGAATGTTTTTGGTTGTCTCATTTCTAAATGCCGTTCTATATATTTTTCCTTATTCTCTCTTTCTTTAATTATATAAATTCATTACTTGCAATGCAGGTTGTATGGTTAAAAGTTGAGTTATGCCGGTTAATGGAGGATAAAAGATTAGCAACTCTTAGGTTCGTTATCTATCTTTGGTTTAGTCAAAAGCATCAACGTGTACTCCCTCTGTTTCTTTTTAGTTTACTTACTTCTCTTTGGGGGAGAACTAAGGAGGAGGTACAAAAGTATGAGCGAGAAACTGAAAAGTGAGAGAGAGAAAAACTGAAAAGTGCGTTAAAATATTAAAAAAGTGGATGACATGGTTGGAAAAAGAGGACAAATTAGATGAGACATGTTACCAAGAATAGAAAAAGCAACAATGTGCAGATTAAAAAGAAACAGACCAAAAAGAAAATGTGTATAAGAGTGAAAAAAAAAAAAGAGAAGGAGTATGGTACATGATTCAAGATAGATAATTATTACTTCAAGAGGTTATTAGTTATTACTATCATAGATCTTTTTATCTATATACATCCTCCTCTCAATATCTATACCCTATTAAATAGTGATCAAAGGTACCTCCTTAAAGACGGGGCCGGGTCACCATTGAGAATTAGTTTGAAAACAATCCTTTTAGCAATTTTTTTTTTCTTTGGTAGCCAAAATTTAATTTTAATTATCAATGGTAACCTCCGTGTTTATGGTTATGCATAATAAGTGTTATTATTAATCATTTTTCGTTATATATAATCTCTAAAAAAGTTGATTTCAAACTAATGTCTTTAGTGTCTAGGTTATACAAAATGTCATTTTCAAAATTTAATTTTCATTTATCTCTTACTTAAAACAAAAATAAAACAGGTTTTCAATGAGAGACAAAAGGAAAAATATTTTTTGTAAGGAACTTACCATCCTATATTAAAAACCTGAATCATTTTATAAACAATCCTCTTACCAATTGTTTACCATGAAAATTGGTTATTAATGCTACATTCTTAAGGATAACAAAAAACGCAGGATTACCATTGATAATTATATTTAAATTTTGTTATCAAAGTGAAAACGCTAAAACTTAGGGTTACTATTGAAAATTTCTCTTCTTCATATCGATAAATGGTTACTAATGTCACAATTTCATGCATATTCAGAAATATAGGATTACCATTGAGAATTAAAATTAAATTTGGCTATCGAAGTGAAAAAACCAAAATTAGGATTATCATTGAATTTCCCTAATTTCTATGTCTTATATCGTCATTGTCATTTACATCTGATTTGCTAAAGCTACCTATAATTATAATTGATAAATTTGATAGAACTGAAAATGGGCTTGGGCAACCCAATAAGGAGGAGAGTTCAGTCCACTTACAAGCTCAAAGGAGGTTACATACTAAAACACATTCACAATAATAGGAGTACCTCCTCTATCTTATAATGTGGTATTTTCTCTCATCTTTCTCCAATATGAGACAACTGACATGTGCACAAACAGACAAGTGGTTCATCACTCTCTCTTACATGTGAGTATCCTTAGAATTAGAGCATACTGATAAGGTATACAATAATAATTTTCATTGAGAATTAACATCCAATAGAGGCCCATGATCCAGTTGCTTGACAAATGCCCATGGACTCTGATACTATGATAAACTTCATTGGGCCTAACACATGCCAAAACCATAGGGGAGATTGATCACATATGAGGTTGACAGGGTTCCATCATAAAACCAATTGGTAATAGGTGGAATAACCTTACAATCTATGTGTTAGTCATTCTCTCTCTAATTTTTTAATGTGGGACAACTGGTACCAACTCACATGTGGATTTTTTTAATGTGGGTCGTGGGACAACTAGCCCCAACTCACATGTGGGTTATACCCTTAGGCATTAATAATAATACTCCCTCCGTCCCTAAATAGAGTGCCCATTTTTCCATTTATGTTTGTCCCAAATAGATTTTCCATTTCCTTAATTATTTGGTATGTGTCCACCAATTAAAATATTATTTTGCTTTCAACTTTTATAATATAACCCACTTTCTCATATGGCCCACATTCTCTCTCCTTAATAAATAATCAATAAAAAGTGTACCAACTTCTATATTTAATTATGATTTAATACAATCAAGGTCCTACACATGATTTCTTCTTAATACTTGTGCCCAAAAGAAATGGGCACTCTATTTAGGGACGGAGGGAGTATTTACTTGTGCGTGTCTTTAACTGAAAATCCTCGTGATTCAACTTTCAAATGATAGTCATCCTTAATATTGGTTATTTTCTATAGCCATGGATATATTTGATGATCACTGGTGTCACAATGGTCTAAAAATGTTGCTCTTTATTCACAAGTAATCATTACATATTTTGCTTGAGATGATTCCTATCAGATATTTTATCAAAAGTTTCGTCTGAATTCCTTCCAGAACAGAAGAGCTAGAGACCGCGTTTCTGGAGATGGTAAAAGAAGATAATCGTCGAGAATTAAGTGCGAGGGTAATTTAAAGTTCAGCTTGATATCTTTTTATTTTCCTTTGCATGTTATTGTGATTGTTTTTAATGAAAAATTTTATTTAGTATAACTTACTTTTTTCTGTTTATGAATTGTAGACATCAGTTTTTCTTATTATACTCTTTATTTGTTTTTTGTGCATCACTTTATCATTATCCCTATGTTTGTATGTAGCAGGGGAAAGGGCGAGGATGTATTGAGGGATCTAACAGTAAAATTACCATGTTCTAGATGACTTGGTTTGTTTATATACCTTCCAAGAGCAACATTGATGCATCTCCTCTTCTGTTATCGTAATGCTTTCTAGGGTAACTCATGGTTAAATGATTAAACAAATATTCACCCTCTAGTTGCTCTCTTTTTCCCCTTTTTATAAACACATCTTCCAATGATCTTATTTCTCATTTTAGTTGTGTTCATGCAATATCATCTTAGTTCTACTTATCATAGGGCATCCATTCTATAAAATAGTTGAATTAAGGATTTTTTTGACTTTAACCACCTTATAAAATCAAGTTTTTCAAAATAACCACCTTATATGTTCATTTTTTTTTAAATAACCACCTTATATAACCTAAATCCTTCTAAATACCAACCAAATGACATATTCCGTCAAGGAAATCATCCTCAAAAAGGGTTTAAGAATGATTTCATCACCTCCACCTTTATTCATTAAAATGTATATAAGGTTTTAACCATTCTTTAAGACCGATTTCTTCGACGAAATATGTCTATTGGTATGTATTTAAAGAGATTTAGGTCATATAGTGTGGTTATTTAAAAATATGAACTTATAAGGTGGTTATTTTGAAAATTGTGATTTTAAAAGGTGGTAAACATCAAAAAATCCTTGAATTAAAGATAATTTGGCTTATACATGAGATGTTGGTTACTAATAGGAAGGGTATAGAATGAAAGCACTATGCGGAATATGAAAATCAAGGTTATGATAAAACGCTGAATTACTATAATTTAGTCATAGGAACATCAAAAATTTATGGATATCATTGTTAGAAAGTTACACCTCCAAGTATAAGTCTTTATTTGTCACTTACGTTTTCTTCATTTCCCGTATTTGTGAAAAAAAAGACCTTCACGTAAAATAACTTCTTAAGGGAAAAAAGAATGTATTTAGTTAAGTAACATATATAAAAGGTTCATGATCCAAGTTTAATTCACAAATATAAAGTTCGCGATAAGTATAATGAAAGGGCAACAAGTTCAAATAAGGGCTTATTCGGTGACAGAACAAAGCCTTGGGATAGATACTGTGTGGGACTTTGAACCCCTTTTTGCAATTAGGGATTTCCAAAGATTCCCAAACAACATTACTCCATCTATTTACCTACCGACCCACCACCAAAAAACCAAGATATAAAAAACGATTTTTTTTAGTAGGCTCAGTACTCGACCAGGGAAAAAGGGAACAAAACGGGTTGGTAATTGGCTACGACTACATGTTTACGTAAACCAGTTACCTAGATCTTTGAATATCTTATGATTTTTTCCTCACTCTCTGCCTTAATTAAAACTTAGCCTACTTATTAATCTAGAACATCATTTAGGGTTGGCTTTAGAATTCTACATCTTCTGCTTTAGTTTCACATTTTTTGTGAACAGGGGACAATTAAAATTAAACATTAAAGAGTTTGTTACAATCTAAAATAATAACTTCCATACAATAACTAGGGGAGTGAAAAAAGTCCTAGTTACACTACTACATAAATCCTGCCTTCCACAACCCTTAGCCAGGGAATCCACCATCCAATAGTAGTTCCTACTACAATGCTGGGGAGTCGCCACCTATAATCTCATAAACCTGCTTCTGTAATCATTACAATATTACCGTAAGGGGTAACATCATAGTCATGGGAGATAAGATTAATAGCTATTTGGCAGTCCAAGAATATGATGCAATGAGCAACTCCTCTCAACTCAAACCAGGATATGACTCTCGTGAATGCTCAAAAGCTCGGGGTTTAAAGCACTCTAGCATAAGTACATTTGTCGAAATCAACAATCCACTGGCCTTCGCGATCATGTAAAACACCACCTATACCAACATGCTTCATGGGGTTCACAAATAAGGCATCGACATGGACAATAGTGAGAGTTGGCTTATTAGGAAAACCAGGCATAAGGGATGCCTAGTCATACATTCTAGGGGACAAGTAGTGGCCTTTAAGTACTTGAACGCCATAAGGGTGGCCCTATGGACAATGGTCTCAGGTTGGGTTCGGTGAACGGAACGCATAATAATTTCTATCCTTTCGCATCTCGTGACACGGAATGGAAATGAGCACACTCCATATGACTCCATGGAAGGAGCGCTTGGACAGAATTTGGTCCTAAACCAATCAGGGAAGGGGGTACTTACATGGCTAAGGGTCTCAGTAATGGACCAAATTGGCTGAAAGGTAGGACATACACGAATGATATTGGAGGAGGTATGAGGGTCATCTAAGTAGCGGGGGCATTGAGAATAAGAGACAGTTCGCCCCTGAGCAAGAGGCTCCAATGGGGGACCCTATCGTACCAAAGAAGCCAAAAGAAGAATCTGATTTTTGGTTTCATATTCCCTTCGCAAACCCAAATGTCCACCTAGTGGTATTGAGAAAAGAGAGGTAGGCTTGGCTTACAAAGAAACCTTTGTGGTTAACAAATTTAGGGATGAGGATGTCTCTGCCGTGGGATCAACCGAGGTTTAGGTATGTAGGATATAACCTAGAATAGACGGGGGAGGTACTTCGAGATGAGGTACAAATTCCAGGTGCCCTAGTGAAGGACCTGTATAACTGTGAGGGCATCTTTCCCTTCCTGTAGGGCACCCTGAATAAGCTTACGCTAGAGGCCTATGGCTAGCCAGTCATCATACCATAGCCTCACATTCTCACCATTACCCATCAGCTAGGTGTTGTTTTGTTGGAGGGTTTCCCAACCTTTGGCAATGTTTTTCCAGATATTAGGGCCATTTAGGTAGTGGGTACTGTTTCCATACCTAATGTATCTAGACAAAATGCACTTGGGCTAATCTAGGGGGGCTTCCAGACACATTCCATTCTAACTTAGCCAAATATGCGATATTCATTAGATTTTTTTCTCTAATCCCAAGCCCTACAAGATGCTTAGGACGTTGAACACAAGGTATATGGATTTCTTATCCTTAGTATCCGCCCTAGGAAGTTATTGTAAATAGAGTCAAGGTCCTTAAGAGTGGAGCCAACAGAGAAGTGGCTTGCATATAGTAGGCAAGAATGGATGAAAAAGTAGATCTGATAAAAAAAAGACGACCTGCTTTCGAGAAAAAGTGGGTCTTCCAATTTGTAAGTTTATTCCTAACCTTATTAATGATAAACAAGGCCTCGACTCTTGCATGACGTTTATGGGAAAGAGGGAGGCCCAGATCTTTACTTTCGGAGACGTTAATCATTTCCTGAAAAAGACGCTTCATATCCTCCTGGGTGTTCCTAGAAAAGGCGAGCTTGCTCTTTCCCTCATAGATCTTTTTGCCTCAGAGATTGCATAAGGTTTCTAGAACTTGGAGAATAGTAAAAGTCGTAAACTCATCCACCCAGCCAAAAAGAAGAAGGTCATCCGCGAAGAGGAGGTGGGAAATCGGGACCTTTTTTCCACCACAAAATGGGGTCCAACTTTGCTCTCACAAGCTACATTGATCATAGAAGTCAAGGTATCGAGACAAGTGTTAAAGAGGTACAAGAACATAGGATCCCCTTGGAGGAGGTCTCTAGAGTTACGGAAGGGTTCCGATTTTCTACCATTTATTAGAACGGAGGAAAAAGTCTTCGAAACACAGTTCATGATAAGGTTAACTGAGTGATCATCAAGTTCATGGGATTCAAGGCATTTGCGAACAAAACTCCACTTGACTTCGCAGTCTATTTTTTAAGGCAAACCACCCCCACTTACCCTTACGTTTATGCATGGAATGGATGACTTCTGTCGCGACCACAAGTTTAGTTTTGAGGCCCCTCCCTTTGATGAAACTATTTTTGTTTGGGGAGATCCAAGAGAGGATTAATGGTAATGTCTGTTAACAATAACCTTAGTCATGACCTTATAGATGGTGTTGCAAAGACTAATAGGCGGAATTGCTTTATCGTCTTAGGGCCCTTTTGTTTGGGGATCAAGCATATAAGGGCACGGTAGAGGGTTTCATAGATAGTCCCCGAGGTGAACCAAGTCTGAAGTCACTGAACCAAGTCATTCCCAAGGATCTCACACGTCTTTTGAAAAGAAAATAGGGTGGAAACCATCTAGACTCGAGGCTTTTAAGGGTTTCGTGCTAAAAGAGCCTTCCTTACCTCTACAAGGTAGGGGTGATGGCCAATCCCGATTGCTTGGGTAAAAGGGATTATGGGTTCTCTCAAACACTCATGATGGCCCAAAGAATACAACTCGAGGTAGAAAGAGTGTATTAGGTCATGGATTTCTAATGGGTCATTAATAACAGCTCACACTATCCATAAGACTCAAAATACGACTAGAATTAAGTATGATAACGACGCTCCTATGAAAAATCCCGTGTTCCTTTCCTTTTTTGGATTTTGTCTAGACAACTCTTAGTCATCCAAAGGGGTTCTTCCTGGTACAGGATTTGAAGGAGATCATTTTAGAATTGGACTTCTAGGGTTTGAAGGAAATATTAGGTTTCTTTTGAATGAGAAAAACTACAACACTTCCGCCTATACACATTGTCAAAGGTCTCTTTATTCCATTCTACTATGGTTTAGCTAAGCACGATCAAGTTAGACTGAAAATCTCTACTTTGAAAAGGCTAGGAATCAATGACAAGTTGAATAAAACCATCAGCCAAGGTCCAGATTGGTTCGAAAAGGTTTCAAGCCATTCGAAGAGGGTTTAAGGTCAAGATTAAGAAGAATAGGGCAGTGGTCCGACGAAACCCGGGGGAGGTGCCACAAGTTAGCATTGGTAGGGGTGTAAGTGGACTGCGAAAAGTCCAGAGTCTAATCCAGTCCAGTCCAAACTTGTCGGGCTGAATTGTACTGAAATAATTAGGGACTAGACTTGGACTCAAATTTTCGAGTCGAAATATTTTCGTACTTGATTCAGACTCACCCTTTTGGAGTCGAAAAAGGCTAATCTAATCCAAAAATATTTTAGCATTATGAGCACTAAGAACTAATAGGGCTATATATATATATATATGTATATATATATATATGTATATATATATGTATACATATATATATACATATGTATACATATATATATATATATCTCTATTATATAAGGGAAGGGGGAAGCTATCGTGTCCCCCCTGTAAATTTACTTAACTGTCCATTAGTAAATCCATTACTACCAAAAAAA
Source organism: Beta lomatogona (assembly GCA_947646795.1). NCBI lineage: Eukaryota > Viridiplantae > Streptophyta > Magnoliopsida > Caryophyllales > Amaranthaceae > Beta > Beta lomatogona. The sequence continues at coordinate 1,772,099 of CANSNZ010000951.1, forward strand.
GAGGAAAAACAACGTCAAACTCAAATATAGCATTAAAAAATTAATTTAAATGTTGAAGGCATTTAAGTTATAATTGAGCCAACATAAAAAGAAACATTGACTATAAGATTTAGTATATTTGTGCTTTTGGACCAATTTTTATTTACTTTTACTAGTTTTTCGTTTACTGTTAATACTAAATTAACTTAAACTTATCCAAAACAATACTTTTACAAAATAGATTATATTATTAGTTATTGATGATGATATTATATGGCCATCAATGTGTTTTTTCCCTTATGGTGATATATAGGGTTGGGTTCTAATCGGAACCCTCTTATGATGAGAACCGAGAGAACCACTTAAAATGAGCAAAAATTTCATAAAATGAACAAAAAAAGTAAAAAAAAAAAAAAAAGAAAAAGAGCAAAAGCATAAAATGACTAGAAAACATTAGATGAGCAAAAACATAAAATGAGCTAATAAAATAAACAAAACGTAAAATGAGCATAAAAAAGCTAAATGAGTAAAAACGTAAAATGAGCAAAACATAAAATGACCAAAAATGTTACGAAATGAGCATAAAAATGTTAAATCAGCCAAAAAAAAAAAAATTAAGCAAAACATAAAATAAGCAAAAACGTTGTGAAATGAGCAAAATCTTTGTAAATTGAGGAAAAATGAGAGGTTCTCACGGTTCTTACCATAAGGTTGGTTTCCATATGAACTTGAACACACACACACACACACACACACATATATATATATATATGATTTCTTTGATGTTATATTTGAAATTCTGGACTTTTCAACATTGTCATTTTAAATTTTCTTAGCCAGTGCCTGGTTTTTCAATTACCCTCCAAAGTAAAGAGTCCAAAAAGTATATTTTGTGATTACTGATTGTTAAGAACTTAAGATTTTAAGAATGCTTTTTAATTATTATTGTAGGTTGGGTATTGTATTTTGCAATATGGATTTTATTATAGACTTTAAAGATGGACGTGACTTACTTTATAGAATGGATGTAATGAGTTTAATTTTGGAAAAATTGTTAAGATAAGTGAACCTTTGTGCGGTCTGCTTAAAATAAGTCATACTTTGAATTAACTCTGAATAAGCAAAGCTTATTAGGGTATTATCTTTGAATAAGTTTAGGTGGTCGGTTACCTAAAGAATGAGTTATTTTTTAATTTTCTTTTTCTTTGACTAATTCCTCTCCTCCAACCCTTTTTCTCCTTCCTTCATCCCCTCTCTCACTCCACCATCTTATCCAACCTCTCCTTCTCCTCCTTCCCACTACAACCAACACCCCACCCCCATCGTAGCTTCACCACCCCCACCCTAGCTTAAACCCACCTCTGAATGTCGTTTGTGTATAAACTTTGTATTCAAGGCTCGTTAACGCAGAATTACTGAAGATATTAATGCTGGTTATGGTATTGTTGTTTATTCCCAACTTTCGTGCTTCTCTCGAGTACGAATTTTACTCCTCCATTTTCCTAGATTTCATCCCACGTGGCTTTCTCTCTCCTAATTCTTCCTCTTTCTCTCTCTCCAAATCAAACATTATTGCTCTTCAAGATCTTGAAATTCACCAATCCATTTCTCTCCTATGAGATTTCTTCTTCACACCTCCCTTTTTCTGATCATTCTTTCGATTTTTAATTTTTCGATAATTTTGATTTTCCCTCTTCATTTCTTCTTCTGGGTTCTTCTCTGGAGAACGAAAGAACCCTGAAACCATCTGGATTTTTCGTGATTCACACAGAAATTAAAGATTTGTACGCTTTTCATTCGGTTCTTGAACTTTTCGATTCCTGCAATTTTTTTCGAGTTCGTGATATTCCTGGTCCTAGTCCTTCAATTCCCTCAATTCGTGATATTGTTTTGAAGAAATCAACTAACCCAATTCATAAAATTGACAGAAAAGTTCAAAAATCTGTTCCGGGTATTAGATGCAATTAATCAAGGAGTTAGAGCCTTTGATAGAAAAAGAACCATTGAATCCTTGGTGACATTGAAAAAAAATTTAAGGAATGTAAAGTATTTGACTTCTATGGTTTCAGGAGTGATGATGTTCGCACGCAGGGGGTAGGAAACGGGATGGGGGAGGTGTTCGCAGGGGGTAGGGAAAGGGGGTGGGGAGGTGTTCGCAGGGGGTGGGGGTGGTCGCAGGTAGATGGGATGGGGGACAGGGGGAGTGGTGGTCGTAGGAGGGTGGGGGAGTGGGTTGTCGCATGCAGAGGGAGTAGGGGAGGAGGTGTTTGCAAGGGTGGGGCGAGGGAGGTGGGGAAGGTTATGGGTTTTATTTTTAGTTTCTTTTTTACTTAATTAATATTTAGAATTTAAGTAAAATTAAAAGTGAAAATCTAAACCAATAAAAATAAGACACGTGGATAGGTTACCTATAATAACAGGTTATTTACCTGTTAAACCCATTTGAAGTAGATACTCTCATAAGCTTTGCTTATTCATAGGGCTGTTCAGAGTGCGGTTTGGACCGCACCAAGCCGCAACCCAAACCGTTTTTTCGCGGTTTGGGTTGGTTTGCGATTTCAAAATTGTGAGTTGGTTTGATGTTTCAAGCAAACCGCGGTTTACGGTTTGGGTTGGGTTTGAATTTTTATAAACCGAAACCGCACCGTAAACCGCAAATTTATATGATTTTTTTTTTAAAAAAAAATTATCTATTTTGCTTTTTTGTTTTAAAAAAAAAAGCAATTGAAAAACTAACAGGCATAGGAGTATACGAAATAATACGACTATACAACTTAATACGAGTATTAGTTTAGGTCTTTGCACTCATCAATCATTAGTCATCTGCTCCTCTTTGCAATCCCTTTACCTCCCTCACTTATGTGCTCTTGCTACTCCTACCTCCACTCATCTGCTCAGTATTTGTTATGTAGTTTTAGAGAATTATGTATTGGCTTATCAACAACTTTATACCAATTTTTTGTTTTTAATTCTTAGATTACCAAACTCATATCGCGGAGGAAAATATCGTGAAACCGCAAACCGCACCGCACCAACCCGTTTTGCATGGTTCAGTTTGGGCAAAAGTGTGGTACGGTTTGGGTTGGAAAAATGTCAAACCGTATATTTACTGCTTGGTTTGGGTTACATACTAAATCGCACCAACCCAACCCACGAACAGTCCTACTTATTCAAAGTTAATCAAACTCTGACTTATTTTGAGCAGACCGCCCAAAGGTTGGCTTATCCTTTATAATTTTTCCTTTAATTTTTCAAACTTCAATTATTAGAAAACATTGTCAACCTACATTGGGAAAAAATTAATATAATATTCGGATGGACTGGATTAGACTCGCATTCAAGAAAAAAGTTTCGAACTGGACTGGACTGGACTCAAAAAAAGTTTGGATCGATTTTCGACTCAATTTCTCGAGTTTAAAAAACTTTGGATTGGGTTTGTATTTGGCGAAATTCAATTCAGTCGAACCAATTTACACCCCTAAATATTGGGGAAGGCGTTAATCCAATTAGGAGTTGCCTTCCTCCTTCCTAGTCTCTCGTATATAGGATTTTTTTTCTTTTTAGTCCATGTAAATTTTGGTCCGTGGAAACTCAAGTCCAAGAGGCCATAACTATTTGTAGTGGACACGTGAAGGTCGGCCCTATGCCAGCTAATCCTTTTACCCCCTAGTTTCTCACTTTGACATAGAACTTCATTAAAGTCCTCAATCATGACCCAAGGTTGGTTAAAATTATTTGCAAGTTCCATAATATCCGCAAAAAAATTCCTAACATGAAATTTGAGGGTCATAATTAAAACAATTACCTTAAATAACAATAAATTATGTAGTTATAAACTTACCATCAATAACAAAAAGGATATTACAGTTAATGGTATTTAGTTTATTCGTCGCACAATTTGTTACAGTAAAATAGTACTGGTTTAGTTTATAGGTTGTCGTGGTTTTCATATATATATATATGTTTTTAGTTTTTCTTTTTGTTTATTTCTATCATATTAAATAATAGAATGAAAGATTGGGATCCTTAGCTTAGATGGATTATCTATAAAGTCGACTACTGAATATGGCATGTTTATAAAATATAGTACACTTAGTAGTTAATATGGTATATAAGCGTATGTTTGATAGTGTCCACGAATGATTATAAATTCGTGTTGCTGAAATTGGTTAAAATTTGCAGTGACAAACATGGTAATTGGTATGGAAAGTTGGCAGATTGTTCATTGCGGTTCTTACTTCTTAGTCTATGTTGGGTACCCTATGACACGACTCAATTTTTTTTTGGATTAAGTCATTTTTTGATTTCTCAACTGCCTGTAAATCACGTACCCGAGAAATCATGTACCCTGTAATTAACTCCCCTAGTCACATGTTAGGAAAAAATAACAGCCACAGGCAATAGCTGGGAGAAAAATAATGTATGAGCGATAAAACAACACACACAATTTTGCAATGTGCATAACCCTTCCTCAACAGTAAGGAGAAAAATCACGGTCGGATCTCTACGGACGGACACGTCATTATAATATTTTGAAAGCACAATATCTGAAACTTTAAAAGGAGAAAAGAGGAAGACTTGTGTGGAGATGGATGGTATGGAAAGTGATGATGTGCAAATGTATGATGCTGAGTTGACTGGGAAAAGGTTTAAAAGTGCATGTGTGAATGACGGGGATGTTGATCTCTCGACAGTAGCGGAGGTTGGTGTTGACCAACCCCGCGAAGAGCAATGAAAATCTTCAGCTGGAACTGTCAGGGTTTAGGCAACCCTAAGACAGTCAAATCTCTCCAAAATTGGTGTTGGAGAGAGCGCCCAAATATGGTTTTCCTCATGAAAACCATGATTGATTCAAAGAAACTTCAGGTAGTGAAAGAAAAATGTGGTTTCTCAGATGGCTTGTGTTTTAGTAGTATTGGTTTGTCAGGAGGTATTGGGTTTTGGTGGTCTAACTTGAATGTTAGAACCTTGTCTTTTTCTAACCACCATGTAGCAGTGGAAGTGTGTGATCGATGATGATGACGTTCCTTTATGGGTTGTTGTAGGAGTTTATGGGTGGCCTGAAGCGGGAAATAAGCACCTCACGTGGAGTTTAATGTAGTCTATTAAATCCTCTACATCTCTTCCTATTATTTATTTCGGTGATTTTAATGAAATTTTACATGCATCGGAGAAGATGGGGGGTGCAGTGAGAAGGGAGAGTTGTATTGATGCTTTTCGTGACATTTTGGAATTATGTGAAGTGCAAGATTTGGGTTACAAGGGTGGGCCTTTTACTTGGAGACGTGGGAATGATCCGAGTACTGTGGTTAGTGAGCGCTTGGATCGGCTCCTTGCTAGTGCGGACTAGGCGGCTATTTTTCCGAATTATGTGGTTAAGCATTACCCGATTTATAAATCCGGCCATGCTCCCATTATTTTGGATACTGAAAATGATTGTCATGGGCGTCGAAGGGGTAAATTATTCCACTTTGAGTCTCTTTGGCTTTCACATGAAGATTGTAAAAAAGAAGTGGCGGAAGCATGGTTTAGTGGGGTGATTCGGTGGAGAAGAAAGCTATGAGCTGTGCGCATGGCCTTAGTAGTTTGGCAGTAGTTACTTTTGGCGACGTTAAGAAGAAAATCAAGGCTAAAGAGGAGGAATTGCAGCTTTGGCAAAATAAAAACCCAGATGGATTGATGTTAGAGAGATTCGTGACATTGTGGCGGAGTTGGACGAGCTCAATAGACGCCATGAGTCTTACTGGCATGCTCATTCTAGAGCGAATGAGATGAGGGACGGCGATAGAAATATGGCTTACTTCCACCACAAAGCAAGCCATCGAAAGCGCCGCAATGCCATAACAAAGCTGAAGGATGCACATGGAGAGTGGAAGTCAGATACTCATGATATTGAAAAAATTATCTCTGACTATTTTTCTAATATTCTCTCTTCTTCTCTACCTTCTGATTTTGATGCTGCTACAGCGGGGTTAACCCAAAAAAATGTCGGATGTGGCTAATGCAGCTCTCATTGCCGAGCCCAATGCGGAGGAAGTTCAACAAGCTTTGTTTCAGATGCATCCAAATAAGGCCCCGGGGATTGATGGTATGCACGCACTTTTTTATCAGAAATTCTGGCATATTGTTGGTGATGATGTGGTGTCATATACTAAAAGTTGGTGGCATGGTGATGAGGATCTTGGTTTATTGAATTAAACTTGTATCGTTCTTATCCTGAAATGTCAAACTCCACAACAAATGGCGGATTTTAGACCCATTAGCTTATGTACGGTGTTGTACAAGATAATTTCTAAGCTAATGGCGAACAGGCTCAAAGTGTGGCTCTCTGATCTTATTTCTGCTCATCAGAGTGCTTTTGTCCCAGGGCGGCTAATTACAGACAATGCAATGGTTGGTTTTGAAATTTTTCATGGGATGAAGCGAAAAGGTGAACGGAAAACTGGTTCAATGGCTTTCAACCTTGATATGAGCAAAGCTTATGACAGAGTGGAGTGGTCTTTTTTAGAGAAGGTGATGGTTAAACTGGGTTTCTGTGATGGTTGGATCCAGCGGGTTATGGCATGCCTCTCTAGTGTTACTTACTCTTTCAAGCTGAATGGAAGGGTGGATGGAAATATTATACCATCGAGGGGACTTCGACAAGGAGATTTGTTTTCCCCGTATTTATTTCTCCTTGTGCTGAGGCTTTTTCGGCACTGTTAGCACAAGCGGCGCAGAACGGGGAGATTCATGGTGCAAAGGTTTGTCGTAGTGCTCCTAGAATCTCACATTTATTTTTTGCTGATGATAGTATTCTGTTTACTAGAGCTACACTTCAGGAATGCTCAAAGGTGGCTGATATTCTCAGTACGTATGAACGAGCATCTGGTCAGAAGATTAATTTCAATAAGTCTGAAGTGTCTTTTAGTAAAAATGTGGATACTAACAGGAGATTGGCAATTAAAGCCATGCTTGGAGTTGAGGAGGTGGAGAGACATGAGAAATATTTAGGTCTTCCAACTGTGATTGGGAGGTCTAAGAAGATGGTCTTTACTGTGCTGAAAGAGATAATCTAGAAGAAGCTGCAGGGATGGAAGGAAAAGTTATTGTCTCGTGGTGGTAAAGAGGTGTTGCTGAAAGCAGTTGTGCAATCTATTCCCACTTATATGATGATTTTGTTATGCATTCCGGATGGCATCCTTGATGAAATAAATTCTATGTGTGCAAGATTTTGGTGGGGTGCCAGTGGAACGGAGCGTAGGATGCATTGGGTGAGTTGGGAAAAATTGTGTCTTCCCAAATCTTATGGAGGGATGGGGTTTAGAGATCTTAAAATCTTTAACCAAGCTCTTCTTGCAAAACAGGGATGGCGATTATTATGTAATACTACTTCTTTAGTCCATCAAGTTATGAGTGCTAGATATTATAAACATGGGACATTTGTGGATGCTCTGCGAGGTTATGACCCTAGTTTTGTATGGCGAAGTATTTGGGGTGCAAAGTCTCTTCTCCTTGAGGGTTTAAAGTGGCGAGTTGGTGATGGGGCAAAGATTAGTGTGTGGACTGATGCGTGGCTTCCGGGTGATGATGTTTCGAGGGTTCCTACCCCAAATATTAATAGCCCCGCGGATCTCAAAGTGGAGGATATTATTGATAGGGATTGGCGGTGGGATGAAAATGCTCTCGCTACCCATTTCACTGTAGAAGATGTTGCGACAATTAGAGCGATTCCTTTGAGTGAGCGGAAGCCAGTTGATGTACAATTCTAGCGGCCGATAAAGGATGGTATTTATACCACTAGGTCGGGGTACTGGTTGGGGAGTATGGGGCACCTTCGTTGGTGGGATTTGCGCTTTGGCAGAGATTTTAGTGAAGCTTGGAATGATGTATGGAATATTGGAGGTCCCCCCAAACTCAGTCACTTCTTATGGAGGGCTTGTATTGGAGCACTTGCTACCAAAGGAAGATTATATGATCTTCATATCCTTGAGAATGGAGTGTGTAACCAATGCTTTCTTGAGAGAGAATCCAATGTACATGCCATCTTTGATTGTCCCATAGTCTCTCCTGTGTGGCATCCCTCCCCTTTTATGTCTTATATAGCTGATGGTCCCAAAGCATCTTTTATGGAGTTGTTCATGTGGATGAAGTCACAAGTAGATTCTCAAAATTTTCTCACATTTGTTGCGCTTGCGTGGGCTGCGTGGAGTTTTAGAAATTATGTGGTTCACGCTGATCCGTGGAAGAATTTAGAGCTTGGTGCAGCGGGTTTTCTTCGATTGTTTAAGAAGTATGGTTCATATGCTGCATCTATTATCAAGCGTCCATGCTCGAGTGGTTCGTGCTCCTCTCGTTCGAGCTGGCAGCCTCCACATGAGGGGGTTTTTCGAATCAATACTGATGATGCAATGCTTGGGGAGGAAGGGGTGGGTACTGGTGTTGTAATTCTGGACTGGAAAGGTGAGGTGGTTGTAGTGGATGTGAAGCGGTTCCAAGCAAGGTGGAGCGTGGCGATGGTGAGGCGATGGCGGCTAAGTTTGGTGTACAGCTGGCGCATAGTTTGGGGTATTCTAAAGTGGAGCTTGAAGTGGATGCATTAAATCTGGCCAAAGCTATTGTTGAGAAGAAATTGGGTTGTTCTCCTGTGGATCTTATAGTTGAAGGTATATGTGTGTTAAGTCGTTGTTTTGAGTCTTTTAATGTCTTTCATGTTAAGCGGGTAGGTAATTGTGTAGCTCATTTTGTTGCTAGATTATCCCCATTGGATGGTCGGGAACAAGTGTTTGTGGACTCTTTTCCGCAAGGTATATTAACCTTGGCGTAGATGGATATTGATTAATAATATACGTTCCCGCTTTCTACTTAAAAAAAAATTTAACAATGATAGGTTTATTATGTGTTTAGGACAAACAACTAAATTGGTATACCCGACCAATATTACTCATGGCTATCCTAAAACACCCCCCAAACACCTATTGTTATTAGTCGTTAACTATCACTCCGTTACTTTATTGTGCACTCACAACTCTCACAGGCTATTAGCTTGGTGTGGACTTTACTAATGCACACCTACACAACCTCTTGTTGAGTACTTTCGTGCTCTCTTTTAGTTGTGAACTGAAAGCTTGCACAACCTCTTCTCATGCAAATCTTTAATTACACATTAGGGTGTACCATGAGCATGGTACACCCAAGGCTATTTTTTTACTCATTACTCATTTGAAATCATCCAAATGAGAAAAATGTACTAATAAAAGGAGAGTTCCAAATTAGCAAATGAGCAAAAATTTCTTGAGTGTACCATGCACACGGTACATCGGGTGTATGATGAATGAACTCCTTTTTATGTAGTAGTAGTACATACCCATGCACCAATAATACTATTTATAATAATAGCTTAACCTCCATTTTTCTTACTTTAATCGATTAACTTCACCGCCATATATTGCTTTGCTTTAATCAAATTCTTTTTCACTAAGATTAGCCAAATAAAATTATTCCTTCTTCTTTCTTTATTGTTATCAACACATAAATATCAATTTAGTATTTGAGATTTTGGGAGATTATCCCAACATCACAACCACCAAATTAATTCGTCCATGTACTTGTCCATCCTCTGCGCCTCATGTTGACAACTTAACTTGGAAATTTAAACGCTTTCCCGAGACTGAATTAATTCAATAGATAGATGTCGGCAAAGTTTTCTATTGTTAAGTGTGTTTGGGTAATTTGGGTTCCTGACTCCTCCAATTTATGTTAGTAGTGGCTTGCATGGTCAACCTTTGAAAGAAATTGATAACTTTTCTAGTTGTCCTTGAGTAAATAAAACTTTATTTTGTTGGACAAATCGTAAAACATTTTCAATGAAAAAAATATTTTCTTGGAAAAAAACTTCTTTGAGTGATAACACACTTATAAATTAGTTTTTCTTTAATTGGTTCCTTGCATGAAAAGTTAGAGAGTAAAGAAAGATTGAAATCAAAGGGTAAGAATGGGTAGAAATAATGAAAATAATGTGATGAATAGGGCGAAAAAATGTGAAACTCTTTCATCTGAAAAAGAAAACAGTTTCACGCTTAAAAAAATCTCCACCATTTGGAATATTATACTTAACAATTTAGAGCCAAACAAAGAAAATGGGATTCAACAATTTTGTGTAAAATGTTTTCTGTCTAATTCAATACTCTCTAAGTGTGGGAAACTACTAATCATGTGATTATCTTTAGTACATATTAGGTTGGGTTAGAACTTTCTGTGCTTTATATTCACAACTTGGTAAATAATTAACTAATCCTATACTCATTAGATCAACCTACAGTCTTATAATCACTTATATATAAACATTAGTAATCACCTTAATTTGGAGCAATATCTTTACATTGTTAATTTTATTATTTTCTCAAATTTAGGAACCTATATTGGGTATATAAGTAACTATGCATGGGTAGAGGGCGGGTAGCGTAGGAGGGAAAATTATAAAATCCATGCCTACCCCTACTATCATAGTGGGTATTATATTTTACCTTGGTTCCTCGCGATTGCATGCAAAAGTCTTAACAATATTACCAAACACATCTCACCCACAACTTCCATACAAATCCTAGATTTCGTTGGATGGTTAAGCTTCAGATAAATGCAATAAGAAATCGGATAACTTATGCCATGAATGGATGTTTTAGTATAGTTTATTCAGTTTATCTTTTGTTAACATGCTTTTTGTTTGTATTTCAGATGGATTTAACGCTCTATTATTCTCTAAAGTTTGCCAATTTTCTTTAAAACATAGGTTGAGCAATTAGAGCAAGAGGTCGCACTACTTCAGCAAGCACTTAGTGACAAGCAGCAACAAGAACGTGCAATGCTTGAGGTTTATTATCTATCTTGAAGACTTGAACTTTTGCATGAAGTATTTAGTTCAGGCTGGGTGATAATCAAAATGCACCTATTGTATTTTACTATAGGCGATTCATATGCATGTTATAGGTCCTGATGCGCATTGAGCAAGAGCAAAAAATTACTGAGGATGCTCGAATTGCTGCTGGGCTAGAAGTTGCTGCTCAAAAATCTGCAGTTTGTGTACTTCAGGTTTTCTCTCATCTTCAATACTAATCAACCTTTGATCAAAGAATGCTAATCCTTTGTATCTCAAAATATTTGTAAACCATAAACTAGGTTTTAAAGGCAACACCATCACAGTAATATGCTAGGCTAAAAATACAATCAAAAAAACCACTCTGTAAGATCGATGCCTTGAATCTGGTGAAGACGTAGGCGAAATAGGGGAGTTTGAGGGCTCGCCCGGTCAACCGGGCAAGTCTCGCCCGACCGGGTGAGGTCGCCCGCCCAGGCGGTTTGGCCCGGGAGACTAGGCGAGTGTCTGGGTGATTCTCCGCCAAAATCGTATGCACGCCCGACCAGGCGACCTAGCCCGGGCGACCAGGCGACCTAGCCCGGGCGACAGGGTGGATCTATTTTTTGACGTGGGATGGCGATTTCGAGTCGGGGTATAAATAGGCTTTTAACCTAAATCGTTAATTCAATGATTTAGTCATTAATCACATCTGTAATTCTGGTTTTCCTCAAGGGCAATAAATCAGTTCTCTATCTGCCCATGGACGTAGCCAACACTCCGTTGGTGAACCACGTTAAATCTGTGTGCGTTTTTTCTGTGTTTTGTGTTCAATTATTTGTTCTTTCTCATATCAATCATAACAAATTGGTATCAAGAGCTTTGTGTTCGATTTGGGTGAGAAAGATGTATGGGATGAATGTGAAAATTGATAAATTCACTGGGAGAAACAGTTTCAGTCGGTGGTAAATCAAGATGCGGGCTTTACTGAAGCAACAAGGGTTTTGAGCACCGTTGGCAAAGAAATCAACGGATTCAGTCACCGCTGAGATGGAAGTTCTGGAGGAAAAGGCACATTCAACGATTATGTTGTGTCTGGCTGACGACATCATCATTGAAGTCGCGGAGCAGCAAACCGCATCTGGTCTGTGGTTGAAGTTGGAGAGTTTGTATATGACAAAATCTCTAACCAACAAGTTTCTTTTGAAGCAACGCCTGTTCAGTGTGCGCATAAATGAAGGTACACCTCTTAGAGATCACTTAGATCAATTAAATACGATTTTGTTAGAGTTGCGTAATATTGATGTTAAAGTGGATAATAAGGATGCTGCGTTAATTATGCTTGTTTCTTTACCGTTATCATATGAGAATTTTGTGCAGTCTTGTATTATTGGTAAAGATTTTGTGTCTCTAGAGGAGGTAAACTCTGCCCTTCATACTAGAGAGTTGCGCCATAAGGTGTCTGGTACAGGTACAAATAATCAGGCCTCTGGGTTAGTGGCCAGTTGTAGTAAGGGACATCGGAATTATGGGAAAAAGAATTTCAGAAAATCCGAAAATTCCAAGGGGGTCCTAAACCTAATGATATCTGTAATTACTGTAAGGAGAAGGGGCATTGGAAAAAGGAATGTCCTAAAAAGAAGCATCAGGAAAATAAATCTAGGTCTGGTTCTGCTGTTGTTGCAGCTAGAAAAATCGAATTTTAGGATGACCTTGCTTTAGTTGCTAATGAACAAACATATTGTAGTGATGTGTGGGTTCTAGATTCTGGATCGTCGTATCATATGAGTCCTCGTAGGGAGTGGTTCACTACTTATGAGAAGGTAGATGGGGGAAATATTTCAATGGCTAACGGTGCAGTCTGTAAGACAATTGGGATAGGCTCTATCAAGATCCGGACACATGATGGTACATTTTGCACATTGAACAATGTTAGGCATGTTCCACAGGTGACCAAGAATCTGATTTCACTTAGTCTGTTAGACAGTAAGGGGTTCAGTTTCAGAGGTGGGGGTGGATCTGCAAGGGTTCAAAGGATGTGTTGAAGGGGGTCAAGTGTGGTACTTTGTATGGTTTGCAAGGTTCTACTCTCTCAGGTTCAGCTGTTGTTGCTTCATTTGAAATTCAGAAGGAGGATATGACCAAGCTTTGGCACATGAGACTTGGGCATATGAGTGAGAGAGGGATGCAAATCCTCTCTAAGGCAGATCTTCTGGGTGGCCATAAGGTGACAAATCTTGAGTTTTGTGAGCATTGTGTTTTTGGGAAACTACATCGTAGCAAGTTTAATTTCCTAAGGGCATTCATAGAACAAAAGGTACTCTGGATTATATCCACTCTGATTGTTGGGGTCCTTTCACGTGTGATATCTTTGGGAGGTCACAGGTATTTTGTATCCTTTATTGATGATTTTTCAACAATGACTTGGTTGATTATTATGAAGTTAAAAGGTGAAGCTTTCAAGAATTTCAAGCAATGAAAGGCATTGGTGGAAAATCAAACTAGGAAGAAGATCAAAAGGCTACGAACTGATAATGGTATGGAATTTTGTTTGTCTAAGTTCGATGAGTTATGTAAGAATGAAGGGGTTGCTAAGCATCATACAGTCAGGGATACACCACAGCAGAATGGTGTAGCTGAACGAATGAATCAGACACTTCTGGAGAGAGCTCGGTGCATGCTCTCTAATGCTGGGATGACTAGGAGGTTTTAGGGAGAAGCCGTTAGTACAGCATGTTATCTGATCAACCGTGGACCTCACTCTGGAATCAGTCTCAAAACACCACATGAGATGTGGTCAGGTAAACCTGTAAATTACTCTAATATGCGAGCTTTTGGTTGTAGTGTTTATTACCATGTAAATGAGGGTAAATTGGAGCCAAGAGCCAAAAAGGGAGTGTTTGTAGGGTATGGGGATGGGGTGAAAGGTTATAGAATTTGGTCCCCGTCTGAGGGTAGGGTTATACTGAGTAGAAATGTTGTCTTTGATGAAAATTCTATGTTTAATCCTACTGTGAAGTTCATAGTTGTAGCAGACTGTGGTAGTGTTGATAAACAGGTGGTGCAGCAAGTCACTCATGCTGAGAGTGATGAAACACATGAAGATGATCAACACATTAATTTTGAAGCACCACAATCTTCAATGCCAAGTGTAGAGGCACCTAGCCTTGCTCGGGAGCGTCCTATGAGGATGAATTTTTGAAAACCCCAAATAGGTATGGTTTTGAAGATATGTGGCTTATGCACTACAGGTTGCTGAGGAGGTGGATGTCTATGAGCCATCTACCTACAGGGAGGCGGTTACATGTATGGAGTCTACCCATTGGGTTGCTGCAGTGGGAGATGAGATGGAGTCACTTCACAAGAATGAGACTTGGGAGCTTGTGCCTAAGCCTCCAGGGAGAAAAATTGTTACTTGTAAATGGGTTTTCAAGAAAAAGGAGGGGATGACATCTGCAGAGGGAGTCAAGTATAAGGCTCGTCTGGTTGCAAGAGGGTTCACACAAAGGGAGGGAGTAGACTACAATGAAATCTTTTCACCTGTAGTTAGGCATACTTCTATTAGGGTTTTACTAGCAATAGTGGCACATCAGGATTTTGAGCTTGAGCAACTGATACATGGAGAGTTGGAGGAGGAGATATACATGGCTCAGCTAGATGGTTTCTAGGTTTCGGGGAAGGAAACTTTTGTTTGCAAGTTGAAGAAGTCCTTATATGGGCTAAAGCAGTCTCCGAGGCGGTGGTACAAGAGGTTTGATAGCTATATGTTGGAGCTAGGCTACAACATGAGTTCATATGATGTTGTGTGTACCACAACAAGCTGACAGATGGATCTTTCATCTACTTAGTGATGTATGTAGATGGCATGTTGATAGCTACTAGGAACAAGTCGGATGTTACGAAGTTGAAGGAGCTTCTCAGTGCTGAATTTGAAATGAAGGATTTGGGTGCGGCGCGGAAAATTTTGGGTATGGCGATCTTTAGGGAGAGGGCTCAGAAGAAGCTTTTCTTATCACAAAAAGGCTATATTGAGAAGATATTGTCAAGGTTTGGCATGTCAACAACAAAAACTATAGATACTCCAAGTGCTTCTAATAGTCATCTGTCCGTTCACTAGTACAGAATCATCGATTTGCGTCGGACCTGGAACCATCATTTGCGTCGACAATGGTCCGATGGCACAGGTCTCGGCGCAAATTGAGAGATATGATCTGCGTCGGATGAGGAAACGACGCAGATGAAGAGCTATTTGCGTCGGACTTACGTGATGTCCGACGCACATGACCCGTGTACCCAAGCCATTTTACACGATGGAGAGTGTTGCTTCGCCATGGTGGTGAGGATGAAAGAGATGACAGATGGAGAGAGGTCGAAGGATGAGATGGTCGAAGGAACGAAGATGGAGCCATGGTGCTTCGCCATGAAAATTGCTCGTGAATTTTCGAGTTACCTGAGATGGGGAGATAAGAGGGTCGAAGGAACGAACGGATAGGAGATGGGGAGGCCTGAGAGAACGAAGGAAATGGAGTGAGAAGATGGAGAGAGTGAACGGACGAAATGGAGTGAGAAAGTGAGAGAGTGGGCGGAGATCTAGGGTTTTAGAGAGGCAAAGATTTAATGTGGGCTTTTTATATGTTGGGAGCTTATCTGCGTCGCACTCTAGCCCATGCGACGCAATATCATCTTTTTTGTTATTTTAAGCCCAACACATCTGCGTCGCATGGACCTCTTTGTCCGACGCAAATCAACCTTTTGCAACGCACCTTCATGACGTGCACCGCAGATAGGGCCTCGATATTTTTGTGAGCAGTTGTTTTGTGTCGGCACTCTGGCTCCCATGCGACGCAAATTAGGTTTTTTGCGTCGTCTTAGTTGTAGTGTGACGCACTTGGGGGGACGCAAATCGTCCTTTTTCTACTAGTGGTTGCTTTTGCACCTAAGTCTACTGAGGAGAAAGAGTACATGAGTCGGGTTCCATATGCTAGTGCAGTAGGGAGTTTGATGTATGCCATGGTTTGCACTAGGCCGGATCTTGCACATGCAGTCAGTGTTGTTAGTAGGTTCATGGGCGATCCTGGTAAGGAGCATTGGCAGGCAGTCAAGAGGATCTTTTGGTATCTTAGAGGTACGTCAGATATTGGTCTTATTTATGGAGGTGATGTGACATGTTTAGTTACTGGATTCTCTGATTCTGATTATGCTGGGGATGTAGATGGTAGGAGATCTATGACTGGTTATGTATTCACTCTTGGTGGATCTGTTGTGAGTTGGAAAGCTACTTTGCACCCTACGGTGACTTTGTCTACCACTGAAGCAGAGTATGTGGCCTTAACAGAAGCAGCTAAGGAGGGAATCTGGTTAAAGGGGCTAATCAATGATTTGGGTCTACATCATGATCAGGCGATAATGTATTGTGACAGCTTGAGTGCGATATGCTTGGCCAAGGATCAAATTCATCATGAGAGGACTAAACACATAGATGTCAGGTATCATTTTCTGAGGAGTGAGACAAGGGTTAAGGTGAAGAAGGTAGGTACAGCTGATAATCTTGCTTATATGTTCACCAAGCCGATTTCGCAGAGTAAGTTTCAACATTGTTTGGACTTGCTCAATGTTCGTGGTTGTTAGTTGCCCTTTGGGGCAAGTCTGGGATCCTTAGGGGCTAATCTGGTGTCCTTAAGGGACAAATCTGGTCTAGTTGTCTGGTTGCAGGGAAAATCTGCGCATTGTGTTCAATGCATTTGTTATTTGATTTTCTGGTTCGTTGTGAGAGGATTCAAGTCAAGGTGGAGATTTGTAAGATCGATGCCTTAAACCTGGTGAAGACGTAGGCGAAATAAGGAGTTTGAGGGCTCGCCCGGTCAACCGGGCGAGGTCGCCCGCCCAGGCGGCTTGGCCCGGGAGACCGGCGAGTGTCCGGGCGATTCTCCGCCAAAATTGTATGCGCGGGCGACCGGGCGATCGGGCGGTTTGGCCAGGGCAACCGGGCGGATCTGTTTTTCGACGCGGGATGGCGATTCCGAGTCGGGGTATAAATAGGCTTTTAACCTAAATCGTTAATTCGACGATTTAGTCATTAATCACATTTGTAATTCTGGTTTTCCTCAAGAGTAATAAATCAGTTCTCTATTTACCCGTGGACGTAGCCAACACTCCGTTGGTGAACCACGTTAAATCTGTGTGCGTTTTTTCTTTATTTTGCATTCGATTATTTGTTCTTTCTCATATCTGTCATAACGCACTCAATAAGCTATTGCAGAATTGTATTAAACTTGAGCACTCTGACAACTTGGTATATATGAAAGGCCCCTAAAAAATCCCCACATGAATAATTTGAGAGATATAACTATTTTAAAATCAATCCACCAAACTTGATTTAAAACTATAAATGTTAATGAAAAGCTCCTATGCATAATCTTCTCAAGTAGTACTTGAAACATGGCAACATACATGTCAAAGAAAGTACAATACATACAAACAACAAACATATGCGAAATTATAATAAAAGTTTTATACTTGACTCTAGGATAATAAAAGATAATTTTATAGCTTATACGATACGAATGGACATTTTATTGACTCATACGGTCTAATAAATCTCTATAACAATAATAATAATGTTACAATGTGTAGAATTTTGTAGAACACTCTTTATTCTTTCCCTAGTCTCCACCTTCCGGCAACCATGACTGACGGTAAATCTTCCTTCCACCCTGCTCTTATTGTTTCCGACATCAAGAACCATATTTCTATTACCCTTGCTATGGAATATGTCCAATATCCGACATGGGAGGCATTATTCAAGATCCATGCTCGTTCTCACAAAAGCATCCATCACAGTATCCCACCAGAAAAAGGGAAAGAGAATGTCCCTATGACGGATGACGAAAAATAGCTATGGTCCACTCTTGATGCTACGGTCCTTCAATGGGTCTATGCCCACTATCTCCGATGATCTTTTGCACACCATTATTAAACCCGACTCCACGATTACAGAGGCTTGTAATATTCTACGATACATTTTTCAAGATAACAAAAGTTCCCGCTCTGTAACTCTTGAACAAGAATTTTCTCAAACCACCATGGAGCATTTCCTAAATGCCTCTACGTATTGTCAACATCCTAAAACCTTGTCGGATCAACTCAAAAATGTCGGAGCCCTAGTGTTTAACAATCGCCTTGTTCTCTAAATGGTCTCAGGTCTCATGGACTCATATAATCAAGTTGCCACTCTCATTCGCCAAAGTGATCCTCTTCCACCACTTTACCAAGCTTGCTCTATGCTTACTCTTGAAGAAGCCAGACTTGCAAAAAAGCCTCCACCACCTCCAGTGCCGCAATAGTGGTGCGCTATGCTGATGAAACCATTACCTTCCCAGACAATTCCTCTCACTCTCATCATACTCAACATAGTGGGAAATAGGGCGCAAAACTGAAAAATAGTGGTAAAAATCGTGGTGGCGGTGGAAATGGTGGTGATAAGGGTGATGGCCATAACTCTAGCAGCTGCGGTGGCCGCAGTCAGCAAGGCAATGATGGGGGTAGTCAAGTTCTACAAGCTCATTCCTAATGCCCTTGGCAGTGGGGTGCTTCGCCCATACCTCCAAGCCCTTACCCTTCCTTCCCTTGGACTAGACCACCCTCTTCGCCTTTTGGGCTAGCAGTTTTTGGGCCAGCATGTGTCTTGGGTCCCAGACCCTAGTAGCAGTAGGCTTATGAAGCCTCAACAACATCAACAACCCCTTCTGCGAGCCTAACTAACATTAAACCTACCACGTACACTCTTGGGCTCACTCCTCCAGACCCAAACTAGTCCATGGACACCGGAGCTACTTCCCACATGACTTCTAATCAAGGTACTCTCTCGTCTTATTATAATATGAGCAAAAATCGTGGTATTATTGTTGGAAATGGTCATTTTTTTCCTATTCATAATTATGGTGATACTCACTTACCTTCCCTACACCCTTCCTTAGCTCTTAAAAATGTCCTTCATGCTCCCCAACTTGTTAAAAATTTAAATTTCAGTTGTAAATTCACAACCGATAACTCTGATTAAGTGGAATTTGATCCTTTTGGGTTTTCTGTGAAGGATATTACTCGAATGCGTCTCATGTGATGTGAGAGTAGAGGATATATCTATCCTATTACCACGACCATCACCGCCACTTAAGCCACGTCCCCTTCCGCTTTTGCCGCCTTGAATCATTCTTTATGGCATGAGCGTTGGGTCATCTGGGGATCCTATTTTAGATTCTCTAAGGAAAAATAAAGTCATTGAATGTAATCAAACTCGTAGTTCTAATGATTTTCATTCATTTCCTCTTGGAAAACTTATTAAGTTGCCATTTGTTGCTATTAATTTATGCACTTTTATGCCATTTGATATTATACATGTTGATCTTTGGACTTCATCTGCTTTGAGCTTATTGGACCACTGTTATTATCTTGTGTTGTTGGATGATTACGCAAATATTTGTGGATACTTCCTTTATCTAAAAAATCTCAAGTTTATTCCATATTTATTTCCAAGCTTATATCCGCACACACTTTGAACGTGATGTTAAGAATCTCCAATGTTATAATAGGAGGGAATTTGACATTGGTCCATAAGAGATGTTTGTACTTGTCATGGGTTGACTTTTCTTCCGCTCTCACATTACGCCAGCCGGTTCTCCTCCTACTTTTGTTGTGGATCCAACCCCATCCCCTCCCAATCCCAATTCTCCTCCACAAATTGCTCTAATTATTCCTCCAGCACACCAACGGCCCGTTACGCACAATCATCATGGGATTTTCAAACCCAAAAGTCACTTTAACCTCCACCACAAAGTTTCCAAATCCCCCTTACCCGGTAACCCCGTGAGTGCTCTTCGTGACTTGAATTGGAAAATGGTCATGAATGATGAATTTAATGCTCTTATTAAAAATAAGAAGTGGGAGTTAGTGCCCCGTCCACCTAATGTTAACGTTATCCGTTCTATGTGAATTATTACTCACAAATAACATTCTGACGGTACTTTTGAGAGTCATACGCTCGTTTTGTAGGTGATGGACAAACTCAACAGGCTGACATTGACTTTTGTCTAAATCTTGGCCTATTCACCAACTTGATGTGAAGAATGCCTTCTTACATGGGGACCTCCAAGAGACAGTGTATATGCATCATCAGCCTATGGGATTTTGGGATCCTAAACATCCTGCTCATCTTTATCTTTTGAAAAAGTCACTCTATGGACTTAAGCAGGCTCCATGGGCTTGGTATACGAGATTTCTTGAGTTTGTCTCACTTGGGTTCACTCATAGAAAATTAGACCTTTCTCTTTTTATATATCGACATGGTTCTGCTGTGGCCTATATTTTATCATATGTTGATGACATCATCTTAATTGCAATTTCTAATGCTCTTCGTAAGTTTATCATGTCTAGTCTTAGCTCGGAGTTTACAATGAAAGACCTTGGGCCTTTGAGTTACTTTTTGGGCATTGCTGTTACTAAACATACATGTGATTTAATTTTGTCTCAACTTAAGTATGCCACTGAGTTCATTGAACGTGCTGGTATGTCTACTTGTAAACCTCTCCTACTCCAGTGGACACTAAGCCCGAGATAAGTGCTAACTCTAGCATACCTTATAAGGATCCTGCTCATTATCGCGGCCTTTCATGGCTCTTCGGTGTCTTACTTTCACGAGACCCAGTATTTGTACAACGGGTTTGCTTATTCATGCATGACCCTCTGGAAGAATATCTGCATGCTCTTAAGCGCATTGTGCTCTATATTTAAGGTACTCTTGATCATGGCCTGCATTTACATCCGTCTTCAATTTTTGGCATTATTTCCTATACGGATGCTGATTGGGTGCTGATACTAGACGATCCACCTCCGGCTATTGTGTGTTTCTTGGTGACAACCTGGTTTCCTGGTCTGCTAAACGATAGGCAACCTTGTCCCAATCTAGTGCAAAAGCCAAATATCGTGGAGTTGTTAATAGTATCCGAGTCTTGCTTGTTACAAATACTTCTTCTCGAGCTTAATTGTCATATTCAAAAAGCTACATTAGTCTACTGTGATAATGTTAGTGCCATATATTTATCTGGTATTCCTGTTAACCATTAGTTCACTAAACATATAGAGATGGATATCCATTTTGTCTGCGAAAAAGTTACTCTCGGACAAGTCTGTGTTCTACATATCCCATCTCGATACCAAATTGCAGATATCTTCACCAAAGGTCTTCCTTTAGTCCTCTTCGAAGATTTTTGTGACAGTCTAAGCATAGAATATTTGTAGAATATTATTTATTCTTGTATCCTTTGATATCTCTTGTAGTTAGGATATTAGTTAGTTGTTTCCTATTTTGTAGCTACTGATTTGTATATGATTGACGTTAGATAATGGAATGAAGCCAAAGAAAGTAATCTTTCAAATAATGATCCAAAAATCCATCTCTTAATTTGTGATCCACTCTATATAACAAAGACAAGACATGCTCTAAATGTCAACTTTGTGCAAATCTCCAACATGTCCCACCTTCATTGTTATATACCTTCACTTGGCCTTAGCCATTCTCGACCTCGGAAATTGGTATCATTAGAAAATCGCGCCACCTAGTATCAGAGGACACGAGTTATTAATGTTGTAACACCCAAACATGTTGCTTCCTTTCTAGAAAAGACTATCATTTGCCGCTATGGTGTCCCTCATGAACTCATTAGTGACCAGGATACTCATTTCCAAGCCAAATGCAAGCAAGTACTCGAAAAGTATGAAATTCAACACCACAAATCATCTCCATATTAACCCAGGCGAATGGTGCTATGGAAGCAACCAACAAAAATATTAAGACCACTATCCAGAAAATGACCCAAAACTATAAGAATTGGCCTGATAAATACACTTCACGTTGCGGGAATACCATACCTCTATCCACACATCTACTGGGGAAACGCCTTATTCCTTTTTTAATGGAATCAAGGATGTTCAACCTATTGAGCTTAAGATATGTTCCTTGCGAATCGCATCGGGAAGTCAAATCCCTGAAGCTGGTTAGGCGAAAGCCAGATTTGAAGAACTAGTTTTGTTGAAAAACGACAACCAGCCGCATTGCATCATGTGCAAGTACACCAAAAGTGGATCGCTCAATCTTTCAATAAGAAGGTCAAACCATGAAATACCAAAGACGGAGATTTAGTTCTCAAGACACTAAGGAAAAATGTGTTCGATCATTGTGCAAAATTCCCATTGTCAAGGTCATACTTTCTAGAAGACTGTCCATGTAACACCCCGACTCTTCCGGAGTCGAGTATATCGTCACCAATGCGCATCCAGGGCCAACAACTGTCCTCAATAACCAACACAAGTTCTTCCGGCACATTTTGTCCTCACCCATGCGCACCCTGAGAAACTTCCCAGGAGGTCACCCATCCCTGGACTACTCCCATACCATTTGTAACACCCCGACTCTTCCGGAGTCGAGTATATCGTCACCAATGCGCATCCAGGGCAAACAACTGTCCTCAATAACCAACACAAGTTCTTCCGGCACATTTTGTCCTCACTCATGCGCACCCTGAGAAACTTCCCAGGAGGTCACCCATCCCTGGACTACTCCCATACCATTTGTAACACCCCAACTCTTCCGGAGTCGAGTATATCGTCACCAATGCGCATCCAGGGCCAACAACTGTCCTCATTAACCAACACAACGCTTAACTGTGGAGTAACTAAGGAAATGAGCTCCCTAAAAAAAAGATGCATCTTGTTGGAATGAGTAGCCTGCTAAATCCCTTTAAAGCAATCATGAGGGGTATTACAGCCCAGCTTATTGACGTGGACATAACTAAATTAAATAATCTATGTTGATCAACTCAAGAAAAAATCATGTTTAGAACATATAATTGATTCATCGATTAGTTATTTATCGAAACAAGTCCAATTCAAAAACATTAACTACGTTTGGCATAATTTATTTCTTATACGTAGGAAACCTATCGTGAAGCTTACCCCTTTCATTAAAAAATTATCCTTTGGTTCAATTAGAGGTGATCATGCACCGGACCAAGCCTCAGGCCAAAATTTCCGCTCCAAAAACCCATTATTACAAATCGGGCCAAGCGGACATTTTGGGCCAGGCTAATATTTAACCTAAATTCTGGATTTAGATGTCCATGGCTCGCCTTTTTTGTCCAAAACTCGGGTCGACCCGAATCGCAGGACCGAGTTATCATGCCCAAAACCTATTTCTGGTCGGACCGAGTCGATGTTTATCACCTCTAGTTTCAATATTGATTTTGTCATCCGTAGGCAAAACTGACTAATAATAATAATAATAATAATAAATTGAAACAGTGGCAAAATCTTAGTTTTAAACAGTGCCACACGCGAGCTTTTGCTCGCCCCATAGGACCCTTCAGGCCTCGTAGAATTTCTACACCAGGGGTAACCTTTTCGCGCCTCGCGCAAAGTTCTACCACTTAGTGGCAGCAATTTGCGGCTTCCCGACATTCACAACGATGCTAAAGAAAGAAACAACGATTACTCTTCATTGCTTATTTAGGATTATGGCTCATTGGGTCTAAATGAATTAAAATTTTGCTCCTGGCAGTATTTTATTAATATTTCAGAAAAAGGTTACGTTAAATGCTAATAAGAAAAAGTTATCGAAGAGATATGCAATTCTTATTGAAAGCGATGCAAAAAAGATGGAATAAAAGAAAAGAGAAAACTATTGTTGCAATAAATCTTACGTCTCTTTCCGCTTCCTTTTCGTCTCTCTGGCCTTTGCTGACAATTCCCCCCTTCTCTAGGCGCAGCTCTGCTGTTTCACCTTGCCCTTGTAATAAATCCTCCTTTGGTTGCATATTGACTTTTTTAACCACCGTAACCAAGTGTCAACCTAGCACAATTATCCTCGTTCACAAACAGAAATCGACTAAGTACACTAAAATACCAACGCTCTCATGCGATATGCTTGTCTGGATTTTGATTTCAGAGGAGCAAATATGACAGCAAGGTGAGTCCACAAGCGTCCTATAAACGTTTCTTGTCAAATCATTGTCTTCCAGGTCCATGTACCTCTCAAAGTCTTTGAAAAAGTAATCTTCAATGATTTACGTGGATGGAAGTTAACGGAGGGCCAATGAATAGTGGCATTAAACTCTTCAAGCAAAGGTTTGAATTCATCGTCTCCTGAAAAGAAAGCATCATTGCATCATATCTCATAAATTAACAGCAACATATAGAAAGTTGTAGTATATCTTCATAAACGTTAATGCAGAAATGCAAATGATGATACTCCAACTCTTTCCTCTCTTTCGCATACAATAAAGAATGTCATTCACTCAACAAAGACATAAATTTTTGTCTGTCATTGTGCTTTAGATTGCAGAATATGACGAGAATGGATGAGTGAAACAATACTCCCATCCTAGATCCCTATTTATGGAAAACAACGTTTTGCGTAGCTGCGATTCGGGCAATAAGGCTCTATGCTGCGTCAAGGCAACTCCTTGTGCTCTCAGCCAAGTGTCACGATTGTCTAGTGATGCTCGGCGTAAAATCATTTTACACCGAGCGTACCCCCTATGCCAAACGCAACCATGTCTAATCCCGTTTTTCTTTGCTTAGTTTGTTGAATTTTTTTTTACATTAGAGACACTTTTCTTTCTAGTGTTGTTCTAATCTCGGCATCCACTTATATTTACTTTAATTCTTTTATTTTTCATTACTCTGCACAATTTCTTGCAAATAATATTTCTTTTTTATATTTTATTGTGGGGAATGTAAGTATCCTCATGTCATTTTGTGTCATTTTTTTGGGAGAACGTCAGTATCCCTCTAATTGCATACATACACGATGATATGTATATAAAAAATATAGGACTTTTCTTATTTTTAGAGCCAACATATAATCAAGGTCAGAGTTATCATATTACCAAAGTCAAAAGATGCATAATAACATCAAAAAATCATCATCCAAGATATGTACAAAACATTAAAAAAATCATCATCATTTACAAAAACTAAGTGCAATACAAAACTTTTAATCGGAAATCGAGTTCAGGCTCTCATCTCCAGTGTTATGAGCAGATCCAGACTCCCCACCGGTAAGTGCAGGTTGACCAGTCACGTCCCCTAGGAGAACTCTAGGAACGCGCTCATCAAAGAACAAGGATCCTGAAGTCTGGCACACCAGGAAAGTAGAGGCCTATGAACTGCATTTACTGCATCACCATGTAGTCCATCCAAGGGCTGATCATGGGATTGGTCATGAGGTTAAACATAAGGTTCATCATAAACCCCATGTTACCCTCATAACTCCCTAAAGCCAAGGAAGAACCCGCAACTTCAAATTCCATGTCAAAAAGGCGGCTCGCAGACAAAACAACAACCGCTAAGGAATAGGTGCCAACCTTTGTTGAGCTCGTCACCCCTAGTGACTTGGCATGAGAAGCTCTTCTTCATATTCACTATCTTGTAATTCAGGGAATCTATCACTCTGAGTAGCTTAACACTCTCCCTAAAGAGTTTGGACAGTGAACTGCTTCGCCTCGAGAGCCTTCTCAATGATCTCCTCGTGGTCTTGTAAAGTTATGTTGTAACACTCCATCATTTAAAGAGAGAAACAAAAATTAATATGCATTTTATTCAATAAAGGACGATGACGGAAATATCGTCTGACGGAAATTGTCACACTAAAAAAGGTTTCAAAAGAAACTAAACGAAATTAAATCCCAAGTAAAATAACTTTAAAATATCCATAACGAGGCAAAACAACCTCATAAACCCAATGTAATAAGTATAATTAAATAGGAAACTAAAAAGCCTCAACATCCTAATTAATCTCTCTCACAGCTCAGAGCATTCAATAATCACTCCTCGTGATCACCTGCAAGAATATCAACAAACATCCGCAATCAGTGGAGATTAACTAATAGTTGTCCCTGCCCAATCAGGATCAAAATAGCAATTATAAATGACTTAACAATTAACTCATGCTAATCATACAACCATTAACACAGGGGATAAACTCAACATATAATAACATAACTTACTAACTAACAACATGCTTCAACAAACTCGATAAAAGAATGAACTCCCAAAGCCAGCAATAAATAAATAATAAAGAAACATACAAATAAATTAATAATAGAATAATAATAATAATAATAATAATAATAATAATAATAATAATAATAATAATAATAATAATAATAATAAATTTTAGCAAGAACTGAACGTAAGTGAATCGTAACCCATTTCCAATGGTTATGTCCGATCTCAACCTCCAATCCAGCCTATGGGTTATGTTCCCTATTGCCTGTATCTAAGAATGGTCAAACTCCCGATGTAAGATAGTACCCAGCTCAGTACCTCTTGTTCTCTCGGACGACAACAATAAACCAAGGTAAACACCTAAACCGCAATCTAGGCGTTAGCATGTTTTTCACCATTGGGACACCGTGCCTCTGCATATCGTACTCTCAAGCAAAATAATAATAAAACAAATCATAATCATCATCAAATTCTTGTTGATTCCCTTAAAGCCTTACACCTAAACAATGAAAAATTAAAGCCACAATCAACGGATTTTATGTCCCAAAAATCTCATAATTCTTAAAATACTAGTAATCCCAAAATAGGGTTTTAATTCACCATAAACTGAAAATATAGAATTTTTCTAAATAGCTTTGAGGACTGCAAATACAAGATCAATTCTTCCAACCATCCACTCTCCCATTATTTGAGTTTAGGTACAAGTTTAATTACAACGACAGTCGCAATGCCCCCGCTACATAATCTTTGGTGAAGCAGTGTTAAAGGCAGTATTATTCTCCCTCAAGCATAATGACGTCGATAACGTGTCCAGGACACAACCCAAGCATACAAACCACCATAAACTGCCACAAGCATTCAAATTCAACTCATAAACTATCAAATTACAATGTCATTGCCTCATCATGCGTACCATAATAATAAACATGCTTTAAGGCACCAAATAAGACAATCAAATCATGAAAACAACCACCAAAATAACAAAACGAGTCAGAAGCACATACAGCAGCATTGGTGGGGGTGCACCACATACAGGAACAGCCCGTAACTTATATATACTAAAAAATGCTTTCAGACACTACTTCTTCAAACCAATCCAAACATACTAATGCATCATCCAACATCATACTAATATTATTCATGCCAAGAATTCAAGAACTATATTCTTAACCCTAATTAATCAAGATCAAATCATGGTTACACTAGATATTTAAAACATCCTACAAGGTCTTGAATCTTATGAAGAGGAAATTACACTACTTCAAAGCAAAGTATAAACACCACTTACATCACAAACGTAAGATAACGAGTACTTATCGGTCGATCAAGCAAATTCAAGATATAATGAGAAAATCAAACAAGCATATAAACAAGAATCTTCCACCCCATCCTAACATGATAATAAATCGAAAGCATAACTCATAAAACGATTATAAATCCTATGCTTATTCTAATCGTTCTAGGATATATGCTAGTTACATGGGCCAACTCGTGAAGTGCATAGTTAAAAGAGACTAGCCTTCTTCCTCTTAAATATAACCTTCTTCCATGAACTCACCTCTTACACGCCCAAAGCAACGAATTTAATTAGCAAAGGAAGGATATATGGAAAATGAGTGGAAAAAGTGATGAATAAAATCTGTTTTTTGTGGGGAACAAAGGAAGGAAATTTTCTCTCTCAAATTCAGTCTCAATGGCCGAAACTTTGGGTGCATAAATGACATATTATTTGTCAAGCAAATCAGCTCAACGATGATTATAATGGGGGAGGGGGATTTACAAAGGCTTAAGGGGTGGTTTAATGTGAGGTTACAAGAGCTTCAAGAGCCATTCCTTAACCTCCAAAAATCTGATTTTTGGATAGCATTTTTAGGAGCTTCAACTCTACCTAAAAACTTGTTACAATGGTCCAACGCTACATCTAACAATTATGATAAAATACTAGAATAATTATTGGAACTTATCTATGAAAAATATTATTTTTAATTCAAATAAAATATATAAATATAAATTAAATCAAGTTTGAAAATATCATCAATAAATAATTTTAAGAATAAGAAGATGTTAATTTAACGAAAATTGACAATTATAGGATAAAGATTATGAAAATTGGGAGCGAAACTTCAAGGTCTTACATATTTAGTACACGTTTGATATACAAGGGACTTGTCTTCGTTTTGCATTCTTCTTGTGGAGTAATGAGTATATTATTTTCTAAATGGAACATTTATTTTTTAGGAAAAATATGAGAAGGCAATGACATCCGTAGCTGAAATGGAGAAAAGGGTGTTAATGGCAGAATCGATGTTAGAGGCTACACTTCAGTATGAATCTGGTCAAGCAAAAGCTCAAAGTTCTCCAAGGTAATCAATCAACTCTACATGAAGTGATGCTTGAGCTCTCTTTGTATTTAATATAAATGACCGGGCTATGCCCCGGGTAAGGAAATTTTTCATTTATTAATATTATACTTTAAAATAATAACACTAAATATCACTTGGTCTACTGGTTAAGACTTTAGTACATCAACTTGAAGTCATGGGATCGAACCCTATAGCATGCAACTTTAATTTTTTAATTGTATGCGGATTACATGGAGTAAAATGCCTCTAGGGAGAGCGTCATGTGACACCATTCCTTGTTTAGGAACGCCTTTTAATATATTAGTATATATATATATATATATATATATATATATATATATATATATATATATATATATATATATATATATATATATATATATATAAATCAAGCATTGTAATTTGGACCACCCCGGCCATAACTAACATTGATTTGCTTGTTCAGGAGTCAATAGCTACACCATAGTGTTAAATTCTACTAGCATCAAATTTTAGACATTGAGGTTGAGGTTTGCTTACGGTCTAATGATATGGTTATATGATTGAAAGTGCTTCCTTATTAGTGTAAGCATCTAAAATTGTTATCCACACAATTTTCTTGTTCGAAACGAGTCGCCATTCAATTTTTTTTAGGAGAACTTATAAATCACATTAAGAAAATTTGAATTCGAGAGTGAGGTTACAAATTAG
This sequence comes from Beta lomatogona, assembly GCA_947646795.1. NCBI lineage: Eukaryota > Viridiplantae > Streptophyta > Magnoliopsida > Caryophyllales > Amaranthaceae > Beta > Beta lomatogona. Next base: position 1,801,019 of record CANSNZ010000951.1, read on the forward strand.
ATTATGCACCATATTTACCCAAAATTTGGTCTCTACTTAATTCAATGACATATTTCATTGCAAATAAAAAATAAACATAAAACAATCAATTGCATAAAAATACAAATCCTTTGAAATCAATTTTTTTAACATATAAGATCTATTTATGGTGATCATATTATTAAACAATCAAATCACTAGGAACCTGTCCATATTATCTAATATAGTCATGATTTAATATTGCAAGTCTAGTTTGGCAATAAGAAATAGCTTATCATGCAATATAATAAAGATAATATATAAATCATTAATGAAAAATAATGTAAGCCAATACTCATAAGGTTACACAATTATAAAAATGGGATCATAAGTAAAGACCTACATCATGAACAATAGAAAGTTTAATAACAAAAGAAATAAATTATAATTGAGAAGAGGATCCTAAGAGATTATACCTATACATCATATCTCTCAAAAGAATAACACACTTCGAAGTGAACACATGTTTAAGCCTTAAAAATGTTTGAACACAAGTTTGTTATCTAATTAGAAATTTATGAGAGAATATGAGTATGAAAATATGATAGTGTAAAGAGATGTATAAGGAGTTTAATGTCAAAAATGTCCCCTAAAAACCGGAGATATCGAGGCAATAAAGAAAAAGAAATTTAGGGTTTTAAAATTGACCTAGTAGTTGCCGACTCAAACTTGCTCAATGCACATGTGTGTCATCGCAAGATCGCACGTGTATCCATGTTCTCGTATCCTCCGAAGAGTTAGCGCGAAAACAAACATGCACTTGGCGCACAGCTTTACGTTCCACGCAACCAACTATTTTCAATTGATTTTTCATTATCCATACATATTCAATACCCTTTATCTTTTATTACATGTTATCAATGAAATGAGGGATTCTAAAAGAATAAGTTTGATTTTTATTAAATTATTAATAAAAGAAATATTTGAAAGTAAAGTGAAAATTGATTGATTGGGCCTTAAAAATGGGTTTTAACACTTTAATTTTAAAAAAGGTTTTAAGACATGTTTTTCGGGCTTTCAAAGGTTTGAACAAGGCCATTTAAGTTGCTCTTTCTCAATCTGGATCAATTAGGACGACTGTATATTCAAATCTCTGGGTGCCAAAATATGGAGATACATGGTGTGTGCACAATTAATGTATTTGGTTAGCATTTATAGTGGAAATGAGAGAGGAGGTAAAGAAAGAAATACATATAGTTTTCTTCCAAATCTTCCTAATAGTGGAAGGATTTAGTTTGTTTAAAGGGGAAGAAAAGTTTATTGTGCTTTCCAATCCCTTACCTTTCCTCATTTAATTTCCAAATAAGATAAAAGAGATGTCTCAATTTTTGTCGCTTACCTTCTCCCTAAATTCTCTCGTAAAAATATACTACAAATTGACATGATAAACAAAATTTGGCATATAAATTTTAGATTCAATATTTATGTTTTTAGTAATAAGTATAGCATAGTTCAACCTTGAAGTATTTTATGTTATATTAGGGAGAAGACAACAGTGGATTCCTACGATGGTGGTTTTACTTCTAATGACATTGAAGTGAGTTAAACAAATAGAAGGAATTAAAATGAGCAACACATTTTGTGTTACTTTTGTTAGGCTTCTTTTTTTGGACATATGGACATTGTAGGTGTTATATTTGGCCATTTTGGGAAGAGCTTGCATTGGCGTTATCCAATATGAAGTGTTAGTAAATGTAGCTTTACTAGTATCAACTATTGAGAATCGGTGTAATTATTGGGAGAAAATAAAAGAATCCCAGTATCTTAGAAGAAAACAAAGGCGAAGTGAGAGTAGATAGAGGAAACTCGCAAGTTCCAATTGTAAATTGTGATATATACGTGAATTCACTATTTCCTTTTATGTCCCTCATTTTAAGTGTAAATGTCGTTAGGTCCACACGTCCTCCTGATTCACCACACACAGGAAAAAGGATAGGTCTACTATCATTTGGACTTGGTTGGCGTGATAAGAACAAGGTTAGTATTTCTTTTTAATCACTTCATTTTTACAATGTTTTGAGATACTTAATTAGAGGTAAACTTTATCTAAAAACATTAATGATATAAACAATGGGTTGCATACAAAAGTAGGTTAAACTATGAATTACGTTAACAAGCATAAATCTAGTAATGATGGCATTGATATATTAGGGATATGAATCACTAATATGAAACAAAGAACTTCCTAAAGAAGATGGAAGGGGAAAATCCATTTTTGGAATAATATTTTCTTTATGTTTTCTCGAAGATGTTTTAGCTGCATGGATTACAATTTTAACATATTTTCAAGAATTTTGGCTGACAGCTAACATAGTTCATAATCAATCATTGTATATGTTTAGTTCATTTTTTTTCATATGCCGACATAGTCCAGTATATTTTGGTTAACTTTTCAATATTTAATTTTCGCATTTAATTCTGAAACTTACTTAGAGTGCCTTCAGATGAAGAGTGTAATGAGGAGTGAAACATTATTAGCTAGCTAGTTCTAGAGAATTTAACTTATTTAGTTGTTAAACACATTTGCCAATGTGTAGCTAATTAAGCCGAATATTGTGCTTCTGTGAGTGGATTTGGAGATGATTGGTGTAACACTCCGACAATTCTCTATTTTCTAAAATACCCTTTTCAATATAAAACTTAGAGAATCATCAAAGCATTATCGCCCGTGTGATAACGTATCGGCTTATTCAGAACTTTGCAGCGGAAATAATAATAATAAATAACTTTGAAAACAAAACTTAGTCAACCAAAAGTCAACTCCAAAAGTCAAACCAACAATAAGTCAAAAGTCAACTATAAAAGTAAAAGTCAACTATAATAATAAAGTCAACACAAGCTCTCCAACTTCCCGAACCCATGATGCATCATCTTCAAACCTGTATCGCCGATGCTTTATTGATCCCGAGAGACTACTCACCAAATGGGTCATCACAGCATCAATAAGGCATAGCCATGATCAACACATACAAACAAAGCACGTAATCAGCAAAGCTGAGTACTACATAGTAAATAAGTACAAAACCTAACAGGATATATACTAATAACATTAAGCAGGGATATATAAAAATATAATAACATAGCATACTACTTTACTGAACTAACTCCACAACTAATAAATTAATTAATTTAGATGGAATAGGCAATGGAAAGAGTTGTCCAAACCAAACCAGTCTTCAATTTAGAAGACGAAATACGGGTGCGACTCCGTACTCCCTTGACCTACGATATCGAGGAACCTTTTAAATAAAAATAGGACACGGTGATCAATCCGGTCCCAAGAAAAGCCATGGGCTACCACCATGTACTCCAACTCATACTAGTCCAACACTTCAGACGTGCACAAGTCTAAAGCTATTGCTATTCACTTTCCACTTTAAGTGATTAATAAATTACTTACTTGTTATGACTCACAAATAGGACGAATAATATAATCATCAAAGATACATAGACTTCCATTTTTATCTTAGGATTAGATAAGGTGATCATCAACCTAACAATCCAAGAATAATTTCAATATTAAATCCATAATCTTTATTTATTTGTTGACAAAGTCAATAACCAACCAACCTTTCATAGGTGAATAACCAACTTACCAAACAAGGCCATTGGTCCTCATAAAGTAATTAAATAATCCAAAGGGAACAACATGATCCAAATCAATGATCCAATACCAACATAAATATTAATCCCTCATATGAATTAATAAAATAAAGTTTCCAATCCCATATGCTTGCATCAATCATCCATACAAACATAATATCATCATCATAACCAACATGCTTCACACAACGGCATAGAACATGCAAATTCAATTTGAACATAAATCACATATGAACTATAAATAGTTCCCTATTCATGATACTACATAAATATCATCTTTAGGACATGATACTAATCCAACCTACACATAGGTATCTACGTACCTTGTGTAGACAAAGTTCGAGGCCACTTTAACAAGCTTAAAAGTCGCCTAAAGAGAATTCTTCGCCTAACAATAATCAACATAACCACAATCAATACTCTATAAATTTCCAGCAATATTAAAGTACTTTAAACCCTCTTTAAAAGTGTTTAAAAACCTTTCCCATCATTAAAACTTGGAAAAATTATTTTAAATAAGTCAATCTTTGCGCGGTCTTCCCATTTTAAGTCTACCTTTTGATTATCCCTGATTGAGTTAGACTTGTATGTATGTTTTCTTCTATTGAGTTTTAACCTGTTTGTGACTTGTTTAGTAGGTTACTTATGATACGTGTTACAATGTTCCACCCCCACCCTCGCCTCCCACGCTTGTTTTAGAAGAAGGGACATTGTAACACGTATCATAAGTAACCTACTAAACAAGTCACAAACAGGTTAAAACTCAATAGAAGAAAACAGACATACAATCCTAACTCAATCAGGGATAATCAAAAGGTAGACTTAAAATGGGAAGACCGTGCAAAGGTTAACTTATTTAAAACCATTTTTCCTTAAAACTTCAATTATTAATACTCCCTAGTATAGTACTACTATACTAGTCATTAAAACCCTTAAAAACTCATGCTTTGATCATAAAAATTCCTTCATACGCATACTAATAAAAATTTCAGCAACTTATAATGTATTAAAACCCTTTCAAAATATACTTAAACAATATCAAAATCATAAGAGTACCCAATTTCATAAACTATAATATACTACCATGATTTTCCAGCTTATAAAACCCTAAAAATCCATGCTTTGATACTTAAACCCTAGTTTAAACATTACTATTAAATCTGAAATTTTAATCCCTTCACTATATAATTTACATAATTTGAAATTATATTAAAATAATCAAACTATAATTTTAAACATGACAACATTAAATCCATCCTTAACAATATAAACTTTAACATTAAATAAAACTCGAGGAGGGAGAAACACGGTAGCCAAGAGGAGGGGGACGTCGGCGCGACAGTCGGCGGCGGGCTGGCGGCGTCGGTGGTTCGGCGGCGGCGGACGAAGGAGGTGCCGAGAGAAGAAAAAGAAAAACAGGAGAGAGAGAAGAAAAGAAGAGGAGGGCTGAAGATAGAGGGAGAAGGAAGAGAGAGAGAAAATAAGCGGGGAAAATTTTTGGGGTTTTGGGGTTTAGATAGTTATCCCTTTTTGGGCTTAGGAAAAGGTGTTTGGGCTTTTATAATATTTAATGGTTGGGTGATTTGCATAGTTGGGTTCCTCTAACCCAATATAAAATTATTTTTACTAAACCAAAAGGTGTTTTAAGCTATTTAAATACTTTTCAAAGTATGACTAAATAAAATGTTTGACTATTTAAAACCATTAAATGATTCCTTTGACTTTCAAATAGTTAACCTTTTAAGAAATAAATCATTTAAACATTAAAATAAATATAATATATACATTAAAATGCATTTATAAAATTCATAAAATTACGGGAGATTACAATTGGGGGGAATCATCCCTTTGTTTGGAAAATACAAATGTAAAAATTGTCTTGAATTAGGGGAGGTGGAGACTTAACATTTGTAAATCTTCCCTATTTTATTAAACCAAGTCCTTTTGCAATTGGAAGTATTTGGAAGAAAAAATTTCTATCACCCTTGTTTCCTTCATCTTTTGTGTCATTAAATAAGAAAATATTATTATATACTCATTCCTCTTCGTTTCTCCGAAATTGCTATTTAAAAGCAATGGAGAAACTAGATTATCTGAGTTTAGAAGTTCATCATAGGCTAAACTCCCATAATATACTCACCGAATCACGTTTTATAATTGTCTAGCTAAAATCAATGATAAAATAGTTTAATGTGTACCTATTTGAATCCTACATTTGAGCTTAAGTATAAGATTTGATAACAAAAAAAGGGGACAAGGAGAGTAGTATTAGATCAGATGACAATCAACAGCTGTGGTGTAACTTGTAAAATGGCACTCTTGTCTTGAGATCATATTCAATAGTATACTTTATAAATATGCTCTTAATACCATCATCATCCATGACTGTTTTTGCAGTGTTTTGAAACTAACTAATGTTGAAAATGTGACAGGAAAGATCAGGTAATGAGGAGGATTTGGTGGAAAGCAAACTAATAGGGAAGAAAAATAAAGAAGATAAGAGACAAACATATGGTGAGGAGTCTTAAGAGAATAAACTAACCAATAATGTTATAGAAAACAATATCTGACAGAATAAAGCGAACGATCATCAATGGCTCATCATAAGAGTAAACATAATTGATCGATGTCTTAATCTTGTACACGTGCTCATACTTTTGAATTTGATATTTATTCACTTTGTTGCGCGAACAACGAGATTCATGGACCATACTTGGAATATGTGATGTGTGTAAAAAAGGAATCAAATTGCCATCAGAAGTTCCTAATTTATCAACATGTATATGATCTAAATATCTTTGTTGTGAGCAATCATGCTTATTTTTTTTCATGCTTAGTAGCCACCCCTTTGTTTAAAACGATGATTTACCCATTGTGTCCTATAAAAATGATACAAAATGATACAGAAAATTTTTACATTGGTTAATTAATAAATTTGAACTAAAAATGGGCGTAGGTAACCCAATAAGGAGGAGGAGAATTCGGTCCACTTACAAGTCTAAAGAAGGTTTCATAATAAAAACCCATTGGCAATAGTAGGAGTAGTTCCTGTAGCTTAAAATGTGGTATTTTTTCCCCTCTTTCTACAACATGGAACAACTCACATGTGTGCCACTCCTCCTCACATGCGACTGTCCTTAGAATTAGAGTACACTAGTAAGGTACACAATAATAATCCTCATTGGAAATGAACGTCCAATAGTGACCCCTTCTCCAGTTGCTTGACAAAATCTGAATATGAACGACCCAACAACCTGGCCTCTGATACCATGATAAATTTGATAAAACTTAAAATGGTCATGGGTAACTCAATAAGAAGGAGAAGAGTTTGATGCACTTAAAATCCCAAAGGAGGTTCCTTGCTAAAACCAATTGGCAATAGTAGGAGTAGCTCGTGTGGTATATTCTTTCTTCTTTCTCTAATGTGGTACAACCTATATGTGCACAACAAACAAAGGTTACAACAACAATAGTGAAGCTACATGTATGTAATGATGTAAGTACATGTTCAGGCAATGGTAATTCATAGTTAATGTCAAATGATGTCATAGAAGATGGCAACTCAAAGAATATATTCACACATAATAAATAAGTTAAATTTCTTAGTATAATGGGAAAAGAAAATTAGGGGTACATTATATTTGTTTAATGATGAAAATCTCTAATTTAGTATTTTAGTTAGTTACATCTCCGTATAAAGGAAAAAATGATATGCTTCAAGTAAGGTTGATAACTGCGATTTTTATATGCAGTTTTACAAAACATGCAGAAAACTTTAAAAAACTTTATTAGGTTTACTACAACCAAAGTACGTCATCATTTCCTGGTCAAATAAATATGCAGTTCCACTACAACACCTTAGTTAGAACATTGGAGATATTAAACTTGAACTCTGAAACTAAACCGAAATTTTCAATTAACTTTAACAATATAAAGTTTTTCAGAACCTGTTGAAACTATGATGTATAGCGCAGTACCCAAACAACACATATAAGGGTCCACATTGAGAAAAAAAAAAGAGAGATGAGTTTTATAAGGTCAAAGGGCTACTCCTCCTATTGCCAATTGGTTTAGGATATAATCTCCTTTGGGCTTGTAAGTTGTCTAAACATTCCTCCATTAACGGGTGTGGCCTAGGCGCATTTAACGTTTGACTATATTTAACATGGTATTAGCGCTCAGGTTGGTCCAGAATATTCTGTGTTAGAATTTTGAGCAACCAACGCGTGAGTGTAGGAAAAACAACTTAATAAGTCCGAAGAGTTACTCCTCCTATTAGTGATTGATTTTAGGATGGAACCTATAATGGATAACATATTACCCAAACAACACATGAATTCCCCACACTAATAAAAGAATATAAATGAGTACACTTTATAAGCTATGGGGCAACTCCACTTATGATTTTAAGGAGGAACCTCCTTTGAATTTGTAAAATGGGCTGTCCCTTCAACTAATGGGTGCGGACCAGGCCCATAGTTTTTTTTTTTTCATGGAACATTTAGATTGTTAATTTTCAAAAGAGAACCACAAGTTCAATTATTAATTAAGTCATCAATTATAAATTGCATTTACAGCTTGTTTGCTATATTTTTTAGTGAAATAAAAAAGGGAGAAGAAGGTAAGGAAAAGAAAGGATGGGAAGAAAAGAGAGATAACTATTTGTTTCATTGTTTGATATAATGAAAGGATATAAAAGAAAATCTATGTTTGGTACTTAAGTCAGGAAATGAAAAGGAAAGGGAAGAAAAGTCGACAAGTTCTGTTTTCCATTCGATCAAAATTCCATCGAATTTGGAAGTAAAGAAAAGTAAAAAATTATTGTGCCCAGATTTATTATAAATGAAGGTTTGCAAATTTTTCAAAATGTGTATTTCTTAAATTCAAAATGTTTATTAGTTTAACATAACTTTGTACTGGAATGAACATCTTGAATAACTTAAAAGACCATTAGAACTAACATACATCATTTTAAATTAACATACAATAATATTTATTTTATTATACACAATATTTCCTGCTTTTATTAATTTATCTATTTCTTTGAGGCACATCTGTCGAGACACTAATTAAAACCTTAATATCTCTAATCATCAATAAGCAAAAATTTACAAAAAGTTGATATTTGGATAATATACATTGAGACGAATCTACCAAAATCTCACATGACTATATTTTTCCTTAAATAAAAATCACAAGAGATACTCAAAGTCATTAGTCATATATGTGAACAGTGTCAAAAGTTAAAAGAGGTAAACTGATAACAAACCGGAGGAAGTATTAGAGTATACATATTTTTTTGGAAAAATTGATAGGAACAGTCCCAACTATGGGCGTTCCGCCATTTTCAGTCCCAACTAAAGATTATTTCTGAGCGGTCCCAACTATATATCATTTTTGCCGAAATTGGTCCCAGCAGGTTAATGACCTGCTACAACAGGTAAAAAGATTTTTTTTTTGCCACAACCTGTTTCTTCTCCGCGTTTCAATTGTTTGGGATTTAATCCTGTTTCGGCGCAGCACCATTTAAATCCACCACTTCATGGCCGTCGTTTTTCACTGCATCAGTATTTGATCTAAGCATTAGCGGCAAAGCAAATAACACAGTATTTGATCTAAGCATTTGAGGAGAGAGAAAATCTTTGTTTTCACCAACAATTTGCAAAGTCTCAAAACAATTAATTGATGCCAAGCCAAACGGTGAAAAATCACCATATCTTAAAAAAATTACCTAGAAAAACCAAACAAAAATTGACTACTTTTATAAGATGTAACTCATCACTGCCTCATATTATTACTATTATTATTATTATCATTAAGAAGAAGCAGAAGCACAGTTGTAACGTTATTGTTGCTGTTGTTGTTGGTGGAGATGATGATGATGATGATGATGTAAGAGGTCATCTTGCATGGTTTTAGGGCCATTTGGGTTGTCAGGGAAATCATCGGCTAAAGATAAGCAACTGTGTTAGGGACCAAGCACAAAGGTGGAGAAGAGGAGAGGGTGTTAGGGATCCTAGTTTTCGGTTTGATATTGGAGGGGAAAGAGGAGGGGTGGGAGGACCGAAAGCTGCGGTGCCGACGACGAAAGAGTGATTCAGTCAATCACCATTCTTTGCCTCACTCCAAAGCTAATCCCCATTTCTTCCCCATCTTTGATGTAAAAAAAAAACCACCTTTTCAATCTCCTCACTCTCCAATTTCCAAAAACAAATGGGGGAAGAAGAAGAATCAAGATTGAAATATATGTTCAAAAGTAGTAGTAATTGGGGACTTAGCAGATGGGAAATCTAATTTGCTTTCAAGATTTGCAAGAAATCTGCTGGGAATTGAATTTCTCATCTTCTTCTCTTGTTCCCAGCTTCTCTCTTCTTGATGATGGTGAGATGAATTGGAATGGATGTTTACAGGAAGTGGAAGGGAGTATCTTAAATTATTACTTTGATAAGAAATTCCAAGTTATCCTTCAAAAATACTAATACTCGGTAATAATAACCACGTGCATAAGTGCGTTATCCTTGAAATTGGCAAATTATTCGTCATACTTGTACAAAATTAACGGTGGAATTTTGGGGGTGGGTGGGGAGGGGTGGCTGGGGAAGGGTGGGATTTCGGGGGTTGCTGGGAGGGAGTGGGGGTGGCAGGGGAGGGGGAATGGGAGGAAGGAGATAGGAGAGAGAAAAAGGAAGAAGAATTAAGAAATTTTTTTTAAAAAAAATTTAACCTGTTAAACAGGTAATAAGTCACGTGGGACCAATTTTGACAAAATAATATATAGTTGGGACCGCTCAGAAATAATCTTTAGTAGGCACTGAAAATGGCGAAACGCTCAAAGTTGGGACTATTCCTATCAATTTTTCCTATTTTTTTTTTATAAGGTAAGAAAAAAGAAAGTATTGGAGGAGTATATGCCAATTTTCACCTATCGCACAAATCACAATGCTCGCACCATCTAGCCATCCACGCTTTGCTAATTGCTACCAGTCTACCACCATCTGATCATAGTGTAACCTAATTCTCGCCCCCATCAAGAAAGAGAAAAAAAAGAGAAACACAAAACCGACCTTCCAACTTTCCTTACATTTCCCTTGCTTCTTTCTCTCTCCTCCCACCTTTCTTCTGTAATCTTCCTCATCCCTTCTTCTTAACACATGGCGACGGCTACACAAAATTCCGCATCCCTAAAATTAGAACCAGAAAACCCTAAAAAAACCCTAACCTCAAATCTTCCCGATCTCACCGACAAATCCACCACCAACAATTCCTCCGCCGACGCTTTCATTGATACCAACAAGGAACCAACAGATGACGACTCCAAGGCTGCGGAGACTGTTCAAGATGCTACCACTACACCACTCATTTCTTCTACCGAAGTTACTCCTTCTGCTAATGATGTTGAGAAGAAGGTTCGTAGGGCTGAAAGATTCGGCGTTCCTGTCCAGTTGTCTGAGCAAGAGAAGCGCAATTCTAGGGCTGAAAGGTATTTCACTTTCTCAGCTTTTACTTATTGTTCTTCTTTTTCGTGTTTGTGAGCGACTAAGTGTAGTGATGTACATGAGATCTATTACCCTCACAAGGCTTTACCAACTAAAATGTATCTCAAATCTTTGAATGCATATTTGATAACTACGGCTGCGTATTAAGGAAAGTCATAACTGTTGATTTATGGTTAAAGATATTCAAAACTACTTTAAAATTAACAAGGAGTAGTTAATTAAATGTTTACTAACATCAAAGTTTGAGAGGAACAAATGTTTGAGATATGAGCAAAAGAATTTCAACTTTAATAGTTATGAACAATTTTTTGGGACACCTAATAAGGAATATAAGCACTATGTGATGGGATGGAGGGAGTAGTGTAGATGGACTGTCTATGAAAGATTAACTGGTTATTTTTTTTTTAACTTTGGTGACAGTTTTTTTCAGTATTTCATGTTTAGTAGTATTCAATATAGTTCTCTTTTGTGAATTTTAATTGTTATATGATTTTATTGCAATTCAACCATGATTCACCGTTTTCTTTTACAAGTATTAGTAGATTTTGGAGGAATTATAAGTATGTCTCCTTAGATGTACAAGGTAGTTGTAAATCAAGGGACATTTTTTGAACCAACAATGCAAATACAGTCCAAGAATCTGAATATATGTGGTATAATCTAAATATGTGGATATATTTAGTTGTGTAGATCTTGGAGATGGACTGGATGGTCTTTTGATTTGGATAGTTTCTCTTTCCTTGGCATTTTGTGGGAGATTAATATCTGATTTTTGTTGCTGTACATTTATGACTATGAACTGGAGAAAATTACTTAATAGCTGTTCTACTCTTAATTGGGATATTAAAGAATTGCCGTTATTATTATTCAAGATAACTGACTTTCAATGATTAAGCCATTTGATGTGTAGGAGCCATGAGGCACTATCCTTTTACTTTAATCTGTAGGTAAATGCGAGCAGAATTTGTTCTATGAATTAACCATTTTTAGAGAAGTGTCATTGGCCAAGGGGACAGTTTGCTGTATCTCAGATCTTTTAAAGAGAGCGTGAGCTTGAGTGTGAGCGTTAATTGATGTTTATATCTTGATGGGCCCATTTGTTGGACTTAGAAAAAGTAAGTTTTTTTTTAAGATATGAATGACAGGTTTTTTTTTTCTTTTTTTGTTGGGGGGGGGATACAGTGAAAGAACATTGCTGATGACAAGGACATCTGAATAAAATCACTAAGAAATTATCGATGCTCATTAAGAATGCTTACCGATCATTTAAAAATCACAAAGAAGACTAGTAATAGCGCCAACTAACCAAAATACTACGAAGATTGAAGAGAGGTTGAATCTTGCTAAATGGTAATTCTTATGCAATTACTATAGGGCTTGCGGTTGAGGTAGTTACTTGAAGCCTGATGAGGTAACTGGATAATCACTTGGAAGCTAAAATTAAGCCTTTTTTATTTTTCCTAATCTGCATGTGCACGACACTTTTTCCTAATCTGCATGTGCACGACACTTAGTCATGTCCTTTGAAACTGGTTAGCTGCTTGAGCATGGGAAGCATCAAGCATGGCCTAGACAAGCAGAAAACTTGGACGCCACAGGCGACCCTTTCCTAGCACCAAGTCATAAGTCGGAGCAATGGCTCTTTCTTTGAAGTACATGTAACCTATTTCCTTTCGGCCTCGCCTAATTAAAAGTGTTTGAAAAGGTATAGAAAGGCTTGGGTGAGGCGTTGACTTTGGGGTGCACACTTCATTGCACTGAGGTGCAGCAGCTGCATTAATTTATTGTCTGCCACCTGTTTTGACAGGCAGAGACTTTAATTCTGAGAAGTTTGCCTCGCGCTTGCGCATTGTGACGGGTCTATGGAACTATTATTTTTCTTACTGTGCCTTCTGCCTTTTTGAAAAACCGATCTAACATTAAGAGTTGCCTTTTGTTGTGGAGTTTGTGTCAATTTTTTTTATCTATATGGTACTGTTATGGAACTCTGGGATTTGTAAGGATAGGTTCGGGCACTAATGTCTAATTGAATTATCAAGAAAAGCAGCGACGTTCATCACTGAGTATAGATGTAAATGCGTCCAGCAAATTGTCCTGAAAATAGCTTCTCTTGTGGCATCATTGAATTAATTGGTTCTAGAAGAAGCAGGCATTGGATTGAGTCAATTATTATTAAATGTGTCAGAGTATTTGACATTCTGCTTTACTTTTGTCCTTGGTCTGCTTTGCACTTATCAGGTTTGGCATGGGTGGTGGTGGCGGATCAGAAGCATCAAAAGCATCTGAGAAGCTGAAGAGAAAGGCTAGAGCAGAGAGGTCTGGCACAATCTCATCAGTTTTGGTGTTTTATTTTAATTTTTTTTTTAGCAGGACACCTTTCCATTTCTGGCTTAATTTATCATCATAATTTGTTTGCTAATCTGAAATATTTAACTGGTGGTTTGTAAAATTGGTTCCAGGTTTGGGCTTTCTGTATCAGCTGACGAGGAAGCAAAGAAGAAAGCTCGACTTTCGAGATTTGGTTCAGATACAAAGACAAACAGTACAAAGACGGAGAGTAAAAAGACAGACGGTACAAAGACAGACAGTAAAAAGACAGACAGTCTTGAAGAAGAGAAAAGGAAAGCAAGGGCTCTCAGGTCTTGTTCTTTGCCATTTTAATATTCTATCTTGATGTTATTCTATTAGCCTAAATGTGGTAACTAGTATGGATCTAGGTAACTAGTCCCTCCATCTACAAATATTAAGAGTAAGTGGTAGGAAAGTATTGATTTTTCTTTGATAGATAGTGTAAAAGTGAGAAGAAGAAAATTGATTAAGAGAGAGAGAGAGTGCTAGTGGAGGGGATCTACATCACGTGGTTTATAAAATATAGAGAGAGTTAGTGGAGGGGCTCATGTCACACGAGTTGAGTAGATTCACTGGGGTAAAATCTCCATTTAAAGCAAGAGGTCGCTCATTTGTGGAGGACTGATCAAAATAGTGTACATGATGTCTATTGTGGACCGACCAAAGTAGTATACAAGTTTTGGATGGAGTATTAGTTATCTCTTTCTTATTAAACCTATGTCCCTTCTTGTTTTTACAGGTTTTCACAATCTTCTCCGAATGCTGTGCCACATGTCAACGGAAAGGAAGATGTTGGTTTGGTAATAGTTGTGGCCAGTTGATTCTTAATCCTGGACTTTTAAAATCTGTGTACTTATTTTGCTGAAGTTTGTCTCTTTCTTATAAACAGAATACTGCAATAGAGGGCAATGCTGATGAAGGAGCTTGATTACTGGTGCAGATTATTTTCATAGTAAGACTTATCTCTAAAAAGTTAAGTTAGGATTGAGTTGGCATGGTTTTTACATTGCTGATGTTATTTTTGAATCAACTTTGTTATCTGTGGCTTTTGCAGGTGTAGCGCAACTTTCTTTTTTTCTCCTTGTTCTGTGGCCTCAATACCTTTGACAATCAATTCAGTCTTTGAGATTGCTGCTGAAGTTTTGAGTCAGTGGAAGATGTTCACCTTGTATTCAGAATGTGGTTTTACCCAGCAAAGCTTAGTTTTAGTCAAGAATCTCCTCATGAATGGCATATTTTCTAGATCCGATGGTAAGAATATTACATGTGGACCTTAGGCAAGCAGTGCTCAATGGAAAAAGTTGGCTAAATGCGATCCTACATGGGCTCTGTCTGTATTTTGGTGGATAAGGGATAAATGCAAATTGATATTTCCAGAACCTGTGAAAACTACCATTATGTTAATTTTTAAGGTTGTGTCTTAGGTGAGCAGTGTGGTTGGTTCTGTGCTTTTTTTTTTTTTTTTTTTTTTTTTGGTTTCCTGGGATATTGTGGTTAGTGTAAAAGAAACATTCTCTTTTGATTACTAATATATAGTAGTATTAGTGGGGCTGTGAAATATGTGGGTTTAGGTTGTGTTAGGGATTTTAAGTGGAATGGATTGGTATAACTGCTTAAGATGTAGTAAGTTTGGAACCCAGGGAATTGTTACTTCATGGCTCTAGATGTGCTCCTTTTGCTTTATGTGAACAGTACGAATCTAGAAAGAAGGCTTTTCATTGGGATGATTTTAAAATTTACGTTTTCCCTTTTTATACTGCGAAAAGAATGGTTCTCGGTTCTGAATTTTCTGATTTTCCCCCCTAATGGTTTTGGGCTTCATATCTAGGATGCATGGTATTCAGGTTAATTTAAATTTTAAACTGCATTCTGCTTTTCCTGAGTTAATTTCTTTTCTTATAATTATTATCTTTCCCTTCCCGTAACTTGTAGTATTTTGATAAGTCATTGAGTTGCAATAGGGCGTTTAGGTCTTGAGTGTATTGCGAAGTTACAATAGGGGGTAGATAGCAGAATTCAATTAGCCAGGTAGCTGACTGAGTGAAGACTAAGCATTGAGCTGCTGTCGGTCTTGATCTCTTTAGCTTGCAATATACTCATGATATTCTTTAGTTTGCTTAGTTGTGCCATAGTGTCATTTCAGGAGGTTCTTGACTATATCAGGTCTTTGCTGGGTAAATTGCCTATTTTGCCAATGAATGATGAATGGAAGGTGAAGTTGCTGAGATATGGAAATTTTGATCTTCAAAATTGGCTATTCTGTAAAGATATTTTGTGCATGATATTGCAAGCTTAAAAATTTTATTTGGTTGTCAAATGTTTTGGAAAGAGGACCATGTAACTTCAGGTAGGTATTTAAAATTTTAAATTATAATTACGTGTGAATTTTTGTTGTTTTGTTTGCTAGTGGTGGTGTGCGATAACTTATTTGCACATTGCTTTTGTGCTTGGCGCACGTGACAAATTCACTCCGTATGAGTGGAAATTGTGTTGATGGATGCGCTCCATGCATGGATTCTGTACTCGTAATCTTACAAGTTGAAGTAGCCATCAGTGCATGTAAATTACATTTCATCTGATAGGGTGTGATGTTGAGTGCCTTTTAAACCTTTCAGAATCAAGGTCTGGTGAATTCAATATACTAACTATATATCTGATAGTTAAATTAATCGGAAACGTGAAAAATACCGACTCCTTGTGGCTTAATCTATGGATTGAGTTTTTCGATTGAAAATGTGAAAATGACACACTCGTGTCTTTGCGATAGATTTAGGATTTTTTTGGTAAAAACTACCTTTGTTTTTACAAGTTATTGAAATTACTACCTTTGTTAATTTTTTTTAAATTTAACTACCTTTGTTATTTCTAAAGTGAGATTATTGTTATAATGGAATCTGTCTAATTTTCCATTCAGTGGGGCTCACTTTATGTTTCCTCATTTTGAATTCATCCCAATAGCTTGAAATTGACTCATTTCACTCTTCACTTTTAATCTTCATCTTTACTAGCTATTGAT